>CM076579.1:677637576-678243649 GCA_034641835.2 Pinus albicaulis
GGACAATTGTTGTTTTTTTTGTATAGCTTGTTGGTCAAGCTTTTGTCTTTCATAATTTAACTGTTCTTTAAGTTCTGCATTCTATTGTCTTTCTTCAATTAATTTCTACTCCAACTGCACTATTCTTTGGTCTTTTTCCTTTATTGACAAATTTACCTTGGAAGCTTTATCCATGGTTTCTGTTGTATAGGCTCCTCCATACTGAAATAGTTTTGTTAAGTCCTCTGAAGGATCAATTTTGGATTTTTTCCAAACAACATCCATCAATTCGCCCTGGGAAGATGATAATAGATTATGGTCAAGTTTTATTTTCTTTATTTTTCTCTTAACCACAGCTCTATGCTTCGGATTGTAAAAAATTTCCAAGGGTTGTATATCTTCAACTTTTAACACAATCTCCTCAGATGTATTCTCAGGAATAATTTCAACATGTGGAGTGTTGATATTACCGATTGTCTCTTTAACTGTGATGATAGATATCTGTGTTGTATTCAACTTCTGGAAATCATTCTGTCCTTTGATCTGCTGATCAAACTGTTCACATTATTTTGAATTAACATGTATATCAATATCAGAGGAGTTGTTAGCCTTATTTCCTGTGTTTACTTGTTCAGTTTGAGTATCAATATTTTTTCCCTTTTCTTCTTTTTGTTCTTCTTGGGATAGCAAAGGACTCGTTTGTAGCTGGTCAAGAGGAATTGTCAGTAACCTTTTGTTCCTGTAAAGCATGAATTTTTCCATATCGCTTGTTTCTAGTTTTGAACTTTCTTGCTGTTGAACCTGTGCAAAAACTTCAGCTGAGACAAATAGGTCATCAAAACTATCATCTTCATGTTCAAAATTGGAAATTTGTACAGTAGATGTAACATTAAGGGCGATTTTCTTTGGTTCATACTGCCTTGGGGCGATGAATGCTAGTTTGAGTTCTTTAATTTCCAAGGCTTCTTTCTCTATATGTTTGAAATCATGGAGAGTGTAAGATCCACTTTTGAGAGGAAATATAGGCCACATTTGTTTCTTGGAGGTCTTAAGATTCTTGGACAAACCTTTCTCTGTAATCTAATAGGCAATTTCCCGAGCTAGTAATTTATCAGGAATGTATAGAGGCAAAACATGAGGGTTGGTTACACTTTCAAATATTCGGATGTGAGTGAAATTATCCTCTCCAAACCAGTTTCCAATTAAAGTTAGGTCAAGTTTGGCCTTATTTTATAGCTGCGGAGGAGGTTTGTTAAAAATGGCTTGATGAATGGGTAGTATAAATCCATGGAAAATCTTATATACATGCTTTCTGTAATGGGTTTTCCACAAATATTTATGATAGATATGGATAGGAGTGGGGTCCTGAGGAGTCCATTTCCATCCTAAAATGGGAAACTCAGAATTGAAGCATATGGCATCTATAATGTAAGCACACATATAAAATGGGGGTGTCATTCTAGTAGACATATGCATATTCCTTCTATAATCAACAATTTTATTTGCTATCTTATCAGATAGGATGACTAACCAATCCATAATATAAGAATTCACGATGGCATCAATCAAAGATACCATTTCAATAGAAAACCTTATATAATTGGCAATTCCAAACAATTTTCATATCATGGCTGCAGCGTAGCAATAGGGAGGTGCTAGAGATTCTACAGAGTACTTACCTGAGGATTCATGCTTGTGTTTCTATGGAGCTTGCCTCCATTCTCTAATAGGGTCTGACTCTATTTCATTTTTTGTAGAGAAATCCTCTAGAAATGCTTTGTTGTAGATCTTCTGAGGCTCTGGTAGATGATACATCGCCCTGATATACTCTGATTTAAAGGATCCGAACATCTTCCCACCAACTGTGAAAAATGCTCTGTCTGTGATTTTTATGCCCTCTATTACCCATCATACTAAATCATAGTACGGAAGTACATTTGCTTGAGCTGCTACTCTATGAAGATAAGAGTATGCTAGTTCTTTGAGGGGATTATCTGATTCTGAGTCCTCATCTAGTACTGTCCCTTTTTCTTCTGTCACAATGGGATTTTCTGCTTCAAGCAGATTATAAAACCCTTCCCAAGAAGTCTTTCCAATACCAAGGCATGTAGTTTGGTTATTAACTTAACTTTGGTCGATTTTTCCTTCGAGATGGTGGTAACCTTTTCTTTCTTAAGCTTCTTCAACATTTTCTCTGACTGGAAGCGTTTTAACAGATCTGCAAATAAGACGAATAACTATTCTATAGATATTTAAATAAGTGTGAAATGATGAAAAATTCTCTTAGAATCGGGAGGAAAACAATGAAGAATTAACAGTGTCATGTAAAAGGAAATCATTTAAAGGAATGTTGTATTATTGAAAAAAAAAACAATCTGCAAAGGATTTCGTTCATGAAACTAACTTAATGGTTTCCATCTTAAAAATTAAATTCCATTATGGAAAGTCACATCGCGCATTCACATTTGAGTTAATTTCATGTCTTATCTGATTTCCGATCAATGATGATCGTACATCAGTGATCGAAAATCTCAAAGTCTCAGTTTTAAGATTACCGTTTGAAGCTTCTGATTGCGATCGTCGATGAGTAATGTGATTTAGAGTGATTAGCGATGAGTGATTAGATTTTTTTTTAATTTATCACGTCAAAATTTTTGAAATGAACGCATAAGGATTTATTAATTTTTTCGCCGATTCGCGATTGCGATTGGACTTATCGCATCGAAGCCTTTCAAAAGGGACCAATTGTGATATAATTTTCCGATTTGTGATTGCGATAAGACTTCATCACATCAGAACTTTTCAAAGGGAAAAATTAACCTTATGTTTAATGCGATATGCGCTTTTGCGATCTGATCTATCGCATCAAAACTTTTGGGAAAATGACATATTGAGCTTTTCCTTTCATACTTTGTGAAATGTGATAAAGGCTTATGTTTAGGCTTTGCTTTGTTTTATGATTCATTTTATTTCCTTTTAATATTTACATATATAAAAAGGTCGTTCTTTAATATTTGCAATAAGAGAAGCTAGGAAAAATTATTGAATCTAAAAAGAAAGAGAAAAAAAATGGGACCCATTTCTTATAAAAATTAAAAAATATATTTTGAAATGGGGAGGGTTGTTGTAGAGTACAACAAGTACCACATTTGAAATACATTGTAACAAGGGCATTTTTTATGGACATATATGACTCAAATCCATTTTTCATAATCTAGGAATGGATATGCTTTCCATAACCCAAAGTAGCTATATTAGCACATGCACTATGAACACTTGAGTAAGTGTAACTATCATGTTTCATTCCTCCTTGTTGCATTTAGGAAAAGAGTCTAAAAGCCTCTTCAACAAATCCATATTGAATATATCCTGATATCATTTTATTCCAAGGCACAATATTCTCTAGAATTTTATCAAAAAGTTGCCATGAAAATTCTATTCTCCTGCATCTTATGTATCCTTCCCTTAACATTGTCCATATATATACATATTGTGTACATAATTTATCAAACACCTTGTGCACATGATCCATACCTCCGCATTTAGCATACATGTCAACAAGGGCACTCCCCACAAAAAGATCTGAGTAAAATCCACCTTTTATTATGCCAATGTGGACTTGTTTACCATCTTCAAAAGCTTCTATTTTTGCACATGCATTAATAATACTTCCGAATGTGAACTGGTTGGAATTCATGCCTACTCACTGCATTTCATAATAAATTTCAAATGCCCTCTTGCACTACCTTTGTTGTACATATGTCGAGATCATTGTAGTCCATGAAATGAAATTCCTTACAGTCATTCTATCAAGCAGATGGCATGCATCATCTACACTCCCCCATTTTGCATATCCTAAGATCATAGTAGTCCATGGCACCACTTTTCACTCAACCATCTCACTAAAAAGTTGCTCTGCTTTTTACTTCTTTTGTTTTATCATATTGCTCCACTCTTATCTGTATTGGCTGATCTATCGATGTTGTATTTTCTTCCTAGATTGTGGTGTATTTTAGAAGTTTCTTTCATAGTGATTAGGATAACATATTATGTTTTATAGTCTAGTTAATGTTTTTCTTACATTGTAGTAACACACACACAGATATACCCGGATGCGGGTGATTAATTTTGGAACAAAGTGGGAGCCAGACGGCACTACGGCATGTAGCTGGCCTCATGGCACTGCAAATGTCCATTGGCAACTGTACTCCGGCGTGAGACATTTATGTCAAACCTTAATGGGCGCGGTTCACAATTCTCCAAACGCAACTCGAGATCATTCTCCGCAAGGTAACAAAGATCTGGTTATAACTCCTTTAATGGCGAAGTTAATACGCTGGGACAACAACAGATTCGAGGTCTTTGATTGTAGAATGGAGAACGAGCACGCTAATAGCAGCTTCCCTCGGCCTTCTGCTGTGTATTGTTCGCCCACAGTGAGGCTCTCCTTCGAGCGCACTGTCACAGGCAAGCGAACCAAGCTTCATGGTTGCCTTGAACTGGGCGACAATATTCATTTCTCCATTGCTGGTAATTGTATGCGTCAGTCCGGGATTTGGTTTGAGAATCTGCTCAGCAATCCCATAGCTTCCCCGCTCTCTCACTCAACCAACGCTCAGCTTAGGTCTCAGCATTCCTTTAGCTTTCCTGCAACGATTGACAGCATGCCTCGTTTAAGGCACAGAATGAGATGCCGTCGTGGTCCTTCCAGGAGGGTGAACAGGCGCTCCTCCCCGTCCTCTAGTACCTCGGTTGCGGACTTTATTGGCTCGGCCAGCACCTCTCATGTTGCTCGTGGTCGTATTCTTAGGACTGAGAACTGGAATACCAACTGCCAGAATGCTCCGGCTCACTCCCAAACCAGGCATTTCGTTTTTCAAAGTGCTTTGATTCGCCCTTGTATTACAGCCACTGTCACCATTGTGTTCCGAGAATCCCCTAATGATGAGGGGCGGGTTGGTCTTGGCGTGCAGAATGATGAAGGGCGGGTTGATCTTGGTGAGCAGAATGATGAAGATATGCCCGAACAGTACAGAGCCAGCACCGAGGAAGTTGAAGGACAGGGCAAAGGCATGAATATTGATATTGAGATGATACAGGAATAGCAGCATAATGCAATTCAAGACCGGGATGATGCAAACGCTCAGCACCAGCAACATCCGGGCGATGGACTGTGCACCCCTGCTGCAGAAAAGATCATTCACTCAACTGCGGACCTCTACAATTCTGATGGAGAACCAGATGAGTTTTGGTGCAGGGTCGAGGAAGAGGAACCGGATGAGTGATCCTACTCAGCCCCAGGTTTTTTTGCTATGGCACTGTCTTCAATTTGCAAAATGTCAATGTATGTTTTTTCTGGTTTTGGTAAGGGGTCTAAAGGCTATCTTAAGATTTAGACATTGCCCCTGTGTGGGTCTTTTTTGTTGGATCTTTGTTTGCACTGGTTTCCCTCTACGGGCAGTGCTAAGTTTTTGATTTTCTGCTCTATAGGCCTCCTCAGGCCCAGACCTGGTTTACTCCTGATGTACATATCTGTTTCTGATTATCAATAGATTAAACTTATTTAGAAAAAAAACACACACACAGAGATATATATATATATATATATATATATATATATATATATATATATATATATATATAGTAACATCTATATGTGTAACACCGTTATTGCCATCTCTATCAAGGAAATAGAGAAACGTTTCCTTGAGAGACGTTCCATAAACCTTTGTTATGTGTTGGCTTTAGGGGTCTTGACCTAGGTTCGGAGTTGAGGTCAACCAACAGAACCCTCTTACTACTAGCCCTTTCGGCAGTGACCTGCTTGCGCAAGTCATAGTATCAACCAAAGAAGTATGGGGGGGGTGTTGGAACTAGGTTTCAACACCCTAAGAGATATTTAAATGATGTGGGTGACCTTAGATATCAAACAACTCTATTCCGGTATGTGTGTAGGATTCCCAACCTGAAACCCCAATCAGACAAATGTAAGACTTATGAACGCACTAAACAGATTCCACAGTCCCTTCACACATATTATTAATCTGAATAATAGCATATTTACTCATATAAAATTCATCTAAAGAAGGAAATACTTGAGGAAATACTTAGGATGTAAAACAGATCATAAATTACGCAACAGATGCACCTGAGGCTTAGATATCATCCAAAAAAGCTCTTCATTCATTAACATTTTAGATATTTCTTAAAAATCCTTAAGGTCACATGTGCAGACAGACAATAGGGTCCACACACATCAAGACTAAAGGTCTCTATGCACACAGCCTACAGGAGCCTTTTAATCTAGGCAAATCACTAAAAATATCAAAACATAGTCAGAGCTATCATCATCAACTCATTCATGTCCTCTATTGACTCGATCTAAAATCCTATTTATACTTTTAGCTTGTACTCATTTAAGGTATGAAAATCATATTTTTCGGCCCCTATTTCTACCCTTTAACCCATTACAACTCATGAGGGATTTTGGGACTTGTGCTACGCACGATTAAAATTTACCAAAATATATCAAAAATGCATTACATTCGGCCCTAGGGGACCCCGCTCCAATAGGACCCCAACATAATCTTGTGACTCGTCCCGAGTCACAATGGCACTAGGTTCTTCATCTAATATTCTGTAGCTCTTTGATGGCAGCAGCAAAGGGCACCAAGATTCCTGCACTCTGATTTTTTATGCTTTGCAGGGTATCTACCAGCTTCTGGAAGTTGGCCCTTCTGCGGCCAGGTTGACACTCTGCAGGGTCTGATTGAGGATCTTAACTGCAGCATCCAAATCCTGAGACAACTTCATTGCCTTGTCTGTCCACATCATCATATGGTCAATGAAAATCTGCTTCTTGCGGCGAAGCTCCTAGACCTCATCTCATATAATCTAATTAGTTTGTAGGTGAGCCATGCACTAGGAAGGAATGAAAGTAGGTAAGGCCTCCTGTAGATTATGGAATGCCTACTCCTTAGTGCGCATCTCTTGATTAATCTTCTTGACAAGTGGCTTCATCTGCACAGAGGTCCACAGTCCCATGGCTATCTTGAGTAGCTATGAGCCCTTGTCGACGTTACCTAAAATTATCGCAGATGCTTCTTTGAATAGGGTGGCCCATTGTGCACGCACCTTCAGGGGAGTCTCAGGTTTCATCTTAGCCTAGAATGCTATAATTTATTTTTCAAACTCTCCTTTTACTGCCTGCATTTTTGTTCAGGAATATTTTAAGGCAGCGACAAAACTTTTGATCTTGACCTGCGGCGCGACGGATGCTAGGATGACTATTTCCGAGAGATCGCCGCACAGTCTATCAATTGAGGTTTCCAATTCCGTGCATTGTGCCACAATCACCTACTGTGTTGATTGAGCCTGGAGCGACTATTCTATTTTTCTGCAGTTGTCTACGCTACTTCACTCAACTACTGCTGGGGCACTGCAACTTGTCGGAAATAATTTCTTGGAGAGCATGTAGCTTTCCACTTGGCAGATTTGCGAAATCAATTCTAACCTCAGGGCAGGTTTGCGCCTACATCCGTAGCTCTGACTGATCCACTATCATGGTTGCACCCGGGAAGGGGAAGATTATTCTATCTGATGCTATGGTGATCATAGTTGTCGGCAGGCTCAGTTGAATCAACCTCGCTTGATCCATGCTCACTTGTAAGGTGTCTGCCTTTAGCTGCAAGACCTATAGTGCAGATTGTAAAGCCTCCACCGCAGTATTTTACTATTCCTCCATAGCACTCCATTTGTATTTAGAGATAGACATGACTACGTCCGTAATTTTATCTAGGTCCCTCCTATGTCAGAGTGACCTCTTTGGCTTCGCTAACCTTGGATCCCTTCAGCTTCTTGTGCAGACCTTTTGAAGCTTCTGCACCCCTCTTGGTGTTGTATGGATATTTGACCTCATCACAATCTAGCACATCTAAGCCTTTAAGGTCCACACCCCCCTCACCTCCCTGATCAATCTATTTATCCTTCTATGTTTAAGGCTCCTTCTCGCCTTCCTTTTGTACACCTGGTTCCACCTCCTTATCAGTGCATGGTTTAGCCCCTTTATCCTTATTTCCTGGAGTAGTTTCTTTTCCTGACATTGAGGCTGTAATGGGTTGGGTGGATCCGAGCCTAAATTTCCATGCTTCTAGCCAGGTCACAACAACCCGGTCGACCTCTGCTTCCAAACCATGAACGTCAAGTTATACCACGCAGGATCCTTGGACACCTTGATTTGAACATTTTTCAAAAAATCTAGAAATTGGAAATGATCTTGTAATTTTCATAAACTGTGGGGGATATTCTTGGTTGCGAAGAGTTGGCAGCTGCTAGCGCGCCTTCAAAACGTACCCAAAAAATCTTGTTTTCCTTTATGTGCTTGGGATAAGAGGAATCCCACAAATTGGTATAGTGTGCCCCATCACATATGCCAGGCTCTAATTCCGAGAGCAATGCATCCGACAGAGTCTCCCATGCTATGAGCTTGATAAGTAGAAATATCCAACAGTAGAAAAATGGCTTTCCTAGCTCCTACTCCTTGTGCACATTCTCCAAAAATTCTTCACAGAGGAATTGGGACTAGTTGTAACTTACCCGCTTCTCACATTATCCCACCAATGCAATTACATGCATGGGGACTGTCTTTGGTTGACACTTCCTCATTAATTTTCAGTCGAGGACTAAAGTACCTAGGCACACTCCTGGGTCAGCGATGGTTTGAACCAGGAATCCCCTCTTTTCCCATTCAACCTTCAGTAGTATTTCTTGACCTTCACCGCAACCTTGAGCTCATTGATTTTCCCAAACCAAACCATGGGATGAGGCCCATTCTTGGGAATATTGGTGATTTGATGGATCAGTGCGACATCTATCGGAATTATCCCTTAAATCCATAGGCTCCATTCATGGACTAATTCCAACAATTGGCGCACACATATCGTGGTGATAGGATACTTTCCAAAGTGTGGGATACTTAGCAAATTTAGGACCCTAGTGTTGCTCAGCCTGCACGCCCATGGCATTGGTTCAACCTTCATCACATCCTTGTAGGGTACTCTCTCCAAGTAATACTTCAACGCTATCTCAGGGAATGTTTCTTGGTTTGCGAAATCATAATCGTTGAACTTAACGATTGCAATCTTTCCAAACATATTGCCTTGAAGGGGATGGGCCTACAGGACTAGAGGCATATGAAGTTATTCCTGAACTAAATCCACATTCTCAGTTGCGCATGCAAAGGGCTTGCGTGGATTGACATATGGTGGGTGCCATGAGATGTGCTCCACATACATAGCCTCCTCTGTGGTGCTCATTGGCCTCTTCTAAGGGTCACCCATAGGTGATCTATCCTTCATATCTGGACATAGGGATGTCACATTTCTTAGGGATTTTCGTGGCTTTGAGGTGGACCACTTTGATATTTTTAATTTTCCCTTAGTCGATGTGGACACAACTTCTTGAACCTTGGGGATCACTTCGTGGACATCATCTGATCTAGGTTCAGTCGATTCTATGAGAGGCGCATAGTGCTCCTCAGATGGTGTTCTCTTCAGAGTGCTAGTAGTCATTCTTAGGTGGAAGATAAATTTGGAATTTCTCACGTCAAATGGGGTCTCTCTTTCAGACATACAGTGCTCATAGACAAGGGTACAACACAAATCATGGATAAACTTGGGCACAAAGTATTTAGAAAGCAAAGGAACCAATAGCGACCCATTCCCTTTCATTTATAGGTAATACCAAATAAAAATGGTTATATCGTCAATTAATTCCACTTAACTCCATAAAAACAATCGAAAATCCCACAAGATATCTTCATTAATTGTGTAAAACCCACTTCATCCAATGGTAAAATTACTTTTTCACCCATTTTCACTGTTCCAACGGTTAGTTTCTTTCCCTGTGCATCACCCCTATGCTTGTGTCACACCTATCTGCATCATTCCTCTATGCCACGCGTAGCCCCTTTAATTGTTATGCTTCGACCATATAGTCATTTGGTCGACACGGGATTGTCCCTATACGGCTTCAAATAGCTCCTATTGAAATACTTGGGGAGACTCTCACCACGCAGCATGGCCAAGCATATCACACCTCCATGAGTGATTTCCTTCACAATGTAAGGCAGTAACCTATTGTTAGCTTTAGGGGGCATCATATGTTACATAGCAATTTGTCATTGTCCCTGCAATTCCTCATCCCGCACGTTGGAGGGCTTATTCCGTGACCTGTGAGCAGTGACATGACCTAAAACCACTTTCATGGCATTCCCCCGGACAAGGACATTCATTCCCCTGAAGACAATTCCTTGTGAAAAACCCTAAAAATAGCCTTTTTGTCCTTGGCGCGACTAGCCAGTTTAGACCTCGCGCCAATGGGGTAAATCCTCCAAAGAGGGCGCGCCAGCTGGCGCACTGTCACAGTGTTATACCCGCACCAGGATTATTAAGGAGTGTTTTTTAAAAATAAATGGTGGAAGATTGAATCCAACCAATTCCTGAACTAGTCTCTAAATTGAGTTGGGACGTTTGGCTCCGGATCTCCATGTAGAGGAAGTGGTTTTCCACCTCTCATGGAAGCTTCCTTAAGGATAGGGCCAATCCCATGATTATAGGGATCCCAACTCCCCTTCCACCATCTATATAAGCTTGCCATTTTCCTTTGCAAGCTAGCCTTCAAGAACCTTCAAGAGCCTTCAATATCCTAGAGAATGCTGCAAGAGCCTTAATAGTCCTCAAAGAGCCAAATTAGTAGCAAGGAGATTATTGTCAAGACAACCGAAGAGAGAGGCTCGTCCCATTCCCGATGAGCTTTATTGAGACATATTCCGCTGTTGACCCATCGAAGGAAGGTCCAGCGTCAGAGCACAGGTTGTATCTTTCTTTGTATTGATTAATGATAAGCGACTTTGGTTATGGTTCCACTCATATTTTTCATTGTGATCATGAGTTGTGTCTTCTCTGACTGATACATAATTACATATATTGGGTTTTACGCTTGTGTGCTTGTCGTGTTTCTTGTATGTGGAAGTGTTTGATCGCGACAAGCAGGAGAATTTTGATCTGCCAGAGCAAGGAAACGAGAGCGCTATCTTCTCTGTGAACAATAGCGTTGGACTTAAGGTAGGCTTTCTCGCAATTTGGTCTATTGTAATTAGGAACTTGCGCCTTAGCATGACACGATTGTTGCTAGACCTGATCTAGGCTAGTAGGGATCACCTCTATCCGCAAAGGGGATTTACCTCTACAACAAATTGGCGACTCCACTGGGGAGACGTAGATTTGGAGTATTGTCTTGTCTTTTCAGTCGATTCTTGACTTTGCTTGCTTGATCAGCTCTTTTGGGCTAGCTCTTTCGTGTGTTTGGCTTTTGTTTAGCTTCAACATCACTAGTCTATTTCTTGGATTGCTCTTTTTTATTTTTTCTTAGTAAACTCGACTGGCGCACTTATTGGCCTGACAGTCTCGCCAATTGGTGCATGTTTCCAATGTATTACCCGTGCCAATGTTGTTCTGGTGCTAGATTCAGCCTGACAGTTGCACCAATTCTGTAAGGTGCTAGGGTTTTCTCTGTCGTGAGCTTTCTGAGTTTGATCTGTGATTTTGGTTTCATTTTTACGACTGCTTGAGTGTTCTGGAGCCATGTTTGACTTACTTTGGCCTTCATCCTTTTGCTTTTTTCCCTCTTCTATAAATTTTACATTCTAGCCCTAGGGCATCTAGGTGCTATAGTGTGTTGAGCCTCTCGTGGGATTTTTTGGCTTCTATCTGTTACGTCAACTTTGTGATTGCTTCTCTCCATTCGTTTGGTGGTTTTATATCATTTTGTTGCGTTCTTTGAGTGATTGGTTTCTTCCTCATTCGATTTTCGCCTTGTCTTGTTTTGGGCCTAGATTACATGGTTCATTTGATTCTTTGGGATTCTTTTGGTTTCGAGGGATTGTTTTGTTAATTTGAGGTCTGATTGTGTGTTTGCATTGAGTGAAACTTGCTTTTTTTTACTCCTTTGCTATTGCTTCTCAAATTTCTCGTTTCATTAGTTTTCATTTGTTTAGTGCACTTTTCTCTCAAACACTGAAAATAAAAAAAATATCTTTTGCTCTTGATTAGTTAATGCAAATTGAATCTTTTCTCTGTTATTAGTGATTTATAACTCTGAAAGAAAAGCTTTTTAGTTTTCATTAGCTTGCATTAGAGACATTAGTGATTGTTTTCTAGTCATTTAGTTATTGTATGAAAAGATCTTAACTCTCTCATAATTAGCTTTCATCGAATGAAATGATATACTGTGGCATGTAGTGTGCATTTAGGAGATTTTGAGACATAACACTCGCTAGGGCCTGAAAATTGAAACATAATTGAAGATTAACATTAAAATTTATTCAATTAACCTAAGGAAGCATTGAAACCTAATGAAATATTTAGAGGTCTAGGCTAGAGACGTGTTCCGGTGTCGTTAAACCTAGTAGCTGTCGTTCGCCTCTTGGCTTTAGATAGCACTAGTACGGACTTGTGCTCCCCGTACCATCACGTACATAAAGGGAGACCCCACTAGTTTGCCATCCTTTATCCATAGGAAACCAAGTCTGTAGCCCTATACCTGTGATACGCCAGACACAGCATTCGGGGATATTGCCTACACATACATTAAGTCCTTGGTGGATTTCTCTTTCATTTTGAAACCAAGGTGTATATTGCAGTTCACAGTTATCTAGTACACCCTTTTGCCTAGATTTCTAGAGTAGTCATTTCAATCTTTTATGACTCTTTAAACTGAAAAGATCATCAAGCACTTGTCCTTTCATGCTTGTTTCCAATCTGAAAGAGATAGAGTCACATTTTTCCTATTTCTCGACTCTTAAAAGATGAAACAACAGAGTTTTGTTTCAATGTTTTAAAATTAACTGCCCACAAAATATTCCTGATCAAAGTTAGTTTCCTTAGGGTGTTGTTCTGAAGATCGTTTCTGATGGAAACTTTTCCGAATTTTTCCAACCAAGGAATCCCCCCCAATGGGAATTTTGGTCATTTTCCTCCTTTTGGGAATGTTGGTGCTCCTTATATGGCAACGTTGTCCCTTCCTGGTGTTGGAAATATGATGCAGAGTGTTGTCCTTGATGGCAACCCACTGAATGGAGATGAAGACATGCGACTGTTGACATGTGTTGTCCTTGATGGCAATCCACCTGATGAAGTTATTCTTGACTTGATAGACTTGGTAAATGATGTAAATCTGATGTTTGTTGACAATATGATGCTGAGTGTTGTCCTTGAAAAGCAACCCACTTGATGAATATGATGACAACTTACTTGATGAAGTTGTGCTTGAGAGAATATGTTCCTGATGAAGGAAATATGATGTTTCTACAGTGTGTACAGAAGGCAATGAAGAAAGGAATTCAGAATGTGCTCAAAATATGATGAAAAGAGTATGTCTCTTTGTATACACGGATTTGCCTAGGGGAAGTCGCGTATGCACGCGGAAAATAACGTGCCAAGTCGCGTATGGGCAAAAGCGCTCAAAAAGTGCAAAACCAAGGGTAACCACCATAGTATTGACCCATTGTATTAGGTAATGATCCGCCTAATTGACCCCGTCCAGGTAGTTTTGGGCTCATGGTATTGTTTTGGCCCATGGTATTGAAAAAGGGGCTCATGGTATTGAAAAAGGAAAACCTATATAAGGAGAAGAAATTCATTGTGCAAATCATGAGGGTGGGTGCAAGATGTCTGAGCTTGAATGAATACTTCTCTTTGAAGTAGATCTGAATGGAAAGGGTTACACTTGAATGTTGAATCTGAATGTATGATGCACCAATGATGAAGAAGGGGATCTAGATCTGAAATGCATTTGTATTTGCTAGATCTGATTATGGAAGGCATAGATCTGTGATGAGGCGAACATCTAGGCGAACATATGTCTGAAGCAAAAGGGTAGATCTGAACTGAATATTTGATCTGATGAAGTATGCTGCTCTGTAATGATTGAAGAACTATACGCTACTTCGCCACGAAGGAAGCGCGTATATACGCGGCTTCAGCTAAGAGAAAGCGCGTATGCGCAATAAAATATACACTGAGGTATACGCTGGTTTGTTTGGACGGAAGCGCGTATATATGCGACATCAGTGAAGTGAAAGCGCGTATGCAAACTAGGGTTTGCTGAAACAAAGGGTATGAAATATCTGATCTATTCAGCTATGTTTCTGCTATCTGATCTGTGTTGTTAAGCATCTGTTGGTGATGAATGTTTGTGCTTAAAAAGTTTGGAAAGGGTCCAGTCTGGAAATATGATGAAAAGTGGCCTGCAAGTGGTGTTCTATTGAAGTTGTTGGATCCAGTGTGAAAATTGATGAAACGTGGTCCAAGGTGGTGCTGAAGGTTGTAGCCTTCAGTCAGGGGGTTGTAGCTCCCTTCCAGGTGAGGCTGGTAAACAAGATCGGGGGGTCGTAGCTCCCTTCCAGGTGAGGCTGGTAAACGAGATCAGGGGGTCATAGCTCCCTTCCAGGAGAGGCTGGTAAACGAGTCAGGGGGATGGAGCTCCCTTCCAGGAGAGGCTGGTAAACGAGTGCAGGTGGGTGCCTGCGTGCTGGTCAAGTCTGCGCCAGCACATATGTTGTAAGACGTTTTCTCTATAATAAAATATTGAAGGCTGAGCAACTGCAGTGGTGGTTTTCTCCCGATTTGGGTTTCCACCTAAAAATCCTGGTGTTCATGTGTGATGCTTTGTGTGATGGTTTATTATGTTCTTACTGCACATGTTTACTGTTTATTGAACATCTGATGAATGAATGATGGAATAATATAAGTGAAGATTTAATGACAGATCTAGATCTCTGTGTATACACTAGTTTCATAAAGGGGATCCGCGTATATACGCTAGTTTACTGAAGGAAAGTAGCGTATGGGTTTTAAGGAATGAAAAAGTAAAAAGATTTGATTATGCAGTAAATACTGATTCACCCCCCCCCTCTCAGTATTTTTCCCAACAATTGGTTTCGGAGCAGGTCCTTGTGCAGAAGCTTGATCGCTTAAAGGAGATTCGTCGCAATGGGAATTCAAGAAGGAGTAATGTCTATAAAGCCACCTCTATTCAATGGAAGAAATCTGATATTCTGGAAGGTACGTACAAAATCATATCTGCAAAGTCTTGGTGCAGATGTATGGGCAATCGTGGAAGAAGGTTATCAATACCCGGCAAGTATTCCTACTGATGCAGCAGAAAGGAAGAAGTATGAAATCAATGCCAAAGCAGTGAATGTCTTGTTAGGAAGCATGTATGAATCAGAATTTGCTAAAGTGATGCAGCTACATTCAGCAAAAGAAATATGGGACAAAATCATTCTGAGCTATGAAGGAGACACAAAGGTAAAAAGTGAAAAACTCCAAACTCTTAGAATTGAATATGAAAATTTGAAGATGCATAGTGATGAGAGTGTTGCCAATTTCTTTCTTCGTCTGGATGATATTGTAAATCGAATGAGAAATTTGGGTGAAACCATAACTGATACTACTCTGGTGGAAAAGGTCTTAAGATCCTTGACTTCAAAATTTGACTCTAAAGTTTCGGCTATTGAAGAAAGGCAAGATCTGCAAACTCTTTCTATTGTTCAATTGCATGGTATTCTGACTGCTTTTGAAATGAGACAAGGAGGTCCTTCCCAAATCAGAGAAGCTGCTTTTAAGGCATCTACAAAAGGAAAGGAAAAGGAAGTTGTCAAAGAATCCAGCTATATATTCGATGAAGAAGAAGCGAATTTCGTGAGAAAGCTCCAACTAGGTACTGGAAGATTCAAAGGTAAGCTTCCATTCAAATGTTTTGAGTGTGGAAAAGTTGGTCATTATGCTGCTAAATGTCCTTATAGAGAAAAGCATGGTAAAGGGAAACAATTTGAGAAGAGAAAGAGTTATTATGCAAAAGAAGATGATGATGAAGTGTCCAGTGAAGATGAAGAAGATTCTGACCAAGATCTGAAAGTGCTCATGGCTAAGAAGAAAAAGAAGAAGGTTACTCGAGGAAAGGAGATACCTCAGAAATCATGTATAGCAAAAATTGAAGAAGATGAAACAGATTCTGACAAAGATCTACAAGCACTCATGGCAAAGAAGAAAAAGGAGAAGGCCACTTGTAATACTCTTCTTTGTGCAAACAATAGTAAAGATAGTGAAAGTAAAGTTGTGGATCTAGAAGAAGCTCTCAAGATTAAAGAAGAAGAACTACAAAGTTCATACAATAAGCAAGAAACTATCTACAAAGAGATGATCTCACAAATGAAAGATCAAATAGAAATGCTGAATGAACAGGTGGAAAAGTATCAAAGGTTTCATACTTATGCATCCAATCGAATTAAAGATCTAGAAGCAGATCTTGAAAAATCAAGCAAGAAGAATGAAGGACTTGAAGCTGCTATCATATTTCTGCAAGCAGAGCTAGAAGCATCAAGTAAGGAAAATGAGGAACCTCTACAATCCTTTGAAAAGGAAGGCCTTGAAGCAGAAATCATCTCTCTCAAAGAAGATCTGGAAAAATCAAATAAGAAGAATGAAGAGCTGCAACAAACATGTGAAGAAAGCGAAAATTGGTTGAAAGAAGAGATTCTAAATCTGAAGGATCAAGTAGAAGATGGAAGAAGGAAAGAAGAAAGCATGACAAAGCAATGTCAAGCCTTGGAAGTTGAGGTAAACATTCTCAAAGGTAAATTAGAAGAAAAGGTAAAACTTTTGAGGTTTCAAGATAGTACTAATATTTTGGACAATATTCTGAGTAATCAAAGGTCTCCTGCTATCAAACTTGGTCTTGGTTTTCATGAAACTGTTAAAGGAGAATATAGCTCACAAGGAAGTGCTAAAAATTCAGAGGATGTCAATGCAAAACCTAAAGTGTTGAAAGAAACAAAAGATCGACCAACAATCATGAATTCTCAAAGGAATTCATTCAAGAACGTTGAATGTTTTAAATGTCATAATTATGGGCATGTTGCAGCAAATTGCAGGAGCAGATCATTTCAGCCACAAACAAACAGGTTCTACTCAGAAAGGTACTCTAGTTTCTTCAAGGGATATTGTTTCTCATGTAACATGTATGGACATAAAGTAGTTGATTGTAAAAGGAGGAAGAATAGAAATACTCATTATGATTCTTATGTTTATTTCTCTGGCCACATGAGATGTTATGCTTGTAACAAGTATGGACATGTAGAAAAGGAATGCAGGATGAGCAGATCTGGGAAAGTGGACAATTTTCAGCACACAGTTGGAAAGCTCAAACAAATTTGGAAGAAGAAGGAGGACCGATCAGAAACGTAGGGAATTCAGACCCTACTGCAGTCATCTACTTCTGGAAGCTGACTTCTCTAATTGACTGCAGGAATGATGTGGGATACATTATGAGATTTAGTAATGTATAGTCACAAGGGGAGCAATGCATGATGACTCTCATGGTTGATTTGATTATTCTGGTTATATGCATTTCTGACAGTGCATCTGATATGAAGAAGATAGGTACAGGAAGAACAAATTCAGGGGGAGATGAAGGAATGTGAAAAATTTCTATGCTTCACTTTCCATACGCGGGTTCTATGAACAAAAGTAGCGTATACACACGAGTTCCAGCAAACAAAGTCGCGTATTCATTAATGATCAGAGAATTTATATGCTAGCTGAAGATCTGGAGCAGAGGTTCAGGGGGAGCATCATTCTGACTGATAATAACTGTAGTTTTGACTATGTATCAGCTTAATTTCTCAGTTCTAAATGATGATGATATGATACTTGATGTCTTATGTTGAAGATTATGGATGAGTTCTGTTTGTTGAAGAGTATTCGTTGCTGAGATGAAAGTCTTAGTATTCAGAGATAAGGACAGATCATGCAGAGATGGTTGCTGATGACTTGCTGTTGAAGGTGTTTCAGATTGCACAAGTTAAGGAAGAGCATTGGTTCAGGGGGAGCAGCAGGTTGAATACTAATGATTGTATTATTGGCAATATGACTGCTTATTCTTTGGTTATTGTGATACTCATGCTCAAATGATGATGGCTTGGTACATGGTTTATGATGATGAGACGTTGAATGAGCTGTGTTTACTGCTTGCTGAAGTTTATCTGTTGGATGAAATTGGAAGTCTTATGATTCAGAGATAAGAATAGTTCATGCAGAGCTTGTTACTATGGTTGAGATATTTTGCCTACATATGTTACTTCATGTTAAATTTTGAAGATCATGGTGATGTTGGACCACATGGATGATTGCTTGACACCTATGTGAAGATGTTGTTCTGATATGAGAATCTCTCTTGGAAAGATTGTATTGATGCTACAAAGAATCTGAAGGCTTGGTTACTATTGTGCTGATGCTACAACCGTTGGATGACGCTTGAAGACACAACTACACTATTCTATCTATCTGTAGTCCAGGGAAGCATTCAAATGTCTCAGAAAGAAGCTGAACACTGTCTTTGCCTTACAAAGAATCAGATCTAGTTGAAATTTAGAAGATGTCTTGGGATACGCGGGTTTCCTGAAACACAGTCGCGTATATACGTGAGTTCCTGCACAGAAAACCGCGTATGACTAATTGCTGACAATTTTTGGTTGGTTCAGCTCTCTTCAGCACAGCTGCAATGCTGTTTGGTATCTCTGATACTGTTTGGTATCTCTGGTGGTGTTCCAGTTCTCATAATTCTGTTTCTAATGTTTTGATGAAGATGCCTTGATGATTTGTTGGTGAAAGTATTCAGGATGCACAAACTAAGGGGGAGCCTTAGTCATATGAAAAGGATGCATGGATGCACAGATTCAGGGGGAGAATTAGCGTTGCTGAGTATAATGCATTGTTGGCATTATGATGGTTCTGTTATATGATCTCTCTTGAGGTCTTCTTGGTATTGGTCATGAAAAGTCATATTTGTATTTTTGATGAAAAGGTCATGTTGAGACCCTTGATGTAAAATCTGTAATATTTAGTCATGTATGAACTTGTCAAATTTGTAAACCCACTTGGTTGGGTAGCTGAGTCAATTTTTGTAAACCCACTTGGTTGGGTAGCTGAATTGAAATATGTAAATCCACTTGGTTGGATATTTGATGTAAGTATAAGTCTTTGGTGATAGGAAGAGTCATGTACCTTATTGAAAATTATGTTTGAAGTTTCAGCATGAACTCAGGGGGAGCTTGGCCACTTCAGCACATATCAGATCTGCAGAATGTTTCTTCCACATAAGGAGGAGAGTGTTGGTTTTTGATCCGCCCTTTGCCCTTGATGTCAAAGGGGGAGAGTGACATGGTGTTTGAATGCAGATAATGGTGTCAAAGAATTGGGAGAGTGACATGGTGTCAATGTACTTATCTGTTGTGGTAACCAAACACCATAGTGGTTGCCATCAAGTCCAAAGGGGGAGATTGTTGGAAATATGATGCAGAGTGTTGTCCTTGATGGCAACCCACTAAATGAAGATGAAGACATGCGACTGTTGACATGTGTTGTCCTTGATGGCAATCCACCTGATGAAGTTATTCTTGACTTGATAGACTTGGTAAATGATGTAAATCTGATGTTTGTTGACAATATGATGCTGAGTGTTGTCCTTGAAAAGCAACCCACTTGATGAAGATGATGACAACTTACTTGATGAAGTTGTACTTGAGAGAATATGTTCCTGATGAAGAAAATATGATGTTTCTACAGTGTGTACAGAAGGCAATGAAGAAAGGAATTCAGAATGTGCTCAAAATATGATGAAAAGAGTATGTCTCTTTGTATACGCAGATTGGCCTAGGGGAAGTCGCGTATGCACGCGGAAAAGAACGTGCCAAGTCGCGTATGGGCTAAAGCGCTCAAAAAGTGCAAAACCAAGGGTAACCATCATGGTATTGACCCATTGTATTGGGTAATGATCCGCCTAATTGACCCCGTCCAGGTAGTTTTGGGCTCATGGTATTGTTTTGGCCCATGGTATTGAAAAAGGGGCTCATGGTATTGAAAAAGGAAAACCTATATAAGGAGAAGAAATTCATTGTGCAAATCATGAGGGTGGGTGCAAGATGTCTGAGCTTGAATGAATACTTCTCTTTGAAGTAGATCTGAATGGAAAGGGTTACACTTGAATGTTGAATCTGAATTTATGATGCACCAATGATGAAGAAGGGGATCTAGATCTGAAATGCATTTGTATTTGCTAGATCTGATTATGGAAGGCATAGATCTGTGATGAGGCGAACATCTAGGCGAACATCTGTCTAAAGCAAAAGGGTAGATCTGAACTGAATATCTGATCTGATGAAGTATGCTGCTCTGTAATGATTGAAGATCTATACGCTACTTCGCCGCGAAGGAAGCGCGTATATACGCGGCTTCAGCAAAGATAAAGCGCGTATGCGCAATAAAATATACACTGAGGTATACGCTGGTTTGTGTGGACGGAAGCGCGTATATACGCGACATCAGTGAAGTAAAAGCGTGTATGCAAACTAGGGTTTCTTCGAAACAAAAGGTATGAAATATCTGATCTGTTCTGCTATGTTTCTGCTATCTGATCTGTGTTGTTAAGTATCTATTGGTGATGAATGTTTGTGCTTAAAAGTTTGGAAAGGGTCCAGTCTGGAAATATGATGAAATGTGGCCTGCAAGTGGTGTTCTATTGAAGTTGTTGGATCCGGTGTGAAAATTGATGAAACGTGGTCCAAGGTGGTGCTGAGGGTTGTAGCCTTCAGTCAGGGGGTTGTAGCTCCCTTCCAGGTGAGGCTGGTAAACGAGATCGGGGGTCGTAGCTCCCTTCCAGGTGAGGCTGGTAAACGAGATCGGGGGGTCGTAGCTCCCTTCCAGGAGAGGCTGGTAAACGAGTCAGGGGGTTGGAGCTCCCTTCCAGGAGAGGCTGGTAAACGAGCGCAGGTGGATGCCTGCGTGCTGGTCAAGTCTGCGCCAGCACATATGTTGTAAGACGTTTTCTCTATAATAAAATATTGAAGGCTGAGCAACTGCAGCGGTGGTTTTCTCCCGATTTGGGTTTCCACCTAAAAATACTGGTGTTCATGTGTGATGCTTTGTGTGATGGTTTATTCTGTTCTTACTGCACATGTTTACTGTTTATTGAACATCTGATGAATGAATGATGGAATAATATAAGTGAAGATTTACTAACAGATCTAAATCTCTGTGTATACGCTAGTTTCATAAAGGGGATCCGCGTATATACGCTAGTTTACTGAAGGAAAGTAGCGTATGGGTTGTAAGGAATGAAAAAGTAAAAAGATTTGATTATGCAGTAAATATTGATTCACCCCCCCCTCTCAGTATTTTTCCCAACACCTGGGTTAACTATTGGGTTGCCTGTTTGGTTGTTTTCAACCTCTGTGGTCTCGAATGTCTCGTCTACTGTTCAATCAGTTCCTTCGCCTCAACAACATCATGTTGATTCCAAGGTGTACCTCTCCCCTTCTTCACCTGTTTCTGCGTCCTCCTCTTCTACTTCGCCTGCTGAAAGTCTGGATTCAAGTAACCAGGTGGCTAAGAAGAAGAAGAAGAAGACAAAGAAGAAGAAGTTAGATAAAGGAGAGGCTAGCTCTGCGGCTATTTCACCTAAGACATCTCCTCTTGAGAAACCTTCCAACCCTCCATGGAAAGTCAAATTCCCTTGCATGTTGTGCACAGGGAACCATCTTCTTCAATATTTCCCTGGCATGCCCAAGGTGCTCGAAGCATTGTCCAACGGTCATCCGTCGTTGACTTTGGCTTCTGGGAGTTAGGTTGGGGGCACATCTTCAGCTAGTGCTAGTAAAACTCTTAAGAAGCAGGGTAAGCTTGCCAATCCCTATAAGTTGTGTGGGGGGCACCATACCATTCAACTTTTTCCGTATATGGATGAAGCCAAGAAATTTTTGGAAAACTCAGTTGTTTCTGTGCCATGCCTTCCGGCTGGTTACAAGCAGCTTTCTTTGATTCCTCCACCAGATGATCCTACAATTGGTCAAGAGTCATCCTTGGTCGATCCCACTCCCTCGGAAATTCAAATTCAAGAATCCATTCCCGACCAACCATTGGTCATGGGATCGGTTGAACTGGCCCCGTCGATGGTGCTCCAGGTCTTTTCCATTGAGAGTGGACCTCACATCCCTCAGGTTCTTCTTGTTTCTTCAGATTCCTCGGATTTGGAGAAATATTCTCCTATCCCCATATCTCAAGAAGCTGCTCCTTCTCCTCCCGTGATGGAGGTCCTGGAGGATACTCCTCCCGCCTTCGAGATGGAGGTCATGGAGGATGCTCCTTCTTCTTCCGTAACACTAGGGGAAGACCATCTCAGTTCGATGGTAGCCCCTCCAAGTAGTTTGGTCACTTCCTTTGATTGGAATCGATTTGCGGGATACCACCTTCCGTCTTATGTGCCTTTCAAGATAACAGTACAGGCTTTTGGTCTGGTCATACCTAGCACCATTATGGATGAAATTTTATCTGTTAGTATTTTATCCTAAACTACTTGGAAAGCTTTCGGTTCGCCGCCGCTTGTGCCTGTTACGCAGAATCTATTGGCATTTAATAGAAGAACTAGTCAACCATTAGGGATCCTTCCAAGGTTACCTGTTACTTTGGGAGGTAAAACCATCCATATGGATGTGATGGTTGTTCCAGGCCCCTTGGATTTCAATCTTCTCTTGGGGCGTGATTACACTTATTCCATGGGAGCACTCGTCTCCTCCCTTTTTCGTGTGGTTTGTTTTCCACATGAAGGATGGATCGTGACCATTGATCAACTTTCGTTCTTTGGTCCTGATGTGGCCACTGGCCTGCCATCATCCCTTCCTAGTTTTTATCCACCCACTGTATCTGCCACACCATAGTTCAACTATGTGGCTACCTACCCCGTGCCTATACCCAGTGATGTTGGTGTTGTGCATCAGGTGCTGGGGGCATTGAGTTCTGACTTCCAAGATCTTTTCCTTCCATCGGACGTGGAACTCTTGGAAGCTTTGACTTCTTGTTCATCATGATGAGGTCCCTCGAAGCAGAGTTCCTTGTCTTGTGTCAAGCTCCTTAAAAAATGAAACAAGGGTGTCCGAGGATAGTTCTTTTAATGTGTCAACCTTGTTAAAACAATGAAACACGTTCCTGTTCAATTCCAGTCTTTGATAAGATCTTGTAAAATCCCAGTCGAGTCTTTCTCTTGGTCTCATAATTTGAACCTTCACTCCATCTGCCTTTCATATGGACTGAAGCTTGGGGAGCATGTACATCGAATTGAGTCACCATACTGGGGTCATGCTTACTTTTTCAAGCATAGTTTGTTTCTGTTTCAAGATTATGTAAAAATGAAACCAGTTTCAAGCATAGTTTATCTTTGTTTCAAGCTTGCGTAAAAATGAAACCAATTCCAAGCAGAGTTTCCTGATTTCAAGCTTGTGTAAAAATGAAACCATTCCCATTTTACCTCTTGTGATTGCCATTTTATCAGCCCATTTTTGCCAGATGAGCCTTGGTTTTCTCACTCCATCGTCACTATCTGCTTGGCCGATCATATACCTTCACTTGGTTGTTTCACCCAATCCTAAGGAACCGGTGCGAAGAGTGGTCTTGTTAGCCACCCTCTTAACCTTTACTTGTTTTGAGTAGTTCCACCATCACCGAAACCAGTAGCTACCCTTTATACCACTCGTTCCTCTAGGAGGAGTCATCTTTCAGCTCTTTTCTGACTCTCTAAAATTGAAAAGATTGCCGAGTCACTTGTCGTTTTGAGCTCGTTAAAGTGGCTGCGAAAAAACATCTACCCAGTATACATCTACCACTTTTTCAGGCTAGGATAGATTATTTACGAAAAAAGGAATACTCTAACCTATTACGACTAGGAGGTTTTCTCAGACATAGTTTTCTACCTTTTCGGATCTGAGGAACTATTTACGAAAAGGGACTTTTGGAGTTTACTTTTCTGCTGTATTTTAAAACTCTCTAAACATGAAAAGACGTCGAGTTCTTCCTTTGTCAGACTCGTTAAACCCTGATGACATCGGATTCAGTCGTAATGACGATATTCGAGTTCCTCCTTCCTAGGGCTTGTTAAATGTACTAGGATGGATTCATCCGAAGGATGGAATTATATTGCAAGCATATGCTATCCCCTTCAAGATTGTTCTAAAAAATAATTGGGGTACTCGCCAGAAATGGTGGGGAAAAATAGAACCAGTATCATCCTTGTGTCGGCAGTATGTCACTCTTGAACATGGAACATGTCTGCATTCGTGTCGGGTTGGGGAAATCTCATCTCATTATCCGTTTGCCTCCATGGGTTTGGGTAATCCTTTTTGACCTCTCATCTGCTCTTTGCCTCGTCATCATGACCTCAGATCCTTTGATATCAAATACTGCCAAATCCATTGTTGTGTCGTCGATATGTTCAAGAGAAGTTGACCTCTGCAATGTTTCAACCCCCTATGATTCTCATCTGATCCTGATTCACAACACATTATGTTCCTCTGTCTCGTGTCGATGATGTGGGAAACACTATGGCCCACCTTCGATCAAGGTCACTTCTTGTCGAATTCAGCTCATTATCCAGGAAGCTGATCTAGAGACTCCCTTCTGGTACCCTGGAGCATGCATGCCTTAATGGCAGATTCTTCGTGTTTGACTTGAGGTTTTCATCATTGGCCTCCGATCGAGTGATTCTACGGGTGTTCGACGTCAGCTCACTGTTCACATTCTGTAGATTGTACCTATAGTACCTTGAGGACCATTTTCACTATTGGTGGTACCTCTCGCATCTGTTAATAGCTTTCATCATTGGCTGGTAATCAGGCGATGTTCTTGCATGTTCGACTTCAGCTCACTTATTCGCATGCTTGAACTTGTACTTTGTTTGGGTTGCGATGGAGTGCAAGACCCTGGATTTTTTCTGTTAGAATCCAGGTTGCGATTTTGTGGGTTATTATGATTGGTTACATGACTCATTCATTGGATGGCTGTGACCATACCTAAGTCTATTTATCAATACTCACTGGATGGTTGCGTCCATACCTTGGATCTAGATTATTGTATACTCTATTATGGAGGGTTCCGCCCATACCACATATATCATGTATTTGAGATATCAGTTGTACTTGTCTACGCAAGTTTTTCGATGACAGTGTTTTCAATTGGACATGTTCTCATAAAGCATTTCACCCCTCTCTCTCTTTCGGGCCTCATGCTTTAGGGGGCATCTGTTACACAACAATTTGTCACCGTCCCTGCAATTCCTCGTCCCGCACATTGGAGGGCTTATTCCGTGACCTGTGAGCAGTGACATGACCTGAAACCACTTTCATGGCATCCCCTCGGACAAGGACATTCATTTCCCTGAAGACAATTCCTTGTGAAAAACCCTAAAAATAGCCTTTTTGTCATTGGCGTGACTAGCCAGTTCAGACCTCGCATCAATGGGGGAAATCCTCCAAAGAGGGCGCGCCAGCTAGCACACTATCATAGTGTTATACCCATGCCAGGCTTATTAAGGAGTGTTTTTTAAAAATAAATGGTGGAATATTGACTCCAACCAATTCCTGAACTGGTCTCTAAATTGAGTTGGAAGTTTTGGCTCCGGATCTCCATGTAGAGGAAGTGGTTTTCCACCTCTCATGGAAGATTCCTTGAGGATAGGGCCAATCCCATGATTATAGGGATCCCAACTCCCCTTCCACCATCTATATAAGCTTTCCATTTTCCTTTGCAAGCTAGCCTTCAAGAGCCTTCAAGAGCCTTCAATAGCCTAGAGAATTCTGCAAGAGCCTTAATAGTCCTCATAGAGAAAAAT
Organism: Pinus albicaulis; assembly: GCA_034641835.2. Lineage (NCBI taxonomy): Eukaryota > Viridiplantae > Streptophyta > Pinopsida > Pinales > Pinaceae > Pinus > Pinus albicaulis. The sequence goes on from CM076579.1 coordinate 677,663,329, forward strand.
CAGTAGCAAGGAGATTATTGTCAAGACAACTGAAGAGAGAGGCTTGTCCCATTCCCGATGAGATTTATCGAGACGTATTCCATTGTCGACCCATCGAAGGAAGATCCAGTGTCAAAGCGCAGGTTGTATCTTTCTTTGTATTGATTAATGATAAGCGACTTTGGTTATGGTGACACTCGTATTGTTCATTGTGATCATGATTTGTGTATTCTTTGACTGATACATAATTACATATATTGGGTTTTACGCTTGTGTGTTCATCGTGTTTCTTGTATGTGCCGGTGTTTGATCGCGACAAGCGGGAGAATTTTGATCTGCCAGAGCAAGGAAACGGGAGCGCTATCTTCTCTGCAAACAACAGTGTTGGACTTAAGGTAGGCCTTTCTCACAATTTGGTCTATTGTAATTAGGAACGTGTACCTTAGTGTGACATGATTGTTGCTAGACCTGATCTGGGCTAGTAGGGATCGCCTTTGTCCGCAGAGGGGATTTACCTCTACAACACCTATATTTCCTGAACTTTCCTGGGTGGTGCACGAACCCACTGTCATATAACAAAACCAACTCCTCCTCCTTGAATACCTTGTGTCTGATGTGCCTATCATGGCAGGCCTTTTCATGTGCCTTTTGCACTTGCTGATGGAAGTTAGCAATGAACTAATCCTATTCTAAGGCAACTAGTTGCATAAGACATTCATTCATGATGTCCGGCTCAGCCATATTAGTGAATGTTGCAATGCACAGGCTTGGGACAATATAATTCATTGGCATGATTGCTTCTTGCCCATAGACTATTCTAAAAGGTGTTTTCCCAGTTAAATTTTTTCATGTGGTCCTATAAGCCCATAACACAGAAGGGATGTGCACATCCCAATCATCTCGATTTGCATTACAGATCTTGGTGAGCACATTCTCCAAAATTTTATTGAGTTCTTCTACTGTGCCATTTTCTTGTGGGTAATAACGGGTATTCTTCTGGTGATGGATCTAAAATTCGTCCTTTAGAGCTTTGATGGTTTCATTGATGAAGTGCGTACCTCTATCACTCATTTATATCTTCAGATATCCAAACCTTGTCAAATATGTTCAAAAATTAGTTTTGTAGCAATTTCTGCGATACAATCCCTAACTGCCTTAGCCTCTCCCCACCCGGTCACATAATCTATAGTAGTGATGATATAGCAAGCTCCAGTCTTCTTCCATCGAGGATTAATAGGTCCCGTAAAATCTATATCCCATTTATCAAATGCCTGTAGGGTCATTTACGACTGCAAGAAAATTTCATCTCTCTGCGAGGGCTTCCCCATTATCTGGCATGCATCATAGGCTTGAAAGTATGCATGTGCATCGTTGTGCAGTGTGGACCACCATAACCCAACATGTAACACCTTCTACATAGTTTCATTCCATGCATAGTGGCTTCCTGCTACCCCTCCATGCGCCTCATCCAAGATAACCTATCTCTCATGTTCCAACACATATCTTCTCAATAATCCATTTGCTCCCAGCTCATACAACTAACCAACAATCAGGGTAAAGTCAACTACGCACACAACCGAATCCTTCTTCTTCTCCACTGAATATTCAATGGGTGTGCTTCCATTGGTTAGAAAGTGAATAATATCAACAAATTTCTTATCAACTACCTTAATAGTAAAGAGCAACGCATCAGGCAACCCTTCCTCCAGACTGGTTGGTTCCTCCCCATTTTCGATGCATGAAAAATGATCAGGTCCAATGTTTAATATTCTCTGCCTCACAATGATTTCAAAGTAATACTTCTAAAATAATACCAACCATCTGCAAATATTCCCCCCCAACATAGGCTTATTGACTAGGTATTTCAAAGTAGAATGGTTAGTGAACATTTTGAAGTGTCCTCCTAGCATATAGTGCCTATATTTTTGTAGAGAATAGACGATGTCCAATCCTTCGCTTTATGTAGCTAAGTAATTGCGCTCGGCACTAGAGAGCTTCCGACTAGAAAAAGCAATAGGGTGGTCAATGTCTCCTTCTCCTGGTTGCGATAGAATAGCCCCAAGTTTTATACCAGATGCATCCACATGTACATGGAAAACCTTAGACCAGTCTAGGAATATGAGAATAGGTGCAGTGACCATTTTTTCCTTCAACAACTCAAAGCTCTTTTGACATTATTCATCCCAAAAAAATGACACATCCTTCTTCAATAACTTCTCCATTGGCGCAGTGATCAGAGCATAGTATTGAATGAACTTCTTGTAATATTTGGTGTGTCCTAAGATGGAGCGCAACTATTTCTTACTATTGGGTAGATATGTGAAGATGGGTTACACTTTTGTGAGAATCGGGGGCAGAAAATTTTTTTCGGCAACAGTTCGGCCGAACATTTTATAAAGTTCGGCCGAACTATTTCATAGTTCGTGCTTCCATTTAGATTGACAGCACACTGACGGCGTCGGCAAACAGAATTTTTTCCGAAGATGGAAAAACTGGCAACAAAATTTCAGCCAAACTTTGAGTTTGGCCAAACTTTTACTCTTAAAATAGTTTAGCCGAACTAGTTGCTATAAATAAATCACTCGCGAATTTTATTTGTTTACTGCATTTTTGTCTGTCTGTTTGTTTGCACATTTTTCTATGTGTGTTGCTGCTGGTCTGTTTGCTTGCGTGTTTTTGTCTGTGATGCTGCTTTCCTCCATGCTGTTGGTCTGCGGTGACTTCAAGCGACTTCAATACCAGGTATTTGTCCTGCTCTTTATTCAATATATTCGACATGCTCTTTAGTTGTGTTAGTAGTTAGGTACCTGTGATCGTATAACTATCTTGTATTACTAATAGTTGATAGAGTCATAGATTATGGAATAACAGTAACCATTGATCTCTTAGAGGCTGTGATTTGGTACCCTATAAGATTACATTAACAGGTTCGATTCATTTTGTATGCTAGCCAGTTTCATTTTGTATTGAGTGCTAGTAGTTAAACCACCATAGATGCATGCAATCTTGATTAATTATTTGAAGTAAGAGAGATTTCGTTATCACAACATTGTCGCCTCTACTTATGGGTAGTCACAGAGGTCTAGCACGTAATAATATCTTCTCTAAGTTGAAGCCTATTGTTTACTATGTCATGTACTCATCAAATTATGAGTTTACTTATAACTAGATTGCAGGCATCGTTGATTCCTGTCACGTAGGCTTAGGTGCTGCCTATTGCTTCAGTTGTAGGAGTGATGTTAGATGTATCATGTGAATGTTAAGATTTAAATATTTTACCATGGTAAATATCATATGCACTACAAAATTACCCAAATTAATACTTCATTCTATGGAATTTTTGTTATTTTTTGTGAAGGTGAATAATGCATGCATGATAAATACCTCCAGATGTAATGAAATAGCCATCCATATGTTTACATCATAAACCCAACATTGGACTTCAACTAGACACAATACATCATCCTGACTAAATTACATATTTGTAGCCCCAAATTCCGTGAAACACGGGAACAAGAGGCTCACAAAATATCCAATTAAAATTCATATTCTGAGAAATTTATTGGGAAAATATTCTATACTAGTATTTGATATGATGGAAAAAAATTTTGTTTTCTGGCAGGAATGGTAAACTGTAGTTCTCCTCAATTGCCTTTAGTATAGTTTTAATATAATCTAATGCCTAGTCAGGATCATAAAAAAATGATATTCTGCTAGCATTCTTCAAGGGAAATTTCTACTTTGAAGGGCCTCCTTTTTATGAGTTTAAGGGCAGGACATGGGTCAAAATAACCTCTTTAATGTTTTTGTAAACCTTTTAACATTGTCCAATCTGCTAAGTGTTTTAAGTACTGAAACAAGGGCTAGCTTCCATCATGATCAGTAGCCGTGATTAGCTTCAGTATTTGTGATTAGGTAGGTGCAGATATCGCTATGTTACCCTTTCTGTCATGTTTCCTTTCAACCATTTCTTTTATAATGTAACTAGTTTTTAGTATCATTTTCTGTCATTTCTTTTATAATCTAACTAGTTTTTAATATTATGATAGTTGGATTCATTACATTCACTTTCATAATCTAGTTAAGATTCTAATTTCATATTATTTAGAGCTAATCATATCTTATTTTTAAATATAGTCTAGCTGTTATTTCACTAACATGGTAGCTATATTTACTCATCTCATTTCATATTTTAGTTGCTTTGTTTTCAGTAGTTGGGCATGCTTACTCCCTATCCTAAAATTATTCTCTTATAGGCATTGATTTAAAAAAATGTTCGACACATAATGGCGTAATATTTGTAAAATATATAATGATGCAGTCCCTATTTTTAACTTTATAAAAATAACTCAATGGAGTTACCTCAATTTCACACTGATGTAACATGAATCACACAACAAGTTGATATATAATAATTTACAAACTATTCAATCTAGTCATACAAAATAAAAGTAACTAGAATTATCACAAGCCTTTAATATCTTGTCACAACAATTGAATGGCTTATGTTTAGCATTTTTCCACTCTTCATAGATTTAGAAGAATTACAATCTAGGAAGACTAGCAAAAAATTGAAAAGTTTTAACCAAAATTCTAAGCACAGAAACATAAAAGTAGTTAGATTAACAAGTACACATACAAAAAATAAATCCTAAATACTACATCCAAAAAATTTGTAGAACAAAAAAATAAATAAATAATAACAGAAATACTCTGCCAAATCAGAAGGCATTGCAGACAGAACAAAGTATCAACAATGTGCACATGGAAGAAATTTATCAAGAGGTTCCATACATATAACTTCAATGGAAACACACTCACCTGAAATCTTCCCTTTATTAGTCTCAATGGCTAGACCATCATTGTTGGAATTTCCAAAAGCATCCCCTCATTTTCCCAAATTAGTGTAGATCCATGCAACACCATGGAATTGTTGGAAATCTCCTTGATATTACTAGATTTAACTGAGTCTAATGTTGATTCATCAGAAGGTTTAGATTTATCCTCTGAAGATACAAAACCATGCTCTAAATCATCCTTTTTATCTTTAGTGATTTCAAACTCACTTCTAGTTCCTTCATCTTCATGTCCTTCTTCAAGCAAACTTTCTTGTGGCAATAACAAAGAAGGATTTGCAGGAAGAGAATTTCCCATTGAAATTTCATCCTCATTGTCAAAATTCGTCCTCCCTTCGATGTTATGTTTACCCATAGGTTGAAAAACATCATAATTTGTAGTTTCTCCTTTATGTGATGTTCCACTGTAGTTCCTCTTGACATGATGCCATGGACCCTCCAAATATATGCTCTAGCTAGATTTCTCTCTCCCATCTATCATTTCTTCTTGAAGGAAGGTGGTCATTCATTAGGAGGGACTTTTACCATTTTGTAGTTATGATTTTGCTTATTAATTTGTGGGATACTAATATGAATCAAAGGGTGATCTAAATGATTGACCGATCTTCATTGTATTCTTGTTCGCTCACTTTACTTGGGAGGTTAGACTTTGATCCTAGTCCAATGGGACCTCCTCTAAGGCCTTAGTATTATAATAAAGATAATACTATTGAGGCTCTAATTGAAGTAGGATGGCCATGATATTCCATACTTGCCACTTTCCATCATTCCCTCTAATCCATATCCATTCTTCGGGAAAGTAATCTTTGATCATGGAGATTGACAAACTCATCCCCATCCTTATGTTTGGGCCAAAGAAAATTGCACTAGAGTTTCATGCATATAAATTAATGATGAAAGAAAAGAAATCCACGATAAAGGAAAAATGAAAAATGAAAAAATGGTTGGGAAAAAACTTAGTGTGTGGGAAAAATCCTAGTATGAGCTTTACCCCATAGTCATCACCTAATTCCTAGAGCACTTGATGCTCCACACATAAAAGGATCCCTGTATTGTTCCAACCTTAACAAGCAATAAAATTCCTCATCCTAAGGAATTATAAATGCTAAATTTCTCAAATGCAAGATTGGGCTCCTAAGCCATTAACCCATAACAAGAAAATATGATAAAATAGTAAAAGGCACACTAGATGGGTGGAAACGCAAGATAAGGAAAGGGAAAACTCATGCATCCATTATTTCTTTATCTGTGTTAGTAGTTATGTACATGTGATCCTATAACTATCATGTATTACTAATATTTGATAGAGTTATAGATTATGGAATAACAGTAACCATTGATCTTTTAGAGGCTCTGATTTGGTACCCTATAAGATTGAACACTATGTATATATAAGCTAGAAGATTACATGAACAGGTTCGATTCTTGGTATGATTACCATTCATTACAGTGCTTCTATATTCACAATACAAGATTGAACACCATGTGATTACAGATTCAACTTATATAAAAGCTATAGTATAAGGAAATCTAGAAGTCTAAGCATAGTGATGGAAACATAAGCAATAGATTAATTAGCCTAATCAGTGATATTGGTCTAATTCAACATATGGGGTTTATAGTCACACACATATCCTGTAGTTCACTCTAGTATCTGCTACTTATACCATAATGTTATGAAGATTATATGGAAATCATAGTGCTTAATACAGGTATCATTGTTTATAAATGTATCACTATAATGCAAAGGGTAATTTTAGATTTATAACCATTCATATTTCTACATGATGCTTATGATAGCTACTTGCTATTTTTTTTCTACTACTTACAGCTTGTATATAAGGGTGTAGTATCACTCAGATTTGAAAAGCTTGTATTAGAATCTTATGAAGCGGATCTGTTTGTTATATGTATGTCGTATTCAACATATTCAGCATGCTCTTTATTTGTGTTAGTAGTTATGTACTTGTGATCCTGTAACTATCCTGTATTACTAATAGTTGATAGAGTCATAGATTATGGAAAAACAATAACCATTGATCTCTTAGAGGCTGTGATTTGCTACCCTATAAGATTGAACACTATGTATATATAAGCTAGTAGATTACATGAACATGTTTGATTCCTGGTATGATTACCATTCATTACAGTGCTTCTATATTCACAATACAAATAAGATTGAACACCATTTGATTATAGATTCAACTTATATAAAAGCTATAGGATAAGGAAATCTAGAAGTCCAAGCATAGTGATGGAAACATAAGCAATAGAGTAATTAGCCTAATCAGTGATATTGGTCTAATTCAACATATGGGGTTTATAGTACTTGCTTATTCATTACAAATATTCTTGGGAGCTTATAGATAGTATTAAAAAACACTCTTATGTGTGATTTATTCCTTAATACATGGGATTTATAGACCCTGTTTACATAATAAGGTAAGCTTAAGCTCTTATAGAGGTAGTTTACATAATATCAGTGTATTCCATAGGTATAAGTACATCCATAATATTTGATGTGGTGAACATGATATCATTACATCATTACAGATAAGCTAATGTGATTAACGTCGTACGGTAATACCATTACAATTTACTCTATGTAAGTGTACACTAGTTCATTTGATTACTAGTATCATACCAAACTAGGGAAGGGCCAAAAACCATATAGAAAGGGTGTAAAACTTTGTGCCCCAATGTTTCTGTAACCTAAGATTATTAACCTTAATATAACATGAACTAATCAATGTGTTATTTTGTACCATGTGTTATTGTGTACCATGTAGCTAGAAATATTAAAATAGATATAAGTTTATGACAATTATGACAAGTGTATTGTTTTTTCATCCTTATGTTCTTTTTCATTATTATGTATTTAGGTTTGGAGTAGGTGACACGAGTCCCTTTATCCCTCTATTATAAGTGGGTTATGGTTTTCTTTGTCTCATTGTTATGGTATAGTGATTTGTGATCTACAGAAATTTTTTTAGTAATTTCAACTTTAAAATTTTGATTTTTAACTAAGAAGTTAACATCTTTATGCTCACACATATTACCTTTGCTTTTTATTCTCTTATATATATATATATATATATATATATATATATGAAGAGCTGATCCCATTTTCTTAAATTTTATTCATAGATCAAATGTCATTTAAATACAAGATTTATCATAATGTACAATGATTCATTCCATATTATTTATAAAAAATTTCATTAAAAAATGAACCCTTTAAATGATGAACCTAGTTAATGCTTCTTCTTCATGAAGAAGACTACTTGATCTTTCAATTCGAATTTGATGATGGTCCTTTGTTATCTTTCTTGACTACTTCAAATTATTGACACAATCATATGCTTCTTGTTACTCTTTCTATTCCTTCCTTATATTGTATTCTCCCCCTTAGATATTGTGTACTCTCCCACATAGATATTGCACTCAATTTTGATGGTCATTTGTTATCTTTCTTGACTACTTCAAATTATCAAATTATTGACACAATCATATAGATATTGCACTCAATTTTGATGGTCCTTTGTTATCTTTCTTGACTACTTAAAATTATTGACACAATCATATGCTTTTACCTTAATATCTTGTAGAGCCCATTTCATCCAAAACACTCAAAAAGAAGTAACTCCTAGATGTATTCCGCTTCTACTCTAGATAGAGAAAGTAATGACTCTTTCTTGCTTAAACATTAAACCAAAGACTCTTCTAAGTAGAATTATACATTGTCCACTTGTACTAAATTTACAAGCCCAGTTGAATCTCTATATGTTTTCAATGTAAATTTCTCACAAGTAAATTTTTCAATGTAAATTTCTCAACTTTTACAAGTTTTATAGGCAGAGTCTGTAAAGGGCCAGGTAGCCTCTGGATCTCATCTTTTATGGAAGGTGACATATCTAGTAAATGCCCCTACAGTCAATCTCTGGAGTAGATCTAAATATAATTTATTAATTTTAATATCCATAAAACACAACCACTTTAAGGTAAACTGTTTACATGCACGTCATTTCTCCCACAAACTAAAGGCTTCCTCCAATTAATTTTAGATGTGAATTCTACCATAAAAATTTTAAGTAAAACTTTAAGATAAACCATGCACATGTCATTTGCAATAAATGTCAATTTAATATCTAAATTCACATATGTTTAGTGGTGTCATTGTTTCACTTCCGATATTATGTTGCTTACCTTGATGAACAGGTGGAACTCTGCTGGGATGCCTCTCTGTTTTTTGACTCTTTGCTCATACTGTCAAAGGTCGTTATATATTATATGGGCTATACTGTATAGTTATTAGAATACATATCTTCATATAGAACTTGCAAATAGTATGATGGAAACCAAACATAATAATTTATTAGGACATCACAACTTGCTAATCAGTTATTAGACTACATATCTTCATATATAACTTGCAAATAGCATGATGGAAATGTGAGCTTTCAAATAGTATGATGGAAATGTGGATCTAAAATAAAATTCATGATTAATGCTTCTAGAAACCAAACATAATAATGTATTAGGACATGCTCCTTTAACTTGAAAATAGTACATGGTCAAAATGTGGATCTCATGACTCTTCATGATTAATGCTTCTAGAAAACAAACATAATTTAATGTATTAGGACATAATTTAATGTATTAGGACATGCTCCTTTAGGCTTGGTGGAATTACCTTTGCTTTCATGATTAATGCTTCTAGAAACCAAACATAATTTAATGTATTAGGACATAATTTAATGTATTAGGACATGATCCTTTAGGCTTGGTGGAATTAATTTTTCTTTTTATTTCTCTCTTACACACACACATATATATATTAAGAGATGATCCCATTTTATTTTTTATTCATAGAACAAATGTCATTTAAATACAATATTTATCATAATGTACAATGATTCATTCCATATTATTCATAAATTTTTTCATTAAAAAATGAACCCTTTAAATGATGAACCTAGTTAATGCTTATTTTTCATGAAGAAGACTACTTGATCTTTCAATTTGAATTTTATGATGGTCAGGTTTGTTATCTTTCTTGACTACTTCAAATTATTGAAACAATCATATGCTTCTTGTTACTATTTTTATTCCTTCCTTATATTGTATTCTCCCCCTTAGTTATTGTGCACTCTCCCACATAGATATTGCACTCAATTTTGATGGTCCTTTGTTATCTTTCTTGACTACTTCAAATTATCAAGTTATTGACACAATCATATAGATATTGCACTCAATTTTGATCCAGTCCTTTTTTATCTTTATTTACCTCGAATTATTGACACTTGATTGAATATAGATATTGCACTCAATTTTGATGGTCCTTTGTTATCTTTCTTGACTACTTCAAATTATTGACACAATCATATGCTTTTTGTTACTCTTTCTATTCCTTCCTTATATCTATTCTCCCCCTCGATATTGTGTACTCTCCCACATAGATAAATTGCACTCAATTTCATAGGCTCTTCTTTTGAAGTCAAATATATTGTATTCTCCCCCCTAGATATTGTGTACTCTTTTTGCAGAACAAATGTGTAGTTTTCTAAAAAATCAATCACTGAAAAAATGGTCCTTGGTGGAAAAAATTCATGAGATTTTTTGAAATGCAAGTCTTGCCATCGAGCTCTATGGGAATGCTTCATGTATTTGTAAATTTGTGCCTCAAACTTTCTCAAAAAGTCTATCACAAAAATTTCGTCTTCTAGTAATTCAATTATTTTAACACTATTTTCACCTTGAATCGATGTATTGATATATTCATATCTCTTCCATTTCACTTTCATGTTGGAAAATGATTGATCATTTATATCAGTGCGATATTTGTTTTGAAATTTAGTCAAATTTCCACAATCATCGCATTTTTTACCACCAACACATTTTTTTTTGTAAAATAGTTCATCACTTTCTCTTTCACATATAATTTGAGATATGAAATCACGGATAGTGGATGGAGGAGGTGATTCCTTCCATAATGTTCTACCGAAATCAAGGAATGTGTCATAATATAACTCAAATTCCACATGATAACGGCAACAACAAGTGTTGCGTACGGTGATAGGTTTTACATACCATGGTTTTTGTTGAACAAAAGCACTGAGTGAAACATGAATTTGACGATTCTCTTTTTTGAACTTGTTGAATAACTCTATTTGAGTGGTTTTCAAGAGATGTTTTTCATGTTCTTCGTACTGATTTCGTGTTATTCTTCTTCGCATCACATGTCTTGCAGTTGGTGAAACACGTGAATTGTTCTTCCAATATTCATATATTATTTTTTTAACATTTTCTCCAAGTCTATATTTGTATGGTTGCCTACAAATAGCTCTCCAACAAGCGAGTTCATCATTTACATCTACTTGCAGCCGAAATTTCCGATGTTTGTGCAAATTTTTTCGCGAGGTTCCTAATGCTCGTGCCATAGATGTTACCAAACGATTCTCTTTAGTACTTGATGAAACCATTGCCATATGTATTCCTCTATGTACAATTGAAACATTTTTATCTCTAGATTTCTTAATTGAATTTATAGTACTACTTATATTTTGTATCACATTTTCCTTCATTTTTTTATCTTTGGTTGATTTTCGAATACCCAGTAGTGTCGTAGCTTCTTTTATTTTCCTTAACAATAGGAGACCTTTCAACATTTGAGCTTGAATTGTCACCCGCTCATTTAAAAAATACTTTTCAAAAATGCAGTTAACACGATATCATATAACATGGTCAGGTTTTTTATCTCCATATTTGTGAGTGTCAACATTTTCTAACATCTCATCATCGACACTGATTTCATCTGTACATATTCGAAAAAATAGTACATAATAAACTTACATATGAACAATAAATAACTAAATTAATAAATATATGTATAATTTCAATAATACGTGTGTTAGTATGAATTCTTCGTCGAGGTGTACGAAAAAGAACCACTTTAGCTACGCATAACTAATATCCCTAACAACAATAGAGGCTTCCAAACATCTTCAGATCTGCGATTAGTGGTTAAAATGCTGCAACAAACAGATCTATAAATGGAAAGACTTTAAGCAGTAAAGTAAAGGGTTTGCTCCATGCATCCAACAGACAAGACAAGAACACAATTTTTTGAAAGAATTTTATATTACAGGGCACCTGGGAGGAAAACAAGAAGGTGTATCCAGATCTCCTCAATGGGATGGGTTCTTTATAGTCCTCAGCACTTCAGATCTAAGCTTTCTCTCTCTTGTAGGTGTAGAAAACCCAATGCAAAAAATAGAGCTCAATGGGACCAAATGATAGAAATGAGACCAAGTGTATAGATCCAGAGTGATCTAGTAGGCAACAAAAGGTGAAGAATGATGGGGAAAACCCTCCTATTTATAACAAAATATTGGGTCATTCTAGATCTTGGTGCATGATTAAAATAATGTTAACCAAATCTAGATCCACCTCTATGGAATATTTTATTATTATTTGTTGGAGGGAAAGGGTGTTTGACTTGGGTAAAATCCCTTGATTAGTGAAAAATAAATAAATAAATGATTTATTTATCTTTTTAAGGAAGTGGTTGGGAGATAATCAAATAAATAATGATTTATTTGATTAATGGTGGGTGATTTGGTCATATTTAACGAGGAATATTATCTAAATAAGATTTAAATAATTATTCCTAGAAAATAACAAGATAACTAAGGGTTTATCTCATTAATTTCTTTGTTTTTGGGTTAAACATGATTGGGAATAATAATTAAATTATGGTTTAATTAATTATTCCATGAGGAAAATCAAACAAATATAGGTTTATTTAATATTTCCTTTAGGGGTTTCCTATTTTAACATAGTGAAAGCAGTTTTACTTAGGGTAAAACTGGTCTTACATGGTGTACTTGGGTCCATCTAATGATAAAAGGTTAGATGACCAAAAAATCGTGTAACAGATTGCCCCCCAGCGTGCGAGTGTCAGGAGCAAATCGTATGACCGAAGTACGTTGTAAGAATACAAGCAATAGACAACAAAAAGGGATGTGAGAGAGAGAAATGTGAGGTAGATAGTGTGCTGAAGGACTAGACCCTGAGGAGATGAGACTCGCAGGTGCAACAAGTCTCTTTTTATGAGAGGGTACCTGTGCTGAAGGCGGCGGGGGAGGCATACCTATGCCCGCCGAGACAAAGTACAAAAGAATAGTGTGTCCGGTAAACAAGGGACCGAACCATAAAGTACAACTGGCATAAGCAGGAGCCAGATAAGAATACAATGAAGAGTCTCACATACATGCTGTGCCTGGGATAACAGCCAGGACTAGTACAATAATATCTGAGTACATGAGATAAATACAACCCAAATGCCCCCTGTAAATGGGGAAGGGCTCACAAAATCTGACTGATACATGCAAATCAAGGAGGTGCTGCAAGTGGCTAAGGCCAACATCATCAAAATCTGGAGCGGCATCAAAGGCTGCAAAGAAGAGGTCATCCGGGCATGTGGGGGGCTACCTGCAGGGCCACCCCCTCATGAGGGTTGAGACATCTCACACATACCCGGGAATCATCAAGAGCTGCTGCTGGGTCACTGGACCGTCCAGTATACGAATCTCGATCATGCTGAAAGGAGCTGGAGAAACAATCAAGTCAAAGGGAAATGAGAGATCCCCCTGCCTGATCCGAGGCGCCGAACAAGAGTGGAAGCTGGAACCAAGGTACACCGCCCTCTAGACCTTGCTTCTGGAATGAATTTGCTGATGTCGACAGAAGGAGGTCTACCATAGGTGAGGCAATGAGAGATCCTCAACTAAGGCACGAGAGCAAACAATAGAGCGACGGACAGACTGACACTAATGACGATGGTGGAAATGGGAAGGACTGAGTAGCGAATGGACGACTTCCCTTGTTAGAGCATAAAGAGCATGGATGACATGGCAGCCACTGACACAAGATCATAAGGGATAGGGGACAGTGAGACTGAAGGTCAAAATGTGCGACACAAGAGAGAGACCAAGCAATGAAGGGTGGAGGGCTATAGTGGGGTGCAAAGGGATGTGGTATAGACTCCATGGATGCAATGATGACTCAACTTGGATGCTCTAAACAAGGGCGACTCGATGGTGCTGCCACACAGTAAAGGCCCCAATGGGGGACCATGGAAACATGAGTACAAGGTGGGAACTCATGACGAAAATCGACACGAACATGGACGAGTATGGAGGCGAAGTGATGCCCCAAATACAAGTGTTGTAAGTGAGGAAATTCGATTTAAAGAGTAGGTGAAGTGGCCCTTCGTGGACAAAATGGGTCCGGGTGAAGTAGCAAATAAAAATGAAAAGACAGATGCTGGCTATCTAAAAGAAAATAAAACATGCATTCCAGAAGGGAAATGCTAAGGGTAATATTTCTTAATATAAAGTGCATTGCGAGGATTAGGAAGGGGGTGGCCTTCGAAATCCTCTAAGAGGTATGCCCCCTTACCGAGGTCCTTACTAATGATGTAAGGACCTAGCCATAATGAGTTGAACTTCCCATGACCAAGGACATCATGGGCCTGGTCATATACTAGAACAAGGTCGCCTTCGTGAAAAGTGCGAGGCTGGAATTTTCGGTCATACTGAGCTTTGGTGCGCTTTTTGGCCGCCTCCATGGTTTGTAAGGCAACACGACGGTCTTCGGAAGCACGCTCAAGCATGATAAGTCGTTGTTCGAGAGGTTGGGTGTTAGGGAGAAGTTTATGACGGATGAAGGAAGGGATGTCTTTCACGATTAAGTAGTGACTTTTCTCTCAGGCAAGGGTGAGGAGGGTTATGGTTGAGGGGAATAGGTGCCCCCGAGCATGGTGTGGTCATGCCAAAATGCATTTAGAAAAAAGGGGAATCTAAACACATTTAAATGATGTGGTGTTCCATTTCTTTTGTTCGCGTTATGGTTATGCAGTGTGAGAAAGGAAATGGAGGATTACCAATCTCTTTTGGTACTGCATATAGGGATCAAATGGACTTTAAGTTTCCGAGTTGGCATACCTGGTGTCACTATCCCAAAAAGAGGATTTGGAGATAATGAAATGATGCTCTCGTAGAAAAGCTATAGGTTGGTCAACAATAATTTCTAAGAGACTGGGTTGTTGATGTAAGATGAGGGAACGATAAGGGGTATCATCCCTAGAGTGATCTGAAGTGATATGGGACTCTAGAGGTTCTTCTAAACGTGGAAGAATACTAGGACTAAAGTCAACACGACCAGATACACTAGGAGAGTTGTGGAGAATTACTTCTCTTGGTCTCTCAAATGTGGGTGCCCCCTTACCCAAACAGTGGGTTTCAATGTAATGGCCACAAGGTGGATGTGGTGTGAACACATGGGTTCGATGTAAGGGGGGATAGAGAAAGTCAGGGGTGGGGATTTGTTCCATAATGTCATCATCGTGATAGAAGATGGGGTGACTGGTGGAAGAAAGACCACCTGACGTGGTGAAATGACCGGACTCATCATCATGAGAAGAGAGGTTCACATGCATGTCGTCACAAGGGGTGACAAAAGAGTAAGAAGATAAAGGATCTCCCGATGTTGAGCCCAAGGTGATCGCTGAAGGAAGGTCAAGCGAAACAACAGGGGAAGATTGAGATGGAATGTTCCCCTAGGGTCTCATGGATGATGATAGGTAGAAAATGCTGGATGAAGGCTCCGTCATCTCGACATCAGGAGGGGGAATGTCGATGGGAGTAGTCATGTCTGGTAGTTTTTCCAGAGAAAAATGCGCAAATAGGGGAGAGGTGGACTCATTGCGCTTGGCCTCGAATTGGCGGACCGTGGCTAGGGAGGTGCGGAAGTCCTCGAGGCAGGGATAAAGATTGGTGTAATGGCCATGGAGATCACACAAAGCACAGGGGTGGTTGGTGTGAATAGTCTTGGAGTTCTTGGTCGTGGTCGCGGAAGGAACAGAGGCTGCCGGGACCATGGACTTAGGGAACGCGACATTAACCATGGGCTTGAGATGAAGCAATTCAGGACAGGTATGGGTGGCGTGGCCGACAACGTCACACAAAGCACACTTGATGGTATGCTTTGGAGGCTGAGGAGGGGCAGGGTTTGTCGGGGTAGACTTGTCCTTTGATGCCCCCTTATGAGCTTTGCCCTTCTTACCCGAAGCGGTCGCAACAGGAGGTGGTTCCTGTTGAGGTGACTGAGGCACGGTTGCAGCGGGCGAAGTCATGGGGACCGGTTGAACCGGGGTCAAAGCGATATAAGGTTTGGGCTTACCAGGCAAGGTGGGGGCTGGCGGATCAAGGTACCAAACGGGAATCCCAAGGGTCAAGTTAGGAAGAGAGAGGGTGGCCATGACTGGTACCGTGTACACTCCTGGTGGGGGAGCTAGGAACGGTATCTGACCAGAGGGGTAATGGCTAGGTGGGACGGTTCCTAAATGGATAAGGCCTGGAGAAACCGTGCCAGGGGGATAAAGGGGCTCATGACTACCAACTGCAGGTGAAGGGCTAGGAGTAGGTTGCGGAGGGCAAGGTTGCTGACTAGCCGAAGCAGGTTGCTTGAGAGCAGTCCGAGACGATTGCATCATGCAAACATTCGATGAGCTGGGGTTAGAGATAGGAGGAGGGGGGAGACTAGGAAAAGTTCCAAGCAGGGAGGAATCCTTGTAAACGCCAGGGGAGACACTGGTCAAGGAATCAACGGTTTGCTTGTTGGCTACAGAAGAGATGGTCGTCTCAGGGGAGGTCTGAGATTTTGGCTCATGATATGTCAACTGGTCAATGGTGACTATCTTTCCATTATGGGGGAAAGACATCTTGCAAAAGACCGCGGATGGGACAGCAGACATGGCATAGGTGTAGCTTCGCCCCAATAGAATGTTGTAATCTAGCGAGGCGTCGATGACTTCGACGTCAACGCAAACAGTCTTACTGGCGAGGGTGATAGGACAATTACGAAACAGGCCAATGGGCTGGGAGGCATGACCGTCCCACGCTCGAAGGGTGATCGTGGAAGGGGCCAGTTCAGGGGATTCGATTTGCTTCCAAACCGAAGCGGACATCACGCAGGTGGATGCCCCCTCATCAATGATACACCGGGATACGTTGGCGTTCCAGATTTTGACTGGGATTTGGAAGGCGACGGAAGGAGGGAGAGGAGGATGGTCTGATTGAGTGGCGTCGAAAACAATCATTTGGTTGTCAGCAGGATCTACAGTGCCCACGGCAGATAGTAGAGCCTTCTTTTGGGAAGGGCATGACTGGAGGAGTTCCAGTGTGGAAATGGCGGCAAGGGATTGCGCCAAATCATCTACTATGCTATACGAATGGGCAGCTCGACTGGGAGCAGCGTTTCGACGTAGTGGGCCCTTAGGTATCTTGGTATGAACCTAAACTTTTGGTTGAGGGATATGTAAGGGGCCACTAGGTGACGAAAGAGGCTCTGTAGAACCTGAAGAAGGATGCTCGGAGGCAGACTGAGCAGGAGACTTGGGGTACTGGCGAGACCGAGTTTGAAGGTGAAGGTCGACGGTCGGGGAAGGATCGGAGTTCATCATGAGGATTTGATAATTGGAGGAACCAGAATGGGAAGGTTGAGGGGCCACCTGTCCGTTAGGTGGTTGGGTAGCCATGAATCCCTGATGTGCATTCGCCTGCTCTTGAGGGGGCGGTGACTGCTGTTGCAGGGGTTGAGAAGGAAAGGGAGGCGAAAACACATATGCTGGAGGAGCTGGCGCACCAGGCTGCGGATAAGGGTAATGGTTAGGTTGGGTAACATTGAGGTAAGCAGGAGGTTGGGCAAAAGGATGAGGCATGCCGTATCCTGGATGCATGCTACTGGGAGGGGGAGAAGTGCAGGAAGTGGTGCCCCCTCCCCCAGGAAAACCATAGCTCATGAGAGGTTGAGCGGAGGGATGAGAGATAGATCCAACGATACTGTCGGCGGCATGAGGCGCCCCCGGTGTATGGGCATCACCGGGTCTGGGGAGATCAGGAAGTATAGTAGGATCATAACCTGTCTGAGCGTAGATCAGGTCGTATTTTAACGCCATTTGGAGGGCATCTTCTTCGGTTTGAGGAAAATGTGATGTGACATCTTTCCCGATAGGGGACAAGAGAGATCTAAGGAACTGGTCCATGTAGACACGGTCTTCGAAGGTAGGAGATTGACATAGGCTCCGTCTTCTTCACCATTCCTGGACATGGGTAGAAAGGCGGGTCGAAGAGGTTTGCTTGAAGGAAGTCAAGAGTTCGATACCAGTGTCATAACGAAGGGGAAGCTGGAAGTAAGATAAAAAAGCCCGGGCAAGAGTTGCAAAGGTGGTATGGGAGGAAGTGGGCTGATCAACATACCACTTGGAAGCTGCACCTGTAAGCGTGCGTTGGAACAATCTAAGACGAATAGAGTCATCAGTAATGGAGGTAGATGAACACCACATGTGGAAAGATCGAACATGATTTGAAGGATCTTCTCCAGCACGACCTTCAAACTTTGGGATGTCGGAAGGGAGCTTTGTCGGCATAGCAGGCCAACTAGCATCATGGTGTATAGGGTCGTTTATCAACCAGTCCAAATCAGGGATGCTGAGGCCTGCCAAGAAGGGGAGCACGGGTGAAGCCGAGGTAGTTCCTGTGGTGGTTCCGCTAGTAGTAGGGCCGGCATTAGGGCCGGGAGAACCGCTAGCGTTAGGCCCTAGACCAGACATAGTGAAGGTGACAGGGGGAGAACCAGGAGGAGAAGGAGGACCCGATGAATCAGGAGAGGAGTCGGAGTGCGGACTCGAAGGTGGACTGGCTCGACGACGGCGGGGCGGAGCAGGTTGATCGACCGGAAACTAAGGATGAAGGCCAAGAAGTCTCCGGGATAAGCGCCTTGGGGGCGCAATGATGACAGGAAGAAGGAAACCGATAGGGGCAAAAAGGGACAGAATCAATTAAGGTCAAGGGCAGAAAAGGTGCAGTGACAATTGATTTTAGAGTCTTTGCCAGGCGGTGTTAACCAGGCGCTTCTTCACTTAGGGTCAGTGTGTGGCGTGCGTTAATTTTAATTTTTAAACCCTTTCCGTTTTGAGAGCAAGAAAAAAGTGTGCTGCGTAGCTGAAAATAAATCTGCAGAGAACAATATAGATTGCTGAAATAACAGAACATTTAACAGCTAACCATGCATTAATTGAACCCTAAAAGGCGGGTCTCTCAAAACTACTCTAAAAGAGGGAAAAAATCTATTCAAAACACACTTAAAAAGAGGCCAATAGATCTAGGGTCAAAAGGGACAGGGATCTAAAGGAGAAAGCTGCTAAAAAGAGGCGCAGATCACAGCCAAGAGGCAGAGGCAAGGTGGCTGGAAAAAGGGGGAAATCAGCAAAAAGCGGAAGGGACAGGGATGAGGTCCTAAAGGGGGTCCAAACAAAACTACAAGAGGTGATTTGAAAGGAAGAAAAGCTGATTAAAAGGGATATGAGGATGAGGTATCAGATCTGAAAAAGGGAAGGCTGAAACTCTGAAAAATCAGACACCTAAAACAGCTAAAACTCTTCCACCAAAAGTGGAGGGTACTGAAGCCCTAGGGGGCTAGGTTCCCACTTAGATGAGCAAAAGAAGATCAGAAACAAGTCGAAACGGGCTGAGACAGAGGCTGGAAAACCCTGACAGAAGCTTCAGAAAAACCCAGAAAAATTTCAGAAAAACAGCAGAAAAAAGTCTAGGTCGCGGTTTTTGACCAGTTTTTCGCTCCGGTCGCAGTTTTGGGGCTGTTTTCTGCGACCTGAGGCTTGAGGTCGCACTTTTTGGGCCAAAAAGTGCGACCTGCACTTCCGGGACTCTCGGCGGGAGATTTCAGAAAAAAAATGTCGTCTCAGCTGAGGCTGATGTCGGTCACCTGCGCAATGGGGCCAGAAACACACGGAAGTTAGAAATTTTAATGTTTGAGGGATTTATGAGGAAAAAAACCACATGAAAATAGGAAAAACAAAAATCTGAAAAGAAACCCTAGGGTCTAAAGTAGCTGGATATGCAGGAATAGGAAAAACGACAGCGGTCGTAATTTAAAACCCGTGTGGAGTCGCCATTTGTTAGTATGAATTCTTCGTCGAAGTGTACGAAAAAGAACCACTTTAGCTACGCATAACTAATAGCCCTAACAACAATAGAGGATGCCAAACATCTTCAGATCTGCGATTAGTAATTAAAATGCTGCAACAAACAGATCTATAAATGGAAAGACATTAAGCAGTAAAGTAAAGGGTTTGCTCCATGCATCCAACAGACAAGACAAGAACACGATTTTTTGAAAGAATTTTATATTACAGGGCACCTGGGAGGAAAAAAAGAAGGTGTATCCAGATCTCCTCAATGGGATGGGTTCTTTGTAGTCCTCAGCACTTCAGATCTAAGCTTTCTCTCTCTTGTAGATGTAGAAAACCCAATGCAGAAAGTAGAGCTCAATGGGAGCAAATGGTAGAAATGAGACCAAGTGTATAGATCCAGATTGATCTAGTAGGAAACAAAAGGTGAAGAATGATGGGGAAAACCCTCCTATTTATAACAAAATATTGGGTCATTCTAGATCTTGGTGCATGATTAAAATAATGTTAACCAAATCTAGATCCACCTCTATGGAATATTTTATTATATTTGTTGGAGGGAAAGGGTGTTTGACTTGGGTCAAATCCCTTGATTAGTGAATAATAAATAAATAAATGATTTATTTATCTTTTTAAGGAAGTGGTTGGGAGATAATCAAATAAATAATGATTTATTTGATTAATGGTGGGTGATTTGGTCATATTTAACAAGGAATATTATCTAAATAAGATTTAAATAATTATTCCTAGAAAATAACAAGATAACCAAGGGTTTTCTCATTAATTTCTTTGTTTTTGGGTTAAACATGACTGGGAATAATAATTAAATTATGGTTTAATTAATTATTCCATGAGAAAAATCAAACAAATATAGGTTTGTTTAATATTTCCTTTTGGGGTTTCCTATTTTAACATAGTGAAAGCAGTTTTACTTAGGGTAAAACTGGTCTTACATGGTGTACTTGGGTCCATCTAATGATAAAAGGTTAGATGACCAAAAAATGGTGTAACAACGTGCTTGTGTTCAATATATATATATATATATATATATATATATATACCTTGTGATTCAATTTCTTCATTTGAATTTCTTTCAATATTTTCACCATCTTCAATCATTAGTTAAATACCTCTTTCACTTTCTCTTTCAAACATCTCTGTCTGTTTACATTAAACAAAATATTTAAATTCAAATTATTTCATAAAATAAAAATTAAGCTTCACATTTTACGTTAGAAAAATTTTAAATATATCAATAGATCATAATATTTACATTTACATACCTGCTTCAATTTCTACTTGAGGTTGATTCTCCCCTTCAATATTTGAGAGGGCTTCTATCTTTCTTTTACGAGATTGTCTTGTCTCTTCTCTACGTTACTCAGGGTCTCTTTTTCGATCATATTTTCTCGCACAAGTCCTTCGATTTCCCATAATAATAGAGTATGAAGTTCAAAAAATTTCCTTCAAAAAATTAGACAATAACTCAATTAGAAAAAGCATCACAAAATATTTAATTTAAAAAAATAATCATTTCAAATTTTTTGCAAAAAGTACATACTCCAATCCAAAACACTTACTTTAAAAAATTCAAGAAAAAAACGTCTTATAAAAATAAAACAAAGCTCAAAATATTTACTTCAACTCAAAACACATACTCTAAAAAAATGTCACTTCAAAAAATGCCTCCAACTTAAAAAAAAGTCACTTTAAAAAATACTTTCAGAAAATTCCTTTTCGAAATTAAACACAACTCCATACTTTCAAAAAAAATGAAGCGCAAAAAACATCCAAAAAAATGTATTACATACCTCCAAAAAATGTCCTTTGAATGTACGTCCAAGAAAATTCCTTAAACCCAAAACAATTATTTGCAAAATCAGACCGTCTCCAAGAATTCGAAATTAAGCACAAATCCATACTTTCAAAAAAAATGAAAAAAACATCCAAAAAAATGTATCACATACCTCCAAGAAATGTCCTTTGAATGTATGTTCAAGAAAATTCTTCAAACCCAAAAAACTTTTTTCAAAAATCAAACCATCTCAAAGAAATGTCCTTAAACCCAAAACAATTCTTTGCAAAATTGGTCCGCCTCCAAGAAATTCCCTTAAAATCAAACCTCCAAGAAATGTCTTTAATCCCAAACCAAGACCTTTATAAAATCAGATCAAATGTGTGAAATGTGGGAAAATTATTAATGATTTCGTAGCAATTTATATTGTTGCAAAATGTGTTTTAGGAGGGGCGCCACGAAATTTTCCAGCCGACGGAAAATTAGATTACAGTTCGGCCAAACTTTTATTAAAAGTTTGGCCGAACTTCGATTAATAGTTCGGCCGAACTATTAAGTCATTAGATTTAACTGGCTATCAGTGTAAAAAATAGTTCGGCCAAACTTTTAATCAAATTTCGGCCGAACTAGCGCATCACCAGTCATGCAGCTTGACGTTTCTGCAAATTTGGACTGATTAAACTCCATGAAACATTCTGAATTAACTGTTGGAACCAAGACAAGCATTTTCAGAATTGAATCTACTTTCAGGAAATATAACTTTTATGGAATTTCATAAATATTTACTAATTTCAATTAATTTTCTAATAAAATGGGTGCAAACAATTTCTGAGGGTCATTGTGATTGAGTGAAATCAAAATTCTATATCTCCCAAAATACATTTTAAAAACAATTGAAAAAATTATGGGGCATTACATTGGTCCATCGTTCCTAATGGGTAGCTTTTAGATTTTTAGTTTATAACTTATTTGTTAAGAGATTTTTTGCGTCGCAAAACATATCCAAAATATGCAGTTTTTTCATATTGGACCAGTTCAAAAAATTCTAGTAATTATGATATGCATCCATTGGCTTTGTAAATATGAAGAAATTGAAGTAGACTCTGTCTAGATTGTTGTAACACATTTTGTTTTCTCAAAAACACAAATTTTCAATGAATACAACATTGTGTATTAACATGACTTCTTATGAACCCTTTGATTGTTAAGAAACACACACTCAAAGAAACGATAAGTTGACATATCAAATCTACATAAAAATATTTCAAAAAATAAGTAATATAAAGCTAACAAAATTTCTGACAACTTTTATTTTTATCGCAATTGAAATTCTAAACAGAAAATTTTTTATTGTTTGCAAAAAGTTGAAGAACTGAAAAAAATGAATTTTTTTTCTCAAAAAAGGGCAAAAGGTGTAACCCAACTTCACATTTTATAGGAAGCTACACTATGGCTTCAATTTATAGGAAAAGAGAGGAGTTTATGGTTCCACATAAGAAGGGATAGAATGCTTTTTTGAAGGGATTGGGCTCCATAAATTAAGGGGTAAGCTCCCATAATGGAGGAATGAACATACATGATAGGAGCAAACCTTCGACCGGATAGTTGCTTCTAGAAGCTTCCAGATTTGACTGCAAGGCTTCTAAATTTTACTTTCCACCTTTGTTTTACCTTTTACAGGGGTCTGCACCTTTAATGAATAAAAAGTGAGTTTAGCTCCACATAACTTAGAGAAAAAAAGTGCGGCACCACAGGAAATGTTAAGAGAAAGTGCGGTACAAGTGTTTTTAAGACTTTTATGAGCTTTTCTCTTAATTTCAAGGCTTGACTTTAGGAACTTTAATGTTGTAGACTTCTAAGGGAGTACTAAAATTTCATGGTGAAAAATTTCAATGCAACAGCATCTCATGCTAGTGCATCACACTCCTTTTAGGAGGGGATTCATCAAATACAAGGGCATCTATGTCCTGTAGGGCTTCATCCAATTTCTTTGATCCCCCAATCAAGCCAAAGGTTGCCAGGAAATCCTCAGTCATTGTGACCCAATGGCAAGTTATGTAGCTTTGATTCTAGATACCATGTGGTGGGTACTGGCCCCAATGAATGAATAAACCTATGAACCCGCTCGTTCCAAGTTTTTTCATCCCACACCTCCATCCACATGGCCAGGTGCTTGCGTGGATCTCCTTGACCATATAAAAGTTCAGTTGGTGCGGTAACGGGAGGCTCAAATCACAATGGAATCATATTTCTACATTCCTCCCAGTCCTAAAAAGCTCCTTTTTGTGTCTCCCACCAATGCGCTGGCGTTGCGCGCATAGCGAGATCAAGCGCTCAGGACCTTCGTTCTTTCGGGACAGCCTTTTCCAATTCCTTCAAAAATACTACAATACTTCTATAGCCATCAAATTAGGGCGGTTCTCTTACCTCTGAGGACATGCATTGGAAGGTCTTAGTGATCCTAAGCCACTGTAGCATAGAAACATCATGCAATAGGCTCTGCCAGTTCTCTATCTCTCCATCCAAGTCTAAGAAACACGAATTGTCCTTCTCCAAATTCAACATTCCATCAACTATAGGGTTGATCCAATATTCATCCAGTGCAGTTAGCTTGTAGATATGGTTGACATCATCCTCTTTGCGTAATATTTCTGTATATCTTTGCCCTTATGTTGGATCTATTGGTCCTATCACCCCGCGTACCATCATTCTCAAAGATCATGCTTCTACGTTTCAGGTTGATGATGCCTCCCATATATGTGGCCCAATCCAATCCTAACAACAGAGGGTAAGGGTTTGCATCATCCAAAATTTGTATAACTTTAAAATCAGTGTGCATCTTTACCTCGGGGATGTCAACCACGACCTATGGGAGTCTTCCAAGTGGAATGATTTTATGTTGATTAGCCATGCGTAGTTAAATTATGGACCATTCCAACTTCAGTTCACCCATCTTTTGCCATATTTTCTTAGGTAGAACATTTTCATCAGATCCCAGATCTAAGATAAATTGATCCATCTCATACTCTCCAATATGCACAGTCATACGCATATCTCGAACCGTTCTCTCCTTGTTCTTATAAATCTTGTTCATAGCCTTAGTCTTCATTCGAGGTACTTATTTTTCCAAGCAGTTTTCTATCAGGGCCTGGAGATTATCTACAGCCATTTTATTGCGTAGTAACTTAATACAGGCTTGTAGGAATGGCTTGACTTCATCGTCCACCTTTGTTTCCATGCTAGACTTGGATATGTGCACTACTACAATAATGAAATCCTTCCAAGCTTCCATGAAATTCTCCCTTTCCTTTTGCAGGTGGAGTTTGTCTTTACTGTGGGACACCTTTCTGATCAGTGACTCTACATTAGTCTTCTTTTCCTCATTTCCTCTAGTGGCAGCACCACGACATGTGATTACATTTACAGTAGGACCATCATTGCACGGTTTGGATTTAACCATTTGTATGTTTTGTGTAGGCATTTGTTGTTGCTTTTCCTACAATTTATCAATTAACACATCATAATCTTCAATTACATGATAAAATTTCCTACAGAACCAGTAAGATTTTCACGTACGGTTTGGGAAATCGCATGAATAGTGTCGAAATTCTCCATAGTTATAGCGGATTAATTGCCTTCTTCCCCGACTTATGCCTCCACCACTTCCCCCTCCCCTTCCTCCTGTTAGGGATCCTCCACATCCAGAGGGAGATGCTCGTGAATAAGGGTTAGCCTACACTCTATAGAGGTTAGCACTATCTATTATTAGGTCAAACGTTTGACAGTGTGCTCATCGTGACCAACTAACGAGTAGAATTTGCACCACTACTACTTTAGTTCAGGCACATAGGCCCCTAACTGAGAGAAATGGTCTGTATCATGTCGTCCAGCTACCCTACAATCAACGCACCATAATGTGGGGGTACTTGGCCCAGCAATATCCTTAGGATGAAGTGGACTCGGTCCCCCCACTTGCAAGTAATATGAAAATAGAGGGCACTAATATTTGGTGTGGCAAGAGCCTTTATAGCGTATGCACCAGAAATATGAGCTAACTTATTTACCCCAATCTCTACGCATGTTTTGAATTTCTAGGTGCATGGCTTATAGTTGGATTTTAATTTTCAACGCTCCAAATTGGGCATCTTCTCTAGGCGTAGCTTCTAATTTCATAGAAATTTTTAGAGCTTCGACCTGAGAATCAATATTGTGTTGACCCATAGGCCCCCGCAGATGTGGAAGCATCATGGAAATGAACCATTCCTTGTGATACTTATCATCGTAAACAAATCCTCTGTCACTGATATTTTGCTTCAACCGTTGATTAGCTTCGCGAACTAGTATCCTCAGCCCTTGTTTGAAATATTTAAATTCGATTACACACTATGAGTAAGACTTCAGGTTCTTGAATTTTTGTTTCAAGGCATCCTTAATCTGCACAATAGCGAGATCAATCTCCTAAGCTAAATATCTCATAAACCAATCTAACATGCGTCCTTCAAATGCCATAGCTAGCTGTGCTCTCTTGACGACATCAGTATTAATATTTTTCACAGTCCGTACAACATTAGAAACAAACCAAAACCTATCCATGTGCTCATCCCCCATACCCTTAAAGGTGGGTAACTTCATATGTATGGCCATACCTTCTGCAGGTGGCGGCGGTGGCAGGGTAAGAGATGTCTTACCCCTGCGTGAGTTTGACTGTGGCGTAGCAAGATAACTACCTTCAGCATGCAAAGCTTCACTATTCTCTATATCAGGTGAATTTCTCATAGGGTTGTATACAAATATATTTCCCTCTTTGATTGATCCAATCATATTTTCCACTGCATGTAGTGCTTTTGATCTTATCAGGAGTCATTACTCAGTGTGGATGAACAAGATACAATTTTCACACAATAGGATCTTAATTAACAGAGGCAAAGAACGTATCAATTTACCTCTTGGTCCCTTGAAAAATCTCCTTTCAGCTTTAGAGTACGACAAAAAATGATCTACTGCAAATTCTGTCATAATCCCACCCAAGACATTGTTAACCTAGTGATCTATGGTCTCGGTGATGGAGTTATCAATCTGCTCCAAATATTAGATTAATTTAGGTGTCCACTGCATGACCCTATCATCCTTCCAATAGCTTTGGAATTCTTATAATCTTGACAACCGCTCCTGTAATTCATGCGCAAAGGTCACAAAAAAGATCTCGTGGACCACCGTGAAAATATACTTATTCTTCCACTCCTCCATAGACAACTTCTTACATATGTTTTATTTTATGGAAAATTCCTAAATTTTCTTCTCAAACCAGTCCTCTAATTCCAGATTTAATGGTTGCCACTAACCTTTCCACATAACCCAACCTCTCTCAAAATGATCCTTGTCTCAACAAAAAAACCATTTTTTGGCTTGACTAGGGGTTCGGACCGACGTTCAAAGTTGAGGTCAACCAAAAAAACCCTCTTACTACTGGCCCTTTCAGTAGTGACCTGCTTGCGCAGGTCAGAGTCTCACCCGAGGTAGTATGGGGGGTGTTGGAACTAGGTTTCCAGACCCTGAGAGAGATTTAAATGATGTGGGTGCCCTTAGATAGGAAATAACGCTATTCTGATCTGTGTGCAGGATTCCCAACCCAGAACCCTAATCAGAAAGATGTAAGAATTATGCACGCACTAAACATATTCCATAGTCCATTAACGCATATTATTAAGCTCAATAGTAACACATTTATTCATCTAACATTCAGCAAAAGAAGGAAATACTTACGCAATTGATCTATAACACAGTAGCCAGAGTTAACATGTAAAGTAGATCATAAATTGTGAAACCTATGCATCTGAGGCTTAGATATCATCCAAAACAGTTCTTCATTCATTAACAGTTCAGATCCTTCTTACAAATTCTTCAAATCACCCGCGCACAAAGCTAACACGGTCCACACACAACAAAACTTAAGATCTCCGTGCACACAACCAGCATGAGCCTTTCAACCCAGGAAAGTCACACAAAATATGAAAACATAGCCAAATCTATCATCATAAACTCATTCATGTCCTCTTTCGACTCGATATAGACTCCTATTTATACTTTTAGCCTATTCTCATCTAAGGTACGCAAATTGTAGTTTGCGGCCCCTAGTTCTACCCTTTAACCCATTACAACTCATGAAGGGCTTTGACCTGCCACAAATCCCCTTGAATTGTGTTGCGCATGACTAATTTACAAAAATATATCAAATACATCAAAATTACACCCTATGTGACCCTGCTCCAACATTATGTATACTAGAACATCCAACAATTGTATGCTTACTCCATGTCATTTGACCAAACTACATACATGACATTAGCAGTTCCAATTTCTTTTATAACCATCCTATTTTTCATATCAAACAAAAATACACTATATTTTTATCTGCAAAGTAAAGAAAAATACGCAATATTTTGATATGTAAAGCATGTTTCCTGTCCCTCCATAGAAAAGTTCCTGCATAGAAAAGTGCATCTGTTGTAACTGGAAGATTGAACTTTTTTTATTTTTCTTTTCTTGAAATGATTGGAAGATGGAACATGTAATGAGATGATATTGATAGGTCAAAAATAGGTGTCGTGTACTTGTGAAGTTAGTATTAAGGGAGAGGATACCATCAGGAATAGTGAGAGTCCTTCTATGATGCTTTCTTTTAACTTTTAATTAAAATTTGTGAAAATTGAATTCCATTGGTCTAAAAGGGTGACTTGCAAGAACAGACCTCACTATCTATAAAGGAATATAATAACTACATTCTATTGGATCTAAGCATTCTTACAACTTAGGAGCCATTTTTTCATCAACAATGGAGCAGGTACTAATTGTAAATTTTATTTTGAATCTCTTACAAGGGGCTTTCGAAGCCGTTTTGAGGCCCTAAACAACATTTTTTTGGGAAAAATGGGAGCAACATGGATGTTCCTTCAATGTTACTCATCAAAATTTGTAGTCCTCGGGTACATATTTATAACAAGGTATTGAGCGCGTCAAACATAGATCATATTCCAAAGTTATGTCCCCGGGAAATTTATGTACCAATTTACCCAAACAGGGCCCATAGTTTGGAAGTTCATCTCCCAGGGTTAGGTTTTTGGATGTTTAGGGTTTTCCATTTTTCTAAACAATAAATAGGCCTTTGAGCCTAATTTTAACATATTTCATAGGCCTGTAGCTTCCACATATCTTGTCATATATAAGCTACCAACACCCTAGCTAGGTTATTTTCATTATGTTTGAAAGCATATTTCTCTTATTTGATGTTAATGAAATGAAGTATTATTTCCGTTGTATCTCTTTGTTTATGTCTATTTCTGAATTTTATTGTGTTCCTACATAAATATGGATCAGTAGTATCAGAGTGGTCTACTCTTTCTTTGTTTTTCTTTGCATTTCCCGAACGACGTCACAGAATAAGGAGTTAGGGCTTGATCTGGTTGAACCCTTGCAAGATCAGCCTCACAAACACTGATGACCTCCCATGGTGGAAGAAAAGAACGATGAGGGAGCAAGAGATCCTATCAAATTATTGCTCGAGGAGGCCCTCGAGAAATAAAGGAACACGATGATGGATAATTTTTCCCAGATCCTTCAACGGCTACCCACCAGTGGCGCATCTACATCTAGCAACCACTTTGGAGGCGACTCTCCTTTCAAGGTTCAGGTCAACTTTGAAATTCATATATTTTAAGGCCAAATGGATTCAAACATAATTGATATATGGCTGAATTTTATGGCAGGGTATTTCTCATTCCATGATTTCTCCGACTGAGAAAATATTAATTTTTCACTCCTCAAATTTGCCCCCTATGTCAAATACTAGTGGGAAAGCTAGTGTGAGGAGAAGGACGAGACAAAACCCTATCTATTCTCAGCCACATCCACTTGTAAATTGTTATGAAATGGAATCAAGGAACAATATTACCCTGTGGGGAGCTATGAGGACATGTACATCCAATGGACCATGTTGTGGAAGTAAAGGGATCAAGATGTGCACGAACTGATGAATTTTTTCCATACCCTGTGCACAAAGTTTTGCATTAAATATTCAGAGAGACATTTGGTTCTTAAATATTACTTTTTCACTCCTCAAAGTTTCCCCCTAAGTAAAATACTAGTGGGAAAGCTAGCCCTATGTCAAAGACTACTGGGAAAGCTAGTGTGAGGAGAAGGACGAGACAAATCCCTCTCTATTCTTGGCCACACCCACTTGGAAATTGTTATGAAACAACATCAAGGAACAATATTAACCCGTGGGGAGCTATGAGGAAAAGTACATCCAATGGACCATGTTGTGGAAGTAAATGGATCAGGATGTGCACGAACTGATGAATTTGTTCCATACCCTGCGTCAAATTTGGGCATTAAATATTTAGAGAGACATTTGGTGCTCAAGTATCATTGTTTTTTACACAGATACATTCAGGAGGAAAGATATTTTCTCGACAATACCTCGCTTGGCACAACATATCGCTATGCTGCAAAGATCAAATAGAAATTTAAGCAGAAGAAGCGAGACTTTGGATCCGCAAATATGAAGCCAGGGAAAGGCGCCCCTGAAATGTAGAACAAGGGGAAAATCCAAAGCGGGGCGACTTAGAAAAACACCAAAAATTCAAATAAGGACACCAGGAAGTGGTGTGAATTTCATAACAACCCCACTCACAACAGAAATGAGTTTCAAGCCAAACTGTCGTTGGTGGCCAAATTAAAGGCACCCGAATCGGATTGATGTTTTGATCATGAGTTGGAACTAGACAAGGGCGATGAAAAATTGAAGCAAATAATTGATGTAGATCCTAGTGCCTTTTTCCCCCCACCAAGCTCTAGAGGGAGTATCCTGAGGATCCATAGGAGGGGGAGTGCTTCTTCCATTCACATATGTGGGTGAAGGGTTCCCCACTGCAATTCCTTGTCTATAGTGGATGCCAAAAGAACCTCACTTCAGTAGAGTTCATGAAGTGGTTTGGCCTACCAACCGTAGCATAGTTAGAAATATATACCATTGGGTGGCTTCATCAAGGAAGAGATCTCCGTGTACGCTAGTAGGGATGCCTTCTGTACAACATCAAGCCATTCATGGATGAGGTACTGTGTGATGTTGCTTCCCTTGATCTGTCTAATGTATTATTGTGCAAACCATACTTGTGGAAGAGAAATTTTTTGTATGATTCCAGGCCTCGTTCTATTTTTATTACTTTGGGAAATAAATTTTATAGGACATTGGAGGTAGTACCACGTTCTGCCATCTCTTTGACTACTAAAAAACAACGCAATAAGATTGTTTCCCAAACTAGGAAATTTATTCTCATTACAGTTCATCCACAGTGCAAGAAGAATATTGTGGCCACAACCTCAAAACAGGGCTCCCCTGAATGGAAACATCATATGGACAAAGTCATGGAGGAATATGAGGAAATTTTCTCCTCACCCACTGAGGTTCCTCTACATTGTCAACCCAAGCACTCCATTGATCTAACCCAAGGCGCATCGCCACCTGATGTTGCCATACCTTATGAAACCACACATAAAAAATCCACACATGGACTGTCTCATGCTGATAAGAAAACCAAATTTATTGAAAACATCCAGCACATCCGCCAGCAGGTCCATGACATCTTCGACGAATCAAATACCAAGTCCACCAGAATTTTCCTCATCTCAAGGAGGAACTCAATGCAATTGTGACCATTTATTTATAAGGGTGGAGCAATGATCCATGTGGATATTTGTGGCCACCCACCTATTCCATTTGGACCCCCACTACTGGTTCTTTTATTTTTTCAGTTTTAGCACAACTTACTATTTTTAGCAGATTTTTGGGTCCTGAACTTCTGGTGCCATTTTGAGGCCCTAAACAACATTTTTTGGGAAAAACAGGAGTGACATGGAAGTTCCTTTTATTTTTCTCATATCAAAAGTTGTAGTCCTCGGATACATATTTCTAACGAGGTATTTAGAATGTAAAATGAAGATGATATGCCAAAGTTACATCCCCGGGAAGTTGATGTACCAATTTACCCAAACCAGGGCCATAATTTTGGCACTTCATCTCTTAGGGTTAGGTTTTTGGATGTTTAGGGTTTTTCATTGCTTTTGAATAATAAATAGGCCTTTGAGCCTCATTGTAACGCAGTTCTGAGGCCTGTAGACACCACCTCTCTTCTCAAAGATAAGCTACCAGTGCCCTTGCTAGTTTATTTTCATTATGTCTGTAAGCATATTTCTGCTATTTGATATTAATGAAATGAAGTATTAATTTATTGCATCTTTGTGTTTATGTATATTTTTTTATTTTACTACATTCCTGCATAAATATGGATCATGTATTCCTGATCTTTTATTTTTACAAGGTTACATCTTAGAAATATTGATCTCCATTACATGTTAATTAATTTAAGTGAGTGTAACATGGAGTGACTCTGCCAGGAGGATATGTCTGCCCAAGGGTTATTGTTGTAAATATTGTCATTGATGGCAAAGGAATTGGCAAAAACAGGAGCAACACCTAAACTATCCATAAGGCAAAAGAGACAGAGCAGTAGAATTGAATTAGGGGTTTAATACAGTTTGCAAAGGAGATGACAAAAAGGGAGAGCTGCTAGGAAGAGACAAGAGGATACCTACGGTGCCCGGAGAAGGATATGTGTATTATATGTGATCCCTTTAATCTCTAATGAGTCTCTGCGAATGGAGTTAAAAGTGAAACCCTGTTGAAGAATCATGGTGGTAGGACTCGAATTCCGGGATGAGACCTTCTTGTAATGAAGATCTGGCTTAGTTTGATATTTACAGTCGTGGAACTATTTGGTTGAATATATAGGGGGCTCTCGAGGCATTCAGTGTATCCATTGAAGAACTTAATGGTGGCAGAGATATGATGTTTTTGAATGTACAAGTATAATCAGAACTGTGACAGGATAGAACTCCGAAATGGAAGGTTGACATGTTATATATATCATAGTAGAATTAAGGAATGGCATTGAATTGTCACGAGTTAATTATTGTAAGGAAGTCCCGTCAGAAGATAACTACATTTTTTCGTTGGTTATTTAAGATCCTGCCAAAGGTAGACCAGAGTTATAGCGCAAATCCAGACTAACCCTTTGGAATCATGAACGGAAGCTTGAGTGAAGGGCAGAACCACGAAGGAGGAATAGTGAAGGCGGTTTATGGTTTTTATCACACCGCTTCCAACGAGCAAGCGGTATTAAAAAGGTGGGGAGCGATTCCATAAAACGGGCGACACGCATCCCTGTACGATTCTACAAAACCACTTTTTATTGTGTGCCATCGCGTGTTATAGTTCGACCCAGGACACCCAGCGATATCGTTGAGCGTCGTTGATCTAGGAAGGGGTCATCGGACGGTTGTCATTTGTTGAAGGTGCGCGAATATTAACACAGGTACGGTGGGCCATCGCACGTTAACGATCGGTATCGGAGGTCGAGCGATATGCATATACGTCGTTGATCTGGAAGCTTGCTAATATAACGGTGATCAGACGCTGGACTTGCGCGGAGTTTACCTATGGTACCATGCGTGTATTTGATTGGTTATTGACTATATTTGTGGGCCCAGGGTCAAAGGTTTACCATACTATTTGGAAGGGTTAAAATGCGAAGGGTTAACTTTAATCCTAAAGTTCTGGTCAAAATTGTAAATATATTTATTTATCAATTTCTTTAAATTGATAAATAAAAATTAAAAAGAGATCAAAAGCCCCGTGGGGTAAACTAAAAGGAATACTGTCAGAGGAATACCATCAGTGGTTCGTGGTTTTGACTCATGGTTTTAATAAAGGGAAAACTATATAAGGAGAAGAAAAATAAAGAACAAGGTGTGCATTGTTAGGGTTGTGAATAAATTTTCTCAAAAGAATATCTGTATGGGCGATCTCTATTCTTAACTGATAAATCTAAGACTACGATGCATCCATGAGGATGACGATCTGACGATGATGAATCTCTGGTTTGAATGACTGACGATATCATGAAAAACTGGTGTAAGTATACAGAAAATATCTAGTGACCGGCAAGGTATGTCATATGGAAACTGGTG
This sequence comes from Pinus albicaulis, assembly GCA_034641835.2. NCBI lineage: Eukaryota > Viridiplantae > Streptophyta > Pinopsida > Pinales > Pinaceae > Pinus > Pinus albicaulis. Next base: position 677,697,095 of record CM076579.1, read on the forward strand.
GATCCAGTATGAAAATTGATGAAACGAGGTCCACAGTAGTGCTGAGGGTCGAAGCCTTCAGAAAGGGCGTTGTAGATCCCTTCCAGTGGTAGCTGGTAAATGAGAGAAGGTTATAGCCTTCTGCAGGTGGGTGCCTACGTGTTGGTATAAGTCTGCACCAGCATATATTGTAAGAAGTTTTCTCTATAATAAAAATTGAAGACTGAGATTGCAGCAGCGGTGGTTTTCTCCCAAATTGGGTTTCCACCTTAAATCTTGGCGTTCATATGTGTTGTGTATGTTGATGGTTTGTTCTGTTATTTCCGTTCATGCTTAATGCTTATCTGATGCAATGCTCTAAGTAAAGACATATATCTGGACATACATGTTGATGCAGTATTGTAACATAAGGTTTTAAGAGAAAGAAAAGAAAAATAGTTCAGCCCTAAATACTGATTCATCCCCCCATCTCAGTATTTTTCCCAACAATTGGTATCAGAGCAAGTCCTTTTGAAAAATCTTAGCCACTAGAAGGAAGATCAAGCAAGATGAGCAATCAAGATGGAACAACATCTATCAGGCCTCCACTCTTTAACGGAAACAATCTAATCTTCTAGAAAACAAGGATGAGATCCTATCTTCAGTCTCTAGGAGTAGAGGTATGGGCAATTGTTGAACAAGGATATCAATACCCAGCTGCAGTACCAACAAATCCGACGGAAAGAAAGAATTATGAAACGAATGCAAAGCCTATCAATGCTCTCTTGGGAAGTCTAAATGAATCAGAATTTGTCAAAGTCATGCAGCTGAATACAGTAAAGACTATATGGGACAAAATCATTCTAAGTTATGAAGGTGATGCAAAGGTAAAAAGTGTTAAACTCCAAACTCTCATAATTCAATATGAGAATCTAAAAATGGATAATGAGGAGAGCATTGCCAATTTATTTTTATGTCTTGATCATATTGTAAATCATATGATAAATCTGGGAGAAAAAATAACAGAATCTACCTTGGTTGAGAAAGTGTTAAGATCACTAACGACAAAATTTGAGTCAAAATTTTCTGCTCTTGAAGAAAAGCAGGATCTTCAAAATCTTACTGTGGTGCAACTTCATGGCATACTAACTGCATATGAAATGAGAAGAGGAGGACCATTAGAAGTCAAAGAAGCAGTCTTTAGAACTTCTACAAAAGGGAAGGAAGTACAAAAAATATAAGGATCAGGATATATCTCAGAAGAAGATGAGATAAACTTTGTAAAGAAACTTCAACTTGGCACAGGACGGTTCAGAGGTAAGCTTCCTTTCAAATTTTTTGATTGTGGAAGAGTTGGTCATTATGCTGCTAAGTGTCCTTATAAAGAAACACATAAAAAGGGGAAGGAAGTAGCAAAAAGGAATAATAATCGTTTTAGCACTAGAAAGAGTTACTATACTCATGAGGATAGTGATGGGCTATCTGATAGTGAGGAAGAATGTGAACAAGATCTTAGACTACTCATGTCATTTGAAAAATATTCTAGAGAAGAAAAAGATACTTTTGTGGATGCTCTAGAAGACAGTGATTTTCTTGATGAAAACAATAAACTCAAAATTTGCTTAGAAGAAAGTAAAATAACCATAGAAACTCTGAAAAATCAGCTTGAAGAAAATGAGAAACACAATGAGAAATTAGAGTGTGAAGTAGTAAGTCTAAGAAAAGAACTTGAGAAAGAAAAAACTCTGAATCTTAGATTTGCTAAAGGATTTGAAACATTATATGAGATTATCAAGGTACAACGTTCTCCTCTTATAAAGACAGGTCTTGGATATATTAGAGAATCTTCTCAGGCTTCAGCACCAAATTATCTAAAAGCAGTTACAGCTGACTTACAACATACTTCCACTCAGCAAGGGATTAAAGAATCCTTACAGATAAAGCATGATCATCTCAATTCAAAGAACACTAACAGGAATGTCTTTCGAAAAAACACCAATCAACAAGTAAACTCATATAGAAGATTTTATGATCGCAGAAATTTCTTCTTCAATGGACAATGTTTCTCATGTCACAATTTTGGTCATAAAGTTGTTCAATGTGTTACATATAAAACCATCATGACAAGAGAAGCAAGAAAGAAAAGGAATAATATTGAAACAAAGAAGAATACTTATAACAACTTTTCTCCTCTTCAAAATGAAGTTGAATGTACTTATTGCAATAACTTTGGCCATGAAGAATCTGAATGCAGGAGCAAAGTTCGGCCAAAATAACATGTTCCTTCAAGCTCCAAAGTATGGAAAAAGAAGGAATTACAGGTTGAAAATTGTGGCATAGCGTTATTTGCAGAAGATGAAGAAAACCAATGGTACATTGATAGTGGATGTTCAAGACACATGACAGGTGATAAAGACGAACTTCTTGCATATAACGCTCTAGAAAAAGAAAAAAAATTCACATTTGGAAATGATACTCCTGCGGTCATTAAGGGAAAAGGGTCTGTGTTTATAAAAGAAAAGGTGAAAGCTAATGAAGTCATGTATGTGGATGGATTAAAGCATAACTTTTTAAGTGTAAGTCAAATGTGTGATCAAGGAACTGAAGTTGTCTTTACTCCAAAAGAATGTGTGGTACGTGATCTTGATACAGGTAAAGCAATTATAAAAGGAAAAAGAACTCCAAACAACCTGTCTATGTTGAAGAACCCCAAAGAACAATGTTATTTGAGTAAATCTTCAGAAAATTGGCTATGGCATAGAAGGTTGGGGCATCTGAGCTTCTATCAAATCAACAAATCAAGTAGACTTAAATTTGTTCGAGATCTTCCCAATATTACTCTACCTGAAAATATCATATGCAAATCTTGCCAATTCAGCAAGCAAACCAGGGTACAATTTAATGCCAAGGAAGGATCATCAAGTAAGCCTCTTGAACTCATTCATATTGACATATGTGGACCTATGAGGAAAAATTCACCACAAGGTGAAGAATACTATATCTTATTCATTGATGATTTCTCTAGAATGTGTTGGATTGGGCTGCTTAAACACAAAGATGAAGCATTTAAGAAATTTCAGATCTTCAAAGCACTAGTTGAGAATGAATTAGATCTAAAAATCTAGTGTCTCAGATTTGATCGAGGAGGAGAATATACATCCAATGAATTCCTTGAATTCTATGAACAACATGGCATAAAAAGGCAGTTCTCTATAGCTGGCACTCCACAACAGAATGGCGTTGCGGAAAGAATGAACAGAACAATTTAACAAATGGCTAGAGCTATGCTTGATGATTCTGAAACACCTGACACATTTTGGGGAGAAGCAGCACATACAGCAGTAAACATTCTCAAAAAAGCACATGTTCGTGTAAATAGTGATAAAAATCCATATGAACTCTGGTATGGTAATCCTCCCACTATAAAGCATTTTATAATTTTTGGGAGCAAATTCTTTATCAAGAATAATGATGAAAAACTTGGCAAGTTTGAACCCAAAGCAGATGAAGGAATATTTCTTAGTTACTCCTCTAGGAGTAGGGCATATAACTGTTACAATAAAAGACTTCGGAAGATTGTTGAATGTATTGATGAGTCTCCTACAGCTCCAAAAGAAGAAAAGAAAACAAAAAATGAAGATGATGATGACACATATCCTTCTACATCAAATAGTAAAGATACAAACAATGAACCTAGTGAAGAACTTGAAGAGGATTTGTCTGAAAAGGCTCCATCTAGATTTGTTCAAAAGAATCATCTAGAATCTCAAATTTTGGGAGAAAAGGGATCAGGTGTACAAACAAGAAGGACTCTTGTGGGATCTTCTAGAAATCTGGCATTTCTGTCCACTATTGAACCTCACAGTGTTGGTCAAGCTAGCAAAGATGAATGTTGGATTCAAGCCATGAATGAAGAGCTTGATCAAATTGAAAAGAATCACACTTGGGAATTAGTACCAAGACCTCATGACAAAAATATCATTGGAACTAAATGGATATTCAAAAACAAGTTAAATGAGAATGGGGATGTTATAAGAAATAAAGCTAGACTTGTGTGCAAAGGGTATGCTCAACAAGAAGGTATAGACTTTGAAGAAACCTTTGCTCCTGTAGCTAGACTTGAAGCCATAAGAATGTTTCTTTCTTTTTCAAGCTTCCAACAAATCAAAGTCTATCAAATGGATGTTAAATCTGCTTTTCTCAATGGTGATCTAGAAGAAGAAGTCTATATAGAACAACCATAAGGATTCATATTGGGAAATGATGAAAAACTTGTTTGTAGACTTAAAAAGGCTCTATATGGTCTCAAACAAGCTCCAAGGGCATGGTACTATCGTCTTGACAAATATCTTCATCAACAAGGATTTTCAAAAAGGTCTGCTAATAGTAACTTATACACAAAAACTGAAAATGACAAACTATTGATTATGGTTGTATATGTTGATGATATCATTTTTGGAAGTAATATAGAGTCTATGAGTCAAAAATTTGCTTCTGATATGCAGAAAGAATTTGAAATTTCTTTGCTTGGGTAACTAACATTCTTTCTTGGATTGCAAGTACAACAAGCAACAGATGGCATATTCTTATCACAAGAAAAATACCTCAAGCAAATCCTAAAGAAGTATGGCATGGAAGAATGCAAACTTGTAAGTACACCAATGATAACCGGATGTAATCTCAGTTTTAATGATGATTCCCCCATGGTGAATCAACCTGAATACAGATCTATGATAGGAAGTCTACTGTATCTCACTGGGACAAGACCAAACATCATGCATGCAGTTGGGATAGTCGGACGATTCCAAGCTAATCCAAAAGAGTCTCATCTTCAGGATGTGAAAAGAATATTCAAATATCTACAAGGAACTCAAGACTTTGGACTATGGTATCCAAAGAATGTTGATCTTACTCTTCATGCATACAATGATGCAGATTGGGCTGGAAGTGTTGATGATCGGAAAAGCACTAGTGGTGGTGCATTCTATATGGGGCCCCGGTTAGTATCTTGGTTCAGCAAGAAGCAAAGCTCCATTGCCTTATCTACAACAGAAGCAGAATATGTGGCTGCTGCATCATGTTGCACTAAACTTCTCTGGATGATGAAAACCATACAAGACTTTCAAATCAAATGTTCACCTCCTATCTCCATTATGTGTGATAATACAAGTGCTATCAGTATCTCAAAGAATCCTGTTATGCATTCCAAGACCAAGTACATTCCCATCAAATATCACTTCTTACGTGAACAAGTGCTTGAACAAAAGGTGAAATTGGAGTATGTTTCCTCCAAAGAACAAGTTGCTGATATATTTACCAAACCTCTACCCAGGGAAGCGTTCGAATATCTCAGACAGAAACTAGGAGTAGTCTCTGCCATGCAGAGGATCAGGTCTACTTAAATACAGAAGATTAAATTGGTTGTGAGGTGTTGTTAGGCATCTCTGAATGCACAGGCTCAGGGGGAGCATTGGTTATATGAAAAGGATGAATTGTTGGTCATATTATGTTTGAAGATGCAGCATGATCTCAGGGGGAGCATGGCATTATCGGTTCAAAGGATCTTGATCAAAATCTTTGCCATTGATGTCAAAGGGGGAGGAAAAGAGACAAGAGGGCTTCTGTAAGGACATCAGAGGAAGAGTATTGCCATCAATGCCAAAGGGGGAGATTGTTGGAAATATTGTCATTGATGGCAAAGGAATTGGCAAAGATAGGAGCAACACCTAAACTATCCATAAGGCAAAAGAGACAGAGCAGTAGAATTGAATTAGGGGTTTAATACAGTTTGAAAAGGAGATGACAAAAAGGGAATGCTGCTAGGAAGAGACAAGAGGATACCTACGGTGCCTAGAGAAGAATGAAATCATTGTTAGGGATATGTATATTATATGTGATCCCCTGAATCTCTAATGAGTCTCTGCGAATGGAGTTAAAAGTGAAACCCTGTTGAAGAATCATGGTGGTAGGATTCGAATTCCAGGATGAGATCTTCTTGTAATGAATATCTGGCTTATTTTGATATTTGTAGTTGTGGAACTATTTGGTTGAATATATAGGGGGCTCTCGAGGCATTCAATGTATCCATTGAAGAAATTAACGGTGGCAGAAATATGATGTTTTTGATTGTACAAGTAGAAGCGGAACTGTGACAGGATAGAACTCCGAAATGGAAGGTTGACATGTTATATATATCATAGCAGAATTAAGGAATGACATTGAATTGTCACGAGTTAATGATTGTAAGGAAGTCCCATCAGAAGAGAACTACATTTGTTCGTTGGTTATTGAAGATCCTACCAAAGGTAGACCAGAGTTATAGCGCAAACCCAGACTAACCCTTTGGAATCATTAACGGAACCTTGAGTGAAGGGCGGAACCATGAAGGAGGAACAGTGAAGGTGGTTTATGGTTTTTATCGCACCGCTTTCAACGGGCAAGCGGTATTCAAAAGGTGGGGAGAGATTCCATGGAATGGGCGACACACGTCCCTATGCGATTCTACAAAACCACTTTTTACTGTGCGCCATCACGCAGTATATTTCGACCCAGGACGCCCAGCGATATCATTGAGCGTCGTTGATCTAGGAAGGGGTCATCAGATGGTCGTCATTTATTGAAGGTGCGCGAATATTAACACAGGTACGACGGGCCATCGAACTTTAACGATTGGTATCGGAGGTCGAGCGATATGCATATACACCGTTGATCTGGAAGCTTGCTAATCTAACGGTGATCGGACGCTGGACTTGCGCGGAGTTTACCTATGGTACCATGCGCGTATTTGATTGGTTATTGACTATATTTGTGGGCCCAGGGTCAAAATTTTACCATATTATTTGGAAGGGTTAAAATGCGAAGGGTTAACTTTAATCCTAAAGTTCTGGTCAAAATTGTAAATATATTTATTTATCAATTTCTTTAAATTTATAAATAAAAATTAAAAAGAGATCAAAAGCCCCGTGGGGTAAACTAAAAGGAATACTGTCAGTGGAATACCATTAGTGGTTCGTGGTTTTGACTCATGGTTTTAATAAAGGGAAAACTATATAAGGAGAAGAAAAATAAAGAACAAGGTGTGCATTGTAAGGGTTGTGAATAAATTTTCTCAAAAGAATATCTATATGGGCGAGCACTGTTCTTAAATGATAAATCTGAGACTATGATGCACCCATGAAGATGAAGATATGACAATGATGAATCTTTGGTTTGAATGATGGACGATATCATGAAAAACTGGTGTAAATATATAGGAAATATCTGGTGACTGGCAAGGTATGTCGTATGGAAACTGGTGGATCCAGTATGAAAATTGATAAAACGAGGTCCGCAGTAGTGCTAAGGGTCGAAGCCTTCAGAAAGGGGGTTGTAGCTCCCTTCCAGTGGTAGTTGGTAAACGAGTGAAGGTTGTAGCCTTCTGCAGGTGGGTGCCTGCGTGCTGATATAAGTCTGCACTAGCATATATTGTAAGAATTTTTCTCTATAATAAATATTGAAGACTGAGATTACAGCAGCGGTGGTTTTCTCCCAAATTGGGTTTCCACCTTAAATCCTGGTGTTCATATGTGTTGTGTATGTTTGATGGTTTGTTCTGTTATTTATGTTCATGCTTAATGCTTATCTGATGCAATGCTCTAAGTAAAGACATATATCTAGACATACATGTTGGATGCAGTACTGTAACATAAGGTTTTAAGAGAAAGAAAAGAAAAATAGTTCATCCCTAAATACTGATTCACCCCCCCCTCTCAGTATTTTTCCCTACATTTATTCATTGCAAGATTTCGCGAGAGTTTAATAAATTATATGATTCATGCAATCTAGGAATATTTTAGATAACTATGTCGATAACATGCTAGGTTAGTCAATTCATGCTATGTCGATTCATGCTATAGTCAAAGAATTGAAGGCCCATATCACTTATGTTTATATTGTTCTTCCTTATATGCACTAGAATTTGACTTGATGACTTTAAAAAATGAACAAATATAAGTATGATTTTGTAGGGGTTATGAATATTGTTTGATTGTCTTCACAACTTCACGGATTAATATGGTAGAAGTTTTCGATACTTAGTTTATCCAAAAGTGTTTAATGAAACAAACATAAGAGGAACCCTAGCTTACCAAATATTATGTTCCCTAATGGTTGAAATCAACAGGTGAATTTTTCTTACATATGTTTGAAATAAAGTGCCAATAAGGAAATTGTTTATATATTAGTAATAATTTTATGCATTTGACTTGCAACTGCTTGGAAAACCAAATTTGATATGGTGTTTGTCTAGAGATTGGGATACTTTAGAGAGGTGTTTCATGTCTTTGGTTGTCATGGATTCATGGAGGTGGTCCTTGCAGAGGAAAGAGAAACCCAAACGCTAGTTCCAGGAAAATTGCTAACATCCAGACTAGAGGTACATAGTTTTATTTCGCATAAAGGTTACCATCCTCACTTTTCACATGCCTATGTGAGGTCATGCCAAACACAGGAAGAGAATGTGAGATTGAATAAGCTGCCCTGTTCCTTTTTATTTCATGCTTTTTACTTACTTATTTTGTTTTATCATATTGCTTCGCTCTTCCCTATATTGGCTACTCTATCGATGTTGTATTTTCTTCCTCGATTGTGTTGTATTTTACAAGTTTCTTTCATAGTGATTAGGCTCACACCTTATGTTTTATAGTATATGTGTTGCATTTTAGAAATTGCATTCATAGTTATTAGGCTTACATATTATGTTTTATAGTCTAGCTAATGCTTTTCTTACATTGTAGTAACATCTATATGTATAGTAACATATATATGTACGACATTGTTCTTCCCATCTCTATCAAGGCAATAGAGGGACCTTGAGATACCTTCCATAAACCTTTGTTATGTATACTATAACATCCATAAATTGTATGTTTACTCCATTTTATTTGACCAAACTACATACATGACATTAGCTATTTGAAAATTTTTTATAACCGTCCTCTTTTGCATATCAAACAAAAATACACTATTTTTTGATATGTAAAGAAAACCAAAATACACCATATTTTGTTCTGCAAAGAATTTTACCTATCCCTCCATAGTGTTAGGGTCCTATAATAATAGGATTCATAATTGTTTAATTGACTTTGATTAGTATTGTAATATGTACATACTTTTCTTTTTGCAAATTGTTTTCCCATATTATAAAAATTTTAAAAAAAAATGTAAAGAGGGTAAAAGTCCTAAAAGAAAAATCAAAGGACTTGAAAAGAAAAAGATCAAAAAAAGAAAAAGAAAATGGACCCCCAAAAAAAAGAGATAAAATAAAACATGAAAGTGATACAAATCCAAATTCCACTACTGCTACTTTTTACTACAAAAATAAATGATTATGTGCAGCTTGTTCAAAATTCCATAATCCATGATAATTCAAATAAGCTTAATCTTGACTTTTTCATGCTTAAAATTTCATGTTGATAGATAGAGAATAAAGATCTTTCCAAACAATTTAATCTTGGCAGATCAGTAGTTAGGTAGAGAATAAATAAGGAGCTCAACAACTTAATCTGAGCCCTTGGAAGTAATAAGGATAGAATTAGTTAGTTTTTTGTTTTAAAAGAAAATGAACAAGCGTTTGCAAGCTCAAATGCACTCGAGGTAAATGAAGAAAAAATGTTAGCGTAGCATAAGGGTAGGCAGAAGTAGTTTTTACAATCATGGATAAGCAAAACCTGGTCAATTCATTCACTAACTTCTTTCAAATAGCCATTTCCTTTGTAAAAATACTTCATCTCCTCTATTTTTATGATTTCCCCTTCATTTTCCCTTTTCCCATCATCATTCAGTTTCATTCACAAAAACCCCTTTTCCTAAGTGTAAAATTCATTTTACTTAGGTAAAGTAAAAACCCATGACTAATTCCCCCTTTACCCCAAATATACCCAAAAAAACCCATAAAAACATTTTATCCTAAGTTTAAAGGTACAAATATTATACTGGGACTTTTAAACAATTATCCCTTTGTTTATATTTTACGATAGACTTATTTTAAATTTTTTATTTACACTTTACTAACATATTAATCTACATGTTAGCTCCTTATTAAACCTTTATATCCCGTATTATATTTAATTTATTTTAATACTATCCCAAACCCATATTTTACTTTAACTTATGGTTTATTATTCCCCACGTGATTATTCTCCCCGCTCTCCATAGGTTAAAATTATCCCTTGTATATTAAGCCCACCATGCTAAACATTACACTTATACATATTTAATTTGTTATGTATAACCTTAGACCACCTATCATATTTCATATATAAACTATATGTTAAAACTACATTTTAATATACAATCCACTCCAGCCACATAAAGAAATCTAGGGCCCCACGCCCATTACCCCATAGTTTCATCGCTCAATCTCAGCTATTTTCTTCATTCTACCAGATCTAACGGTGATTATTCCATATCACAGATTTCATAGCGTGATTGTTAAACAAATCCAAATTTGCGATAAAAGTTGTTTTACCATTTCCTCTCCCCTCCACACGTCACTTTATTGTTGGATCACATCGACTCCATCAATATCATTTAATGCCTTTCCTAGTTGAGACAACTGCTCAGCGGTAATATCCTCCCTCGCGCCTAAACCATCTATAATTTGAAAGGACTAGAAGTTAATGAATTCACTATTCAATCAAATGATTTACATAAACAACTGAATGCACTCATTTCAAGCCTTATGTTGCCGTTTCTGATCATAAAGCCTCCTTAGACTGAGAAAATCACGATGTTGCCTCTAGTTTTCCTCAAAAAACAAGCATAATTCACCCGAATCTACTGCTATAATCACTGAGAAGCCTCCAAAATTCATATAAAGGCGAGAAGAAGCTTTTGAAAGCTTTTAAAACCCCAGAAAACCCTTTTTTCACAACGAATTTCTGAATCTAACAGGTATTCTTTAGAGAAAGAGACACTTTCCCTAAATCTGAAAGAAATATACTGTTAATTGAATCCTTAGAAGCCTGTATGTCTTAGGAACAACCATATTGCCTCATAAAATCATTATACCTACAAACCCTAAGCCTTACTTATAGATTATGAAGTTGTGACTTTTTTTAAAGCAAATTGGAAGTGAGTTTAGCCATCTGCTGACCTAAAAAAGCCCTCTGAGACATCCAAAGCCTTCCTTCAGTACTCAGATGCCCTTTTTCAAAAAATTTGATGTTTTAGGATTCCTTCATTACATAAATTTCACTGATAAACCTTAATATCATTTATTGAGGCTATAAAAGTCAAGAAATTGGTCTTTTATATAGAATTGATAGTTTTGAGTCAGAGTAATCAGAAATATCCATTTATCACCCAAGATAGAACCTTTGTTATATTTAAAGTCCTTCTGTAAAACAATTTAATCTTACAGAAGTGTGTCACGTACCTAAAATTAGAGTTTTAAAGGTTAAAGAGTGTTTAAAACTAATAAATAAAACCTACCAATGGAATCCAAAATCACTCTTGTAATCAATCATTTACAACCTCCTGTTGTAGATGTAGAACATACCCCCTTGGCAGATGTAGACTTCAAAATCACAAATCCTGTAACTGAATTTAACGTCCTTGAGCTCCACTTTTGTAGCCAAGAGAAATCCTTGGACCAAGTAGATGATGTGCTTATTTTGGAATCTAATTTTCCTAAGTATGTTGTTCCTCACACCCATCAATGCCCAGAACCCATCAAATTATGCCAATCTTATTATTCTCTAGATCAAAGAGCCATTATCAATTCTGAAAAAGAACTATTGTTTACCATAACAGCTAAATCTATCAACCATATGCTTCAGTTGCAAACTCATCCTAATGGAGTTCCTTTATCTATTGAAGCCCTCACAAAGTTCTATTTGGATTTGGATTTTCCCAAAAGATTCACAAATTTTCAAACCTTCATGCCCTCCTATGTGGAAATCCCCAAGCTCAAACCTCCATACTCCTCTTCTAAATTCTCAGAAGGAACCAGACACATTATTTCTATCTTATCTTTTATACTTGGATATTTCATAGATGAACATGTTGATGCATCAATACTTGGTTTCCTATCCATATTTGTACCATGCTAGCACCCTGCAGTTATCTATAATTTTTCCCAGTATATTGTTGATAGTTTCCATGAACAATTAGTCAAATTTCCTACTGAAGGTGTCTTTAGGTATACTTCATTTATTTTCCACATGTTTCTTTATTTTTAGTCAAATAAGTTTCATATAACTCTTCAAAAGCTAGATGTGGAAGGAAATCCACAATCTGTTATTCTGGACTTCCTTGATCAGAAAGGAGTCGAATGAATTCACTTATACAAAGTTTACATATTCTTTTATCCATCCATTGTTAAATATCCTAAACAATAGTGTGCAACCTAGGATTAACGATGAAATCAAAAATGATTTATATTTGTTTGAAAAGATTAGGACAAGTGATTGGTATTTATACGAAAATCACACTAAAATCAAAGTTTATGGGAGAACACTCACTCCTTATAAGTTGCCAAAATATTTACATATGAGGTTGTTTGATTTAGAGTATATAAGACATATTTTGAACTCATATTCTATAATTTTTCTTGGTTGCAAAGAAGAAAACCATTTTAAACTGAAGAACCAAGTGGGTACCTTCATATGTAATAATAGACAAGCAGGTGCAGAGGCAGAAAAGAAATTGTTAGAATACAAGCTCAGCAAAATTTTTATTTGGTATTATGATCCCTATGGTATAATCAGCAAAATTAGAGTTAAATGTAAGTTAACTCCATACATTCATGAAAAGAAGCATGACATTGATAAATTCTCAAACCAAACAGAATGGTTAGAGAATACATTGGTAGAACCTAATAAGAAAAGTGATACTAGTCACATTTTGCGGACTCCAGCTTAGGAAGATAGAAGCATGAAAATAAATAGGGAATAAGGCTCTTACAATGCTAAAACTACCATAGAAACAAAGTTCAAACTCATGTATAGTAAGAAGCCAAATATTAATCCTACATATAAAGAAAAAGAAACAGTTGAGGTTATAGACATAGAGATTCCAGAGAAAGACAGTGTGTCTCCCACAGTGAGTGAAATGAACAAAAACCTACCACTTCCAATACACATTTGATCCAAAAAAAACATAGTATAGAAGTGTCATCATCAAAACAGACAGAGGAGAACGATATGGACATTAAGGAAAGGTACAAAGAGATTAAGGCTAAAAATGAATAAATAAAGAATTAAATATACTCTCAGTACTTAAAATAGACCCCCATTATACAAAATAGGCTAAATTCAGCCTTTGATTACAAGAACAGGAAATTGTTGATGACAATGCTTCAACCCACATCCGAACTCCTAAAATAACATCTGATTATAAAAAGGTTGATTTTGAAGTTCTAGTTCACGACATGCATCCACTGGGCCAAATTAAATTCCATAAATAGATTTCAGAGATGATATATTCCACAATGACTACAAAATAAATGAGTGCACAAAAGCTTCAGAATACTTTGATAAATGTAAGAGATCAGCTTAAATTTGAGAAAGCTTCATCATATGCTAAGGATACGAGAATCAAATCTTTGGAGGAGTTAGTGATTGAGGTGGGTTATGACCCTAATAATGTAAAACCTGTAGAGGAACTGATAAAAAAGAAAAATGTTGATATTTCTGCACATAGGAAACAGTTGAAATTACCTCCTACAGAGCATCCATAGGCCAAGGACATTTTACAGGAATCTAATCAAAAGGATGAGATGATGAGTCTCATATTGCAGCTGACAGCCCATATTAAAGAGATGGAGATTGAGATGAACAAATTAGTCCAAGAAAAAGAGGCTACCAAAGCACAGGAAGTCCCTCCTACTGTAATTCCTATGGTTACAATAGTAGTTCCATATACTCTAGCAGAAGAATTAGCTCCAAAGGTTCCGTTGGCCACAACAGTGCCAGTAACTTCATCAACAACTTCTGCCACTGAGTCTTCTACTACAGCAATCTAGCAATCATATGAGGCCAGTAAATCGGTAAAGGCAATGCTAGACATGTGCATACAAAGCAATGAAATAAATAGGTTAAAGGAATAGATTCAAAATCTGGAAGATGCCAAAAAGCTTTCACAAATTAATGCCAAGACTGAAGAGCAAAAGGCTAAAAGGTTAAGTGAACAACTCAACAAGTTGGAAACAGAGTTGACTTTGAAAGAACCTATGGCACATATTAAAAAAAAATTATGGTCCAACATCATTGAATCATTCAATGATACTTTGCCATCAATACAGGTAGATTATGAACATAAGGATTTAGTAAAAGCAGCGAAAGAAGAAATATAGAAGATCAAAGAGGAACTAGGTACAAAGCCTGAAGAGGCATTGGAAATTACCAAATTCCTCAATTCCAAAAATAAACAAGAATTGGATGAAATTGTAATAATAGACAGAACAGAGACCATACTTGAGGTAAGAAAATTAATTTCCAAGAAGAACTTGATGAAACAATTAGAGGAAAAGTGCCAAAACATGGATATGGAAATCACAAGATTCATAGTAGAATTTGATATTTAGATGAAAAAGGGCATTCCAAATCTTCTGGTAATCAATGAAAAGTCGATGAAATAAGAATATTATAATAAAAAGGTAAGAGAATTTGCTAAAGAATAGGTAAACAAATCAGATTGGCAGGGAATCACAACAGGGAAATTTTTGCACAAGAGTAAAATCTGTTTTACTTACAACATGAAGTAAAACACCTTTTTGTGAGCAAACTAACATTTGAAAAATACAGTGAAGCTGATGAAAACTTCAGAAAACTCACGAAGATCAAATTACCAGAAGCTAAGTTCTTGGAGAAGTTAACAGATTTGCTATAAAATCAAATTATAGTGAGGAAATATCAATAAAAGATAAAAAAAAAGAGTTGATGTTTTTACTTCAACAATAAAAAAATTTCAACAATAAAACATTTTTTCAGCAGTCAAAGTGTATCAGTCAAAGAGCATCAGTCACAGAGTATCAGTTAAAAAGTGTATCAGATGAAAGATGAAGATTAAAACATATTGAACATAAAACTGCCAGCGTGAGGGACACCTCAGTTGACAAGCTATTTAATTTCAATAAATAGGACAGCTAGAAATTAGTTAGGCAGTGGTCACTATCTTCTTGCATGAAAATATTTTATTTTCCAAGAAAAATTCCTAAGATTATTCTATGATATTTTGTACTAGTTTTTGTATAAATACTTCATCATACTTCATCATTTGAAGTGTTGAGGGTGGATTAATTGTTGAACATTTATGTAGCTGTAATATTCTGAACCTAATGGGTTTTTTGTATCAAGTTCAAGTTAGCAGATTGGATCACAAGAAATAAAGCGTCATATTATAGGATTCATGTGTTGGGCCACTGCAGTGAATTATTTCACTTGACATTTTGTCAATTTTCTTATGTTTTCCATCCATTCATGAATGTGTTCTAAATTTTAATGTGAAATCAGGAATTTTTATTTCAGATATTGTTAAAAGAACTTTTTTATTGACTAATTTTTATTTAAATGTTTTCTACTGATATCCAGACTAGGGAGGATCAATTGCTCCCTGATTTCAATTGACCTCTGCCTTTTCACTTCTTATCCGAATTTAAGAACCCTTAATTGCTCTTTATCCCAATCAAAACCATTTCACCATCAACCTTTTAAGATCTAAAGTGACTCTGCTATCTTGCCCTGGGAACATTTACCTTTAGACCTTGATCCTGATTTGACAGCTTGACACATTGACTCCATTTTTGCAATGGGTTACAAATCTATATCTATCCATCTAAGTAAGTGATTTTACCTCCAAACCAAATCAAAACCCTAAAACTAATTTGCCCCATATAGCTAGCCTAAAATCATATATAAAAACAAATTTAAATCTTATAGAGAGAGCCCTCTTTGAACATTAATAAGGCTAGATCCTAAATCTTAAAAGTCAATTTGTGGTTACCTCTGATATTCTTTAAACTATAATAAAAAATCTCACAACTTTGAGAATTATTAGAGTGATAACATAATGGTAACCATACTGGGGAATTAACCAATCCTCAATTTTAAAATAGATCTTAATGGAAATATTTTCATTATTTTTTCACCTTATTACTCTTTTAATAAGTTCCGAGTTTATTTTCATAAAAATTGTAATTCTAACTTCCAGAAGAATCTACTACACCAGGTCAAATCCAGATCCACAACCTACTATCATAGTAGATAATATTGACAGAACTGGAAAGAAAAATAAAAGAATAGAGGATTTAGGTAATAAAGTTTCATTAGTCATAGAAAATTCCCTTCCAAAATAGCTATCATGTTTAAAAGACATAGAATTTGATTTAAATTTTGAACAATCTTTATTCAGAACCAGATCAGAAAGTGACTGACATAGTATTGTTATAGACCATGATTTTATTTCATTTATTGAAACTAAGAAGGAAACTGTTTCAGTAGATTATGAGGAAAATATTTTTGAATTTTATGATAAGCTTGATGCCATAACTTCTACTTTGATTAAGGAAATAGATTAAGCTTATTTACAACATTTAGTTGAATTGAGTGCTTTATCAACCTATACCCCTAAGCCTTATACCACTCATTTAGATACCAACCTTTTAGAATATGTAGGTTCATCCCTATTCACTACCACTTCATCCATTATTTCCGCCACACTTCATTCCATGGATTAATTCTTTTCTAAGAAACCATTTCAACCTAGAATATTATTCCCATATTCCACCACTTCAAGTTCATCCACTAGTTTTTCTTCTGCATTTTCCAATACATCATTCTCATTCCTAAGCACCTCTTCATATATCCCAACTTCATCTTCTAGTATCTCAACCACATTTTCCAATACATCTTCTTATATTCCAGTATCATATGCAAGTTATTTAACTACATCAGCAAGTACTTCTAGCTCTTCTCCAAGTACTTCCAACTTACCTCCTGGCCAAGCTAGAATTCAAGCCATGGGTGCCAGATATGCTCCCTTGGTCCTACTAGCACATTTACATGACATGCCCCTGGATTATCAAAGCAAAATACCTCAATTTGATACAACTACTCATTACAATGCCCAACAACATGTTAATAAGATGACATACTATTTTGAACTTCATGAAATAGATGATGTTAATGTCCAAATGAGACTTTTTGCTCAAACCTTAACTAGTGAGGTAAAAAAGTGGTTTAAAGGTTTTAATGCTGGTAGTATTTCTAATTTAGTAGTTTTTCATAGATTATTTCTTAATAGATGGGAAAAGAAGAAAAATCCACTACAAATTTTGTCTAAATTCAAAAATATAAAAATAGCACCAAATGAAACAGTTCAAAATTATTGTACTAGATATAACAATATTTATAATGCAATTCCTTCTAATCTTAAACCTCCTCCAGACTCTGTCCTTATCAAATTCCCTGATGGATTTGATACAGATATAGCATATAAATTAAGAGATATAAATCCGGAGACCTTAGATTAGATGCAAAGTAATGTTGTTAGTGTAGAGGCAAACCTGTTAGCAAAGAAAGCTAGAATAAGAAATGAAAGGAGAGTAACAATAAAAGAGGAAACATCTACTTCAGATTTGAAAATAGATCAATTAGAAAAAACATTAGAGAGAATTATGGATAGGTTAGATAATATGGAAAGGAAGCCACAGTGGGATAACCAACAAGAAGGACCTCATATTAGAAATCCCAATTTCAGGAAAAACACCAACACTGGAAAATCTAGAGAATCAACACCTGACCAAACAATAAGACCACCTTTCCAAGAGAACTATGTTGAAAGTTCTCATTAAAATGAAGATGATGAAGACACCATAAATCTAATGGGTATTAATTATGATAAAACCATTTGTCTTACACAAGAAGACCATGAGTTATATGAATAACAACAACTACAATTAAATTCTGGTGAGTTTTTTTATTACAAACAAGGTTATGAGTTTGCAATAAATGAAGTCCATAAACATTATAACCCTAGGAGAAAGAAAAATGTAGAGACTTATATTAAGAAATTTGTCCAAACACAAAAAAAGAAAATAGTAGAGGTTCCTACCACTAAAGTTCTGCAAATTCTCCCTAGGGAAGACAAGAAAAACTCTAGTCCAAATCAGAGAATTTCAAGTCCCAAAATTTCACGCAGTTCCAAAACTATTGACATTACAGATGATGTTGTCTGAACATCAACAGATTCACAAAAATATGCTACTAAAAAGAGAACTAATTATACTAAAACAACAATTTTAGACTCAAAAACACCTACTATTGATCCAAAATCAGTTGATCCTAAAGCAGCTAAAGCTAAAGCAGCCGTTGAAAATACAAAATTTGAAAAAACATCTACTGCTTCTCAAACTGTCCCTGGAAAGAAAACTAAAAATAGTAAGACAATATAAATAAAAACAGAAAATGAGAAAACAACTGTAGAAAAAGAAGACAACCCTACCCAAACTGCAGTTACAAAAGAAGAGATAATTTAGCTAGGAAAATCTCAAGCACCATTTAATATCCAAGCTAAAATTGTCAAATTGAGGATACGAATTGATCCACCTGGATCATTACCTAGATCACCAATTCCTTTGACAGAATTGGTAAAACATGACCTATACAAAACACCTATCACTGAAACTTTAAATATGAATGATGGAGAAGATTTAGTAGATCTGAGTGATGATCAACCAGAATTAATCTTTGGTCTTGATGTTAATGGGAAACACCAAGATGGAGCAGTTCCACCTTTCTACATTATCTTGACTATTCATGATCAAATTTTACATAATGCAATGCAAGATTCAGGGTCTTCACACAATTTAATGCCAAAAGAAATAATGAAAACCATGAATTTACACTTCACTAGACCTTACAAAGATCTCTTCTCATTTTATTCTAGCAAACTGAAATGTTTAGGTTTGATTAAATATTTATGTGTTACTTTAGTTCAATATCGTAGAAAAAGAATAGTCATGGAAATTGTAGTAACTGACATCCATCCCAAGTATTGAATTCTCTTATGTCGCTCATGGAGAGCTAAATTATAGGGATCTCTACAACTTGATATGTCTTATGCAACAATATTAGTTTTTGGCCAACCAAAGAAACTTTACAGAGAAACATTAATGAAGTACATGGTTAGTAGTGCAGAAAGACCAAAAAATTATCCTATATACTCTACACCTACTAACATGGATTCATTCATTTTATGTAACTCTGAAACTGGATTTGAAAACAATATTGAACTAAAAGAGAAAAACAAAGCACTAGACAGTGAAAACATTTTTCATGAATCATTGTGGCACCTAGATTTTTATGGGTTGGTTAATAAATTAGGAGCAGGAGCAGGAGTTTGGATACAAAAAATGGAAAACAATCATGCAGAAGTTCATTCTTTTAGACTTTCAAATGTATAAACAACATGGTTGAATATGAAGCTCTTATTTTAGGACTGCATATTGTTAGGAATTTAGGAGCCAAAAGAATGTCAATTATGGGAGACTCAGAGTTAATTGTGAAACAGATAACTGGAGAATATTTTATATATAATCGAATATTAAGCCGATATAGAGATATTGTTTTAGATCTGATTAAGGAACTTTTGGAATGTGAATTTTCTGCAATCACAAGAAAATGGAACATACAGGCCCACTACTTAGTAAATTTTGCTAGTACCTCTAATCTACCATTTCAACCAAATCATAAATATACTGCAGAAATTAAACATAGACCTACAATTCCAAACAATCTTAAATATTGGAAATTTTTTTTACAGGATGAACAGATTTATCATTTCATTAATAATAAAGGAGAATTTGAGGGTTGTAATATATACACGTATTTTACAATAGATCAGAACTTAAATAGTGAGATTGATTTAAATAATGTAGATGCACATAGCTTAAATTTTGCTAAATCTACTAAATTTAGTCAAGTAGACATAAACAATTTAGAAAAAGTAGAGATTGAAGAGTTAGTTGATGATGAATTTGATATGTTAAACCTTAAAGAAAAATTTTTACCTAAAGGATTAGCCCCTCTAAAAGATCTGTTTGACTCTAATGATGTTGCAAGGAAAACCAAGATGGAGCCATTAAGATCTGATATTGAGGAGTGTAATATAGGAACATAGTTAAAACCTAAGATGATTAACTTTCAAAAGCTTTACCTCATGAAGAAAAAGTAAAATACATAGCTATGTTTAAGGAATTTCAGGATGTATTTTCCTGGAATTATGAGGTTCTAAAATCCTATGACACTAGCATAATACAACATAAAATACCCATAAAAGAAGATCAAAAACCCTTCAAACAAAAGCTTATAAGGATAAATCATGTTTTGATGCCTTTAATAGAGAAATAGGTTAAGAGAATGTATGGAGCACAAATAATTGCACCAATCAGATATTCTGTTTGGGTTATTAATCTAGTTCCCACTAGGAAAAAGACAGGAGAAATTAGACTATGTGTTGATTTCAAAAATTTAAATAAAGTGTCTTTAAAGGACAACTACCCTGTTAGTATCCTGCGATTTAGTAGATTGGTAGACCAAATGCATAGGGTAAAATCAGACCAGTCTTTGGAGTCCTAGGACCTAGCCTTCCTGGACTCAGAGAGGGCTCTCTCTATTATGTAAAGGATGTGAACTTATTCGCTTTAAGTGTTTGATTTTAGGCTAGTTGTTAATTGTAGGTTTTTTGTTTTTTCTGGATAGGGTAAGATGATGAATTAGGATAGGTGGAGTGAGAGGTTATCAAATAAATTGGGCTATGGAGTCTATTAAGTCATTGATATCTAGATAATGAATCAGGGTACATCACAGGGAAAATCTAGAGTAGTTAATGGATCTTTAAAGTTTATGTGTGAGGTGAAATGGACATTAAGTTTGGGAAACCAAGGTAGGGCAAAGGGCAGTTAAGAATCCTTTTTCAAATACCTGTGAACAGAGAGAACTTAAATACTGATAAGTAAAATATACTAGTCATGAGATAGGGCACACCATTTACTCAATAACAATACTTTTAAACAAATACGCATTCAAGATATACAATCCAGTGGAGAAAATGAAGTAAGAAAACTTATCTAACTTCAATGATTCTACTTTCAAGATTTGAAAACATATAAGAGACAAATAGAATTAATAAATGAAGAGGGAACGCCTAAACATCATCCATTAAACTATAAATAACTTTGAGGAAAACTGATAAGCATATACAAAGGGTAAGATTGAAACAAGACCTCTTTGGCTTAACCTAATCAATCAATACATCAAAGAGAGATTTCAAGACAGAGTTTAGATAGCATAAAACAAGCAGGGCTTACCATTAATCAGGTTTGTAAACTAGAATATTAATCCAATAATGAAATAGAAAATCTTATATGGGCCTAAGGAGCAACTAATAATTCCTTAAACTAACCTAGCAGAAGAAAACATGAAGACAATAGCAAACAGGAGGACTGAGGTGCCTCAAACAACATTTCTCATCCTATAGTCTTCTAAGCTATTGCAATATAGAAAGATGGACATATGAAAAGGAAGAAAAACATGAAAAAAATAAGAGATACTTCACCATTAACTAAACTCAGGAATCCTTCAAGCAATCCTTCATCATTATCAACCAAGGCAAATCATCCACAAGCTCCACAACACTAGATTGTTCTTCAACTTCCAAAAACCATGTATTTCTCTTAAACACATCAAAATCCCCCTATTACAATGAATCTTCATGCCTTATATAAGAATCAAGGAGAAGGAAATCCTAATAGAGCATCTGGAAGTCTATTGGCTAATCAGAAGTATCTATATTGTCCTTGAGGCCTTGCAAGGCCCAAGGCACAAAAATATCTAAAATATATATCTTTCCAGCCATTTTTAGCAATTGAATTGACCTTTAGGCTCTGACAAGCCTAAAAAAGCTTTCCAAATGCAAATTCTGACTTTTCAACCACAAGAGCATAGCACTGTGTGTTAAATTTAAATTTGCATGCCAGGGGCGTAGCACAGGAATAGAAAAAATGGGTCTTCTTATAGCCATGTTTTGAAGGCCTTCCCGATGTCGGATAAGGCGCCATGATGGCTTGATGGAAAGGCCTTGAAGTCTAATTTCCATATATATCCTTGGTTTTCTGATATGACCTATAAAACCTATTCAAAAAGTGAAAATTCCAGGACTAGGGGGAGCACAACACATGCTCTGAAAAGTGGGCAGAATGGTGAAAAAATAAGAGTTTTTGACCCTTTTGGGGGACCAAAACAACTCCAATTGAGCTGAAAATTGGTGAGAATGCTCCTCTCATGATGAATAATACACAAATGTAAGGCATTTCTCCTGAATATTCCCTGAGAAAGAGCGTATCACTAGGTGTGTTGTGCTCCTAGCCTCAAAATTTGCAAGAAACAAAAACTTGTTCAATTTCTCCCAAATTTGGTAGATAGGTGCCTCATGGGTCTGGGAAGACCTGTAGAGAAGCTTGAGCCAAAATACCAAGGCTAGTGTGGTCCTTTTCCTCCTTTAGTGCTTGGATCTCAATTTTGGCCCTTTGGAGTTCTTGCCTTGCAAATTGTTCTCTTTGAGCATAATGCTTAGCCATCCTTCTTTGTAGATCCAAGTCTCTATTGTCCTTCTATAGCTTGGTTTCAAGGTGTATGTTAGCCCTCTCAATCCATGATTTCCTATCCTGCTCAATTTCTAGTGCAAGGAGTTCTTGGAGAGAAATTTTTTCTGCTTGGGCTGATTCTTCTTCTCTCTACTTTGCCAATGCTTTCCTAAGACCCATAGTTCTAGGTCTCCTTCTAGTTTGACCCTCCTCATCACTACTCTCCATAAGTGCCCATGAATTTTTCAAAATTCACATGTGCTCTTTGAGCCTCTTTCTGGTACCTGAGTGTTCTTTTTTCATGGATGGATTGTTGGGCACTCATTTTCTTGTTTTGCATCTGATAAAAGTGAATGACATCCTTTGCTCTTTCTAATTCAGCCTCCATGTCCTTGATTTGTGCATTCTTGTCTTGGAGGAGGGATTTTGAAATTCTTGTTTCATTCTCATGATCACTGTCTATGTGAATGAATTTAAACTCTCTTTCTTTTTTGTGATCTTCCTCTTCTTCTTTCACTTTTTTCTTACCTTTTTCCAATGGTTGAGCTGAAGTAGATGGCAAGGTCCCTTGCCTCTTAGAGGCAGAAAAAACTTTCCTTGATGCTCTTTGGTAAGTGAGAGTACAAGTTTTAACATCTTTCACTTGAATACCTTGATCATAGTGACCTTAGGGATGTTTGTCTTCTCATTGATGATTTATGTATGTGTGCCTTCCTCACTTTTCCCATGACTTCCTTTTTGAGAGACATTTCCACTTTCTCTCTTGCTAGCATCACTGCCAATATCTTCATCGTTTTTATCTTCTTCCATGTCCTCTACATTGTCATGGTTAGAGGTGTCCTCATCATTGTTTGATGTGTTCTCATCCTCTTGGCTGGCTTCTTCTTCACTTTGCTCTTGACTTCCTTCTTGAGAGGCATTTTCACTTTCTCCCATGCTGGCATATTTGTTAGGATTTTCATGATTGTCATTCTTTGTATTTGCAATACTAGAAGTGTCTTCATCATTTCTTTGTACATCTGTATCTTTATGTCTATCCTCCTCTTCATGATTTGGCCCACTGTCCTCACTTTCAAATTCTACGTCTGTATCACTGCTTTGTTTATGAGCATTTTCATGATCTTATTCTTCACCATGGCTATCATTTTCTGCCTCATTATGCGTGTTTATACCCACATTGATTTTCCCACTGTATTCACTTTCAAACTCTGCCTCT
Source organism: Pinus albicaulis (assembly GCA_034641835.2). Taxonomy (NCBI): domain Eukaryota; kingdom Viridiplantae; phylum Streptophyta; class Pinopsida; order Pinales; family Pinaceae; genus Pinus; species Pinus albicaulis. Next base: position 677,720,893 of record CM076579.1, read on the forward strand.
TCTTGACTACTAACATTTTTTGTGGGATAACTGTTAGAGGAAATTTCATTAGTCTCTCCTTTACTTTGATTTTCACTTTCTTAACTGCTATCTTCATCTTTGTCACTGCTCTTTTTATCACTGTTATTGGGCTCACTGTTTTCTTCTTTACCTTCAAACTCTGTCTCTTCTAAATCAGCCTCTGTACCTGGGCTACCATTGATTTCCTCATCCTCATTTAACTCACTGTCTTTGCCTTCTTGTTCACTTTTTGTTTCACTACCTTTTTCACTAATTTCTTCTTCATTAACCTCTTTGTCATCACATTCTTCATGACTGCCATGTTAATCTTCGTCACTGCTCTCTTCCTCTTTGTCATCACTATTTTCTTTGTTACCTTCTTCATCATTTAGCCCACTGCTTTTGTCACTGTCTTCTTTACTACTTTCATCTGCCTCCTCTTCACTGTCTTTGGTATCTTCTCTATCATTTTCACTTTCTTCACTCTCATTTTCCTCCTCTTCATCACTTGTTTCTTCTCCTTGACTGTCATTTTCTTTCTGACTGTCATGTTCCTCCTTGCCACTGCTTTATTCATGTTCTGAGGCTTTAGGGGAAGGTGAAAGAGGGAGGTTTGTTTGGGGAATGGATAAGAGGATGAATCATGGTTAGTGGAGGGTGATGGAGGTGTGGGAGGAGGAAGTTGAGATGATGATGGTAAACTTTGCAGAGGAAGAGGTTGTGGGTTTGTGAAAACACCATGGGTGATGAAAACTTCCCATGGGATGCCTTGTTGCTCCAATTGGTGTAAGACAATCATTTTGATGAGGGAATGGTGGAAAATACTTGAGATGTGTTGGGAGGGAGGCCTTTTTTGGACAATGGATGACATTTTTTCAATACTTTTACAAAGGTAGTAGGGAAAATGGAGCAGTTTGGCCTTAGTATAATGCATGAGTAGTCTTTTGTAGTAGGAATAGACCCTAGAAAACCTACCCTCATAGGTGAAGTATTTCATACTGATCTTCATCAAAGGAGCATATCTATCCAACAAATGAGAAAAAGGGAAAATGGTCTTACAATCAGCTTGGCAACTTGGTTTTAGAAGGGATGATAATGGCTTAGGTCCATATACACCTGTTTGAACCATTTCTCCCCCATGCAAGGTATTCTAGTGGCCAGAGAGATTTCATTGATGGTCAGCTCAAAATTCACTCAAGCTAGATGTACATGGTGGTCATGGAGGTTAAGGACAAAAATTTTGGTCAATTGAGGGTGACTTTGGATTTTCTGCACTTTCTCACAGAACTCATAGCACCCTACTTCTTGGAAATATGAAACTATAGTAGGAGAGGCTATCAATTCTTTAGTATTTATAAGCTAAAACCTATTTTCTTTCCCACCCCTCCTCTGTTGTTCTCTAGGCCTTTGACCCCTCTCGCCATTGTCAACATTTTCTTCTCCAAATATTTTTTTTCCTCAATGTGTTTGGAGTGTGTGGATGGATAGGTGTTTTTCAATTATCTATGTATGCAAAAAAGGGGACCTTACTTTCTTTCTTGGATTTTGTCAAATTCCCTTTAAGCTTTTCCTCCACACTTCTCTATATTTTACCTTTAAATGGTATTTTAAAAGGTAGGTAAAAACTCTAAATACCTCTCAAATCTTCTTAGCTGGAGCAAAGGGTCACAAGAGCGTAGCACGAGCTATTCGGGCACCTTCTGCATGCAGGGTTGGGCAACTCTTGAACGTGTAGGAGTGCAAGAGGTCACCTCTGCATGCAGTATCGGGTAGCTCTTGAATGCGTATTAGCGCAACAAGTCACCTCTGCATGACCTGTTGGGTGTCTTTCGGGCAATCCTGAATGCATAGGAGCACAACACACCATATCAGGAACACAATGCCCAATAGAAATATGCACAGAGAATTTCTACAGGAGCGCTGCATGTTTCAACAGGTGCATAGCGCAGGTTTCCTACCCGAAAATCTACCATAAAAACACTGCGTTTTTGGATTTCGGAGTTTTTCTCTCTTTTTGCATATGAAAAAATGATTTTAAATGATAACCAGTGTCTTTTATACCCTTTGGGAGAAATAATTTGGGGTAAAACTGACTTGTCTAATGTTTTTCCTTTTAGTCTTTTTACCTTCACTGACATCTCTTTTTCTCTTTCGTGCAAGAGATAACTTTAAGCAAAAAATGACCTCTGTTGGAGGCTTCCAAACATACCTTCTCTTCCTTTGGCCACTTTTGTTTATTGCAGGTGCCATAATACATTGTTTTGTTTTCTTTTTCATTCCTTAAAATTTTGGCAGTTTTAGTCACTTACTCAGCAAACTGATGATCTACTTGGTTTCTCCATTTTCACATTTTGAACCTTTGATCTCTTTCTTTGACCATTTGGATGGAAATTGACTATACTGGAGATTTTTGTCTCCTTCACACTGATACTTTTCTCAATATATTCCTTTTGGTGTAGTGAAATAATGTGCCTAAATAAGACTTATAAGTTATTCTCTAACATCATTTTAATATTTACCTGTAGTCACCAAGGAGGCCTTTCACTCTGATTTCTTTTTTATTGAATCTTTTATTTGTGCATAGTTGTGCTTATGTACCACTGTCTTCATGATATTATGCATGGGCTCTTTGCTGGGCAACGCCTTGCAGACAATTGGTCATGACAGCATTGATACTCTTTGTAAACTCCATCATGTTGCATTTCCCCTGCTGTGGATGCCCTTGAGGATTTTTTTGGCTTATTACCCATATTTTGGAAACATGAATCAGTTTTTGGAATATTCAGTCATGCATATTTTATGCCTTTGATTTCTTGGTGGATGGGACTGAAGAGAAGAATTTTAACCTCCCTTCCACTAACATTCTGTCATGTTTTCACTTTGAATCAGTGAAAACATCTTCGTTTGAGAACCCTAGTAGTTGATATCAACAGCTCCTTTAGTCTTTATATGTGTCATCATCATGAGATACATCAAGTTTTTTTGATATTATCAATCTTTCTGTAGGTATCCATCTTTGACAGTCCTGCAGAAATGTCACTCATGGCTAACTATATTTTGTAGAATATACTTTTGATAAGGATACCCTTGTTTGGAGGCTCCTCTGCTTTATTTTATACCAACTACATTTTTTCTCCTTTGACCTGATTCTAGCTTTCTCATTACCTAAAAAAAATGTTTCTTGAATACAAAGGCCAACCCTAACACCTGTAAACTCTAGTGACCTAGTGGAGGGGGTTTTTGAGTCTTCTATGGACTAAAGTTTTGACTTGGGGCTTTTTAGGAAAGAGGAGGGAACTGAGTTATTTTTGACAAGCTAGATCATTTTGAAGATTGAAAAACCACTGAAATTGATATTCCTAAGGATTTTTCAGAGGCAAATTTGGGTTTTTGAAGGCTTTGAGGCATTAGGTCAGCATGGTGAAAAATAGACAGAGGCAAAATGGAGTGTCCAAACCATAGGTGTAAAAAATGGGATGGGGATGAGTGAATTAGGCTTTATGGGGGACTCTTCAAGAGTGGTAGGCTATCCAAGGCATGGTAGAGTATTGGAAGAGTGAAAAATTTATCTTGAGGATAATGAAGGAAGTGAGATTTCTAGAACTCACAAGATCCATGAATTTTGTTTCTAGAAATCTAGGACAAGCATTTCGTCATCTAAACAGGTAAAAAATTACTGATGACTAACATATCCTTTACCAAAGATGGATCACATTTTACAGAGGGTGGTTGTTTCTTCTAGAATTTCATTGTTAGATGGATTCTCTAGATATAACCAGATTCTAGTCCAACCAGAAGATCAACCTAAAACTTCTTTTACTACTCCATGGGGCACTTTCATGTATGTGAAAATGCCTTTTGGGTTAATGAATGAAGGAGCCAATTTTCAAAGAGCTATGGATATGGCATTTTCTAAAGAGATTCATGAATTCCTTGTAATTTATTTTGATGACATTACTGTATTTTCAAAGATTGATAATGAAATTTAGACCATCTCAGACAAGTATTTCTTAAATGCAGGAAATTTGGCATCTTTCTAGATCCTAAAAAGACTTTATTTGGATTTGAATAAGGTAAATTATTAGGACATATTATATCTAAAGAGGGAATTAGGATAGACCCATATAGAATAGAGGCCATTCTAAACATTATTCCTCCTAGGAATATTAGATAATTACAAGATTTCTTAGGTAAAATTAAATTTCTCAGAAGATTCATCTCAAATATAGCAAAAATAATTAGAGAACTTAACAATATGTTGGAAAAAGACTCAGTACTTAAATGGACTGTGGAGGCCAAGAAATTATTTGAGTCAATTAAACAAGCCTTGAACACCAGTCCTTATAAGCCCCGACTTTTAAAAACATTTCGGTATTCTTTCCTTTGCTTCAGAACACACTATTTCTACAGTTTTACTGAAAAAAAATGACGAGGGCTATGAGAAGTCCATTTCTTTTTTTAGAAAGTCACTTAGAGATGCCACTTTAAAGCATAACATAATGGAAAATTAAGCACTACCATTAATGAAGGCCATCAAAGACTTTAGAGTCTACATCCTTTATTCACATATCATTGCTTATGTTCCAAATGTAGTTGTAAAGGATATTCTAACACAAAATGGGGCTGATGGTAAAAGAGGTAAGTGTATTGCTACAATTTTGTAATATGACATAGAGATCAAACCCACCAAACTCTTAAAAGGTCAAGGTTTAGCCAAACACATGGCTGAATCAAATTCTCATGCTTTAGATATTAATTTTATTTCCCAAATAGATGATCAGGAAGATACGGCAACTCTAGAGATCAGTGAAGGCTTTTTAGACTCACTATGGTATGAAGATATTGTATTTGTATTACTAAATTTACAAGCTCCTCCTCGATTATAAAGAACTAAAGCTAGATTTTAAATTTAAAGGCAATAAGATTTTGTATCATAAAAAATGTATTGTTTTGGAAATATCATGGTGGAATTTATTGAATTATTTACTTATAGAAGAAGCTAACAAATTTTTGGAAGAATTTCATGTAGGTGACTGTGGGGGACATATCTACTGGAATACTACTACAGAAAAAATCTTAAAAGCTAGTTTTTACTGGCCTACCCTATTTGCAGATCTAAAAAATTATGTGACCTCCTGTCACAAGTGTCAAATATTTGAAGGAATGAAAAAGCTACTACCTTTGCCCTTAAAACCCATTTCAACAGAAATGCCTTTTCAACAATGGGGTTTTGACTTCATTGGTGAAATTCACCCTCCATCCTCACCCCAACACAAGTGGATTTTGACAGCCATAGACTATTTCACTAAGTTGATAGAGTCCATACCTTCCAGGCAAACCACTGACACTGTCATAATCTGATTTTTGGAAAACAACATACTCTCAAGATTTGGATGCCCCCAAAAGATAATCACTAATAATGTAGCTACATTCAGGTCCAAAAAGAAGATTTACTTCTGTCATAACTACCACATTACCCTTGGCCATTCTACTGTATATTACCCTAAAGGTAATGGCCTCGTTGAATCCTCGAATAAAAGCCTTGTGAACATCATCAAGAAATTACTATAAGACAACAAGAAAACATGGAACAAGAGGTTAGTGAATGCATTATGGGCAGATAGACTTACCACAAAAAAATCTATTGGTACATCCCCTTACCAACTTGTTTATTTGATGGATGTTGTTTTTCCATCTTCATTAGGAGTACCAGTTATGAAGATAATCAAAGAACTACAAGTTGAAACCAATTATATTCAAAGAAGGATTAACCAAACCATACACTTGCAAAAAACCAGAGAAGATTTTTATCTTATGTCTCGAGTTGTTCAAGAAAAGATTAAAAAGATTTTTGACAATAAAATTAAGGAAGATTATTTCTATATAGGTAAAAAAGTTCTAAAGTGGGATTCAAGGAGAGAAGAGAAAGGTAAACAAGGGAAATTTTATTTCCTATTGAAATGACCTTATGTTATTTATGGTTACAGAGGTAAAAATTCTTTCTTTTTGAAAGAAATGGATGGATCAGATCTGATAGGTGGACCTTTCAATGGTAGAATGCTGAAGCATTACTACTCTTCAGAATAACAAATAGTTCACTTTGTTTACTTTACTCATTGTACATAAAATTGTAGATTTTAGATTGGATTGGATGTTTTTTCAAGCAAAGTTGAAGCTTGGAGAGAAGGCCCTAAGCTTTGAAGGATAAAATATCATAAGTATGAATAATTACAGAGCTCATAAAACATTTCCAAGGCTGGCATAGTAAAAAAATCAAAATCTACTAGTCTCAAAGTTATTGACATTCACCAAGAAATGCCATCCCCATGTGGAGCCACTATTAGGGTCCTACAGTAATAGGATTTATAATTTTTGAATTGACTTTGATTAGTCTTGTAATATGTACATACTTTATTTTTTGCAAATTGTTTTCCCATATTAGAAAAATTAAAAAAAAATGTAAAGAGGGTAAAAGTCCTAAAAGAAAAATCAAAGGACTTGAAAAGAAAAATATAAAAAAGAAAATAGAAAATGGACCCAAAACAAAAAGGAGATAAAATAAAACATGAAAGTGATGCAAATCCAAATGCCACTACTGTTACTTTTTACTGCAAAAATAAATGATTATGTGCAGCTTTTTCAAAGTGCCATAATCCATGATAAGTCAAATAAGCTTAATCTTGACTTTTTCATGCTTAAAATTTCATGCTGATAGATAGAGAATAAAGATCTTGCCAAAAAATTTAATCTTGGCAGATTAGTAGTTAGGTAGAGAATAAATAAGGAGCTCAATAGCTCAATTTGAGCCCTTGGAATAAATAAGGATAGAATTAGTTAGTTTTATGTTTTAAAAGAAAAATGAACAAGGGTTTGCAAGCTCAAATGCACCAGAGGTAAATGAAGAAAAAATGTTAGGGTATCATAAGGGTAGGCAGAAGCAGTTGTTACAATCATGGATAAGTAGAACCTGGTCAATTCATTCACTAAATTCTTTCAAATAGCCATTTCCTTTGTAAAAATACCTCATCTCCTCTATTTTGATGACTTCCCCTTCATTTTCCCTTTTCCCATCATCATTCAGTTTCATTCACAAAATACCCTTTTCCTAAGTGTAAAATTCATTTTACTTAGGTAAAGTAAAAACCCATGACTAATTCCCCTTTTACCCCAATATACCCAAAAAAACCCATAAAAACATTTTATCCTATGTTTAAAGGTACAAATATTATATTGGGAATTTTAAACAATTTTTCCTTTATTTATATTTTACATTAGACTTAGTTTAAATTTTTTATTTACACTTTATTACCATATTAATTTACATATTAGCTCCTTATTAAACATTTATATCCCATATTATATTTAGTTTTTTTAATATTATCCCAAACCAATATTTTACTTTAACCTATTGTTTATTATTCCCCATGTGATTATTATCCCCACTCCCCATAGGTTAAATTATCCCTTGTATATTTAACTTTCCATGCTAAACATTACACTTATATATATTTCATTTGTTATGTATAACCTTAGCCTGCCTATCAAATTTCATATATAAAATATATATTAAAACTACATTTTAATATAAAATCCACTCCCTGCGCATAAAGAAATCCCAAGCCCGACGTGCATTACCCCGCAGCTTCATCATTCAATCTCAGCCATTCACTTCATTCTGCCAGATCTAACAGTGATTATTCCATATCGCAAATTTCATAGCGCGATCATTAAACAAATCCAAATGTGAGGTAAAAGCTCTTTTACCATTTTCTCTCCCCTCCACACGTCACTTTATTGTTGGATTGCATCGACTACATCAATACCATTTACCAGCTTTCGTTGTTGCAAAAACTGCTCAGCAGTAATATCCTCCCCTGCACCTAAACCATTTGTAATTTGAAATGAATAGCAGTTAATGCATTCACTATTCAATCATATTATTTATATAAACAACTGAATGCACTCATTCCAATCCTTCTGTTACTGTTTCTGCTCATAAAACCTCCCCAGACTGAGAAAATCACACTGTCGCCTCTGTTTTTCCTCAAAAAACAAACAATATTCATTTGAATCTACTGCTACAATCACTGAGAAGCCTCCAAACTGCGTATAAAGGCCAGAAGAAGCTTTTGAAAGCTTTCAAAACCCCAACAAACCCTTTTCCATGACAAATTTCCGAATCTAACAGGTATTCTTCAGAGAAAGAGACTCATTCCTTAAATCTAAAAGAAATATATTGTTAATTGAATCCTTAGAAGCATGTATGCCTTAGGAACAACCATATCTCCTCATAAAATCATTATTCCTGTAAACCATGAGACTTACTTATAGATTCTGAAGCTGTGACCCGTTTTAAAACAAATTTGAAGTGATTTTAGCCATCTGCTAACCTGAAAAAACCCTTTGAGACATCCAAAGCCTTCCTACAGTACTCAAAAGCCTTTTTTTTCACAAAATTTGATCTTTTAGGATTGTTTCATTACATAAATTTCATGGATAAACCTTAATATCATTTTTCGAGGCTAAAAAAGTCAAGAAATTAGTCTTTTATACAAAATTGACAGTTTTGAGTCAGAGTAATCAGAAATATCCTTTTACTATCCAAGATAGAACCTCTTTTATATTTAAAGTCTTTCTGTAAAATAGTTTAATCTTACAGAAGTGTGTCACAGACCTAAAATCAAAGTTTTAAAGGATAAAGAGTGTTTAAAAATAATAAAGAAAACCTACCAATGGCATCCAAAAACAATATTGTAATAAATCCTTTACAACCTCCTGTTGTAGATGTAGAACATACCCCCTTGGAAGATGTAGACTTCAAAATCACAGATCCTGTAACTGAATTTAACCTTATTGAGCTCCACTGCTGGAGCCAAGAGAAATCCTTGGACCAAGTAGATGATGTGCTTATTTTGGAATCTAATTTTCCTAAGAATGTTGTTCCTCGCACCCATCAATGCCCAGAATCCATCAGATTATGCCAATCTCATTATTCTCCAGATCAAAGAGCCATTATCAATTCCGAAAAAGAAGTATTGTTTACCATAACAGTTGAATCTATCAACCAAATTCTTTATTTGCGACTTGATCCTAATGCAGTTCCTTTATCTATTGAAGCCCTCACAAAGTTCTATTTGGAGTTGGATTTTCCCAAAAGATTCCAAAATTTTCAAACCTTCATGCCCTCCTATGTGGAAATCCCCAAGCTCAACCCTCCATACTCCTCTTCTAAATTCCCAGAAGGAACCAAAAACATTATTTCTATTCTATATTTTATACTTGGATATTTCATAGATGAAAATGCTAATGCATCAGTACTTGGTTTCCTATCCATCTTTGTACCAGGCTAGCACCCTGCAGTTATCTACGATTTTTCCCAATATATTTCTGATAATATCCATGAACAGTTACTCCAACTTCCTACTGAAGGTGTCTTTAGGTATACTTCATTTATTTTCTACATGTTTCTTTATTTTCAGTCAAACAAGTTTCCTATAACTCTTCAAAAGTTGGATGTGGAAGGAAATCCACAATATTTTATGTTCTGGACTTCCTTGATCAGAAAGGAGTCAAATGAACTCACTTATACATAGTTTACAGATTCTCTTATCCATCCATTGGTAAATTTGCTAAACAAAGTGTGCAACCTAGGATCAATGATGAAATAAAAAAAGTTGTACATTTGTTTGAACAGAGCAGGACATGTGATTGGTATATATAGCAAAATCACACTGAAATCAGAGTTTATGGTACAACCCTCATTTTTTATAAGTTGCCAAAATATTTACCTATGAGGTTGTTTTCTTTAGAGTATATAAGATAGATTTTGAACTCAGATTCTGTAAATTTCTTGGCTGTAAAGAAGAAAACCCAGTTTAAATTGAAGAACCAAGAGGGTCCCTTCATATGTAATAATAGAGAAGCAGGTGCAGAGGCAGAAAATCAATTGTTAGAATACAAATTCAGCAAAAATTTTCTTTGATATTATGATCCCTATGGTATAATCAGAAAAATGAGAGTTAAATGTAAGTTAACTCCATACTTTCATGAAAAGAAGCCTGACGTTGAGAAATTCTCAAACCAAATAGAATGATTAGAGAATACACTGGTATAAGCTAATAAGCAAAGTGATACTAGTCACATTTTGAAGACTCCAGCTCAGGAAGATAGAAGCATGAAAAGAAATAGGGGAGAAGGCTCTTACACTGCTGAAACTACCACAGAAACAAAGTTCAAACTTAGGTACAGCAAGAAGCCAAAGATCATTCCTGCAGATAAAGAAAAAGAGATAGTTGAGGTTATAGACATAGAGATTCCAGAGAAAGACATTGTACCTCCCACGGTGATTGAAAATGAACAGCAACCGACCACTTCGAATATACAGTTGATCCAAAAACAACATAGTATAGAAGTGTCATCATCAAAACAGACAAAGGAGAAGGATATGGACATTAACGAAAGGTACAAAGAGATTAAGGCTAAAAATGAAGAAATAAAGAATGAAATATATTCTCGGTACTTAAAGTAGACCCCCGCATACAAAACAGGTTGCTTTCAGCCTTTGATTACAAGAATAAGAAATTGCTGATGAAAGTGCTTCAACCCACAGTGCCAACTCCTAAAACAACATCTGATTATAAAAAGGTTGATTTTGAAGTACCAGTATAGGAAATTCATCCCCTTGACCAAATTGAATTCCATAAACAAAGTTCAGAGATGATATATTCCACAATGACTAGAAACCAATGAGTGCACAAAAGGTTCAGAATAATTTGATAAATGTAAGAGATCAAATCAAAGTTGAGAAAGCTTCATCATATGCTAGGGATACCATAATGAAATATTTCAAGGAGTTAGTGATTGAGGTGGGTCATGTCCCTAATAATGTAAAAGTTGCAGAGGAATTGATAAAAAAGAAAAATGTTGATATTGTTGCACTTAGGAAACAATTGAAATTACCTCCTACAGAGCATTCATAGGCCAAGGAGATTTTATAGGAATCTAATCAAAAGGATGAGATGATGAGTCTCATATTGCAGCTGACAGCCCAGATTAAAGAGATGGAGATTGAGATGGAAAAATTAGTCCAAGAAAAAAAAGCTACCAAAGCACAAGAAGTCCCTCCTACTATAATTCCTATGGTTACAACAGCAGTGTCATCTACTCTAGCAGAAGAATTAGCTCCAAAGGTTCCATTGGCCACAACAGTGCCAGTAACTTCATTAAAAACTTCTACCACTGAGGCTTCTACTACAGTAGTCTAGTAACCAGATGAGGCCACTAAATTTGCAAAGGATATTCAGGACATGTGCATACAAACCAATGAAATAAATAGGTTAAAGGAACATATTAAAAACCTGGAAGAAGCCAAAAAACTTGCACAGATTAATGCGAAGACTGAAGAGAAAAAGGCTAGAAGGTTGAGTGAACAACTCAAGAAGTTGGAAACAGAGTCGACTTTGAAAGAACCTATGGCACATATTAAAAACCAACTATGGTCCAATATCATTGAATCAGTCAATGATACTTGGCCATCAATACAGGTAACTTATGGACAGAAGGATTTACTAAAAGCAGTAAAAGAATAAATACAGAAGACCAAAGAGGAACTACGTACAAAACCTAAAGAGACATTGGAAATTATCAAATTCCTCAACTCCAAAAAAAAACAATAATTGGATGAAATTGGAATAATAGATAGAACAAAGACCATACTTAAGGTAAGAAAAGTAATTTCCAAGAAGAACTTGATGAAACAATTAGAGGAAAAGTGCCAAAACATGGATATGAAAATCACGAGATTCATGGTAAAATTTGATATTTTGAGGCAAAAGGGCCTTCCAAATCTTCTGGTAATCAATGATAAATTGATGAAACAAGAATATTATAATAAAAATATAAGATAATTTGCTAAAGAACAAGTAAACAAATCATATTGGCAGGGAATCCCATTAGGGAAAGTTTTGCACAAGAGTATTGAAAATATGTTTTACTTACAACATGAAGTAAAACACCATTTTGTGATCAAATCAGCATTTTCAAAACACATTGAAATTGATGAAAACTTCAGAAGACTCACGAATATCAAATTACCAGAAATTGAGTTCTAGGAGAAGTTAAGAGATTTGATGTAAAATCAAATTACAGTGAGGAAAGATCAATAAAAGATAAAATACAGAGTTGCTATTTTTACTTCAGCAATAAATAGATTTCAGCAGTAAAACCATTTTTTAGCAGTCAAAGAGTACCAGTTAAAAAGTGTATCAGATGAAATATGAAGATTAAAACAGATTGAAGATAAAACTGGCAGCGTGAGGGACACCTCAATTGCCTAGCTGCAAGCTATCTAGTTTCAATAAATAGGATAGCTAGCCATTAGTTAGGCAGTTGTCACTATCATCTTAAGATATTTTATTTTCCAAGAAAAATTCTTAAGATTATCCTATGATATTTTCTACTAGTTTTTGTATAAATACTTCATCATTTGAAGTATTGAGGGTGGATTAATTGCTGAACATTTTTGTAGCTGTAATATTCTGAACCTAAGGGTTTTTGTATCAAGTTCAAGTCAGCCGACTAGATCACTGGAAATAAAGCATCGTATTATAGGATTCATGTGTTGGGCCACTGTAGTGAAGTATTTCACTTGTCATTTTGTCAATTTTCTTATGTTTTCCATCCATTCATGAATGTGTTCTAAATTTTAATGTGAAATGAGGAATTGTTATTTCAAAAATTTTTAAAAGTGCTCTGTTATTGACTAATTTTCATTTAAATGTTTTCTACTGATATCCAAACTAGGGAACCCTTAATTGTTCCCTAATTTCGATTAACCTTTGCCTTTTCACTCCTTATCTAGATTTAAGAACCCTTAATTTATCTTTATCATGATCAAAACCATTTCACCATCAACCTTTGAATATTTGAAGTGACTTGGCTATCTTGGCCTGTGAACATTTACCTTTATACCTTGATCCTGATCTGACTGCTTGACACATTGAATCCATTTTCCCAATGGGTTACGTATCTACAACTATCCATATAAGTAAGTGATCTTCCCACCAAACCAAATCAAAACCCCAAAACCAATTTTCCCCATATAGCTAGCCTAAAATCATATATAAAAACAAATTTAAATCTTATAGAGAGAGCCCTCTCTGAGCATTAGGAAGGCTAGATCCTAAATCTTAAAAGTAGGTTTGTGGTTACCTCTCATATCCTTTAAACTATAATAAAAAAAATCTCACAACTTACTACAAGAGGTTCATCAGGAACTTCTCATAGATTTCCTATTCTATCACATCATTATAGAGGAAAGGAAATAAATTTGAATGGATAGAGGAATTTGTAGCAAGTTTTCAGCAATTGAAGAAGTTGTTGACAAATGCCCCAGTTCTCAAGATTTCAGATTGAGATAAAGAGCTCATGGTTTGTACATATTCTTGCAAGAGAGGACTTGGTGGATTCTTGATGTAGGAGGGACATGTGGTATACTATGAATCAAGGATAATGAATGAGCACAAGTAGAATTATGTGACACGTGATCTTTAGTTGGCAGCGATGAGTCATGCATTGAAGATGTGGATGCACTATCTTATTAGTGGGAGTTTTGTGTTGATGAGTGATCGCAGTGGGTTAAGGTACTTTTTTGACCGATCGAATCTGAATGTCAGGAAAGCTAGATGGCTGGCTACCCTTAGTGAGTTTGACTTTGAGATCAGACACATTAAAGGAAAGGAGAACAAGGTTACAAATGCTCTTAGTAGGAGAGTGCACGTAGACCATGTTGTAGATGTGAACTCATATGGGACAAATTTACATGATCAAATATTATAGGCGGGACAATAGAATGATAGGTATCATTAGCTTAAGAACATGTTACAGCAAGATACAGGTGAAGAAGATGTGGATTATCATCTCATGGAAGATGGCTTGGTGAGATTTCGGGACAAGATCTATGTACCATATTACAGTGTGCTCAAGAAGCGTATCTTGAGGGAGTTTCATGTCAAGCCATATTTAGGTCACTCAGGATATCATGAAACGATGAAAACGGTGAAGAAGTTCTACTATTGGCCAAATTTGAAGAAGGAAGTGGCTAATTTTGTTGTTATATGTCTGGACTATCAGTGGGAGAATTTTGAGTGTAAGAACCCAACTAGTTTGTTACATCCTATTCTTATTCTGGAGTGGAAATGGGAGGTAATTTCCATGGATTTCATCACATGTTTATTGAGGAAATCTAGACAACATGATCCCATTGTGATTGTGGTTGATAGGTTGACCAAGGTAGCTCAATTCATTCCAGTAAAGACTACTAATTGAGCCAGCGAGGTAGCACTGATCTTCATTAAGGAGATAGTGAGATTGCATGGTATTCCTAAGAATACCATATCAGATAGAGATTTCAAGTTCACTTCTAGGTTTTGGAAGGATTTTTTTACAGGTTTGGGCAAAAATTTGAATTTTGATACAACTTATCATCCATACTAAAGATGGACAAAAAGAGAGGGTCAACAAGATTTTGGAGGACATGTTGAGGATGCATGTTATGCACCAATAGAGGAGGTGGGAGCAGTATCTTCCATTGGTTTAGTTTTCTTACAAAAATGGGTATCAGGAGTCACTAAGGATGAGTCCATTTGAGGCAGTCTATGGGAAGAGCTGTAATACTCTCATTAGCTGGAGTGATCCAGTGAACAAGGTACTTATTGGACTAGATAAGTTGGAAGTGATGGAGAAGGAAATGTAGGTTATAAATAAAAATATGAAGGCAGCACAAGATATACAAAAGAGTTATTCATATTAGCACAGTGAATTTAAGGAGTTTCAGGTTGTAGGGCATGTGCACTTGCACATCAAACCCAATATGAGCTCCTTAAGGATTGGGTCATGTGTGAATTTGGCTCCTCTATATTGCAAGTATTTCGGTATGCTTGAGAGGATTGGACTGGTGGCCTACAAACTTTCACTTCCTCCAACAGTGAAACTCCATGATTTATTTTCACTTTTCATTCCTTAAAATATATGTGAAAGATGTTGATCATGTTATTGACTAGTATGTATTGCAGGTGGAGCGAGAAGGATAATTCCAACTGGAACCTTATTAAATATTGTAGCAGAAAAAAATCATACTTTGTAACCAATTAATCGAGAAATTCAAAGTGAAATAGAAGAACTTTGGGCCTGATGAAGCTACATGGGAGATGAGTGATCATATGCATGCTATGTATTCTTCATTATAGATGGGTTTTTGGTATATGTATGGTTGTTTTTGTAAATATTGTAATGAGTTGTGTTATAAATCTCCAACAAGTGGTACGGTTGCATGTTGTCATGCTTATCATGATGGTTTTTATTTTCAGTGGGTTATTCATTGTAAATACTACATCGAGTTAAGTTTTTCCAAAGGAAAAATCCAACTTTTTATTAAGAGGATAAAAATTTACGTGATTACATGTAGTTAAGCATTCCCCGGAAAACTGTGGATCCATAATAACGCAGAGAGAGAGCACAGGTGACTGAAAAAATTGAGATAGAAAAATCAGTTGCTCGAATAAAATATCACATAATGTCAAAGTCCATTAACCAGGCCTCTCCATTAAGTGGATAAAAGGATCCATCCAGTACAAAAATATAGATAATATAAATCTTTTAGAGTCTAGAGTGAACAATTTCCATAGCCATAAACCATATATACATATGAACAAAAAAAATTAATCGTTCATGGGAAGCTAGTGAAAAAAATTAGGATGTTGGAGAAAAAACCAAAATAACAAAAAAATCGAGCCTTTAAACATTGTTTCGAGGATGATCTCACACAACGATCTACCCACCCATAGTTTAAATTATATTTCGTATGTCCAAAGCTTTTTATATACCTTTCTTAGTAAGGAAATCTACTTTGGAATTTCACTCCTTGTAGATATGACAAATAGTGATATCAACAAAACCAAATTTTAGACATGAAATTTTTTCTAAAATGGGAACCAAAATAAAATTTTGACATCGTTGGACACTATTTGTCCAACTATAACATTAAAGGAATCACCAAATATCAGAAATATATCTATCCCTAGCTATCTCAACCAACACAAGATAATTTTCAGTGTTTATAGTTCTGCATAGTTGTTTGATCATGTTCCAATGTACACTGAAGCTTTTAAGGGCATGCCGTCATTTACATGGATGATCATTCCTACCTCTCATATATCTTGAGCATTCAAGGCACCATCAAAATAGACCCATCAAACATTGAGTCTAATCTTCTCTTCTTTTTTGATCCTTGGGTTTAATCATCGAGCTAAGTTATATAGCTCCATGGGCGGTATTTTATGGTTTTCAATGGTCTTGTTGGTCATAGATATCATTGAACACCAAGGACGATGTTTCCCTAAAGGGTAGGGGTCTACAATAGCCCCAAGTTAAAATTTCATGTAATAAATTTAATAAAGTAAAAAATAAGACCAAGATCATGGGACACATATTCCAAGTTGAATGTTAGGAAAAACATCCTCGTGGGCATCACTTGTCTTTTATTATGGCTAATGAAATTGGAAAAGGCATTGACAAAGGCTTTGAAAATGAAAAAAACATTAATTGGAATTTATTTATGAAAATACATGAAAATAGGAGAAAAGGGAGATGAAACATCACATGTTTCATGTGAGGAGGGAATTAACAGAAAATTGAAGAAATTAGAGGCATGAATAATAAAAATGCATTAGAGCATGAGTTTGGGGTATTTTTTCAGTTGAGTTTTTGATTTATCCTTAGAGAGGAGAAGAGCACCAAGAGGAAAAATAAAGCAAGTAAGAAAAGGCGAGAAAAGGAAAGTAAAGGAAATCAAGGATCAAGCAAGGAAGAATTGGATTAAGTAGCTTCAATGGGAATACTTGCAGATAACAAGTTGCATGTATGATTTCCTAGTTGGTTTTGGTATGCATGGTATATGCATGTGTGTATTTGGTTCATATTTTGTCATTGACATAGGTTTTTCCAAATTTGACAATGGTTTCATCTTTTCCTTACTATTTCTTGATATCGATGTTGTCATGGGATTCATTCTTGGTTGAGATTTGGATAACCAAAAGGTTCAGGATCTGGGTGAGGTGGTATCAGGAAAATACCAAGGGTTGGGGGTGGAGATGGTTTTCTATAGGAAGCCCTCAACAGGTGGGTGGAGACAGGAAAATTCCTCAAGGGATAGTGAAATAATTCTGAGGCATCCAAGCTCGTTTTGGTTGTGTGATCTAAGGACCGGTATAGGTGAGATCACGATAATGTGAAGCTGGAGGTGGTTGAATGTATATATTCCCTTAGTTTTTTATGAATTGGTTTATCCCATGACATCCCACATTCATGCTTAGAATATGGCAGAAGGTGATTGGTTCAAAGAGAGATTTTGTTCAATCCAATCTATGGTTGGGTGGTATGTGGAAGTCCCTAACTTGGTTGGCTTTTACATATGTTAGTAAGAAATAACTTCCTCTTCAATTTTATGAATAAATTTACTTGTTATGGTTTTTCATTGATGGTTGTTCTATCACTGTTATTATCCTATTTATATGTTGGTTATAAGCATGGTTTTATGACATATTCTAGTTATGGCTCTTAACATGAATTGATTGTTAAATGAATGGTTATTGAATGTATGACCTAATATATGTTATTGCATCTATTGTCAGATGAATTTAGACATTCTTGATGATTCTCATATAAGTTTCAGATCACTATGTTCAAATATGCACTCATGACCTGTAGATTTCATTCTCACCATGTGTTTGACGAAATAGTTGTCATGGTTAGGCCTAGTTATGTTAATTCCTTGATTAAGCTTTATGTTAGAGGATTTTTCCTTGCATCATTTATTGTTTTATAAAGTCTCATCAAGTTTCAGGTACTGATCTAGAGTCTATACCTGAAAAGGTGGCACATATCTTGTGTTTGTAGGATTAGAACTAAGAAATTGGGACCGCAAATGCTACCTTGCACGCTTATTCATGTGAATGGAGGTCTATAGTCACATGGATACATGCTTATGCATGCAACTGGTAGTATAGGTCAGTCAAAAAGCAGTCTATCTCAAGATTCGAGCACTTGGATTGGTTTTTTAGTTCCTGGGGGTTCTATAGCTCCTAAAGAAGGTCAGTAAGGTTTCTTTTGTCGACTCCATTTTTTTCAGGTGATCTAGGAGGTTGATCGATTTCATAGTAGCCCTTATTTCATGTTTACCTTGCCAGACCAGTGAAATTGGGTAGATATGGGAGGGGATGTTACAAGGATAAGTCTAATTATGGAGTTTTGGAGTTACCCTTAGAGAGGAGAAGAGCACCAAGAGGAAAATTAAAGCAAGTAAGAAAAGGAAGGACAAGGAAATTAAATCAAAACAAGGATCAAGCAGGGAAGAATTGGATCAAGTGGCTTCAATGGGAATACTTGTAGGTAACAGGTTGCATGTATGATTTCCTCGCTGATTTTGGCATGCATGGTATATGGATGTGTGTATTTGGTTCATTTTTTGTCATTGACATGGGTTTTTCCTAGTTTGACAGAGGTTTCATCTTTTCCTTACCATTTCTCAATAGCCATGTTGTCATGGGATTCATTCTTGGTCGATATTTGGACTACCGAAAGGTTTTAGATTTGGGTGAGGTGGTATGGAGAAAATACCAAGGGTTGAGGGTAGAGACAGTTTTCTCTAGGAAGCCCTCAACAGGTGGGTGGAGACTGGAAAATTCCTCAAGGGATAGTGAAATCATTATGAGGCATCTAAGCTCGATTTGGTTTTTTGACCTCAGGACTAGGTTAGGTGAGATCATGGCAATGTGAAGCTGGAGGTGGTTGAATGTATAGATTCCTTTATATTTTTATGTATTTTTTTATCCCATTACATCCCACATTCATGCTTGGAATATGACATGAAGGTGATTGGTTGAAAGAGAGATTTATTTCAGCCCAATCTATGGTTAGGTGGTATGTGTAAGTCCTTGACTTGGCTGTCTTTTACATATGTTAATAAGAACTAATTTCCTCTTCCATTTTATGAGTAAATTTACTTGTTATGATTTGGCATTGATGGTTATTCTATCATTGTTATTATCCTAGTGATATGTTAGTTATAAGCATGGTTTTATGACATATTCTAGTTATCGCTCTTAACATGAATTGATTGGTAAATGAATGGTTATTAAATGCATGACCTAATATATGTTATCGCATCTATTTTGAGATGACTATAGACATTCTTGATGATTCCCATGTAATTTTCAAACTGTTATGTTAAAATATGCATTCATGACTTGTAGATTTCATGCTTGCTATGTGTTTGACGAAATGGTTGTCATGGTTAAGCTTGGTTATATCAAGTCCTTGATTAATTTCTATGTTAGAGCATCTTTCCTCATGTCATTTATTTTTTTAGAAAGTCTCATCAAGTTTTAGGTACTTATCTAGAGCCTATCTGTGAAAAGGTGGCACATATCTCGTGTTTGTAGGCTTAAAACTAAGAAATTGGGACCAAAAATGCTACAATGCATGTTTATGCATGTGAATGGGGGCCTATAGCCACATGGATACATGCTTATGCATGCAACTGGTAGTCTAATTCAGTTAAAAAATAGTCTATCTCAGGATCTGGGCACTTCGAGTGGTTGTTTAGCTCCTGGGAATTATGTAGCTCCCAAAGAAGGTCAGTAAGGTTTATTTTGTCGACTCCATTTCCTTAAGGTGATCAAGGAGGTTGAGCGATGTTATAGTAGCCCTCAGTTCATGTTTACCGTGATAGGCTAGTGAAAGTGGGTAGATATGGGAGGGGAGGTTACAAGGATAAGTCTAATTATGATACTAATGGATATGGATAGAGTGCTTACAAATTATGTCTTGTAACCATAATTGTAAAAACATTTAGTCTAATAGTAGATTAATTAGACTCGTTATATGTGGATAACGGATATGAGTATCAAATATGGAATAGTACTAATATATAAGTATAAAATAAATAAGGGTAAATTAACAAGGATAAATAATTATATGGTATCAATTAAATTAAGGTTAAGAAATCTAGGTTAATTATGTTGGGGAGGTTATTATGTATCTCTAGGCATATGAAATAGGCTCACACTATTTGAATGTTCATATTTTCTGGGTAGGGAGGTTCCCACCATACACCATGCAATGTCTTTGAATTCCCACAATGATTGTGGCTAACTAACCAATGGGTCCTTTCCCGTAGTTCAGCTCCTCACTAGTCCAACCAATAATGGTGAAAATAATTTTGAGCAGAATATTCCACAAGATCTAAAAGTTGATATGAAGGTTATCCCAGCGCATTTCCCCATTGAGGGTAGGGCTTTGAGGCTTAAATAAAACACTTTATCAAAATCTAGTATCTTGTTGACTCGAGGGGTCCTGACCTAGGTTCGGAGGTTAAGGTTTGACAAAAAACCCCTATACTATTGGCCCTTTCGGCAGTGACCTGCTTGTGCAGGCCAAATTCTCACCCGAAGCAGTATGGGAGGGTGTTGGAACCAGGTTTCCGCACCCTGGGAGAAAGCAGGTAAGTAAATATGGTCTACAACTATTAGATATATACAACAAGAGGGTGTTCGCAAGAGTCTCAATAAATAACCAGAAGACAGTTTATCAGATCTAATTAACAAGTTCACATCCACGTGCGTACTATTAGCTATAATCACAAAACAACATAATCGCAGCAAATTAACATATCACAGATACATGTATCATCAATGCAGATAGTTCACAACTACTAACAGATACATAATCATATAACCCAAGATTACATTAACCATAACATAATAGATTCAGATAACATCAGATATCCACAATACTTTTGCACATATATCTCATTACCCAAAATCCTCTTACATTCCCAAATTACCACCTGCGCAGACAGCCAGCAGGGTCTGCACACAACAAGACAGAGGATCTTTGTGCACACAACTAGTAGGAGTCCTAACCTAAACAACCCTACCACAGGTCTAAAAATGCGTACTTCACATCAATCTCTATTCATTCCTACCTATAACTCAAAAAAGGTTCATCTATTTATAACGATTTAGCCTATGCATCCAATGGTCAGCAAGCTGTGGTTTGCGGACTCTTGGTCTACCCTTGACCCATTTACAATGCATTAGGGGCTTTGACCCACCCCAAAACCCTTGCGTTAGACTAATAAATACAAAATTATACAAAATTATACAAAATTCATAGCCTTTGAGAGACCTTGCTCCAACAGTCCCCTAACACAATCTTGTGACTCATCTCGAGTCACTATGTTAGTGGGGCTTCGACCTGCAGTTGCAATAATCTGATCGCCTCAGCTAACGGAGGAAGCACACCTTCACTTTGGACAGTTGCATTCTATGCAATGTCGACCAAATTATCTGACAACGGTCCTTCAGTCGCAGCAGTGACACTTTCCAAAGTTCGGTTTAGCTGCTTGATAGAAACATAGACATCCTATGAAAGTTTAAGGGCTACGTTATCCCACGGAGTTAGTTGGTTGCCAAGGGTCTTCTTCTTTTGCTGAAGGTCATTGATATCCGCTTCAAGTGCTTGGTTGGTTCACAGTCGTTGCAAGCGCTGGGCAAGCACCGAAGTGGGCAAGGTTGCTTTGATTGTCTCGAACTCTTCTTCTTTTTTGGCACAGGTCCTGTTTTATCCCTCGTAATATTGGATCATGCTGGACCTTACTCCAGAGTTGCATGGTAGTCTCCAGTAGTTGGGCTCCCTGTACAATGTGCCCCATGATGACATTCGTACCCGCGGTGACCAGCGCAATTCATTGGGCTTGGACCTCCGGAGATGTTTTGGGCTATAACTTAGCCTGCAGATCTGTGATCTACTGCTCCATGCATGTATTAACAACCTGAACTTCATCCCAGGAAGCCTTGAGTACTGTGACCAGTCTTTCTACTTTTTCCTGAGGGGTTGCAGAGGCTAGGATCTCTGCAGGGATATCTGTGCACAGTCGGTGAATCATGTCTTCGAGCTCTGTGTGCTTCGCGGTGGTGAGGCACACCACAACATTCTTTGCATTGATTGTTTTTCCCGCTAGGCTGAGCTGTTGGTGCCCTTGTTAGTCTCAATGGTGTATTTCCTGAAATACAGCAGTGTAGATACCCTGCAAGGCCTCATGAGGGAGCCTAGCTAAGTTCAGTTGAACTCCCGTACTAGCTTGGACTTGGAGTCCCAGGTTGGGTGGACTAAGCACCAAAGCTACACCAGGGAGAGAACATAGGCAGTTGTCATCTGTAACTAGTGTTATACTACTGTTGGTGGGTGTTGGTCATACTGGGGTCACACTAATCTGCAATGTGTCTGTCTTTAATTGTAGCACTTGTAACTGAGCCTTAATGGTGGCAACCGCAACCCGCTGCTGCTCTTCTAAGGCAACCCATCTATCCTCCGTGGCTAGAGTGACTACATCAGTGATTTGTTCCAGGTCTTTGTCAGTCAATGTGACTATTTCATCTCGTTCCGCTCACCGAGATCGCTGCTTTTTGTGAGGTGTTCTGACAGGCTCACTTTTTCACTTCATGCCATGTGGGGAGGCAGGTCCGCTTGTAGCTAGACCTTCTGTACCCAAGCCGGTATGTGAATCTTTCTGGGTTTTTGCCTCTATGTCCTTCTGCTACTGCACCTCCTTTTGGGTGGCCACATCTTGTCTGGTACTCTTGGGCATACCTCTATTATCTGGGATGACGAAAAGGGGGATGACTTGGGATGTGTTGGTGCCTCCAACACCCTTCGCACCAGTTTTGAAGCTGATTTTCCAATTATGGGGCTAAAGCGCAATGAAGTTGTCGATTTCTTCGTCCATCACCATATAAGGAAGCGAAGTCCAGGCTTTCTCCTTGTGCGCTCTGAACTGAACATTGTGCATAGTGACCTGAAATTTGGCAATGCCCTTTTATCTATCGCACACGATAGGGGAAAACCGTGGTTAGGAGTTAATAACTGCAGCCATGCTACGTTGAAAGAGGACCCAGAACACCTATTTGTCCTCAAGTCATTGTGGATCCATGGAATCCCATAAGTGTACATAGTGAGCCCCTTCGCACATATTGGGGGTAATATCAGGGATGATTGACTCCACGGGAGCTTCCTAGGCAACCAATGCTATAAGGAACATTAACCAAGAGTAAAAGAAGGCACGACCCTGCTCCTGGGACTTGCGAACATTAGTGAGAAACTCATCACACAAATATTGTGCCCAGTTAAAACATACTCCTTTCCCGCATTGGCCAGCCAACCAAATTACGTAGGATGGAATGGAGGTGACCTAAAATTTCCTCATCATTTTACAGGCTAACAGCATGGTTCCCAACTGCGTACCTTGGTCACTGATGGTCTTGATGATAAGCCCTCGAGCACTGCGGTCCACATGATACTTTTGGTGCACGAACTCCATAGTATCCCCCTCATATTTCTTACGCACGCGCTCTAGGGGGTTCGGTTTGCTCATGGGGAGACCAATAATCCAATGAACTAGTGCATCATCAATGGGAATCTGGTCTTAGATTCATAGGCATCTGTCATGAATCAGTGCGAGCAATTTTTCTGCCAGCGACCTGTGAAATTGTAGTGTCCAAAGTGGGGAATCCGGAGCAGATTTAGGAGCCCAGACCCAGTCAAAACACGTACCCAACGTTGGGGGACAACATTGACTCCATTAGTGCTATGAACTGTATCAAGGACTAAATCCAGTGCTAGCTCAGGGAAGGCCTCAAAGTTGGCCAAATCATGATCGTTGAACTTAACTTCATGAAGCCATCCAAAAGGTTCACCTATGACAGGAACCTCCCCTGGGGTTAGCAACATTTGTAGGTAGGTGATCAAGCCATCGAGGTTCCTTATTGTGTGTGTTGATGTCCTACGAGGTCGAATGAAGGGGGGCAGCCAGTTGATAGTCTTGGTGGGTTGGGCCTCCTCCGGAGCAACCCTTGGGGATTTCACATTTCGCGGGGAGGTATGGGGCTTCTCTGCGGCCCATTTCGTAGGTTTCAGAGGCTTGCCTGAGCCCTATGATTTTTCTTTTCCTTTTATTGTGGCTGGGCTAGGTGTGGCGAGGACCTCTTTGATTTTGAACTAAACCTCCATCACTTCCTCAGTTTCTTGTTCCACCAAGGTCACTGGCTCCGAGAGTTCTGCAGGGTTTTTGACCATCATTCTGGCGTGAAATATAAACTCAAGATTGCTACTCTCAGAGGGAGAAAGCTGCTCATACATGAAATAAATGCTATCGGCACAGAATTTCTTACAACACAACTTCATCCAGGACAACTAGGCTAAGTACAAGCTATTAAAGCAATGCAGAATTCGTGTCTGATCTAGCTCACCTATTTTATAGCCTTGGTGATCGCCCAATGGTAGGGTAGACTTCGCGCGGTAATTACCATCAAGTAAATGATAAAAAATCTCCCAAAATTGCCGAATTAAATGTCACCCACCCGCCCCATCCAACAGTATTTTTTCCTTTTACCTAATTTGACTATTTCAATGGCTATTTTTCGCACTCGGGGTGTGCTCAGCGGACCCCTGCGATCCCAATGCACCCCTGCACTCTGAGCACACCACCTGCATTCCCAGCACACTGACTTCATTCTGATGTGACTCCTTCCAACTAAAATTTTGTGGTGCCATAGCCCAGCCTTCAAGATCTCTTCTGTCGTCGTCTTTCCTGCGTGGTGACCTCCTGTTATGCCTCTATGGGCTTCTACCAAGAGTGTGTATTTTTCATGCTCCGGGCCATCTCTGCGCAGTACTTCCTGAGCTGCGATAACGGTAAAGTCTGCCGCTTGGTGAACTAACTCCTTCTTTTGTCATACTGAATAGTCGGTAGGTTCCATTCTTGTGGTCATGAACAGAGAGATCTCAGTGAAGTGTGCATCCACGACCTTATTGGTGAACAATTGCGTATCATTCAATCCTTTCTTCTAGCTAGTGGGCCCTTCGCCTTTCACAATACGAGACAAGTGCTCCCACTCCATAATCAACTTTCCTGGCTTGACGATGATTTCATCATCGTATTCATGAAACAGTAGCCACCTGCAGACTGTTCCCCCCAACACAGGCTTATTCCCTAGGCACTCTAAAACCGAATGATCTATAATCATCGTACAGAGACCTCTTAACAGATTTTGCTGATACTTATGTAGCGTATAGGTCAGGGCCAACCCTTCCCTCTTCGTGGGGGCATAATCGCGCTCCACACCTGTGATTTCCCAATGAGCACATGTGATTACGTGATTACTGTCTCTAGTTCCAAGCTATGTATAGGCTACTTCCGGCGAAATTCCTAAAGTATCCTCATGAAATATCATCGCCCAATCGGTGGAAGTGATATTAGGTATAGAGACCATCTTTTTCCTGAGTAGCTCAAAGCTATTTTAGCATGCGTCATCCCAATTGAGTGAGATATCTTTCTTAAGTAGCGTTTTAAAAGGTGCAGTGATCAGTGCGTATTCCTGACTGAATTTTCTGTAGTAGCCCATATGTCCCAGGATTGACCGCAGTAGCTTAGTAGTCGTAGGCCTTACCTAGTTCGCCTGTGTAACTGGTTTGATGAGTGTAATTTCGATCTCCTCCCTAAAAATCTACATATGATAAGGCCACTTTTTCACCAGCTGCACATTTGAATTGAGAGTGATGTGCATTCCACCCAAATCCTCTGTGATCTCCTTAGGTCCTAAAGATTTGGCTGGACATACGTCTTGATACTCCATGAGTAGTTCCACAATCTTGTCTACTCTCCCATCATCCCAGAAGTTCCCAACTGTAGCCAGCTTGAGTTGTACTCCCATATTCATGTTATCACTTCGTGGTTTTAGCGGTTTCGTACCATCCATATTATGTATCGGGGGTCCTAAAACTGTGTGTTCCCTTCCTGATTCTATGATCGAGACCTTGTGCAGATCTACGTCACAATTTTTCAGGGTGGCCTTGTGGAACTTGACATTATCCTGCATCTGTGTGTCTAATATGGTTCCTTCTCTTATTGCATCAAGGCTGGATTCATCACTCACAAAGGTATCAATAGTCTGCAGAGCTTCCTCAAGCACCTCCAATCCCTCTGTTAGCCCAAATGTTCCCAAAAATTTGTCTTTTAAGGTTTCCCACTGGCGAGTGCGTTGATGTAGCTCCGCATCGAGGTACCATGCAGCGGGAATTGGTCCCAAGGCATGAATAAACAAGTGAACCCATTCTTTTATAGTACGATCACACCATTGCTCCATCCAAGAGAACGAATTTTTGCGCGGATTTCGGGCACCTTGGAATATCTTGATGTGCACATCGGTCGGAGGTTCAAACCGTAGTACCATCATATCTCGACATGCCTCCCATTCCTGGAATGCCCCCTTATGTGCATCCCACCATTTCACAAGTGTTGCGTGCATAGATAGGTTAAGAGCCCATAGCCTTCATTCTCTGGGATCCTCAGCTTTGATGGTTCGCAAAAATTCCTTTATACTACCAGAGCAAAAAAAGCAGGGTAGTTCTCGTACCTTGGAAGATATATATCGGAAGTCCCTGGTAATTCGTAGGTAGCGCAATGTAGATATTTCCTGCAGTCGGTTTTGCCAATTTTCTAATTCTTTGTCAGAGTCGGAGAAGCATTCGTTGCTCTTCTTCCAGCAAGACATACCATCGGCCACAGGTTTGATCTAGTCTTCATCCTTTGCATTTATCTTATAGATGTGATCCATATCTTCTTCCTCCCACGCTGGCTCAGTATATCTTTCTCCTTCTGCAGGGTCTAGTGGTACGATCACCCGCGTTCCCTCACTTTCAAACACTATGCTTTGTTTCTTCAAATTGATAATTCCACCATTATCAATGGTCCAATCCAATCCCATGAGTGTTGGGTAAGGGTCTGTATCTTCTACAATCTGAATGACTTCAAAGTCAACTCACACCTTAGCCTCAATGATATCTACTACAATCTGTGATAATATTCCTAATGGTATTATCTTCTGTTGATTAGCCATATGTACCTGGATAGTGGACCATTCCAATTTAACTTCTCCCATTCATTTCCAAGTCTGTTTAGGTAGTACATTCGCATCTGATCCTAGGTCTAGAATTATCTGGTCCATTTCATAATCAGCAATCTGCGCAGTTAATCGCATCTCTCGGCCGGTGTGTCTCTTTTGCTCATAAATTTTGTGCATATCCTTAATCTTCATGACTGGTTCTTCCTTCCCTACGCAACCGTCAAGTAGGTCTTGGAGGTTTTCTACAGCTTTCTGATTGCGCAGCAGCTTCATGCATGCCTGTAGGAATGGTTTGACCTCATCTTCAATTCTACTGTTTGGAGTCGATGTTTTCTCTTGAGCACAATCTTGTTGAGATGCAACAGAGGTCTCCTTCTCCCTCTCTAAGCCCACGCCTTCTGGTTTAGTAGCTACTTTACGGATTAGAGACTACATTGTAGCTTTTTCCCCCGACCCCCTGGTGGCCATACTGCTGCGGGTTATCACATTAATGCTCAACCCCTCTTCATGAGGTTTTGCCTTAACCCATTGTATATTCTGTGTAGGAGTCTGCTGCTTTTCTTGCACCTTGGCCATCAGGATCAGGTAGTCCTCAATCACATGGTCCAACTATCTGCAATATCTGTAGTATTGTATGGTTGGGTTCGTGTAGTCCCTCGCAAAGTGACCTACTTACACGCAGTAACAGCATATCAGTTGGCCTCTACCCCTACCTGTTCTTCCCCCTTGTCCCCCTCCCCTGCCCCTAGTCGGGGAACCTCCTATACCTGAGGGGGATCTAGGTGATGAGGTGTCCGATTGTATCCTATATAGGTTTCCCCAGTCGATCATCAGATCATACGTTCGACAATTCTGTTCGTCATGTCCTACAGACCTACAAAACCTACACCATTGTTGTTTTACTTCCACGATGTATGCGGCAAGGCAGGGGCAGTGGTTGGTATCACGTAGCCCAACAACATGGTAGTCATCTCACCATAGCGTGGGCCCACTTGGTCCCACAGCTTCCCTAGGGCGTAGCGGGCTAGGTCCCCCGACCTGCATGTAGTCTGCAAGAAGTAGACAGTTATATTTGGTGTGGCCATTCACTCTGCTTCGTATGCACCATATTTCAAGGTTAGCCTACGTCCCTCACTCCTTATGCATATTCTGAATCTCCATGTGCATTGCCTCTAGCTGGCCTTGTATATGTTGTACTCTTAACTGGGTGTCATCTCTTAGTGCAACTTCTAGTTTCATGGCAACCTCCAAGGCCTTCTCCTGTGTTTCAATGGCCTGATGACCTGTAGGTACGCACAGGTAGGGAAAAAACATAGCAATAAACCACTCCGTGTGTTGCCTATCATCATACTAGAATCCTCCTTCTTTGATCATTTTATTTAATCATTGATATGCTTCCCATACGGACTTAGATGACCCTTGCTTGAAATATTTCAGGTCATTTACTACTTGAGAGTAGGACTTAGGTTTCTTGAACTATTGTTTTTATGCGTTCTTGATTTTCTCAATAGTCGCCTTCACATGTTGGTCAATTTATCCCATGTAACAGTCCAAGGCTCTCCCTTCGAAAGCGAATGATAGATGTTCCCGTTTCACCACATTTCTTGCTACATTCTGCGTAGTCCATACCGATCCTACGACAAACCAGAACTGATCCATGTCCTGATCACCCACGCCCTTGAAGGTAGGTAGCTTCATGTGCGAGGCCATATCATCCTCTGGTGGGGGTGGCGGTGAGTTTTTTCCACTATCACGGCTCGAAGGTGGTATAGATGGAGAGTTATGCGTAGAAAAGTTTCTTACTGGATTGTAGACAGATCGATCCCCTTCTTGGTTAGTTTTGTAGTACTTACCACTGAGCGTTGTACCTTCACTCTAATCAGAGCTCATTCACTCTGTATGACTACACAAAATTATTTTTTCACACAATAGGATCTTAATCAGTAATGGAAAAGTTTTCAAAAACTTACCCCAGAAACCCTTGAAGAACCTCTACTCTGCCTCTGAATAGGATACGAATTGGTCGACTGCAAATTCTGTCACAAATCCTCCTATCACACTGTCCACCCAGTGATCTACCATGCAAGTGATGGTGTTATCAGTCTTTTCTAACTACAGGATCTGCTCTGGGGTCCACTGCGTAACTCATTCGTCTTTCCAACACTTCTAAAACTCAACAAGGCTTGCAAGCCACTCCTGGAGCTCGATTGCAATTGTTACAAATAAAATTTCATAGATCTCCGTGAAAATGTACTTATTCTTCCACTCCTTTGTGTTCAACT
The DNA here is from genome assembly GCA_034641835.2 of Pinus albicaulis. Lineage (NCBI taxonomy): Eukaryota > Viridiplantae > Streptophyta > Pinopsida > Pinales > Pinaceae > Pinus > Pinus albicaulis. The sequence continues at coordinate 677,750,192 of CM076579.1, forward strand.
TATTTTACTGCGAATTCTTGAACCTATTTTTCAAACCACTCATCAATTTCTTTTCTCTCAGGTTTCCAATACGGCCTTGGAATTACCTGATCTCTCTCAAAATACTCTTGGTCCCGGTAACATAACCATTTGTTGGCTCGAGGGGTCCTAACCTAGGTTCAGAGGCTAAGGTTTTCCAAAAATCCCCTATACTACTGGCCCTTTCGGTAGTGACTTGCTTGTGCAGGCCAAAGTCTCACTCGAAGAAGTATGGGAGGGTGCTGTAACTGGGTTTCTGCACCTTGAGAGAAAATAGGTAAGTCAAGTCAGTCTGCAACTATCAGATCTATATAGAAAGAGGGGGTTCACAGGATTCTCAATAAATAACCAAAAGAAATTTTATCAGATCTAATTAACAGGGTCGCATCCACGTGCGTACTATTATCCGTAATCACAGAACAACATAATCGCAACAAATTAACAGATCACAGATACTAGTACCATAAATGCTGATAGTTTGCAGCTACTAATATATACATAATCATATAACCCAAGTTTGCATTAACCATAATAGAACAGATTTAGATGACATTAGATATCCACAATACTTGCACATATATATCATTACCCAAAGTCATCTTACATTCCAAAATTACCACCTATGCACACAGCCAGCAGGGTCCGCGCACAGTGGACAGAGGATCTCCGCGCACACAACCAGCAGGATTCCTAACCCAAACAACCCTACCACAGCTCTAACAATTCGTACTTCACATCAATCTCTATTAATTCCTACCTATGACTGAAAAAAATTTCATCTATTTATAAAGATTTAGCCTACGCATCCAATGGTTCACAAACCATGGTTTGCGGACTCTTGGTCTACCCTTGACCCATTTACAATGCGTTAGGGGCTTTGACCCACCCCAAAACCACTGTGTTAGACTAATCAATACAAAATTATACAAAAATAGACAAAATTCATAGCCTTTGGGAGACCCTGCTCCAACACATCTACCACCATATCAATTAGGGACCCATCCCATCGCCCATCGAGGGTTAGTGGTCCCAAGCCATTACAAAACATTGTTACCTCAGTTTGCATCAATGGAACAAACATGGGATGTACCTTATCACTCTTACTACCAGATTTTGTGAATTGCAGATGCATAGTACCTACCCTATCACCCATCGAGGGTTAAAGATCCCAATCTACAAAAATACACACTAACAATTATAGTTATCATTTAGTCAAGTTAGATATGGTCTGGGCTCATTTTCCATTATCACATAACCAAATGTGGATCGATCTAATTTCCATGCTAGTGGCTACAGGAGGTATGTGGCTTGGTCAAATTTGACTAAGCCACATGAGGTTGTGAAGGTAGTTTTGTATGAGCATATGACTACCCCATCCCATATTTCCAATGGTTGAAAAAAATTCCAAATCATATTCTAGCTAGTAAGAAATTCATTAATATGCATACAAGCCCATCAAATATCAACCTCATTTTGGATTAGCTCCATTAAATTAGAACTCTCAATATTTTTTCTTCACGTATGAGAGAGGGAAACTTCAATTCATGGTGGCTCCACCATTGATGAGGTTCCAACAATGATAACAACCCTCATTCCATTATAAATCCTTGACTGGATCAACAATTAAGTCGTACATTATTATTTCAATTATGTAAACATATAAATAATAATATCGAAGCCAGTAATGGCCCTCAATATTGTAGCAATAATACTTCAACATGCAAGGGTCTCAACTTTAATTTTCCACCTAGGGTTCATACAAACTCAAGATGGGTCAGAACTATGTTTGCATCATGTACTGATATTTTTCATTTATTGAATTCTATATTTATAATGAGGTGACATCTAGTTGCTGAGAGACCATACTAATTGCTCTATGCTACAAGAAAAATTCAGAATTGTAGGAAATTAAAGGCAATAAACAAATCCATGATATCTTCATGAAAGGAGGTAAACCATACTAACTATGATGAAATTAAAGCATGCCTATTCTAGTATGTTGGGAAAATTATGAGAAGGGAGTTAGAGGGTTGAATCTGTATTTTTTGTTTCAATTAATCTTCAGTTTGAATTTCATAATGGTATAATATATTTTTCTTCAGAAAAACCGTGTGTGTATGCGCCTTTGGTGAATGGAAGTCACATATATGCAAATTATAGAAATTTCACAATTTCATTAGTTGTTTAACATAACCATTGCATAATTATTTCCTTAGTCATTCATTATGTAGTAACCATGAGCGGTAAAAAGTAGATAAATTATAACACGTAAGGAACACATCACCACATATGGATAACGAGATTTTAGGTGGAAACCCAATGTGAGAGAAAACCACTACCACTGGTGTATTTGTCTTCTTATTTTATTATAATGAAAAATATTCTTATAATTTTATAATTCCATAGATTCTTGTTAGAATGCAAGCTCCTACCTGTAGGAGGCTACAACCTCCACTCATTCTCTAGCACCGACTGGAAGGGAGCTACAACCCCATAATCAAGTTTATCGACTCCTACCAGAAGCAAGATTTGACTCCCTTACTGAAGGCTCCAACCCTCAACACCTCGTGGACTGTGTTTCATAATATTTCATATTGAATCCACCTATTCAAATACACATCAAACATGTAAGCCACCTCCCACATTAACCATATAGCAAGATAACGAAAATTGAATCACTAAAGGCAAAAACAAATACTGAATTCCAATGTTCCAAGCACTGAATACAAAATCGTTGACGCAGATCAATCACAAAATTAGATAAATCATTGAATTCCCATTAAACCACAAAAACCAGATCAAACTAGTATACCAATCCAACCAAATCAATCCACTAAATAAACTCATAAAGTCAATAACCAACCATCAATCAACACTTTTAGATACCAACATCCATGGGACCAATCATAGATCAACCAAATCAATAGCCAAATTCTGATCAACAACCATCATAATAGTGCTAAATACATCCCTAATGAACAACAACAAATAAAAAAATATTCATTCATTATCATAACTAGAGTAGCACTACAAACTCTAATCAAATCAGAATGTATACGTGACTATCAAAAGGGGATCGGCGTATGTGCAGTTATTTATGTTGAATACCTACGTACAGATCTTAGACCACTGAATTCCAAATCTAAACCATCATGTTTATTCAAAGTGAAGCTACGATCATCATAAATATTACTAAGTAGAAATAACAACAGTGAAAAACCCATATCAAAGAGAAATAAAATAGTTCAAAATGTATATGTGATTGTTGTAAGGACGATCCTCTTTTGTACAGGGTACTCGAGGGTAAAACTTGTTTACATATAATAGATGATTGAATCAAATCATCTCTACAACCATAACACACATTATGCATGCTTCACCGTCAAAGTTACATATCCTTGCAAACATATTAAGATCATATCTCCACCTATAAAAATTGATTTTTCATTGTTAACTACTTAAACATAAATAGATCAATCAAGCATATCGATAAACTTTCAATATGTATCTAGATCTCTGAGGTCTAGGAATTCACCTTGCTCCCTACTGCACACTTGTATGAGATCAGATAACACATGAATACTCCATTACATTTCACACACAACTCCATGATCTCCTTCTCCTATTATAGCTTTTTTCCTTGCCAATACAACAGAAAAATCCTTTGTTATTTTTGTCGATAGTTGTTAATGGCATAAAATTGACATCGCTGACATAATACTATGGATCATTACCATGGGAACAACTCCTAGTTTTCTCTTTTCCAAGGGTAGGGTCGCATACGTCACTTTATTTCACTAAACCTACGTATGTATGTGACTCTTATTTTGAGGGATTACGTATACTTTCCAAGCTTCACATTTTCCATATTTTCTCAAGTGAAACCTGTAACAAGGCTACCAATCCATTTCCTCATTTCTACAATACCTATACCAATATTCATGTCATCTGCAGTGGTTCCATAATCATTATATTATGATCAAATTTACATTAAGGACATATTTTACATGCATATTTCAATCAAGGAAAATACATTAGCCATAATTCCAACAATCTCCGACATTGGACTTCATGGCAACCTATTGCAAACACCAATTCTTCTCTCCCAGTTTTGACATCAAGTACAAAGGGAAGAACCATGATGATAAAAATAATCCCCCTATCATTTTCAATACTATAAGATTGAATTGTTGTTATGAATCAAGAATCACAATTGCAAGATATGACAATAGTCTTACATAGATACCATGCTCCCCCTGAGGATATACTAGACATCCTAGTGATATGCAATGAGGAAGATACATGACCATTGATAAGTAAATATGACCTCTCCTATAACTAATGACTCTATGATCCCCTGCTTACATCAATCACCCAAAATAACGGGGTTACATATATGACATGACTTGATCCCAATATCTCATACATGACTGAATTTTACAGTGATTGCAACATGGGTCTTTTCATGGCCAATATATAAATGAAATAGAAAAATAATGATGCTTGAATTTTACAAATTCACACAAGTGTGCTCTCCTCAATTCAACCCCATATAATGATATGGCATCCATGAGAAATGATGTATTCTTTGTTCAACATTTCGACGATGAATATGGATCTCGTAAATGAAGTATTTGTAGGAAAACCATGATAAGCATCAACAATCAACACGCTCCACATAGGAATCTGCAACATAATAATCTAAAAACAATAACATAATGAAAAAAAACATCAACATCCTCATCACCAAGGAGAAATACATCATCAAACATATAAGATAATGTAATGCCAATATCTTCAATATCATCAACACATGGAAAGAAATGCAATGCATCCAAAAATAACTGAGAAAAAACAACAACAAGATAATAAATTTATGTCAACAACTCATCCTCTTGACCTCATGACATCAAGGTAAATTTTATGCAACCAGCTCACAAGACAATAGAAACAATAGATCAATGACTTAAAAAATATCCTCTTTGAGGGGGGCACCTCCTTTACATTACATAAATGAAAAAAAATGGATGATTCAAATGAAGAAACCTGATTTTTATAAATAAGGGTAAAAGGGGTCACAATATAATCAGATTCAACATAATGTAAGGGCACAACAATAACAATACTGGGATTCTGTGGGACACAATAATAACATTATGGGGACTACATGGGTACAACAATAAGGGGAATACACTAACACTAACAATAAGGGGATACACAAGTCTTGTAGGGACCTAACATGCCCCTATCATTAAAAAAAGGTGTTTTCCTAAATTATTGAGTAGTTTTGGATGTTTTTGTATAGAATTATCATCCTCCCTTGAGGAATATTTAGTGGGTAAGTTCTTCCACTTTATGAGATACTCTGAAACTAATCGATTTCATAGCTGTCGAATTCTTGTTTTTTTTAATGATTCAGGTTCCAGTATTGCTTTTCCTTCCTTATCAAGTTCCAGAAATATTTTTTGAAGTTGGATCTTGTCACCCATAACTTTATTTAAGCTTGAAATATGGAAAACTAGGTGCACTCGGGAAGATGTCAGAAGCTGCAATTTGTATGCCATAGTACCAATAGTTTGCAACACCTTATAAGGACCATAATAATTTGGTGATAATTTATTATCCTTCTTATCTTGCTTGAGGGACATTTTTTTGTATGGTTATATCTGTAAAAATACCCAGTCGCCTACATCAAAATTTCTTTCACTGCAATGTTGATCTTCTTGTTGTTTCATCGATTATGCACCAAAGTGGGGTTATCTTTTAAGAGTTGAAGAACTTTTTGTTGATTCTTGATCTTCAAGTGCTTAAACCTTAAAATTTTATATTAAAAACGATGTGATGGATGGTGGATGATATCCATAAAGTGGCATAAATGGGGTCATTTTTTATGTGGTATGGAAGGAAGTGTTATAACACCATTCAGCCAGACGTAACACTTGACCCATTATGTCTGTTTATCAGATAAAAAGAAACGAATATATACTTACAAACATTTGTTCACTATCTCAGTTTTCCCATTATATTTAGGATGATAAGATGACCTATGTGCTAATTGAGTACCCAAACAAGAAAATAATTTTGTGCAAAAATTTCCAGTGAAAATAGGATCTTTGTCACTTACAATAATCTTTGGGTTTCCATGTAGCTTTTGAATTGTTTCCATAAATGCAATAGAAATTGTACAGGCTTTAATTAGATGAGATAATTCACAAAATTGTGAATACATGTTAAGTTTATCAACTACCACCATGATGACACTCTTTCCTTCGGACTTGGGTAAACCTATGATAAAATCCATTGAAACCCCCTCCTAACATTGACTTGGAATAGATAACGGTTGTAACATACTCGGAGTCTTAATTGTCTCAACTTTATTTTTTTCTCAAACCAAACATTCTGCCACAAAATTTTGAATATCATATTTAAGGCCATCCCAAAATAATTCCTTCTTAATCCCATGGTATATTTCTAAAAATCCTAAGTGCCCTCCTAAGGGAGAGGTGTGCAATTCCAAAAGAATCATTTTCTTGAGCTAGGAATTCTTACAAATATGAAAGTGAACGTTGTACCATAATGAATCATTTTTCCAGCTAAATTTAGTAAATGTATTGGGATCTTGCTGCAACTTTTGAATGATTTCCCACAATTCTTCATCATTCTTCCATTGATCCCTTGCTTCGGTTATCCAATCTAGTTGGATAATAGAAATGGCACAAAGAAATGCTTCCACATCCTCATCCTTTCTTAAGAGTGCATCTGCAACAACATTTTTCTTCCATTTTTTTAGATGATTTCAAATTCATAACCCAACATCTTTGTGACTGATTTTTGCTACTCTTCTGAAGAAAATCTCTGTTCTAAAAATCATTTATGACTATCATTATTTTTTAGAAAATTATATATTACAGAGAAATGGAACAGATAAAATATATGTGGAAAAACAAACACAGAAAACATATAAAACCAGAGGGACAAAGATATATGTGGTTCACCCAATTTTGGCTACATCCACCCCGAAGAGCAAATCCTTCCTTTATATTATGTAGCAAAAATGAGGAGACACAACCTACAGTAGATCTGTTGTAATATCTTCTATTCTCTATCATAGTCTTCCTTTCTGTTTCTCGATCTGAGAATACACATATAATACACATCCGCAATACAATACTCTCATATAAAACGAGGGTTTGTCTTATAGGGAAAAAAGCCCTAAATTGAACATAACATATATTTTCAGATCATCCGCCTAATGAACGGTGCAGATTGACTGGAAATTACAATATTTTACAAGGCAATTTTACATTTTTTTTTAGCTTCTAGGGTGCTGCCCCTGAAACCCCCTGGCAAGGGGGGCTCCATAAAGTCGCAGCCCCCCCCTGGACCCCCCGAGGAAGGGTTTAATGATGTGCGGCGTTTCCACCCTGTTAACAACAAGGGTCCAACGTTGTGATACATCTAAAGAAAGAAGATAATCAGGCTCCACACCCAACAACTTTTACCTTGAAGTGTCTTCTCATTAGGTAAGGTCTCCATTTCTTAAGTGCATGTTGTATTTCTAACATTTCCTTCTGACAAATAGGTTTTTGTAAATACTTTCCTTTTATTGGACAACTTTCAAAAGTGATGGGTCTTCCTTCTTACATTAAAACAACACCAGTTCCATTTCCTGAGGCATCACATTCCATAATAAAGGTTTTTGTGAAGTCTGATGTAGCTAAGATCGGTGCTTGGCACATTGTCTCTTTAAGATGTTTAAAGGCCTTACTTTCCTCTGGAGCCCATGAAAATGAGCCTTTCTTTAGTAATGTTTTAGAGGTGCTTATATTCTCCCATAATTCTTAAAAAACTTGCGATAATACCATTTCAACCCAATAAATCACCACAGATGATTTATTGTTATGGGGATTTTCCATTCCTTAAAATATTTAATTTTTTTTTAGGGTCTACCTTAACACCCTGATGAGATACAATATGACCCAGATATTCCACCTCCTGTACTCCAAAGAAAAATTTGGAGTTTTTTCATATAATTATTTCTCCTCCAAGAATTTGGGCACCTTGTCAACATGTTGAACATGATCCTTCCAAGACTTGTTGTATATTAGTATATCATCAAGAAATACAACCACGCATTTTCTAAGGAAGGGTTTGAAAATGGGACTCCTCAAACCTTGAAATGTAGGTGTGTTGGTAAGGCCAAAAGGCATAACCAAAAATTCATAATTACCCTCATGAGTTCTAAATGATGTTTTAGGAATGTCTTAGTCTTAATTCTTATTTGATGATATCCTAAACGAAGATCTAACTTGGTGAAGTAATTTTATCCATGTAACTCATCCAATAATTCATCAATGACTGGAATATGAATTTTTTCTTTAATAGTGAGATTTTTAAGCTCCCTATAATCTAGACACATGTGCCATGATCCATCCTTGTTATCTTTAAATCCCTATGAATACATCAATCTGATGCTCCTCTGGAATATCTAATACCCCCATATTCAATTTTTGGAAGTCCTCAATGTGCTCTACCATTGATCCCTTTTGTTTGAGATTTATCAATTGGTTAAAGAAGTTGTTTATCTTTATATATTTATAATGTGTTATCATTTCCTCTCTAAAAATTTACCAAGTGAAAAGTGGTTTATGAGAATAAATCCATCGATAAGATATAAACCAATTGGGTTCCAAATATAAAGTTTCAATGCGTACCTTTTGTAATTGTTGCACATCATGGAGATCAAAATATTGCTCCATTTATAGTACAATGTTACTGAATCCTTGCCATAAAAATTCCTCATATCCATATATGGAATGTGGTGGTTTTTAAACCCAACATTGGAGTTTCTAAAATCACAATTCATATTCATTTTGTTCTCATCATGATTTTCATGTATTACCTTGTCATCATCAGGAAGCCTTTTTTTCAACAAATTTTTCAAACCTTTCATGTTTGCTTTCAAAACATCCATCTTAGATTCAATTTTTGCTTCTATGTCATCCATTTTAGTTTCTATATCATCTATATTAGCTACCATTTCATTTTTGTTTACTCTTTGTGAGAGAAAAATTTGTTGCACTTGGTATTGTAATTTTAATATATAATTGTGCTACAATACTATTGGAGAATAGAAATAAATTTGAATAGGTTGAATTATATTTCCCTCTAGCATTTCTCCAACGATACATTCAATCTCACTCTTTTGGGCATAAGGATATATGTAAGGCCTGATGTTTGGAAGAACACTTACTGGAATCAAATGAATAGCATGATTGTGATCATGAGTATGTGGGAGGTCTTTGGGAGTCTTAAACACCTTGGAATTATTGTCCAATACTTTTTGGATATCTAGATAAATATATGATTTTGATGTTTGAACCTGTAGTGAGAATAATTATGCAATTACGCCTTCTTGTTATTTCTTCAGAATATTTCCTAGTTTCCCTATGATATCCAGTAATTCAACATCCTTTCCTTCCCCAAAAAATTTCAAGAAAAGTTCTTGAAAATTAAAAGGTATAGTCCCCAAATATTGTAACCATTGGATTCCTAATACAACATCAACACACCAATTGGAATAGAAAGAATTGGACTATTTAATAAATATACCCCCATGGTTAGCTTGATATTATGGCACTTTCCTGAGCAATTTATAGTTCCAACATTTTCAACCATCATTTGACAGTTTGTTGCTGGATATAGGAAGCAATTCAATTCCTTGGATGTTTTACAATAATAAAAGTATGGATACTACCTGAATTAATCGACACTATTACCTTTTTTTTCTTGATATATCCTTCTATATTGAGAGTTTGAGGAATGGTAATTCCTACCAATGCATTACATTATATGGTGGGATTCATTTATTCCTTCTCCGGGGTTGGTTCCTGGTGTATATCCTCTGTTTTTTATGTTTCTTGTTCCTTGTCTTCCTCCTCTTCCCAATCTATGCAAAATAATTTCTTCTCAGCGCAGTTATGACCTTTAGTGTATTTTATATCACAAATATAACAAAGCCATTTTTCTCCTTTTTCTTCCAATTATTATGGCGTAAACCTTGTAGGTTTTGGAAGGTTAGGATCAGCAGCATTTCCATCTTTATAGTTGTGATTGGTAGACTTCCTTGTTTCCATAATTTTTCTTTCAACTTCTTTTGCCACCCTGAATGCCTTCTCCAATGAAGTAGGTTCCCAAAGGTGAACCTCATATTGGATGTATGTTGAAATTATTCCTCTTCATATGCCATAGTAGAGATTATGAGGGCTTAGTTGGTGTAGAATTATTTTTGAGATGAATTTAAGAACTGAATAATGATATCTATGCTTCAATATGCCCTTGGAATCACTTCAAACTAATTTTTCAAACAAAAGTTATGCAATTTTCAAAAAATAATACACACCTTTTTCTTTCTTTTAAGAAGCTCGGTACCTAACTTGATGTATCTACATGATTTTGGATATCCAATTAGTAGCCCTATAAATATTATTTCCAATGCCATAGGTCAGACCTAATTTTTTTTCTTCAACATAAATTTATGCCTGATCTCCCATGATGACCTGATTATAGATTGGTTAAGTAGAGAAAACTTGTAAGGAGTTCCAAGTATCGTTGTTTCGACCTTCGTCCCTGAGATTGGTAGACGAAAAAATAAATCTTGTTTTGTTTCTACCAATTTTTACAGAATTCAAATTCAATGCCTAAAACAAAAGCTATGATGATTTTCCCTAGGTCAGTTTTTTTTAGACTAAATTTTAGAGCCTTCAAATACCCTAACTTCCCCTGATCATATCTCTTAAAAAATAGCAAATCAAGATCTGAAATTCCGGAACAAAGTTCAAGATTCCAACTCTACGTGGTCATAATTTCATATTCTGACGCTCCGTAGAAAACATTTATAGCGAAAATTCCACGATGACCAATTTGAAGCATCGAAAACTTGGAATCCAAATCTCTCATACCAAATGTTATGCAACTAACTCACAAGAAAATAGAAGTAATAGATCAACAACTTAAAAAATATCCTCTTCGAGGGGGAAATATCCTTTACATTACATAAACGAACAATTATTGGATGATTAAAATGATAAAACCTACTTTCTATATATAGGATTCTAAGGCGTCACAATATAATCAGAGCCAACATAATGTAAGGGAACAACAATAACAATAGCAGGCTTCGATGGTACGCAATAATAACACTATGGGGACTTCATGGGTACAACAATAATAATAAGGGGAATACGCTAACAATAACAATAAGGGGATACACTAGTCTTATAGGGACCTAACAACATACTCTCTCCACATGTAGAATAAGCCATGAGCATCAAAATCATAACAATCTCTCAGACCAAAACACCATAGGAAACATATACAACAACATGTTCTCACCATGGATCAACAACTTATGTGAAAAAAAGAGGACCTATGACATCACAAGCCATTAAGTATAATAGAAATAATTAGTAACATATTGGTCACCAACCAATATCAACAGTGGATATATCCTCCTCATCGAGTGCATCAAGAATACTAATTTATGCAACACCATAATTAATAAGACATCATCAATAGCTTCATCAGATATACCCCAAGAAGTGACATATATATATATATATATATATATATATATATATATATATATATCTATATATATATATATATATATCCCAACACTTCATAACCAATTTTGATCACATTATATCCTCCTGATCAACGACAAATCCAACTTTAAATATATCAAAGAGATAGATAAATAGTAGTAATAATATTTTGCATGAATCAACACATTTAAACATCAGATAAGCATCATTAACAGTCTACAATAAACCAATTTCAGGACCAGAATGCTAGAAATGAACTGTTGGAAGCATATGAGAAGCTCCCCCTGAATTTTTTCCATGTCTTTATCACTACAGGAAAATATATGATATTGTCTATGTCAATAAGCACATACATATGAGCTCGTAGGGGCATGGTCTAGTGGCTAGTGGATGTGTTGTTAAGGCGTTCATGCTGTTAAGCAGGTCATGAGTTCGAGTCTCGTCTAAACCGGGGACTGTTCTTGTAGGCTGGGCAGTTCCCTGAGAGGTTATAGTGGTAGTCGGGGGGTTTGACCACGCGCCTCGCATGTGAAAGCTATCTAATTTTTTCGATTCCTCTGACTCACAAAAATAAAACCACATACATATGCAATTTTTTTCATAGAAAAAATGTAAATAATAGAAAATGTTGATTTTTCATCTCCACAGCTCCCCTTGAAGATGTCATATCTATTTGTGATCACTATTACGACAACATTAGTAACATAAATATTCAGCAAGAGAATAATAAAACAACATATAAATTCATCAATGCAAGGCTCTCCCTGAGATCATTCACCACTGATTCTGTGGACCTAGCATACATCATTTTCTTTCCATGAGGCTATGTATCACACATTTACTTTTGTAGTCCCTGATAGAAATAAGCATCAGATATAATAGACTGTAGTTTGAAAAATATTCATTTACTCTGAATCTAAAGAAGAGGAGTTAGACTCCTTATTTCTGTCTGGGTTATTCATTAGAACATATAAATTGTCTGAATTTATAAATCCTTTTTATATAGTTTTTCGAGTGTCTTCTTCTGTAATTTTGGATCTAGTTGATGTAATATAATTACATTTCCTTTAGCATATATTTGGCTTACACTTATAATGTTATATTTAGGCCCATCATCCAATAGTACATTAGTTGTTTCTCTATTCTTAATATCAACATCAACATTACCCTTATCTAGAACCTTTGCACTTGTACCATTTCAAAGAATAATATTATCACTCTCATTTTTCTTAAGAGAGATAAATTTTCTTTCATTGTTAGTCATGTGATGAGAGCATCTCTATCTATGTAGCATTTATCTTCTTCTTCAATTGAACATAGAGAAAGGCCAAACATTACTTGCTCCTATTTTTTAAGATGAGTAGTGTTGCTGGATCCATATTTTTCAAATATTTTGATGACAATATTATTTTCTGGTTGCTTGCTTTGAAGGGAATCTACTTGTTGTCTATATGAATTCATTGTTTTTTTCCTGCATTATTTCACTACATGTCCAAACTTGTTACATGTATAAAAACTTACATGAGAAGAAAAGGAAAAATGGGAACCATAATATTTCTACTTCATATTCCCCCTAGTACAATCAATAGTTATGTGACCAAATACAATGCATGAAGAAAAATAACCCTAAAAGAAAATTGATTACTTGGGAGATGATGATATTCTTGTGGATTAACTATTTTCTTGAGTTCTAAACAGTCTAATTTTGCAATTAGTTGCAATGTGTCCATAGTTATGAAAGATAAAACATTCAATATCATTGTTTGAAGGTGAACATTGATTATTGATTCTATTATTGGGTGGAAATGATTTCCTTTGAAAGATAACTTTTCTTAGTTGGATTCTTAATTCTTTACTAGTATTTTCGGAGTTTTTCTATTAACCTCAAGATTTCTTGCATAAGTATGTGAGCTAGTGATCCAGATTTATGCAAGAACGCAACAGAATAAACATATAACCATAAATACAGATATGCAGCGGAAATAACACTTCATTTCATTAATATCAAAGAACTGAAATTTGTTTACAGACAGAATGGAATGAAACTAGCTAGAGCGCTAGTAGCTATCTCTGAGAAGAGATGTGGTGGCTACAGGCCTCTGAACTGAGTTACAATGAGGCTCAAGGGCCTATTTATTATTGAGAAACAATGGAGAACCCTAAACATCCAAAAACCTAACCCCTAGGAGATGAAGCGCCAAAACTATGGGCCCCGTTTGGGTAAATTGGTGTTTCAACTTCCCAGGGACGTAACTTTGGCCTACTATCTCCGTTTGACACACATGATACGTCATTAGAAAGCTCTGTCCGAGGAACAAAACTTTCGGGACGAATTTCATTCCATGAAATTCGCTGGTAAAACGATGCCCAAAAAACGTCGTTTAGGGCCTCAAAACGGCTCCGGATGTTCAGGACCCGAAAAACTGCTAAAAATAGTAAGTTATGCCGAAACTGAAAAACTGAAAGAGACAATGGTGGGGGCCCAAGTGGAATAGGCGGGTGGCCACCAATATCCACCTGGATCAGCTAGATTCTCCCTTCACAGTTTCATGAAAACTAAGGCCTATTTTAATGGAGGAATAACTTTTACTATTAAGAAGATTATCCAATATCTTAGAACTAACTTGACGTCTCAATTGATTATTATTTTATGTTAGTATACCTTCTATTATACTTACTTCACTCTCTAGTATTTGACATTGATATTCCTTTTCCATATATTTCATCCTCATTGCTTCTTCTACTTGCATCTTAATTCGATAATCACTTCCTTAAGCCCATTCTAATTTACTTCAAAGATTTTGAGTAGCCCTTCATTTTGTTTTTTTACTTTCCCAAATATGATCTTTTGGAGACAATCTGAGCTTTATCTCATTCATAATATTGTTTTTGTCCATTATGTTTTTCATATTTTGTTGTCGTATTTACCAATTTATCGTGATACCTATTTTTATATGCCTAAAACTTATTCGCAAGACTCTTAATCATTTTCAAAGTACAATTTTCCTTCTAATACTAAGCTCTTATTCTAACCTATCTTGTTCTAAATCAATAACTCCATCTGATACAAAAAGAGGAGTTTTATGATTACTCTCATCATCTAACAGATTGCCTGTAGATTCATTTAATGTCTCGGGAACAAGATCACCTGTCGATTTACCTGAGGAGAAATATTATTTTCCTTGTTTTCCTTCTCCTTCATGGTTGGCATGTACATTATCCTATACCTCCTATGTAGTTGCATAATGCGCAAATTTCTCTAATACTAAATTATATATGCTACAAAAGATTGCATTTATCACTTGAATACCCATTAGGGGAATTTTGTGGTCTAAAATGGGTCTCCTAAGAAAAATTTACAACCAAAATAAACTTTATAAGAACCAATAGGATTCAAGATGATGATTTCGACCATGGGGTATGAATCACCATTTTTGGAGTAAAAAAGTAAAAATATTAAAAAATAATAAAATAATAAAAATGCTTTTCAACTCGCATTTTCAAATTATCTCCCTAAGGTTTTACTCAAATTTCAAGTTGGATTACTCGTTGGATGCAAAATTTAATTCTTCATCCAAAGAGTACAAATGTTAGATACTTTTGATCGAACTTGCTACAAAAAATTGAGAAATACATGAAAAATGTGATTGCAATTAGTTTTTCATGTATTTATTATTTTTCGTATAGCCGGGTCCATAGAATGTATGAAACATGGGTACTCCTTGAATTAGGAATTAGATTTTGCATCCAATGAGTGTTGTCGCTTGAAATTTGAGTAAATCCATATGGAGATAATTTGAAAATATGAGTTGAAAAAATAGTTTTTTTTTTTTTCCCTCTAAAATTTGATGATGTAATCTAATATTATTTTATTATTTCAACTATTATTTTATCATTTCCTTAGGAGGTTCATTTTAGACCTCAAAATTCCCCTAATTATTTTTAAGACCTTGTGGTGATGGTGAGTTTTTCCCATCAAATGGAAACACTATTAAAGAACAATCATGTATATTTCCCACTACCCATTAGTAAGATAATTAAACATGATGAATATTATTCTCCGAAAAGTGGTAAGCAATGAACCATAGGGGTGTGATCACTTCTTGTAGTTATAAGTGTTAGACAAGGAAGTTCATGAAGGCATATCATTCCATTGGTTATCTAGTTAGAAAGTTGTGGTTGGATCATGAGCTAAGTTGAGATCTGAGATTCAAGATCTCAAACGCTTAGTCATAGGTTTCGGTCATAGGAGATTTTTAACGAGTACCACTGACCTATCAAGTATCAACCACTTGGTTGTGGAAAAACCTAGAGAAAGGCCCAACCACCCAAGGAGCACAAGATATTAATACCTTTTCACTAAAGTCGTGATTACAACCCTTGATACATTAGATGAGGGATAAAATAACCAAAATTCCTATCGACCATCGGGGAAATGGTTTATAGAACACAATAAATTATTCTCGGCTATGAAAGTTAAATATTACTCACTATCATACTTCAGTGAGGAAATATGAGAAGGTGAAAATGAGGTGGTGTTGTTGAAATGAGATCCAAGTTTGAAATGTCTTACACAGTCAAATGGTTGAGGTTGTTGATATAATAAAAGTAGAAATTCTAATTTTCAAACACCATGGGCTAATACCCATGGTAAATGAAGGGTTGAACTACAAAAATAAAAAAATATCAAGGCAAGATGGTTAATTACACTGAAGAAAAACTAAGGCTCTGTGTGAAAGCGTGCTTGAAATATTAGGCCATAAGAATATAAAATCTAAAGAGTAGTATGATGTAGAGCCCACACATCGAAGCTGAGTGATTGTTGTAATGTGAGATGATTTGCATAAAAGAATAATTCATTGAGTACAAATATGAGTTTGAGAAGGGAAAATTCTGAGAAATTTTTTGAATTGAATTGTTGGTTTGATTAAGTGTATATTACAATAGAATATCGAGCTAATTGAGAGTTTAAACAATGTGCAACCCAAATAACTTATAAAAACTAAAAGGAACAAATTCTATAGGTGTGAGTTTGAAATTGAATGAAATAAGGGTATTCTAGGCTAAGCAGGTTGGTACTTTCATATCAAGGAGTGGGTGCTTCGTTTAGATTGTTTCATGAAAACATTGGGGAGTTGGTGCTTTCTTCAAGTAGAATCCTGTAAATTCAGAGGGTAGGTGTCTCCTTCTAGTTCACATTGGAAAATTTGATGCAAAAATAGGTTGGAGCTTACATTTGCACAAAGAACAATTTTTCTTTGTGGTTTTTTCCCTTTATGGATTTCCATGCAAATATTTGTGTCTCTTGTGTGTATGTTATTTGCTTTATGGAGTTGTGTTATAATTGATTAGTGATAAATTAAATAATCTTAAAATATTGTTAAAATTTACATAATATTAATTAAGCCACCCTCTTAGTATTATCCTTGTTTCTAAAAATTCTTATCAGAGTGAGTTCATTTAGTAGCAGTCTAACAACTAGAAGGTAAATCTGAGACAATGACTAACCAGGGTGGAGATTCCACCAACAAAGAGCCCATGTTATTTGGAACAAAATATTCAATCTAGAAGGTACAAATGAAAACCTACATAATATCTCTTGATCCTAAGATCTTAGACATAGTATTGACGTTATGATGCATTGGTTAGTAAAGATGAGAATCGTAAGTTCAGTAACAATTCCAAAGTAATTAATGAAATCAAGTAGTTTTCCTAAATCCGATTTCGTTAAAGTAATGTACTACACAATAAACAAATATCTATGGGATAATATGACGATTTTTTTTTAAGGCGATGGTAGAGTAAAGAAAACCAAACTACAAGTCTACAAAATTCAATTTGAAGCATTAAATAAAAAAGAGGATGGTGATATAACCAAATTATTTCTTTGAGTTGATGAGATAGTTAACACCATTAGAGGACTTGAAAAAATAGTGGATGAATCTTGTGTAGTAAGAAAGGTGTTGATATATCCTCCAACTATATTTCATGAAAAAGTATCAACAATTGAGGAGATTCAACACCTTAACTCATTGAAATTGGACAAATTACATGGAACATTGATAACCTATGAAATGCAAACTTCAGAAGGAAAATCTACATCAAGGGGGGTTTCCTTGAAATATGATAGAATGAGAAAAGATTATATAGAGGATTGGAGCTATGAATCTGATGAAGAATAGGAAAATTTCGTCAGAAGATTGAAGAAAGGATTTGGAAAGTACAAAGGTAATTTATACTTGAAAAGCTTTAATTTTAATAAAGCAGGGAATTTTTCATATAAACTTCCTTACAAGGAAGAAGAGTATGAGCTTGATCATAATGAGAATAATAAACACGAGGAAGTAAATAAAGAAAATAAGTTTAAAAAAATATTGCATACACTCAAGAAGGCAACAGTTCCTCATAACATGAAGATGAACAATTCCGTAATGGTTTAATAAAAAAATAAACACTAAATGACTTTATCCTTATGGGCTTAGAAACTCTAGATAGAGGGAAAGGTGAGTTTGATGAAGAATATGATGAATTAGTCCTAGAGGGTGAACTAATTATTGCCTTAGAGGAAATCCAAAGGCTTAGGAAGAAGAGTAAGAAGCAAAAGGAAACGTTGCAAAAAAATTCAAGAGGAAAAGGATAAATTTAAAGATTCATCAACTCTTCTTCTCAAATTTGAGTCGGTAGAAGTAAATAAAATTGAAGATAAACTATTGCATCAAGTAGAAAAAAAATAACAAGGAGTCTAAAAATCAAGAAGGAGAAATTGTGTCCCCCAAAAAGGAATTAGAGAAAGCCAAGGGTCAGCTAAACAAAAATTTAAAATTTATTAAACGATCCAATAAGCTATATACGGTTATGAGTATTCAGAGATATCCTCTCTTCAAAATTGGTCTAGGGTATGAAGGAGAAATGAGCCTAAAGAAAATTTAAGATAAAGGAAGAATCAACTACTCTGAAGAGCTCAAAGGAATAACAAAAAATGTAGTCAAAGGAATAACAAAAAATGTATTCAAAGGAAATGAAAGGAAACAATGACACAAAAAGGAAATTTATTATAGAAATCTGAAAAACCATAGAAATCAAGTGAATAATCAATGGAGATATCATTTCTCTCCAAGAGAAAGCCATCAAATAGTAAGAAAATCACACCCTCAAACATACTTTTCTCCAATGCACCAAAATATTTTCAATGGTTAATTTTTTATTGTACAAATTTTGGACATAAGTTGTATATTATAGAGCTTATCTTGGTCGTTACATGATAATAAATAAAATAAATGAATTGTATCAATAAAATAGGAATGGAAAAATTGTAAATGCATATATAAATAGTCTTAGATACAACAATCCTTTTTCTCCCTTATTTGTTGATGTCGAATGTTGCAAATATGACAATTATATACACATAGTAGTTGAGTGTGGGACCAAAAAAATCCAAACAATGGCTTAGACTAAGCAAACTCAAGTAGGATCCAAGATCTAGATAAAGAAAAAGGATAAAAAGATGGAAGAATGTGGCATTGTGTTGTATGCCGAAAATGAAGGGATTCACTAGTATTTAGGCAGTGGATTCTTTAAGGATATAACTGGTGATAAAAGAAAATTCTTGACATTGAATGAAAACAAGACTGAAATTTTCCTATTTGGAAATGATGCTCCAGGAAAACTTAATGGAAAATTAATAGTAAGTTGGGACAATGGAAGAGGTAAAACCTAGAACATTCTCTTTGTAGAAGGGATCAAGGAATTTCCTTTGTAGATGGGATAAAGGGTGTGATGCTACCTTTTGTTCAAAAGGTTGTGAAATAAAGTAAGGAAACAAAGGAATCGTAACAACACAGGAGTAAGAACCTCAAATAATGTATACATACTCAAGGAAGAAAAATAGATTTTTTATTTGGGGAAGCTTAATGACAACTAGTTATGGCATAAAAGACTAGGACATTTGAATTTTAATCATACCGTGAAAATAAACAAACAGGGAGTTGTGGGACATTTATCAAAAATATCCAAGACTGGTAACACAATCAATATATCATTTCAAATTGGTAAGAAAATATGGGAGCCTTTCAAAACCAAGGAAAATTCATCCACCAAATCGCTTAAGCTAGTTCATACGGACTTGTTTGAACCTTCAAGAACTGAGACTTGAAGTGGTGAGATATACTTCATGCTGATTATTGATGACTATATCAAACTTATGTGGGTTTCATTTATTAAGGATAAGTTTGAAGCATTTGAAAATTTTAAAATCTTCAAACCCATGGCTAATAACAAAAAAATTGTATATTAAAGTATGTAATATCAAACGTAGGTGGGGAGTTAACTTTGATAGAGTTTAATAACTTATGTGAATAACATGGTATAAGAAGACAATTCAATTTTTCAAACACCCCAAAACAAAATTGAGTATTTGAAAGAGAAAATAGATCAATGTAACAATTAGAGAAATCTACGATGAACAAATGAAACCTCCCAAAAACTTTTTGGTCTAAATTTATTCATACAACAATCCATATTTTAAATAAATATCACCTTATGCCAAATAGTCACAATATTGCATACAAGTTGTGGTATGGAAAACCAGCCACACTAAAACAATTCATAGTTTTTGGCAGTAAATTATACATAAAAATAAATCATGGTTTGATGCAAGGGTTGATGAAGGAGTATTTTTAGGATGATGTAATAAAATAAAGAGATACAAATGATACAATGAAAGGCTATATAAATAGTTGACTACATTGATGTTAATATGGATGACGAGATACCTCTCAAAATCCAACAATAGATATTTATCAATCCATTTAATCAGATAGACACTGAAGATGAAGTAGAAAATCTTGAATAATTAGGATAGGAGGAAGAAGGGAAGGTATAATTACCACACCCAAAAACTACCTCAAGTTACATACAAAATCATCACCCTATAGATCATATTGTTGGTGATAAGGAAGTAGTTTTTCAAACTCCAAGAAAAGTAATGAATACCTTTAGACAATCGCCCATTTCCATGCTATTTATGATTGATCCAAAGTATTTTCTAAGGAAAGCCAATACGAGAAGTAGATACAATCCATGAATGAGGAACTGAATCAGATTGGGAAAATAAAGACGTGGGAATTAGTTCCAAAACTAACAAATAGAAATGTGTTTGGAACAAAATGGGTCTTTAGGAACAAAATGGATGACTTGTAAGAAATAAGGCTAGAATTATATGCAAAGGTTATGCTCAGGTTGAGGGAATATATTTTCAAGAGACTTTTGCACCTATAACATGATTAGAGGCAATAAGTATGTTACTAAAATTTTCTTGTAAAAATAATTTCAAAGTATAACAAATGGATGTAAAGTGAGCCTTATTGAATGGCAACCTTGAAGAAGAGGTATACATAGAATACCCTGAAGGATTTTAGCTATCAAAGAATCTTGAGGAAGTGTGTAGGTAGAAAAACACTTTATGTGGACACAACTACACACCCACGACATGGTATTGTAGATTGGACAAGTACCTATAGTAGTAAGGATTCAAAAGTGGAGCAAAAGATAAAAATCTATATATCAAATATGAGAATGATAATATTTTAACTATTGTTGTTTATGTTGATGACATCATTCTTTATAGTGTGGCATATTCACTCAACAAAAAAAATTCCAAGGATATCCAAACTAAACTTGAGATGTACATGCTTGGGAAAGTGTCATTTTTTCTTGAACTATATAGTACTCAATAAAAAAAGAATTATATTTATATCCTAGAAGAAGTACCTCGAGGAATTGTTGAATAAATTTGGAATGTAAGAGTGCTCGCTTTTTAGTGCCCCTATGGTCACTAAATGAAAGCTCAAAAAGGATGATGAGTCACTAGAAGTAAATCAAACAATGTATAGATCAATATTTAGCATCCTTTTATATATAACATCTTGGAAAAAAATTATGAAAGTTGATGGTGTAGTTTCAAGGTATCAATCATCCCCCCAAAAACATCATCTTAGCTTCCAAGCGAATTTTTGGATATATAAGAGCTACAATGAACTATGGTCTATGATATCCAAAGGGTCAAAATCTTTCATTAACTACATACAAAAATTTTGATTGGGTTGGAATTGTAGATAATTAGAAAAACACAAGTGGTTATGCTTTCTTTCTTGGAAACATATTAGTGACCTGGTTGAGAAAAAAAAAACAAAAAAAAAATATCCATCTCCCGTTCTACTACTGAAACCAGGTACATAGTAGTTGTAGTGAGTTGCAATCATTTTCTATGGATGAAACAATCATTACAAGACTTGAAGGCAACTTATTATCAACCTATTCCTATTATTAATGATAATACAAAACCAATTCAATTTCTGAATGCTGCCATGGATTTTGAATGCTGCTCCTCTTCAAAAACCAATTCTGAATGCGGAAAAATGTCAAAATCACTGCTGCAAAAACTCTCTAAAATGCTACAAAAATGCCAAGAATTTTGCAGATATGCACAGGCCATAAACACAATGGCTCACTCAATTTGGAGCAAGGCCAGCAATCGCCCGCTCTGATACCATGTTAAACACCATGTTGAAGCACACACATGGTGTATGAGAAGAATGCACACACACACAAGAGACTCAACACACAATGAAGGATAAGCGTGAGGATTTCTTATTTTCCATTATACAAAGATGTACATTTATAGTACAATGGTGTGACTCTTGGTTTCACATTCCAAGGTCACTTGGACTCCATTGTGACTTTTCGCATTCCACACCTACCCATAGAGGATTAGGTGTTCCAACATCCAAGAATCTTTTTCTTCATTAAAATACCAAGCATATCCCTATCAAGTATCATTTTCTTAGAGACTATAGGTACTTGATCAAATTGTGAATTTGGACTATATCCCAACAAAGGAACAAATTGCTAATAAATTTACTAAATCTATTTCCCGAGAACCTTTTGAATATTTAATATGGAAGTTGGGAGTGTTGTCTCATTCTTCGTTTCACTAATTTTCTTCCCAGGCAAAGAGGAAAAATGTTCAATATGTATAAGAATGATTGTAATAATTTGACACCATATTAGAGATAAATTTTTCAGAACAGCTCTCACAACAACACACTAGAAATAGTGATGGTGTTTGTAACCATAATTGGTCACAACCTTGATAGGGGGATCTTATATGTAGAGTTAAAAGATCTAGTGAATATAATTAAGGCGCATTAGACAAGTCCACAAGAATTGTAGATTGACAACAGAATTATCAACAACTTGTTATATCATTCTCAAGGATACATTTTCAAGGGGGGGTTCATACACACTTCGTCATTTATTTTAAAGGGGAAGAATATGAAAAACATTTCCCACATTGTACATGGTGAGTGCTTAGTCGTAAGTAACACAAAGGAAGAGTGAGAAAACAACAAGAAATGTTCGAGCAGGATAGGGAGTGTTCCAAAGTAGCAGTGTGCATATCAATGAATAGTAGTGTTTGGTGGTGTTGCCATCAATGTCAAAGGGGGATATTGTTGAATAGTTGTTTTCATTGATGTGAAGTCTTAATAATTGATGTCAAGTATCACATTCAGGGGGGCCCTATTAAGTGTGTTATCATTGATGTATTGATTCTTAGTCTGGGGAAAATGATGAAGGTTATGCCTTTAAAGGAAATTTATCCTTGTTTCCTTAGTTTCAATGAGGCATATAAGTATTTGGTTTGATATTCCTCTCAATGACCTTCCCAGTGGTATATGGAACTTGATCTAACTCAAAAGGAATAGTGAGAAAACTAAGTTTCGGGTTTGGAAGTTTAAGGCAAGGTTCCCAAAGGCTCATTACTATAGAAATACCACCGTGATGGCAAAATTTATTAGTAAAGTAATTGATAAACTCAATGATAGTTGGAAAGAGATGAGCAAGAGGTGATAGGATGGCAAGCCCCAGATCTGAGTCCTTGGTCACAAGGGGTTGGGATAAAGTGCCTAGGTGGATGTTGTCCCACTAAAAAAAAAGGCGTGCATATAGTAGTAACAAGTGGTGAGCAGGTGCTAGTAGGGAGGCAACCCTCGATCCTATTCCTTTGTCATAGGGCACTTGGGTTTGGCACCAAGGTGCTTATAGGAATGCCAAGAAGTTTACAAAAAAAATACAACAACGAAGCAACATATAACAAACCTTGACATGAATTTCAAAGTTCCAGGTGGCAAGACATGTGGTAGGTAAATTGCATGGCTCAGTAAGAAAATGATGTCTGGTTGTGATGTGTACATCATGACACATGGTACTTTGTGTCCATGATGCATGGAAAGCATATTTGGCCTTTTAGGCTAGCCAAGTGGACCTTTTCTGAGTGACATGTGGTAGTGACATGGCATGGGAAGTGGTAGTATGGGATTGATTTGGATGCCATGTGGTACATTATGAGTGAGTGGTACATGTGTACTTGATGTGGCAACACTGGATGCCTTCAGATCTATTCCAAGGATTGGTTTTTCAAAGGATCTAACTGTTAGATATCTTTGTAATTCCATGAAGGTGGGAGACTGCCACCCATGTACCAATGACAAGGGACAAGTGCATCAGAGAAAACTGATTAGTAGTTGAGTGGTAGAGTGGAAAATCGTGAATTATTGGAAAAATATCTCCCATCAAAGGGAAACACTATTAAAAAATGTTCATGTCTATCACCCATTTCCTATCGTCTACGGAATAAAGCATAATGAATTCCATCTAGTGGCAAGTGGTGAGTGATGAATCACAAGGATTTGGTTATCACCCGTGGTTACAAGTGCTAGATAAGAAAGCACCCAAAGGCATATTGGACCATCGGTCATCTGATCAGAAATTTTTGGCTGCATCACGAGCTAAGTCGAGCACCTTATGGCTAGAGCCTTGGTTACTACCCTCATTGCAATGGATGACGGCTAAGACACTCAGGAGGCCTGTCAGTCATCAGGACATTGGGCTATATTAAGAAAATAAAGAGGATTGGGCTACGAAATTGAATATTACATGTTGTCATGACTTCCGTGAGGAAATATGAGAAGGTGAAAACAACATAGTGTTGTTAAAGGGATAATCAATGTATAGCGTTGATTAAGATTCATGTGTGAAATGTCTTACACATTCAAACAATTCGGTTTATTGATACAGTTAAAGGAGGAGTTCCCATGGGAAAATACCATGGACTAATAACCATGTTATACCAACCTATTAAAAAGATATTAATGCAGGAAAGTTGATTGCACTGATGAAAAACTAAGGTTCTGTGTTAAAGAGTGCTTGAAAGGTTTGGTCATAAGAATAGAATATTTGAAGAAGCAATATGATGCAAAACCCATGTGTGTGAGCTCATGTGTGTGAAAGAAGAATTCATTTAGTAATAATATAAGGTTTAGCGAATAATTTTCAAAAAAAGAGCATGATTGAATTGATGGGTTGAGCAAGTTTATATTGTAATAGAATATCTATTTTATTAAGAGTTGAAACAATGTAGCACAAATAATTTAGAAAAATTAAAATGAGTAAATTTTGTGGGTTTGATTTATAAAATGAATGAAAAAACGATTTTCTAGACTAAGTAGGTATGTGTTTATATATAAACGAGTGGGTGCTTCTTTCTAGTTTTTGCCTATAAACATCACGGAGTTGATGTTTCATTCAAGATGTTTCTTTCAACTAGGTTCACGTAAATTCAAGGGATTGGTTTCACCTTCTCTTTAGTGTTAGTAAATTTGATGTTGCAGTGGGTTTTCTCTCTTTATGAGTTTCAAGGTAAATAGTCTCATGTGTTTATGCTATTTGATTTATGTTCATGTTTTATATTTGATTAGTGATAAAGTAAATAATCTTAAAAGATTGTTAGAAGTTACATAATATTGATTTACCCCTTCTTGGTATTATCCTGGATTCTAACAAGTTTCAGCTCAATGTTGAGTAGTGAAGAAGTGACACATCTCCTTCATCTTGAGAAAAACATTATTTTTTAATTTTTATTATTTCTAATTTGCTGTAGAAATATTATTTTATTATTTTTAAATGTGATGTTATGAACAACATCTCCTTTATAGGCTATAAAGTGCCACAATGTTTAACACTCGCTCATTTAAAACATAAATCACATTAATAATATGTTAATACTTAAGCATCATATGACAAAAATAGATGTTGGATGTGTGAAATATCTTCAATATCCTCCTTAAATTAAAGTATTCATTAAATTATATTTTAAACATATTTACTCTTTCAACATTTTTTATTAAAATGATATATATATATAACCGTTCTTAGTATTCTTTAATTTTAAAATCTTATTTCCAAACAATTTTTAAATTTTCTAGTAAAATGCATTTTAACAGTAACCCATCAAACAAAAACAACACTCTCATCAATAAATCATTCTCAACTAAAACGCTAAACAAATCCAAAATCCTTGTGCGTCACATGTCCATTTTTCTAAAAAAAACCAACAAATATCACCAAACCAACAAAAACAACCCCTTAACTTACATATTAGCAATAACCAATCAAACAATAACAACTTCATCAACACATAAAAGTTAGATTTTAATTTTTCATTAACAATGTATCCCTCTCATCTAATACCATTAAAAAATCCAAACTACTCCTTCACGGATCTATTTTGTAAAAAGCAGCCAAAAAAACACCAAATAAACAAAAACAACCTCTCAACATATATCTTAACAATAACCAAATAAACAAAAACAACACCCTCAACATACATCTTAACACTAACCAATAAACAAAAACAACACCCTCAACACATAAAAATTATAAATTTAGCACATAAAAACAACAAATATCACCAAACCAACAAAAACAACCCCTTAACATACATCTTAACAATTACCAATCAAACAAAAGCAACTCCATTAACACAAACAAAAACAACTCCATCATCACATGAAAGTTACATTTTAATTTTTCATTAAAAATTATAAATTCAACATACATCTTTAACACTAACCAAATAAACAAAAACAAAGCCCTCAACATACACCTTAACGAAAACCAAATAAACAAAAACAACACCCTCAAAACATAAAGTAGAAATTATAAAGTAAAAAATTAAGCTACCTACTTCCAATAAAGAAAAAGGTTATCAACATAACAGTATCAACATAGCACTAATACTTAGGTGATATCTACAACATTAACTAATCCTTGAGTGATATCTTATGTAAGTTACACTTGTTTTTTAGTTCATGTCAAATTAATTAATTTTCCTTAATTTTCCTATATACTACTATTGGTTTAGCGTTGACCATTGCAAGTTATAATGTTTATCATTAAAAAACCAATATTTATTTTTCAATTTTATTGAAGAATTTAATTTTCAAAAATTTAATTGGACCATAATTTGAAGGTTTTATTACAGCATTTGCTCATTATCCCATATAGATAACTGGGTCATTTGTTTTTGCCATAGTTTTCAAAAAAAATTGCCATAATTTTTGGAAGCAGTTGTAAATATTTATGCCACCAATTCAAATATTTGTACAATAATTTTCAATTATTAAACCAACTAAAATTAAAATCTTTAAAAATAAATATGTACCAGTTAATTTAAAAACTCAATTCACTATGTACTTTCCACTTGAATAACAAAAAGTAAACTACTCTGCAACACTTGTATAAATTAAATAATACAATAATGACACTGCAACACTTGTATAAAATAAATAATACTGTAACAACATATTAACATAAAAACAACACTGGCATTTCTAAACAGTGAATGGAAAAAGCAGTTTCAGTGATTCTTAGACTGCTTTAAATAATACTGTAATACCATATTAACATAAAAACAACACAATGGAATTTGTAAACAGTACTGAATGGAAAAAGCAGTTTCAGTAATTTTGAAACTGCTTTCTCCATTCATGGTACATAAATGACCGTGGTTGTTCCGTACACAACCCGCTTCTCATTCTGTTGTTTTATATATTGTCAGACCATGAATTTGTAAGACTATTTAGTGGAAGTTTTCTTTCAAGCAAACCCTTTTGCATAAATCAGGTAAACAACTGTAATATCCCAAATATCAAAATTCTAAATAAATCAACACCACACAACACAACAAACACATAAGAGATTGAAGCCCAATTGTGAATCCTGAATGGATCCACCACATAAACATTACCGTGGGGTTTTTGTCCCGGGATCAATAAAAGAACTGGCCAGGCCAGGTTCTCAACCCAAACATAATAAAATAGATAATCCAGAATGCCCTAAATGCCTAGCTTCTCTCCCTTTTTTATAGGCTTGATGGGTCAATACCAACAAGAAATACCATGGGTTAATACCATGGGAAAATACCATCAAGAAATACCATGGGGAAATACCATGGGTTAAAACCACGGGTCAATTCTATCCACATTGACGGGATCAAGAAAGGGAATATTACAAATCCTCCCGCCCAAGGATTGCTTGTCCTCAAGCGATCCACTTCTATCCACAACAGAAGCATTTGTACATTAATACCAGGATCCCATACAATCCGATGTGCCCTCCACGTTGAATGATCCTGAATGGATCCTTCAATACCTGGATCCCAAGCAATCCTTTGGCCAATCATTTCCCCAATGGATTCTCCTGGATCCCAATGCCACCTGAATCGTGGGACCTGTGGGTTATGGTACCATTTCAACCCTCCATCGTTGTCCGCACCAAAGGGCCCAAGCTGCAATATGCCCTCGGTTGTGAGCATCCTCCCCTCAAAATGCATGATTCTCTCCTCATTTGATTCTCCTTGAGTGAATTCATCCTGGACCTCTTCACATGTGAGGATGAGTTGTCCATCCTTTCTGGTTGTCAAACATGGATGTACTGGTGGATTGTTGTCTATACCTGATTGCCCATACCCTTTATGGATGTCCTCCATTGTATTTATAGATTCAACTACCACATCATCAGGAGGAATTGCATCCTTCCTTTCGTCATGTACTTTTTCAAGTTGACTGATCAGCTTGTCCTACAAGTTTCTCTGAAGAGCATGGTGTTGTTGTTCACCATTTGTATTTGACTGCTCAGATCCTTCATAGGTCCTCTCCTGAAAACCAGCGAACCCATCAATGGATGAATCCCCATGATCTGAATAAGTCTCTAATTTTGCTATCCTTGTTGCCTCCTTATTGTCTGGACATGAATGGTCAAGTGCCCAAACTCCCTTGCATACAAAGCATAAGCCTTTCCTTCTTAGTTCATTCTTGCTGTCTCCACAAATCTTTGTTAGTTCCTCCTTGGTTAACTTCTTTCTAAGTAGTTTGATGCTCTATTTGATCAACCCCTCAACTAGTTCATAAGCAGCAGGTGATGCAATTAGCTCCTTCCTCCAAATGGCCAACAATTTGGATCTCAATTGTTCGCAGATGGCCCTATCTTCTCCTAAGATCGGAGACATGATCTTTTTCATCTCTGTTTTGATGTAGTTTCAATGAGACGTTGTAATTCCATTGCAGAAGTATTGGAGCATCTGAAGGATTAAATCATCACACTCTAGATCCAGCATAAGCATACCAAATCTGAATTTCGCCATGCGTTCCAAAATTGTGCGCTTCTGGAAAAAAAGTAAGAATGGTGGTGTTGTGTTGTCCAACCCTTGGAGTGCTTCTACCATTACCCGAAAATTCCTCCTCATGATGTCATCATTGTAGGGCAATAGTGGTGCTGTTAAGGCTATGATTTTACTGAGACAAGAAGCGACGGTGAGTCTAACATTTTCACAAGAATGCTCCAAGAACCTAGGTTGTATCAAAGCAAGCATGGATGGCTTCAAGGCCCATCTTGACCCTTCCCATTCTGATTTATCTATCAAGCTCAAAGTCGCATCTAATGTGTCTAGCTGTGGGAGAACATCTTTTGACTTTGTACCCTGCAATTTGGATCCAAGTTCGAAGAGACACTTGCTTGTTACATCTTCTGTAATATACCTTAAAAGAAAAATTAATAATAAGGCTGCTACTGTAATAAATTCCAGAAAATCATGTCAAACCTTCTCAATTGAAAATGAATCATAAATACCATTTAAATGATTAATGGCAATAAACCCCATTCAAATAAACCCTCACAATAACTTTAAACATAACCCAGTTTTTCATTATTTTATTGACCGGCTCACGTAGTCATTACAGCTGCATAATGGAGAGGTTTTTAAGCAAATAACAAGACATTCAATTGATGCGCCTTGGCAAAACTTCAACTTAAAATAAAATAACTTAACCAACTAGGGTGATCGGGGAGATCACCGAAATTGGGTTTGCCCCCTAGGGTGAAATCGAGTTTCACCGAAGAGTGGCTGAGGGTCTCACCTGAAACCCCACAATTTGAAAACTCGCTTGAGCTCTCGAAATATCAAAGAAGAGAAGATCAAATTCCATGTCTTGCTCTCGTTCCTCCTTCCCTTTTTATAGATGGCTACTTGGAAAAACCATGGGAAAATACCTAGGGTCAAAACAACCAAAGGGAAAACCAGGGGCAAATACCTGGGGTCAAAACAACCAAAAAGGAAAAACCATGGGCCAGTGCCACTTATTTACTATTTTATTTATTAGTCTTCTACCATTAAGACTTGGTCCAACCGGTTAAACGGTTGGGAATATTACAGTTCCCCCTGCCCAAAATTGCTTGTCCTCAAGCAATTTCAATGTTGGATGTTGCAATATGCTTTCTCCTTCCCAAGTGGCATCCTCGACAGGCAGACCTTTCCATCGTACCAAATATTCGCGGATGATTCTGCTTCGAAGCTTCCTTCCTCGAACCTCCAACACCTCCTCAGGAACCAGTTGAAGATGGCCCTCTTCATCTAATGGTGGTAATTCTAGTGATGATTTTATGTTTGATCCTAATGCCAACAATTCTTTTATTGCCTTTTCTATCTCATCCTTGTACACTTTGGGGTGCCGATAAGGGGTAGTGATGACAGCTTGGACCCCTTCTTCTAGTTCGATGATGTGCTCAAATCCCCTATCAGGTGGACGTCTTGGGGGAATATCTCCAAATACCTTCCGGTATTTTTGCAATAGTGCCATAATATCAAGTGAGTACTCCTTGTGTTGTTCTACTGGTTTCTTCTCCATGATTCGGCACTCTACTACCCATACAATATCCCCCTATCGGAGGTCTGCCTCCATCCAATTGGATGTCACAACCTTGGGAGGATATGCATGCATTCCTCTCAACTTCACCCTTTTACCATCTGGCCCTGTGAATGCGAGTTCCAAGTCTTGGTAGTTTACTGTATGAGTTCCGATAGAATATAGCCATTGTACCCCCAATACTACGTGAGAGTCTGGGCAATCTACAACAAAGAAATTATCTGTAACTTTGTAGTTTCCTAGTTCTAGGCTCATGTTAGGAACTATCTTAGTGCAGGACATGCGGTTGTGCTCTTTCTTTCCAGGAATCAACACTCTGAAGCCTTCAAATTCTTCAGTGGCTAGTCCCCTTCTGGCTACAAATTCTGCATCAATGAAGTTGTGGGAGGCCCCACCATCAATTAGCATAGTAACCTTTTGTCCTTGTATGGTGCCCCTAACCCGGAGGGTGTGATATCTTGGGACCCCTGTGAGAGAGGCAATGACTCCTTCCTGGACTTCTTCCTGTATTGCTCCCATGCTTTGTGATTCCCCTTGATCGAGCTCTGGATCCTCTTCCTCGTCTCCACTTTCAGAAAATACTTCAATATAGTGGGCCTTCCCTTTAGTACACCTATGTCCCGGTGCCCAAGGTTCTTGACAAGAGAAGCATAGCCTTCTCCTTCTGAGATCTTTTCTGGTCTCATCATCCAGCTTCCCCTTACCAAATGGTTCATGTTGTTGCTGCTCGACTTCCTTCCCTTTTTGAGGAATAGAGAATATAGGTAGGAATCTATTCTTGGGTACTGCATCCTGCATATCCCTTGCACGGTTGATTGCATCTTGCAAGGTGGCAGGTTGGTAGGCCCTAACCCAACCTCGTAGGGGTTCTGACAACCCTTCTATAAATAACATGACCAACCTAGTCATGGAGAGGTCGCTAACCATTACTACAAGCCTCTGGAATTCTGCAACATAAGATTCAAGGTTCCCTGTCTGTCGGAGCTAGGTTAGCTCACGGAAGTATATCTCAGGATCCTTCCTATCAAATCTTTCTATTAACCTCCGTGTGAATTATGTATAAGAGATGATACTGGCATGTCCCAGAGTGGTCATACCATGTTGCTACCATTCGTGTGCTTCTCCATCCAGATGAAATGTGGCATACTTGATGGCATCCTTTTCCCGCATGGGATTGAGCTGGAAATATGTATCCAGTTTCTGTACCCATGACCGTGCTAAACACTTCGACGATCCATCAAAATAAGGAAGAGTTACCTTCCCCACAACTATCTTCAGATCTACGTTTGACTGATGGCCCCCATATGTGGTTGCCTTCCTTTGTTGTTTGCTCCTCATATAGTAAAAGTCATTAATGCTCAGGGTTGCTTTCACGTTGGGAGGCAATGTATCATATTATTTCATCCAGGCGGTAACTGTCTCTGCAATAGGTGAATGGTAGTCTTGCTCCCTGGAGGAGTCATCCAAAAATGGAGGCATGGTTGGCCGACTAAAAGGGTTGCTTCGAGTATTGATATACTCCTGCGATGGACCATCCCCACCTGAATGGGAACCTCCTTCCCCATTATTGCTTTGCACATTAGGTTGCCCATTCTGTGTTCTAAGGAGTTTTATGATGGTGTCTTGAGCCTCAGCGATCTTTTTTAAAACATCTTCAAGTTTGGTAGTCTCATGATCACCCATGGGTCTTTCTTCCCCTTCGGGTTTTCCTTGACTCCTAGCCCTTTTTCCTTCCCAATTAACAGTAATACTCTTTTCTTTTCTTGGCATCCAACAGCTGGCCAAGATATGGCTCTAATACCACTGTAATATACCTTAAAAGAAAAATTAATAATAAGGCTGCTACCGTAATAAATTCCAGAAAATCATGTCAAACCTTCTCAATTGAAAATGAATCATAAATACCATTTAAATGATTAATGGCAATAAACCCCATTCAAATAAACCCTCACAATAACTTTAAACATAACCCAGTTATTCATTATTTTATTGACCGGCTCAGGCAGTCATTACAGCTGCATAATGGAGAGGTTTTTAAGCAAATAACAAGACATTCAATTAATGCGCCTTGGCAAAACTTCAACTTCAAATAAAATAACTTAACCAACTAGGGTGATCGGGGAGATCACCGAAATTGGATTTGCCCCCTAGGGTGAAATCGAGTTTCACCGAAGAGTGGCTGAGGGTCTCACCTGAAACCCCACAATTTGAAAACTCGCTTGAGCTCTCGAAATATCAAAGAAGAGAAGATCAAATTCCATGTCTTGCTCTCGTTCCTCCTTCCCTTCTTATAGATGGCTACTTGGAAAAACCATGGGAAAATACCTAGGGTCAAAACAACCAAAGGGAAAACCAGGGGCAGATACCTGGGGTCAAAACAACCAAAAAGGAAAAACCATGGGCCAGTGCCACTTATTTACTATTTTATTTATTAGTCTTCTACCATTAAGACTTGGTCCAACCGGTTAAACGGTTGGGAATATTACAACAACCTTAAAAAGATCTAAAAAAAATAGTTTTTGGGAATTTCCAAAACCATTAAAAACTCAAAATATTAAAAAAAAATTGAACTAATTATGGAAGTAAACCTCTGCTTTGGAAGCGAATGACAAGATAATCTAGACGAAGATAATCTGCAATTACGCTCACTGAAAATGAAAATGGCTCAGGTTTCATTCCCTCCTGATAACTAACCATTTTCCTTACACATCATTAACATGTAAATCCCAACGGACCCCTGCACCACCAATACTGACCCGTCAATTTCCCTGTAAATCCCAGCACCACCAATACAGACCCCCCCAATTTCCCTGGCCGTTAGCACACAAATTATATGTTTTCAGGGAAAAAACGCTGTTCATTTGTAATAATAAAAACAAACAGTACATTATTAACCAGAGATTGCTTTTTAAAGACATCATTCCAGATATACAAAAATTCTCAAGGACATCATTCCAGATATATAAAAAAAATAATAATAATATTGATTCTCAAAGATTCGAGAAATTTGCCAGATCTTAAACATAGCCCATTTGGGACATGTGCAACAGTAGAGACCAAGACTTCAAAAAAACATGAGAAAACCAGCCACCCAGAAAAAGATAAGCAAGGCGGGCCCAAAGAGAACAGAGCCCAGTAGACCATAACCCAGGAGTTGTTCGAAACCTGCATGCCTCCAGAGACCAACACATTCAGAGGAGGAAAACAGGCAAGAACCCCGGCTGGTATTATTGAAAAGATAGATGAGCCGGGACAAAAAAATACATGTAGAGCAAGCTCGCTTGAAGATGGCAGCCTCCCTTGATGTGATCAGATGAAAGTAGGGAAAAATGCCGAAACCAAAAAGTGGAGCAGGCTCGCTTGATAAGCAATAACATGTGATAATGGAATGGGAATCGAAAAAGACTGAGTCATCTCATTATTATGAAAGCATCTGATTAGCATGCGTATTTGCTTCCCCGAATATCTTACACAAATTATATTACAGAACAAAACATGTTCGACTATGTACAATTTCTTCAGTTTGTATGCAAATTTCCGGTGTTTGCTCCAGTGTGTGAGCGGGAGACAGAATAGGCATACGCACTGGCAAGGAACTTTTTAAGACGATTCAATGACGGCCTTACGTTCTGTCCATCCAGATACACCCTCTTCGTCTCCCACCATCCCTTTCTGTTTATGGAGTCCGGGTCTGCAAGAATAGGATCATTCTTCTTATATCTCCCATACATAGAGCTTTCCTCTGGAACGATTTTGTAGTCTATGTATTTGAGTCCCAATTTTATGGCTGGCTGTCCATAATAAGTAGCAGCAGCCCAGTCAGTACCTAAAGGCACTATCTGTATAAACACAGAACCAGGCCTCATCAACAAAAAGTGTGTCATGGCTGCACCGTGGACACCCAGCATAACATCGCATGAATTCAAAGCTCTGAACAACTCTGCCATCGCTGTATTTCGTTTAGGATTTAACACTTCCACTTGGAACCCTATTTTCTGAGCTAATCTCGTTATTCCCTTCTGGTTCAGTATCACTCTCGATTTCCCCCTAGAAATTATTACCAATTTGGGCTTTAATCTATGAAGAGGAACAGTAGAGGTTTCGTTAATCCAATTTGGCAATCTATGGGGAGCATATGCCTTGCTGAGAAGCGACTGAAAGTCCCTGATGGTTTTACCATCTTTCATGAGCGATGGATCAACCGTTAACTCGTCATGAATCTTCATGCCCACTATCATCTCTGGAAAACAATGGACTCTCTTATCCCTCCTGAAATCAATAAGTGGGTACTTGCTCAGCTGCTTCACAACCTCTTGGTATTTCATCATCCACCATGGATGGTATTCAAGAATGATGAACACAACTTCCCCCTGCAGATGTTGTGAAGTTATATAGAGAGGCAATAGACCATCGTTGAACTCATGGTAAACATTTCCTGTGTATCCTCCAGTGGAGAAAACCACTGCAGGCACCGAGTGCTGCACTTGGCACGAATTTCGTGGCTGTTCGTGCCCATTCTGAGCAGTCTGAGTCAGTATTTTAAGAGTGACTTCGTCAATCGTTCTCATGATACTGCTCTCCCATTTGCGTGTATATGGCCTGATTTTCTCCTCTCTGGTACTTTTATTGTGATAAGAATAAAGAAAAACAGAGGAAGATTGAGAGTGGGTACGCACATCCCCTCTCAAATAACATATGTCTGTCCGAAAATGTGAACGATGGCAGCACAAAATCTCTCTGGTATGCCTCCAAATTTTATTACCTTCTCCTACACCTGAAAAGATCAAAGTATCGATTAAAATCAAAGTACAATCGATACACCCAAATTAGTTTCATCATGATATTTAACTTGCCTCTGCACTCATCTCATGTAGTAAATGGGTAGTTAGTTACTTACCGTCGATAAGTGCAGAGCACCCCACACTATTGGGCTGTGGATTCGACTTTGGCACGAAGGCATTTTCCTTCACTGTAAGTGGATTATTTGGGAGAGGTATGGGAGTTTGCAAGGTGACATCTGTATAACGGGTTTCTTCTTCTCGGAGGTCATGATCTGAAACAGGAAAGCCTTGAATTTTCATTAACAAATTATAAAAGCAAATTAGTTAACCTGCAATAAACCGAACAATCACATTCACAAAAGAGAATCAAATTTAACAAATAGAACAGTGTGGTAGCTTACATAGCTCGATGATAGGGCTAATCCAATTTATGCAGCCGAAGCTTACGAGATATGAAACTAATAGAAAAAACAGAATTAACTTAAGATTGGGCTTTGATCTCTTAATTCCAAGCAACCCACAATACCCTAATCCTCCTTTTATGCCAGAATCACGATTTGCATGTAGCCCTGAAACTTTAATCGATCGAAAAATCATTTGAACTGACGGATTTTAACTTTGTCGTGACTCGAATCTTAAATTTGAATGTGAATTATCGCTGAATGAATATAATTGGATAAGCAAAAACCTGGAGAGTCAACTGTTTACTCTGTAGCTAAACTTTCTATAATCTGAATTTACAATCCGTCAAGATCACGGCATGAAAATCCCGCATAAGCAATATGTTAAACATTGAAAAGGTAGGGACAACAGTATCACAAAAATTAATTCAAGAGTAAGATGCCTTGCACAAAGTAAAATAAAATAGGCAGCTAGATGTATTTTTTTCATAAACATTAGACCAGATCAAGATATAATAATTTTTCAAAAAAAATTAAAAATGAATTGATTGGTTAATAATTTTACCTCATTTTCACACTGTTAATTTTGGATGCCAACATGTCCATCCATTTAATGTAAAATTATTATTTTTTTCATAAATATTGGAGGGATCCAGATATAATAAATTTTCAATAAAGAAGTAAAATAAATTGATTGTTTTAGTGCGTCTTCTGGAACCATTGCATCAGTTTATTTGTTATACCAATTAAGATATAATAATTTTTCAATAAAAATGTAAAATGAATTAGTTTGTTAATTAATTTACTTCACTTTCATACTTGTCAATTTTGGATACCAAGATTGAAAGTTGCTCATCAATTTAATATAAAATTAGTTTTTATTTTCATAAATATTAGACAGATCAATATATAACAATTTTTCAATAAAAATAAATAAAATGAATTGATTGATTAATTACCTTAACTCACTTCCATATTTGTTAATTTTTGATGCTAAGATTGAAAATTGCCCATCCATTTAATGTAAAATTAGTTGTTTTTTCATATACATTAGACTTATCAAGATATAAAAAAATTTCAATAAAAAAGTAAAATAAATTGATTCTTTTACTATATCTTCCAGATCCATAGCATCAAGTTATTTGATATATTAACATTCCGAACCTTCTACCTTACCAATATACCAACGCTTTGAACCTACTACCTTACCTCACTTCCATACTTGTCAATTTTGGATGCCAAGATTGAAAGCTTCCCATCCATTTAATGTAATTTTTTTTTCATAATCAACATATAATAGTTTTTCAATAAAAAAGTAAAATGAATTGATTGGTTAATTACCTTGCCTCACTTCCATACTTGTTAATTTTGGATGCCAAGATTGAAATTTTCCGTTCTCATTAATGTAAAATTAGTTTTTTTTTTCATAAACATTAGACAGATCAAGATATAATAAATTTTCAATAAAAAAGTAAAATGAATTGGTTTGTCAATTACCTTACCTCACTTCCATAATTTTGGATGCCAAGATTGAAAGCTGCCCATCTATTTAATGTAAAATTAGTTTTTTTTTTTTTTATAAACATTAGAGGAATCAATATATAATAAATTTTCAATAAAAAAATAAAATGAATTGATTGTGTGTAAAATCTTTTGGTAAAAATCACATCAAAATAGATTTAGTCCACAGGTTTCGAACCAGCCAGTGTGTTTTATCATCATGACTATATTTTCTTTGATGTGATTTTTACCAAAAGATTTTACACACAATTTATGGATCACACATTCCTAATATGAATTGATTGATTAATTACATTACCTCACTTCCATACTTATTAATTTTGGATGTCAAGATTGAAATTTGGCTATCCATTTAATGTAAAATTAATTGTTTTTTCATAAACATTAAATGGATTCAATAAAAAAGTAAAATGAATTGATTGTTTTATCATGTTATTTGATATACCTGACTTTTGGAACCTTCTACCTTACCTCACTTCCATACTTGTCAATTTTAGATCCCAAGATTGAAAGCTTCCCATCCATTTAATGTAAATTTTTTTATAAATATTAGACGGATCAAAATATAATAATTTTTCAATAAAAATGTAAAATGAATTAATTAGTTAATTATCTGGTCTCACTTCCATATTTGTTAGTTTTGGATGCCAAGATTGAAATTTGCCCATCCATTTAATGTAAAATTAGTTTTTTTTTTCATAAACATTACACTGATCAAGATATAATAATTCTTCATTAAAAAAGTAAAATAAATTGATTGTTTTAGTGTGTATCCTGATTCATCGTGTCAAGTTATTTGTTATACCGAAGTTTTGAACTTTCTACCTTACCTCACTTCCATACTTATCAATTTTGGATGCCAAAATTGAAAGTTGTCAAATTAGTTTTTTTTCATAGACATCAGAAGAATCAAGGTATCATAATTTTTTAATAAAAAAGTAAAATAAATTGATTGGTTAGTTACCTCATCTCACTTCATACTTGTTACTTTTGGATGTCAAGATTGAAAGTTGCCCATCAATTTAATGTAAAATTTGTTTTCTTTTTTCATAAACATTAAACGGATTAAGATATAATAATTTTTCAATAAAAAAGTAAAATGAATTGATTGGTTAATTACTGTAGCATCTTACATTAAACTTGACCATATAAAAAAAAAATTACTTTATACCTTATGGTTGAACTATTTAGTCGTTTTCATTTTCATATCTATAATTGAACTGTGACTTGATCTACAACACACTTAATAATTTTTTTCATATGATATAAGGTTGACATGAGTTTGGTTTCTAGAGATATATATTGCAATTCATTGTTTAAAAGTGACTTAATCTAACCTCCATTATACAATATACGAACAAATCCAGTTCGTAACTGTTTGAATATTCGCCTTTATTATGAGTCCCATCTACATGCATCGATTCGGGGTTCTTGACCTTGTCATGGCTATAAATATTAATTCCACGGCCAGATGTAAGATTTATCATGCAATTGTTTTATTGCTGCGAGGACATCTTTTCCACTATCCACCATCGGATGGCAATGGAGATCTACGGTAAGAATGGTGGTGGGGAAACCCTTGGTATTACCCGGCAACCTTATCCTATCGATTCATTTCCCCACCAACTGAGCTCGGATTACTCTGCCATCTTAGGTTTTAGTTCTCTCAGATGACTCGGCTCCTTGTTCTGCCCAAATGGTTCTGCAATTGTGAGTTGATCTCGCCTTGGCTCGGAAGCTCTTCCAGCTAGAGCTTAAATGGGAAAAGGAATTGTATCATGGTCACGACAGCCGTTACAGAAAGAAGGATTTGGGAATTCTTCACAGGTATAATACTTCCAGAATTTTGCTTACCAGTCCTCGTTTTTCTTTTGAAATTTCTTTCTAAAACTTGTTTCCTACTCTAATTATTTGTTAATTCAAAACTACTTAAGAGTTCTCATTGATTCTTCCACCGTATTTTCAGGTTTGCATTGAGATTTGCGTTTGGAACTTTGGTATAATAGGTATTCATTAATCCTCAGACCTTTTTCAGTTTTCCACAGGAACATTCATTATAATTTTATGCTAAAAGTGGTCGTTACTTACTCATCTGATTTATGATGATTTTTGCAGGTACCATTCTTCTCATAACTGAACCTGATCCATAGTTCTTTCTCAGTTGAGCTCCATACTGCTAATGGAGCTTATGGTTCTTCTAGGTACTTCGCATACTTTGGTTGCTCGTTTCTAGCCATTGTCCTTGGCTTGCCGCGTTAGCGGAACCACTCAATGATCCCTTCTAGTATGGAAAGATCGAAATCTCTTTTATTTTACAATGTTTTTCTAAGGTTTATTGTTTTGTAAAGGAATATGTAAATTACATACAATAGTGCTATTTTTTCTATTGGGAGAGAGTTTCCCTCCAGACCTTTTTGGTTCTCAGTGATTTTTCACAGTCTATTTCTTTGTACTTGTGCAAATACTTTTAGTTGATTGTAACTGTAGACACATTTGGTCTTATTTCTCAGCAAGTTCGTCGCGGACTTGTACTATTTCAATGAAGAAATATGTATCACTCTTTTACTATTGTTATTTATGTATTTTCATAATGATATAACCAAAATTTCGTACATGTTCTTTATTAATTGTATGATTCTTGACTA
This sequence comes from Pinus albicaulis, assembly GCA_034641835.2. Lineage (NCBI taxonomy): Eukaryota > Viridiplantae > Streptophyta > Pinopsida > Pinales > Pinaceae > Pinus > Pinus albicaulis. Next base: position 677,790,261 of record CM076579.1, read on the forward strand.
AGGTTTGAGCCCTTGGCCGACCCCTGATATTCAATACTGTATTTATTTGCAATATAAAATGTTTGGCACAAGTCTCTTTTTCCAAGATTACATATGTATAATGAGTAATTATTTAAGTGAATTCACAATTAGATTATATTTACTGATTTTTCTACTCTTCTCAGTAATATAAATCCAGAATTTGTAGGTTAAGTTCTATGATTGTTATTTCATACAGGTGATTGGAACACCTCACTTATTCGTCTGAGTTTATCTATGTTTGAGGGACAAGGTGTCTTGGGTTAGGGTTTCACCTAGTACCCTCGAACGACAGTCCTCTCTATTTCATTTTAACTTTAATAAATTCTCTTACAGAATATATATATATATTCTTTTTACATCTACAGTCTTATAGTTTATTCAAATAACTTCTACTTTCTACACAATTTAGTAGCATTTCGTAGAGAAAGACTATATGTATATCTCAAAACTTGGTTTCCACTACTCCTATACTACACAATCACTATTGTATAATTTTGACATAGTTATTCTTTATTTTTCTTTGCCATAATTATAACTACCCAAACCTAAAATACCATATAAGAATTACACATAGTGTATAGAACTCAAGCATAACTTATGAAGTACATAATGAAATAATGTTAATAACGAAAAGCCCCATTATTTACCTACACATGTCTATCATATGTTTGTTGTTTTTGTCACAAGAAGAAAATAAATTGTGTATAACTTAGACAAAGATATTATTGTTCTCAAATCACTTAACTTGCACAGATACTTATCTGTTTATGCAATTCGCAGTTGTGGTCCTCCCAGCCATTCAAGAGAGGCGATTACGTCCTCCTCTTGCCCCCGTACTCCACTCCTGAAAGGTACATGTTGACAGTAGAATTTCTGCTGTGACCTCAGGATTCCTAGTCCAGTCAGAACCAGAATTTCTAATCAGGATTGTTGAGTGATTTCCACTGGTCTCTAACAACTCAGAAAAATCTCCACTCTCTCCTTAGTCCATGAACAAAACCCCCATTCCTCACTGGGATGAGTCTCTTATCCCCAGAGGAACAGGTAACTATTCAAACTGTCCAACCACCTTTCAGTTATTCGAAAAATTTTACCATCATCCTTTTTACTTTTCATGGAACCACTTTCCATAACTAATTTTCATTTTTCACAATTAACAATAAAGAAAATAACTTTTCCAGCGAAACATTAAATATCTCATTATTTTCTTAAAACCAATAATAAAATGTCATTTAACTAATTAACAACTAATTGACATTAAATGAAACTGTCACAACTCCCCCCTAGAAGTAACACCATCTTTGATGTTTCACTCCAGCTCAGAAAACAGCTCTGGGTAAGCCTCGCGCAGAAATCCTTCATCCTCCCAAGTAGCCTCATCAGGGCTAAATTGCTTCCATTGCACTTTAACCTGGGTGATGAATCGCTTCTAGAGCATAATTTCTCTCCTTTCGAGTATGCGTTGAGGCATGACCAAAAACTTGTCATCCGACTATACCTGCAAAAAACAAATTTCTTATCATATTTTCATAAAGAAATCATATTTCAAGTTAGGATTTTTAATTCTATCATACCTATATATTCTGCCAATGAATTACACGCTTCTAATCATGCACATATTTCTTTAACAGGGACACATGAAACACATTGTGTACTTGGATGTGACTGGGTAAAGCTAGTCGATAAGCTACATGTACTACCCTTTCCAAGATTTGGAAGGGCCCACAGAACCTGAGAGCCAACTTGGCACAAGAGGCCCACTACAAGGTACATTTATTAGGTTTGATTCTCACATACACATGATCACCCACTTAGAATTCTTGATAGGTCCTCTTCTTATCTGCATAGATCTTCTGCCGATATTGTGCAACTTTAAAATTTTGTCTCATATTCTTTACTTCTGACTCCATTTCAGCTAGCATCTCTAGTCCCAGTATTAGTTTCGTTTCGGGGCTACTCCAATTTATGGGTGTGCGACACTGCCTCCCGTATAGAGCTTCGAAAGGACTCATCATAAGGGACTCCTGATAACCATTATTATAAGCAAATTCAACCAGATGAAAATAGTCTTCCCATTAGGTTGTTTGTTTCATAATGTACATGCGTAGCATGCCTTCCAAAACTTGGTTTACCTGCTCTATTTGACCATTTTTCTGAGGATGATAAGCAGTGCTAAAGTTTATTTGGGTCCCCATACCTATGAACAAAGTTTTCCAAAAAGCTGAAGTAAACTTCACATCCTTGTCTGAGATAAAAGTCTTCGAAATGCCGTGTAGCCTGAAAATTTCTCTCATAAAAATATTTTCTATCTGTACAGTCTTATAAGTAGACTGCACAGGTATAAAATGTGCAGATTTACTCAATCTGTTGATTACCACCATGATGGAGTCATTGTGCCTTTTTGACCTTGGTAAGCCTGTGACGCAAAAAAATGAATTCGGACTCCTCTAAGGAGAGATGGTCACTGTAGCCGCGGTCCTGTCAGCATTCTCCTTGTCAAACCCCGTTCTTTGACTCCACGTGGTCTATTTATATTTTCCTCGGAAATTTATTTATCAAATTCGTGGAATTTGATAAATAAACGTTATCCACAACCTTTGCAATTTTATTTATATCTCTGAACCTTATAAAAAATGTTTAACTCTTTCGAACTTTATATTAATACTCCATGCCTTTTAAACAAACGGCTTATAATAAATCGTGGCTCCGGGCCCCACCTCTACGATTGATGGCCCAATTAGACGCACGCCCTGTACCAGTTATCTTCTGCGCATCTTTATCCAACGACCACCGTCTGATGGCCCCTTCCCAAATCAACGGCTCTCGGCAATATCGCTCGGCGCCCCTAGTGGAACAATAACGTGCGATGGCGCGCTTTGAACGGTGGTTTTCCGGGGGTCCACCTCTCCACGTGTCGCTTACCCTATGGAATCACTCACGTTCAGGAAATACTGCTTGCTCCGCAAAAGCGGTGTGATATGGGAAATCCGGGGTTGCGTTATCCCTTGAATTCAGTTAACTCAGGCCTAGCCATAGTTCAGGACTCAATCAACAGCGGGACAGTTCCTCTTCTTATTAGGCGGGGTTTTTATCAATTCGGCTTACTATTATCATTAAACAGACCTCCACGACCACAGTTTCACACTCGCTCTTCGTCTGTGGTTGGGGTTTCCAATTATTCAAGTAATTCAAGGAAACAACGATCACAGAGATACAACAATTGTACAATGACTCAATTCAACAAGACAGTGTCCAATCGCCTCACAACTTAAACAAATTCCTCTCGAATAATAATTTAAGACAGATGGATAGTCGACGGAAAACGAAATTCACTTAACTAGAAGCGATTGTTCAATACACAGATTTTATTGCAGAATCTCTTTCTCCTTTTCTTCCTTCTCCTCTGTTCTCCTATATACATCCGAGGGATTACATTTATATACATGAAAATTTGTCTGTTCGGTTCCTCTGTGAGGACCGTTTTAGAAAATCAACAGCCTAATTAAAATAATTCAACTAACTGAAATATGACAGACAGACTAACTGAACTATTCGACTTCTACGACTCTAACTGATCTAAATGATACAGTCAGCTGAGGTATTGACACCTAGCTGTTACAATTCAAATATTTTCGACCCCTACTAGCCACAACATGTGGAAAAAATTCCTACATTGCTAGCTAGTGTCTAATGCCCCTGCATCAGACTCCCAATGGCAATAATTTTCATGGGCTCCTGTCCATGAGCTCTTCCACTTATCTGCCTATCTTCTGCAACATTCCTTCAGTCATCCAAGTGGTATCTTCCTCTGGTTTGTCCTTCCATTTGATTAAGTACTAAAAGTACTCTTGTCCTCTGGTCCTTTTGAACGCTCTCTTGTCCAATATCTTCTCTGGTTGCAATGGTTGTGCTGGAGGTAGCTACTCTTTCCACTCAATTTGTCCCTTGTCTGCTGCTATTTATTCTTCACCATCATCTTCATACTTGTACAAATATGCAACATTAAAAATGGGAGATATTCCAACATCAGGAGGTAATTCAATCTCATAAGCATTTGCAGAAAACTTTCTAAGTATCTTGCATGGCCCAATATTTTTGAACTTCAATTTGTTATAATGCTTCTTCGGGAACCTCTCCTTTCTCAGATGTGCCAAAACCAAATCTCCCACTTCAAAATGAACTTATTTTCTGTTCAAGTCTGCTATGCTCTTGTATCTAATGTTGCTGCCTTATAGTTGTTGTTTCACTTGTTCATGTATGGCCTGGATTTCTGAAGAAAATTCCTCACCATCTGCACTCCTTAGCTCTGCCTTTCCCAGATTTCTTAACTCTGATATTCCTCTGGGGTGCATTCCATAAACAATGTAGAATGGACTCTGCCCTGTACTCCTATTTGGTGAGTCATTATATGCATATTCTTCCTGGGGAAAAAATTTGTCCCACTGCTTGGGATGCTCTCCTGCAAGACTTCTCAACAAATTTCCCAGACTCCTATTCACTACCTCAGTTTTTCCATCAGTCTGAGGATGATAAGCTAAGCTGAAACTCAGTTTGGTGCCAATTTTCTTCTACAATGTCCTCCAAAAGTGACCCACAAATCTAGTGTCTTTGTCTGAAATAATACTCTTGGGAAACCCATGCAATCTAACAACTTCTTTGAAAAACAAGTTAGCAACATGGGTGGCATCATTAGTTTTATAGCATGGAATAAAATGCGCCATTTTGGAGAATCTGTCCACTACAACAAAGACTGCATCATTCCCTCTTTGAGTCTTGGGCAATCCTAGAACAAAATCCATACTCACCATGTCCCAAGGCCTGTCTGGAATAGGCAAGCGAGTGTACAATCCTGCATTCTGGCTCCTTCCTTCGGCATATTGACAGATTTTGCAATTCTTCACAAACTTATCCACTTCTACTCTCATCTTGGGCCAGTAATATAAGTGACTCAGCTGCTCATAAGTCTTATCAGTACTAAAGTGTCCAGCAAGTCCACCACTATGCTTCTCTTTGATCAAATTTTCTCTCATGGAACATCTTGGTACACACAGTTGGCTTCTTCTGAATAACAAGTCCTCCTACAGGAAATAATCCAGTAACTGGCTTCTATCTGTTAAAATAGGGTTACTACATGCCTCAAATGCTTCTTTAAAATTTGGATCTGTCTTATACAATTCTTTGAGAAAATAAAATCCTACAACTTCAAAAAAAATTTCTTGAACAAGCATGTGCCTCCTACTCAAAGCATCAACTACTTTATTGGCTTCGCCACTTATATGTTTCAAAACAAAATTAAAACCTTGGAGATACTCAACCCATTTAGCATGCTTATGTTTCAACTTGGGCTGTTGTACAATATACTGCAAAGCATGATTGTCAGAATATAATACAAATTCCCCTGACATCAAATAATGTCGCCACTTTTTCAGTGCTTGAACAATTGCATAGAATTCCTTCTCATAAGAGGAATACTTTCTCCTGGTGTCATTCAGCTTCTCACTGAAATATGCTACAGGTCTATCATCCTAACTCAACACAACTCCAATGGCCTCCCCACTAGCATCACATTTTACTTGAAATGGTTTAGTAAAATCAGGCATAATCAAAACAGGCTTCTCCGTTATCTTTTGCTTCAAAACTTTAAAGTTACTTTCTGCTTCAGAAGCCCACTTAAATGGTTGTTTTATCTTCTTTATTGTCTCAATTATGGGTGCATTGATCTTACTGAAGTTCCTTATAAACTTTCTGTAAAAGCTGGCAAGTCCATGGAAACTTCTTACCTCAAAGACATTCCTGGGTGAAGGCCACGGACAATTGCATTAACATTTTCTGGGTCCATCTTCTATCCTTCTGCAGAAACAAAAAAACCCAAATACACCAACTCTTCTTTCATGAATGAGCATTTCTTCAGATTTATCAGCAGTTTCTCTTGGTGCAGCTTATTCAAGACATGATTAAGATGCCTTAAATGTTCTTCTTTAGTTCTGTTGAAAACTAATATATCATCCAAATATACTATCACAAACTTTCCAATGAATTCTTTCAATATTTCATTCATAAGTCTCATAAAAGTGCTAGGTGCATTTGACAACCCAAAAGGCATTACCATCCATTCACACAGTCCTTCATTTGTCTTAAAGGCAGTTTTCCACTCATCACCCTCTCTTATTCTAATCTGATGGTATCCACTCTTTAAATCTATCTTTGAGAAATATTTAGCACCACTCAAACAGTCCATTAAGTCCTCCACTTTGGGAAAAGGGAATCTGTACCTGATTGTGATCTTATTGATTGCTTTGGAATCAGTACACATCCTCCAGCCTCCATCTTTCTTTGGGCTCAATACTGCTGGTACTGCACATGGGCTCAAACTTTCTCTAATCAGCCCCTTGTCCACCAATTCCCGTACTTGTCTCCCGATTTCCTCATTTTCCTTGGAGTCATTCTGTAGGATGCCTTGTTTGGCAGATTTGAACCAGGGATAAAATCTATCTGATGGTTGATCTTTCTCAAAGGTGGCAGCTCATCAGGTAAATCGTCCACAACAATGTCACAGTAATTGTCTAACATCTCTTGTATTTCTACCAGCAAATCAGAAATTTTTGTAGAAGTAAGAACTACTTTAGGTTTGCAAACCAAAGAAAAGTTGTTATGGAGGTAAATCCCCTCTGCGGACAGAGGTGATCCCTACTAGCCTAGACCGGGTCTAGAAACAATCGTTCACGCTATAGTGCAGGTTCCTAATTGCAAATAAATCAACTAGCGATGAAGGCTTACCCGGAATCCAACGCTGTCGCTTGTAGAGAAAGTAGCGCTCCTGTTCCTTAGCTCTAGCAGATCACAATCCTCACGATCTCCATGATCGGACACCTGCACATGCAAGAAACAAAACAAATGCAAGCATAAAATCCAGTATATGAAACTATATGTCAGTCAGAGAAGACATAACTCATCATCATAATCAATAATAGGAGTGGAACCATAACCAATATTCGCTTATCATTAATCAATCAAAGAAGAATACAACCATAGCCCTGACGCTGAATTCTCCTTCGGAGGGTCGCCAGCGGAACACGTCTCAAAAATGCCTATCGGGGATGGGACAAGCCTCTCTCTTCGGATGTCTCGACGATAATCTCCTTGCTTGGATTTGGCCTTAAGGGAATGAATCAAGGCTCTTGCAGCATAAGGCTCTGATGGCTCTTGGGAACTTGGAGATTCAGCCATTCAGCCCCTTCATCAATGGATGAAGGCTATATTTATAGAGGAGAGAAGGAGGTTGGGATCCCTACAATAGTGGAAGGGAGGCCTTATCCCTTGGGAGGTTCCCCATAAGGTGGAAACAAGAGGCCAAAGGAGGAAGGCCGTGGTTATTCAGTCGAAACCACTCCTGATGACTCATCCACGAAGTTGTTGTAATCGAAACTTTGCCTCTCTTTTTTTAAACTTTCCAAAAATAGATTGGTGCGGGTGCTTAACTGGGACAGAGCGCCAATTGGCGTGGGCTCAGTGTTAATTTTCACCAATTGGCACGAAGACATAACGGGCTACCAGCGCCAAGGCAAAAACAAGTGTTTTTAGGGGTCTGCTCATGAAATAATCAACAGAAGAAATGTTGTCCTCATGGAAAGGGATGCAATGATGGTGTTTGCAAGGCATAACATTGCTTATTGGTCACAGAAATGACCCTCCAATGGGCGAGATGGGGATTGTAGGGACAGTGTCAAATTATTGTGTAACAGATGCCCCCTAAAGCATGAGGCCCGAAAGAGAGAGAGGGGTGAAATGCTTTACGAGAACGTGTCCAACTGAAAACACCGCCGTCGGAAAACCTACGTAGAGAAGTACAACTGATATCTCAAATACATGATATATGTGGTATGGGCGTAGCCATCCATAATAGAGTATATAATAATCCAAATCCAAGGTATGGACGCAGCCATCCAGTGAGGATCGAAAAATAGACTCAGGTATGGTCACATCCATCCAATCAGTGAGTCATGTAACTAATCATAAGAATCCACAAAATCGCAGCCTAGATTAAAACAGACAGAATCCAGGGTCTTGCGCTCCATCTCGACTCAAACAAAGTACAAGTTCAAGCATGCGAATATGTGAGTTGAATTCAAACATGCAAGAACACCGCCTGATTACCAGCCAATGATGAAAGATGTTAACAGACACGAGAGGTACCACCACTAATGACAATGGTCCTCAAGGTACTATAGGTACAATCCACGGCGTGTGAATCAATGAGCTGGCGTCGAACACCCGTAGAATCACTCGATTGGAGGCCAATGATGAAAACCTCACGTCGAATGCGAAGAACCTGCCATTGAGGCATGCAGGCTCCAAGGTACCAGAAGGGAGTCTCTAGATCAGCTTCCTGGATAATGAGTTGAAGTCGACAGGAAGTGACCTTGATCAAAGGTGGGCCATAGTGTTTCCCACATCATCGACACGAGACAAAGGAACATAATGTCTTTGTGAATTAAGATTAGACGAGAATCAGAGGAAGGTTGGTACTTGCAGAGGTCAACTTCTCTTGAACATATAAATGGCACGACAGTGAGTTTGGCAGCATTTGACATCAACAGATCAAAGGTCATGGCGATGAGGCAAAGAGCAGATGAGAGGTCAAAAGGATTACCCAAACCCACGGAGGCAAGTGGAAAACGAGATGAGATGTCACCAACCCAACATGAATTCAGACAAGTGCCATGTTCAAGAGAGACATACTACCGACACGACCATGTTGTTGGTTCCATTTTCCCCCACCATTTCTGGTGAGTACCTCTTTATTTTTACACAAGCTTGAAGAGGATACCATATGCTTGTCATATAAGTCCATCCTAGTACATTTTACGAGCCCTAGGAAGGAGGAACTCGAATATCGTCATCACGACTGAATCCAATGTCATCAAGGTTTAACGAGTCTGACAAAGGAAGAACTTGGTGTCTCTTCATGTTTAGAGATTTTGAAAAGACAGCAGAAAAGTAAACTCCAACGATCCCTTTTCGTAAATAGTTCCTCAGACCCGAAAAGGTAGAAAATAATATCTGAGAAAACCTCCTAGTCGCAATAGGCTAGGGTATTCCTTTTTCGTAAATAATCTATCCCAGCCCGAAAAAGGGGTAAACGTATGCTGGGTAGATGTCATTTCATAACCACTTTAACGAGATCAAAACGACAAGCAACTCGGCAATCTTTTCATGTTTAGGGAGTCAGAAAAGAGCTGAAAGATGACTCCTCCTAGAGGGACGAGTGGTATAAAGGGAAGCAACTGGTTCCAGTAATGGTGGAACTGCTCTGAACAAATAAAGGTTAAGAGGCTGGCTAACAAGACCACTGATCGCAGTGGTTGCTCAGGAATGGGTAAAATAACCAAGTGAAGGCATATGATCAGCCAAGCTGATAGTGACGATGGAGTGAGAAAACCAAGGCTCATCTGGCAAAAATAGGCTGATAAAATGGAAATCACCAAAGGTTTCATTTTTACACAAGCTTGAAATCAGGAAACTCTGCTTGAATTTGGTTTCATTTTTACACAAGCTTGAAACAAAGATAAACTATGCTTGAAACCGGTTTCATTTTTACACAAGCTTGAAACGGAAATAAACTATGCTTGAAAAAGTAAGCATGCCCCCCAGCATGGTGACTCAATTCGAGGTACATGCCACCCAAGCTTCAGTCCATATGAAAGGCAGATGGAGTGAAGGTTCAAGTTACGAGATCTAAGAAAGACTCTACTGGGATTTTACAAGATCTGATCAAAGACTCGAATTGAACGGGAAAGTGTTTCAGTATTTTAACGAGATTGACACATTAAAAGAACTATCCTCAGGACACCTTGTTTCATTGTTTAAGGAGCTTGGCACAAGACAAGGAACTATGCTCCAACAACCTTGTTTCATTTTTTAAGGAGCTTGACACAAGACAAGGAACTCTACTCCGACAACCTTGTTTCATTTTTTAAGGAGCTTGACACAAGACAAGGAACTCTGCTCCGACAACCTTATCATAATGAACAAGAAGTCATCGCTTCCAAGAGTTCCATTCCTGATGGAAGAAAAAAATTCTAGAAGTCAGGACCCAATGCCCCCAGCACACTATGCATGACTGCATCATCACTGAGTACAGGCATGGGGTATGTAGCCACATAGTTGACTTGTGGTGGGGCAGATACAATGGGTGGATAAAAACTAGGAAGGGATGATGGCGGGTTAGCTGCCACATCAGGAACAAAGAATGAAAGCTGATCAATGGTCGTGATCTGTCCTTCATGCGGAAAACAGACCACACGAAAAAGGGAGGAGACAAGCGCTCCCATGGCATAGGTGTAATCACGCCCCAAGAGCAGATTGAAATACAAGGGGCCTGGAACAACCATCACGTCCATATGGACAGTTTTACCTCCCAAAGTAACAGGTAACCTTGGAAGGATCCCTAGGGGTTGACTCATTCTTCTGTTAAATGCCAACAGATTCTGCGTAACAAGCGCAAGCGGCGGCGAGCCGAAAGCTTGCCAAGTAGTCGAGGATAGAACACTAACAGATGCGCCTTCATCTATAATGGTGCTGGGTACGACCAAACCAAAAGCCTGTACTGTGATCTCGAAAGGCACATAAGACGGAAGGCGATATCCTGCAAATCGACTCCAGTCAAAGGAAGCGACCAAACTAATCGAAGGGGCTACCATCGAACTAAGATGGTCTTCCCTTGGTGTTACAGAAGAAGAAGAAACATCCTCCATGACCTCCATCTCGAAGGTGGGAGGAGTATCCTCCAGGACCTCCATCACGGGAGGTGGAGGAGCAACTTCTTGAGGCATAGGGACAAGAGAATATTTCTCCAAATCCAAGGAATCTGAAGAAACAAGAAGAACCTGAGGGATGTGAGGTCCACTCTCAATGGAAAAGACCTGGTGCACCGTAGGCGGGGCCAGCTCAACCGATCCCACGACCAAAGGCTGGTCGGGAATGGATTCCTGAATTTGAATTTCCGAGGGAGTGGGATCGACCAAGGATGACTCTTGACCAATCGTAGGATCAGCTGGTGGAGGACTCAAAGAAAGTTGTTTGTAACCAGCTGGAAGGCACGGCATATAAATAGCCGAGTTGTCCAAAACTTTCTTGGCTTCATCCATATAAGGACAAAGGTGAATGGCATGGTGCCTTTCACACAACTTACAGGGATTGGTGAGCTTACCCTGTTTCTTAGGAGTCTTACCAGCACTAGTTGAAGACGTGCCCCCAACCTGCCTCCTAGAAGCCAAAGGCAATGGTGGACGACTTTTGGACCATACTTCGAGCACCTTGGGAATGTCAGGGCAGTCTCGAAGAAGATGGTTTCCAGTGCACAACATGCAAGGGAATTTGAATTTCCATGGAGGGTTGGAAGGTTTATCAAGAGGAGACATTTCGGAAGCAGTAGCTACAACTTTAGTCTCTCGCTTATCAGACTTCTTCTTCTTTGTCTTCTTCTTCTTCTTCTTACCCACCTGGTTACTCAAATCTAGACTTTCAGCAGGCGAAGTAGAAGAGGAGGACACAGAAACAGGTGAAGAAGGGGAGAGGTCCACCTTGGAATCAACATGACGTTGTTCAGGCGGAGGAACTGATTGAACAGTAGCCAAGACATTTGGGACCACAGAGGTTGAAGACAACCAAACAGGCAACCCAATAGTTAACCCGGGAAGGGACAACGTTGCCATATAAGGAGCACCAACATTTCCAAAAGGAGGAAAAGGACCAGGATTCCCATTGGAGGGGATTCCTTGGTTGGAGAACTCTGGAAAAGTTTCCATTAGAAACAATCTTCAGAACAACACCCTAAGGAAACTAACTTTAACCAGGAATATTTCGTGGGCAGTTAATTTTTAAAACATTGAAACAAAACTCTATCGTTTCATCTTTTAAGAGTCGAGAAACAGGCAAAAGGTGACTCTATCGCTTTCAGATTGGAAACAAGCATGAAAGGACAAGCACTTGATGATATTTTCAAATTTAAGGAGTTAGATAAGATCAAAATGACTGCTCAGGAATGCTAGGCAAAGGGTGTACCAAATAAACGTGAACTGCAATATACACCTTGGTTTCAAAATGAAAGAGAAATCAACCAAGGACTTAATGTACATGCAGGCAATCTCCCCGAATGTTGTGTCCGGTGTATCACGGGTATAAGGCGGCAGACTCGGCTTCCTACGGATAAAGGATAGCAACCTAGTGGGGTCTCCCTTTATATACGCGATGGTACGGGGAGCACAAGTCCATACTAGTGTTGTCTAAAGCCAAGAGGCGAACGACAGCTACTAGGTTTAAAGACGCCGAAACACGTCTCTAGCCTAGACAACTAAATGTTGCGTTAATGTTTCAATGCTTCCTTAGGTAAATTGAGTAACTTTTATGGTTTATCTTCAATTATGTTTCGGTTTCAAGGCCCTATCGTATGTCACATGACAATCTCCTGTATGCAGCTATATGAGAAAAGAAAACTTTTCAATTCGATGAATGCTATCTAGTTAAGGGAAGAGCTTCAAACAATGATGCGACATAAAAAAACACTGCAAACGAAATCTTTTCCAAACTAGATGAATTTCACTATCCAAAAGTATTCTAAAACATTCAACGATGCGAATGATGCAATGTAATCTATGCAAAATCCTCTTTTTTCTAAAACTATGCAATTGTAATCTATGCACAATTTCCTTTTTTCTTTTCAAATGATAAGAATGCACTCAATGCATTTTTCGATGAAATGAGAATATACTTAATGCATGATTTTAATAAAAGAGAATGCAATCAAAGCGATTTCTAGTTTTCAATAATTAAACAATGTAATCTAAGTTCAATGATAAATCTCAAACAATACTTTTCAATGCAATGTGATCTAATGCATTTAAACGAAAACCAAACTATGAGACGAAAACTAAAAGAACGCAAATCTCCTTAATCAAGGATGAATGCAAAAGAGATGTAAACAAACACTAAGAATGAAATCGTTGTTTCAAACACTTTGTCACGAAGTCCCTCAAAAGGTGACAAGACATATGAGGTCAAACAAAAAGAGGACTTCCAAAGAAAGAGATCAAAACAAGGCATTCATTCCCTTTTACATCAAACAATCATGAAGAGAAGACATCTCAAACAATGAGCAATGTAATCTATGCTCATATAGTGAAAAGACTGGAAGGGAAAGACACACTGGTGAAGGATTCAGGGAAAAAATCCCAATTTTCACACACCCTGAAATTGGCACGACTTTGTCATTGACAACTAGCACCAACTGGCGCGACTTGCTCACTGACAACTAGCGCCAATGCCCAATTAGCACGGGTTGCTAGCTAACAACTAGCGCCAACGCCTGAATATGAAAAAACAAAGAATTTCTCCCAACCAAGACTAGACTCAGACTCACCACTTCAAGCAGAATCCAAAACAAACCCAGAAGTAAAGTAATAACCAAAAGAAGCTTCCGAACAAGGGTAAACCCTAGCACCTACAGAAGATGGCGCAACTGTATGGTTGTAATCCGCGCCAGACAGGGGATGGCGAGAGTGATGAACTGGCAACCCGTGCCAATTGGCACAACTGTCAGGGCGAAAACCGCGCCAATCAAGCTAACTATGAAAAGGTGAAAATTTGGAAAAGCAGAGGTCAGATTTGATCCTCTGGGGCTGAACCAAAAGCCAAACACAAAAAGATCCAGCCAAAAGAGCCGATCAAGCAAGCAGAATTGAGAAACAACCGAAAAGACAAGACAATACTCCAAGTGTTCAGTTCATAAACTAAACCGGAGATTGACTGAAGCAGCTTTGATATAATCTGCTAATGCAGAGAAATAGTGTTTCAAAGGCTATCTGGATAAATTCAGGCTCCATCTATAGCTTACAAAGCAGAGCAACAAGCTAAACGATCCCCAGCGGAGTCGCCAATTTGTTGTGCAGGTAAATCCCCTCTGCGGACAGAGGCGATCCCTACTAGCCCAAACTGGGTCTAGCAACAATCGTTCACGCTATAGTGCAGGTTACTAATTGCAAATAAACCAACTAGCGATGAAGGTTTACCTGGAATCCAACGTTGTCGCTTGTAGAGAAAGTAGCGCTCCCGTTCCTTAACTCTAGCAGCTCACAATCCTCACGATCTCCATGATCAGACACCTGCACACGCAAGAAACAAAACAAACGCAAGCGTAAAATCTAGTATATGCAACTATATGTCAGTTAGAGAAGACATAACTCATCATCATAATCAATAACAGGAGTGGAACCATAACCAATATTCGCTTTTCATTAATCAATCAAAGAAGAATACAACCATAGCCCTGACGCTGAATTCTCCTTCGGAGGGTCACCAACGGAACACGTCTCAAAAAAGCCTGTCAGGGATGGGACAAGCCTCTCTCTTCGGATGTCTCGACGATAATCTCCTTGCTTGGATTTGGCCTTAAGGGAATGAATCAAGGCTCTTGCAGCATAAGGCTCTGATGGCTCTTGGGAACTTGGAGACTTGGAGATTCAGCCATTCAGCCCCTTCATCAATGGATGAAGGCTATATTTATAGAGGAGAGGAAGAGGTTGGGATCCCTACAATAGTGGAATGGAGGCCTTATCCCTTGGGAGGTTCCCCATAAGGTGGAAACAAGAGGCCAAAGGAGGAAGGACGTGGTTATTCAGACGAAACCACTCCTGATGACTCATCGACGAAGTTGTTGTAATCGAAACTTCGCCTCTTTTTTTAAAAAAATTCCAAAAACATATTGGTGCAGGCGCTTAACTGGGACAAAGCGCCAATTGGCACGGGCTCAGTGTTAATTTTCCCCAATTGGCACGAGGACATAACGGGCTACCAGCACCAAGGCAAAAACAGGTGTTTTTAGGGGTCTTCTCAGGAAATAATCAACAGAAGAAATGTTGTCCTCATGGAAAGGGATGCAATGATGGTGTTTGCAAGGCATGACATTGCTTATTGGTCACAGAAACGACCCTCTAATGGGTGAGATGGGGATTGCAGGGACGGTGACAAATTACTGTGTAACAAAAGCTTACCTCTTCTTCTTCTATCTGCTGTAGATATTCCTTCCCGCTCAGCAACAAAGTCTTTGGATCAATCACTCTGCTGGATGGCTCTCCTTCTTCCATGGGTATCAATATATGATGTACCCCATCCTTGAAGAACTTGTAAGTGTTCTTCTTGCCATCATGCACTGCTGCTCTGTCAAACTGCCAAGGTCTACCCAGTAGTATATGACACACATCCATGGGCATTACATCACACATGACCTTATCTTTATATTTTCCCATTTACAGCTCTATCTCACACTGTTCCTTTACAACCAGCTGGTGCCCTTTGTGCAGCCAGGACACCCTATAGGGATTTGGGTGCTCCCTTGTCTTCAACTTCAATTTTTCTATTACCTCAATGGAAACCAGATTGTCTGTGCTGCCACTATCAATGACTAGCTGGCAGCACTTCCCTTGGACCTTGCATATGCTCCTAAAAAAAGTCTTCCTTTGTGCAAGCTCAGTGACCTCTTTGGCTTGCTTCAACAGGACCTTATTTACCACCAAGGACTCTCCCCTCTCTGGAAGAATTTCTTCTTCAATTTCTTCCTCTTTTCCAGCTTGGGCAACAACAACATTTCTCGGACCAGCACCCACATTCTCTGGACACTCATAGTGCTTATGTCCCACTTGCTGACATCTATAGCACCTCAACTCTCTACCTCTTCCTCCTCTTCCTTTTCCTTTGTAAGAACCCCTTTTGCCCCTTGCATCATCCTCTGTAGATGCATTCTGAGGTTAGCTACTGTTAGCTCCATCCCTGGGTGTAGTAGGCTTTCCTCTACCACCCTGACTTCCCTTCCCACGGAAAGTACCTCTCTTCTTGGAAGATTTTTTTCTCAGGAGTTTCTCCTCTGCTTTCAAGGCCATCTGATAGTCCTCTTCCACTGTCTTAGGAGACATAAGACCTATCTCATCTTGTATCTCCAGCTTGAGACCATTCACATATCTGGCAATCTTCTCTGGTGTGTCTTGGAATTGCCCAGCCCTTATGCTTACTCTGTAGAATTCCTTTGTGTATTCTTTTACTGTCAGCAACCTCTGTCTCAGGTTCTGCATCTGCTTATACAATGTCAGCTGATAATCACTAGGCAAGAATTTACCTTTTAATTTAGCCACCATTCTAGTCCAGCTCTTGATAGTTTGCTTGCCAACTCTCCTCCTTTCTGCCTGCACTCCATCCCACCAAAGTGCAGCATGTCCTTTCAGCTTTGTCACAGCAAACTTGACCTTTTTATCTTCACTTATTTATTCATAATCGAAGCACTTGTTCATTTCATTTGTCCAGTCCACCAGTTCCTCTGGATTCAGTCCCCCTACATAACTCGACACTTCAATTCTGGGCTTAACTGCAAACCCCGGAACAGTTCTAAGGAGTCTCATGTTAGGAGGAATTTCAACATTCTATTCAGCTTCTTCTGTTTCAGGTTCACTAATGTCTTCAGGATCTCTGGGCTGTCTTCGCTCCATGGCATCCATTCTGGCTTCGACCCTCTGCAACATCCCCAACACCTCTGCGTTGGCAACAGGTCTCCTTCTGCCAGCACCTCTACCAACTCGGATTTCCATGTCATCTTTCTGCAAAAACAACCTTAAAACAATGGCTTTGATACCACAAATGATGCAACAAAACTAAATTCAGACTCCTCTAAGGAGAGATGGTCACTGTATTCGTGGTCCTGTCAGCGTTCTCCTTGTCAAACCCTGTTCTTTGACTCCACGTGGTCTACTTATATTTTCCTCGGAAATTTATTTATCAAATTCGTGGAATTTGATAAATAAACGTTATCCACAACCTTTGCAATTTTATTTATATCTCCAAACCTTATAACAAATTTTTAACTCTTTCGAACTTTATATTAATACTCCATGCCTTTTAAACAAACAGCTTATAATAAATCGTGGCTCCGAGCCCCACCTCTACGATCGATGGCCCAATCAGACACACACCCCGTACCAGTTATCTTCCATGCATCTTTATCCAATGACCACCGTCTGATGGCCCCTTCCCAAATCAACGGCTCTCGGCAATATCGCTCGGCTCCCCTGGTCGAACGATAACGTGCGATGGTGCGCTTTGAACGGTGGTTTTCCGGGGGTCCACCTCTCCACGTGTCGCTTACCCTATGGAATCGCTCACGTTCAGGAAATACCGCTTGCTCCACAAAAGTGGTGCGATATGGGCAATCCGGGGTTGCGAATCCACTAGTGGTTTTGTACAGTGATTTACCAAGGTTTTTCCGGGGTTTCATTATCCCTTGAATTCAGTTAACTCGGGCCTAGCCATGGTTCAGGACTCAATCAACAATGGGACAGTTCCTCTTCTTATTAGGCGGGGTTTTTATCAATTCGGCTTACTATTATCATTAAACAGAGCTCCACGACCACGGTTTCACACTCGCTCTTCGTCTGTGGTTGGGGTTTCCAATTATTCAAGTTATTCAAGAAAACAACGATCACAGAGATAAAAAAATTGTACAATGACTCAATTCAACAAGACAGTGTCTAATCGCCTCACAACTTAAACAAATTCCTCTCGAATAATAATTTAAGACAGATGGATAGCCGACGGAAAACGAAATTCACTTAACTGGAAGCGATTGTTCAATACACAGATTTTATTGCAGAATCTCTTTCTCCTTTTCCTCCTTCTCCTCTGCTCTCCTATATACATCCGAGGGATTACATTTATATACATGAACATTTGTCTTTTCGGTTCCTCTATGAGGACCGTTTTAGAAAATCAACATCCTAATTAAAATAATTCAACTAACTGAAATATGACAGACAGACTAACTGAACTATTCGACTTCTACGACTCTAACTGATCTAAATGATACAGTCAGCTGAGGTATTGACACCTAGCTGTTACAATTCAAATATTTTCGACCCCTACTAGCCACAATATGTGGACAAACTTCCTACATTTCTGGCTAGTGTCTAATGCCCCTGCATCAGCCTGTAGTGAAGGCTAGGGATATGACCTCCGACTTCCATTCAGGTACTGGTATGGGTGGCAATAATCCTACGGGATGTTGATTCTCCACCTTGACCTATTGAAACTCTAGAAATTTATCTAAATACTCAACAATATTTTTACGCATACCAAGCCAAAATATACTTTCCTAATAGCAGTTAACATTTTCTAGTATCCTGGGTGTCCCGCATAATTACTTCGATGATATTCATTCATGATTACTCCTTTAGGTCCACACGGTTTGGTACGTACAACTTTCCTCTAAAGGTTAGCATCTGTTCCTTATTAACTCCATATTCAGAAGTATTTCCTTTCTTTCTGATCTCTTCCATTTGCTGCCATAGAAATTGATATTCAGGGTCCTTCTGTGCTTCCTCTTTTAATTGATCCAAGAATTTACATTCAAGCTGATTATAGTAAAGCTCATAAACACAATGCAGAATTATACTCAAAGCATCAGCCACCTGGTTTTCCTTACCCTTCACATGCTAGATGTCCATATCAAACTCACTTAAGAAGGCATTCCATCTTGCCTGTCGGAAGTTTAATTCAAATTGTTTGAAATAACTATTTAGGCTGATATGATCTGTCTTTAGTACAAACATTTTACCCAGCAAGTAGTGTCTCCACACCCGAAGTGCATGTACTACTGCTTTTAACTCTAGATCATAGGCTGAATATCTTTGTTCATGCTCCTTTAGCTTCCTTGACTCATAAGCAACTACTTTCCCTTCCTGAGATAAAACTGCCCCAACTCCCTCTTTATATGTGTCTATAAAAACTTCAAATTCTTTGTTTGGGACAGCTACCCTCAACATTGGTGCAGTGGTCAACAACTTCTTCAACTTCTCAAAAATTTTCTGGCACTCAACCATCCATTTAAAGAATTTTCCTTTCCTTTGCAAGGAGGTAATTAGAAAAGCAATTCTAGAAAATCCTTCAATAAATATTCGAGAGTACCCAGCCAATCCCATAAAGGATCGAATATCAACCACATTCTAGGGTACCCGCCATTCCATGATTGTCTTGATTTTATCTGGATAAAAAAAAATCCCTTCTGCTGAAATAACATGGCCTAGGTACTAGATTTCTGTTTTGAAGAAATCACACTTGCTAAACTTAACATACAGCTGTTGTTTTCTTAACATTTCCAGCACAATCCTTAGATGTTCTTTATGTTCTTCCAGGTTCTTAGAATAAATTAGAATATCATCATTGAATATGAGTATAAAATTATCTAGAAAAGGATGGAATATACCATGCATTAACCTCATAAAGGTTGTTGGTGCATTAGATAACCCGAAGGGTAATACCACAAATTCATAATGCTCGTACCTGGTACGGAAAGAATTCTTGAAAATATCTTCATCCTTTATTTGAATTTGATGATACCCAGATCTTAAATCTATTTTTGAAAACACTGTGGCCCCCTTCACCTGATCAAATAGATCATCAATCCTTGGTAAGGAATATTTATTTTTGACGGTTAACTTGTTGAGTTGTCTATAGTCCATGCAAATTGGAGTGTGAAAACTCTGGTAAACTTGAATAAGTATATATTATTATTGACAAAAGATGAGATGCCTACAATTGGGAATCACCAAGGCTTTAAATACAGCCTTACGGGGTCCCTTGGCAAAGAGGCATGATCAACAGCATGATCATTGATCATGCCCTTCCACTTTAATAAACCTAAGACAACTATATTTAACTAATAATTAATAAATTATACATAACATTTCCCCTCCCTTAAATATTCTTTGTCCTCAAAGCATACGTAAAGATAGGTGTTACTGATGAAACGCTTCAGATTCCCAAGAGGCTTCTTCTACGGGCAAATCCTTCCATTTGATTAAATATTCCGTAATAACACGAGAGCGTAGCTTCTTTTCTTGGGTAGATAGGATACTTTCGGGCTCCAAAATGATCCTTCCTTCATCATCCAAAATTGGGAGTGTCATTTGGGATGAATAATGGTCACCCAATGCTCTTTTTAAGCATGACACATGGAAGACGTTGTGAACACGACTTGTATCGGGAAGGCTCAACCCATAAGCGACTTGACTAATCTTTTTGATAATTTGATACGGACCATAGAAATTTGGAGCTAATTTATGTTTCCCTTTTTGTTTTAGGGACAACTGCTTGTACTGTTGGAGCTTGACAAACACCCAGTCTCCAACTTCAAATTATTTTTCAGTTCGATTACGATCAGCCTATTGCTTCATACGATTCTGTGCAATATTCAGATTTTCTTTTAGAACTTGGATGACCTTTTGGTGTTCTTCTAGTTGGCTTTTAACTGCTGGAAGATTTGATTGGACTGAAGCAAAATATTTCCACTTCGGGGGCTCATATCCATATAAAGCTTGGAATGGAGTCATTTTTTTCGACGTATGGTAAGTGGAATTATACCACCATTCAGCGAGATGCAACCATTGAACCCACTTATTTTGTTTTTCCGTAGCATAACACCATATGTAAGCTTCCAAAAATTTATTGACAACCTCTATTTGTCCATCTGTTTGGGGGTGATAAGCTGAGCTCATGTTGAGGTAGGTTCCTATATGGTTGAACAATTCCTTCCAAAAATTTCCTTTAAATTTGACATCCCCGTCCCTGAAAATGACTTTTGGGAAGCCGTGTAGTTTATAAATATGTTTACAGAATATCACCGCAATTTGCTTTACAGAGTCTGTTTTCTTGATAGTGATAACGTGAGCATATTTAGTGAATCTATCTACTACGATGAAGATCTTATCCTTCCCATCAGATATAGGTAATCCTTCAATAAAATCCATCGATATTTCTTCCCATTTCTGATTTGAAATATTTAAGGGATGAAGTAACCTAGGTGTCATAATATTTTCACTTTTAGTTCTTTGACACTTGTCACATTCTGCTACATATTTTTGAATATCGTGACTCATACCCTTCCAAAAAATTACTGACGTGCATTGTAATAGGTTTTTAAAATATCCTACATGCCCAGATGACATGGAATCATGTGATTCCTTGAGTATTTTTTATATAAACATGGATTTGGAGTTGAGATGAATTCTTCCTTTGTACCATAAGATATCGTTCTTCAACTCAAATTTTGAATTTCCTGGGAGATTATTGATTATAGCCAACATTTCCGGATCTTTGGCGTACTCACTTCGAATCTCATTAAGCCATTCAGGAACAACAACCGAAACTACAAGTAGTGTTGGTTCTTCATCTTTCCTGGACAGGGCCTCTGCTACTACATTGTATTTTCCTTTCTTATGTAATATCTCCTTGTCGAAAGTGGAAATTTTATCGATCCATTTTTGTTGTTCTTCAAAGAGTGTTTTTTGTTGAAGGAGATACTGAAGACTGTTATGATCCGTTCGGATGGAAAATTTACTCCCTAACAAGTATTGTCTCCATTTGGCCAATGCGTGAATAATTTCAAGCATTTCCTTGTTGTATGTAGACTTGAGACGCTCTCATTTATTTAACTTCCTACTTTCAAAAGAGATAGGGTGCCCTTCTTGCATTAATATTGCACCAATACCGAATCTAGAGGCATCACGTTCGATGATAAATGGTTTAGAAAAATTGGGAGTTCCAAATACTAGTGCATTAGACATTACTTCCTTCAAATCTTCAAAACACTTTCCTGCTTCTTCATTCAATTGAAACAAATTTTTCTTTAAAATATTTGTAAGAGGTGTAGTTCTGTGCACATAGTCTTTAATAAATCTTCGATAATATCCTGTTAATCCTAAGAATCCTCTTAGCTTAGATATATTCATTGGTTTATTCCATTCCCTTATAGCTTTAATTTTAGAAGGATCCACTTTTACCCCTTCATGGGATATTATGTGTCCCAAATATTTGACTTCTTTTTTTCCAAAGGTGCATTTGGATTTCTTAGCATAAAATTGATGATCTTCTAATAATGTGAGAACTTTATGCAAGTGTTGCAAGTGCTCTTTCCAAGTTTTACTATAAATCAAAATATCATCAAAAAATACTAGTACCATTTTCCTAAGATATGGACGAAATAATTCGTTCATAGTAGCTTGCAATGTAGCTGGTGCATTTTTAAACCCAAAGGGCATTACTTTAAACTCGTAATGACCTTCATGTGTTTGAAATGCATTTTTTGGTATATCTTCCAATCTAATTCTGATCTGGTTATAGCCTGACCTTAAGTCTAACTTAGAGAAGTATTTTGCACCATGTAGCTCATCTAGCATTTCATCGATAAAGGGAATTGGAAACTTATTTTTAATTGTTATCTTATTTAATCCTTTGTAGTCAATGCATAGCTGGAACGATCCATATTTTTTTCTTACCAATATAACTGGGGCAGCATATGGACTCTTTCTTTTTGAGATGACCCCACATTTTAAAAGGTCTTGGATTATCTTCTTAATTTTTGTTTTGTGGTGATGCGGGTAGCGATAAGGCTTGATGTTAACAGGGTATGATCCTGCCTTGACTTCTATTGTATGTTCGATTTTCCTATTGGGAGGAATTTTCATTGGTAGGTCTTGGAATACTTTTTCATGTTTTTGAAGTAGTCCTTGTACTTCTGGTGGCTCTTCGTGGTTCCTTTTTTTAGATAACATTTCTAACTGATGACATTGTACTATATAGGCTGGCGCTCCTTTTCGAATCATATTCATCATCTGAGATGACGATAAGATTTTATTTCTGGGGCTTGGAATCCATACAACTTGTGCTTCTACCCTTCCCACTTAAAGCTTATAAACTGCTTCTGATGGTTGGCAGAATAAGTACCTAAGTTTTGTAGCCATTGAATTCCTATGACCACATCAACTCCTCCTATTGGTACGACATAGAATGGAGACTCTAAACTAAAGTCTTTAATATGTAATTTGACCTTATGGCATTTCCCTACTTGCTCAATCTTCTTACCATCGGCCACCATTACCTTCATATTAGGCATGGGAAAAGTAAAGATGTTGAGTCTTTGGCCATGGTTGAATCTAGAAAATTGTGGGTGCTGCTAGTGTCGATGAGAACCATTACGTTGTTTTTCTTAATGTGTCCTCTTAATTTTAGTGTCTAAGGTTCTGATATACCTGTCATGGCTGATAATGACACTTGCAGAACGCTTTCATCATCTACTTCTGGAGAGAACTCTTCGGTGTCTTCTATTCCTTCTACATCTGAATCATCATTGTTAGAGTCATTCGTTGCTTCACAATTATACATATTTTTTTCTTTTCCATTAGCACATATGTGCTTAGGGTCCCACTTTTCACCACAACGTTTTCACTTGCCCTCTCTCATCCTTTGTATTTCCATGTTAGATTTATCTCCTTCACGAAGGCATGGTGGAACATATTTCATGTTATCTTCTTTTGTAGATTGAGGAAACCTTCGTCTCGAATATACTCTTTCTGTTTTTTACCAAGATAACCTTTCAAATTTCTTTTCAGCGGCTTTTTCTTTTTGCCTTGCTAGTTCTATTGATGTAATGTCATGAAGTTCGAGCTCTTCTTCTAAATGGATTTTAAATCCTGAGATGAAAGACTGGATTAGACGAGATTCTGAAAATATAGGTGCTCGTGTCATTAAGGTCTCCCATTCTCGAGTGTACTCATCAACATCTCCTTTTTGGCGTAATTTGATGAATTTTGAAAGAAAAAAAATTCTTTTATAGCTTGAAATATTTTAAAGAATGCATCCTTAAATTTTGTCCAACTAATAGCAAGCGTCGTCTTTTTCCACCACATATACCAATTATATGCTTCTCCTTCCATTTTCATGGAAGCATGCTTAATTTTTTCATCATCACTGTTAATTTCATAAATCTCAAAATATTCTTCGGCTTTATTAAGTCATGTAACACTATTTTTTTCATTACTGTCAAACTTGGGTAGCTCTATTTTTGCTTTTTGATGATATGCTAACGGTGGGATGAGAAGGGGATATTGATTAGAAAATGCGTTCTAGAGCTGCTTATTTTGAGAATCTGCATTAATATCTTCATGATGATGTGGGGAATCGGTTTTTTCATGATGCTCTTCTGAATTCCCTGAGTCTGTTGAATTTTTCTGTTTATTGTGTTCCATATTGGGGATTATTGTTCGTTGTGTCTAACCTATCTTATCGCAGAGTTATGTCATCTTTTGCATTGCTTGGCTATGATTTTCCATGGCCTCGCTATGATTTAGCCAAATTTTTCTTTCTATTCGATTTGTTGTATCTTGAATCTTTTTAATGTCGTTGGAGTGTCCTGCAACTGTACCCTCAAGATCAACTAATCTTTTGTCGAAGTCTTTAGAATTATTATTGATATGTTTCTCAAGATCCAACAATTTTTTTTGGAATTCGGCCATCGACATTGATGACAACATTGAACGTGTATGCGATGGTGAATATTTATCTACTAGTTTTTTTTTCCTCTTTTTTTTTTCTTGAATAATAATAATTATATAATTTTTTTTAATAATTATATAATAATAAATTGTATATTATATAGTTATAAACTATATAATTTTTTTTTAACTATGATATTTAACTTATATCCGCACACCTTTTCATTAAACCACACACAATAAGTCTTATGTAATTATATATCACCGTATATTTAAACGTTGTATCATCTAATAAAACGTTGTATCGTTCTCGTGGGTTCTGCTATGGAAATTTTGTTATGTTTTCATGCAGTGAAAGAAACCACTGGCTAACAACGAATGCACCGGATAGTGGATTCAGTGTGGATGAGTGTTGATGGTACAACGACAGATGAATGGCGACGGAAAGATGGGAGATGGCGGGGGCAGGAGAGTGGGCGGGGAACGGAGAGGTGGACGGGGAACGGTGGGGGCATGAGTAGGGAGAGGCGGGGAGGAGAGGTGTCGCAGGAGGCGGGAAGGAGAGGTGGGCGGAAGGGCAAGGAGGAGAGGTGTCGGGGGAGATGGGTAGGAGGGGTGTCGAGGGAGGCAGGGAGGAGAGGTGTCGGGGGAGACGGGGAGGAGAGGTGTCGAGGAAGGCGGGGAGGAGAGGTGGGCGGGAGGGCCGTGAGGAAAGGTGGGTGGGAGGGACGTGAGGTGAGGTGAGGCCATGAGTGTAAGCCAAGAGGTGAGAGAAAAATGGTAGGGAAATGAAGGCAGCGGCAGGGGATGAAGAGACGAAAAGAGATTCTTGATGATAATTGGTTTAGGGAAAATTGATAGCTGTGTAACAAACCGCAAATTTCTCACACAGATCCTGAAGAGCGACTGCTCTGATACCAATGGAGTGTAAAAACTCTGGTAAACTTGAATAAGTATATATTATTATTGATAAAATATAAGATGCCTACAATTGGGAATCACCAAGGCTTTAAATACAGCCTTACGGTGTCCCTTGGCGAAGAGGCATGATCGTTGATCATGCCCTTCCACTTTAATAAACCTAAGACAACTATATTTAAATAATAATTAATAAATTATACATAACAAAAATTCACATGGTTCAGTCCTTTTTCTTAACGAATAGCACTAGTGCTCCCCAATGGGACACACTTGGATGAATATATCCTTTGTCCAGTAATTCTTGTAACCGGATTTTTAATTCAGTAAATTCTGGAACACTCATTCTATAAGGAGCCCTTGACATGGGTGATGCTCCTGGCATTAATTCAATGGTAAAATCAATATCCCTTCTTGGTGGTAATCCGGGTATGTCTTCTGGGAAGACATCCATGAAATCTTGTACCACTGGTATGTTCTCCATTATAGGAGACTCCTCCTTGGAATTAGCATATCCCACATGGATAGCATAAATCTAGAATCCCTTCCTTATACATTTATTTTATTCATTTGGGATGTTGTAATGGGGCATAGCTATAGAGGTTTCTTGATTCCCTGAATTTCCTTGCGTGTTCCATCTTGTATTTTGTAATAAATGATCTTTTCATTACAGTCCACTAAGGTCCATGTTTTTCTAACCAATCCATACCCAGCAAAACATCATAGGACCCTAATGGCAGTATGTTCAAGTCCACGTTTAATTGTTGTTCTGCAATTTCTAATGTACAGTTTGGAATTTTGGAAGTCACCTTTATTTTTTCTCCTATGGCTAGTTGTACCAGCCAAGGGTTTTTGAATTTCTACCCTTTCAATTTACAAATTTCCACTATTTTTGGATTAACATAACTTAGACTTGCACATGGGTCTACCAAAATAGAAACAGTTTGGGACAATAATTTACATTCCAACTCTATCATTGTTGGTTGATAATCTGCATGTCGATCCTCTAATGCTGCATTGATATGAGGTATGTTTAGAGCTACATCACCTACTATAGAAGCATCCTGTAAATTTGCAACTTTCACTTCTCGCTCGCTGTGGGCAATTTTTGTAATGATGTGCCTCTCCGCCCCCCCAACACTGTAGAGGTGGTTTGGTCACTTGCCCTTGCTCCGGTTTGCTAGATGCCTCTGTAGGCCTCTCTTCAACTGGCCATCGAGTTCTCTGATGATTTCTTCCAAACAACTTGCTAATAGAAGTTCACACAGAGTTCTTAAAATTATTATTTTTGGCACCCTTGAAGTTTGAACTACTTTTTTGTCCTTTTCTTGGCTGCCAACTTTTTCCTGCTTCCCCTTTTGCCTTGGATTGCTAGTAGCACATTTTTGCCTTATGAATGGCTTCGTCCATGGTTCTAGGATTTATGAATTCAATTTTTTCCTTCATATGTGTGGGAAAACTACTCAGAAATATTTTTACCTTAGCCTTTACATCTCTGATGTATGGAACATATCTTAACAGATAGGTGAACTTGGTAATATACTCATCCATGGTCATCTTTCCCAGCTTCAAGTCATGAAATTATTTAGATTTCTCATCGTAAAAACGTTATGTTAAATACTTGTCTTTAATGTATTGTTGGAATGATTCCCAAGTAACATCTTGATTGTCAATGCTACATACATTCTTTACTTCTTCCCACCACAGAGTGGCTTTCTCCCTTAATTGATATATGGCCAATATGGCCTTTAGGTTGCTACTGTATTCATACACTTGAAAATATTTTTTCATATTTATCAACCAAGCCTTTGCCACTTCCTCAGCTTCACCATAAAATGTTGGTGGTTTTATTTTTCGAAACTCACCCTGAAGCTCCACTTTTTTCTTTTAAACTTCTTGTTGATCTAACAAATTGCTAAACTCTATTTCATTATATTTTTTGTTCTTGTTGCTTCACTGGGAAGGGCTTCTTTCCACTCTGCCATTGGTGTGGTCCCTTGTTTGTCGCTCATTACCTTCTTTCATGTCTCTATCAACACTGTCTTGTTCCATTCCCTGATTTTGCTTGTCTGATAGGCTCTTGAGTATCTTCTCTTGCTCTTGCATAAAGTGCTCGTTATCAATTCAAACCCACACCATTTCTTCCTATAGTTCCTGTACTGTATTAAGCAGTATGCTGGTTTGATGCTATTGTTCCTCCAACAGCCTACTTTTTTGCTGGTGTTGATCCACACTCAGCTGAACCCACATCTTAGGGCTCACTACTGGTTGTGTTTGGGGTCCCCCAGTGTTCGGGGGTGGTTGTTGTGTTGATCCCCTTCTCATGATGTTTCATGTTATGCTTCTTTTCTGTGCATCAGTATATACACAACTTAAATTGCTAGTTGACCCTTACGGTCCCTGTGTATGAACGCTGCCCTGATACCACTTGTAGCATATAACATTAAACTTTACCATATAATAAAAAAAAAATTACTTTATACCTTATGGTTGAACTATTTAGTTTACAACATGGATTTCATTTTCATATCTATAATTGGACTGTGACTTGATCTAAAACACACTTAATGATTTTTTTCATATAATATAAGGTTGACAGGAGTTTTATTTCTCGAGATATATATTGCAATTCATTGTTTATAAAGTAACTTAATCTAATCACCATTATATGTTATACGAACAAATCCAATTCATAACTGTTTGGATATTCACCTTTATTATGAGTCCTATCTACATGAATCGATTCGGGGTTCTCGACCCTATTATGGCTAGAAATATTAATTCCACAGCCAATTGTAAGATTTGTCATGCAATTGTTTTATTGCTTTGAGGACATGTGCTCCACTATCCACCGTCAGATGGCGATGGAGATCTACGGCAGGATTGCAGGAGAGAAAACCCTTGGTATTACCCTGCAACCTTATCCTATCAATTCATTTCCCCACCGACTGAGCTCTAATTACTCTGTCATCTTAGAGTTTAGTTATCTCATATTACTCAGCTCCCTCTTCTACCCGAATTATTCTGCAATTGTGATTTGATCTCACCTTGGCTCGAAAGCTCTTCCAACTAGAGCTTAAATAGGAAGAGGAATTGTATCATGGTCATGATAACCGTTATAGAAAAAAGGATTCGGTAATTCTACACAGGTATAATAATTCCAGAATTTCGCCTACCAATCCTCATTTTTCTTTTGAAATTTCTTTCTGAAACTTGTTTCCTACTCTAATTATTTATTAATTCAAAACTACTTAAGAGTACTCATTGATTCTTCCACCGTATTTTCAGGTTTGCATTCGGAGTTTGCGTTTGGAACTTTGGTATAATAGGTATTCATTAATCCTCGCACCTTTTTTCATTTTCCACAAGACCATTCATTATCGTTTTATGCTAAAAGGGGTTATTACTCATCTTATGTATGATGATTTTCGCAGGTACTATTCTTCTCAGAACTGATCCTGCTCCACAATTCTTTCTCAGTTGAGCTTCATACTGCTAATGGAGCTTATGGTTCTTCCAAGTACTTCGCATACTTTTCTTGCTTGTTTCTGACCATCATCCTTGACCTGCCGCGTTAGCGGAACCACTCAATGATCCTTTCCAGCATGGAAATATCGAAATCTCTCTTTTTTTACAATGTTTTTCTGAGGTTTATTGTTTTGTAAAGGAATATGTAAATTTCACACAACAGTGCTATTTTTTCTGTTGAGAGAGGGTTTCCCTCCAGACGTTTTTGGTTCTCGGTGATTTTTCCCAGTCTATTTCATTGTACTTGTGAAAATACTTTTTTTTTATTGTAACTATAGACGCATTTGGTCTTGTTTCTTAGGAAGTCCTCCATGGACTTACACTATTTCAATGAAGAAATATGTATTACTCTTTTACTATTGTTATTTATGTATTTGCATAATGATATAACCCATATTTCTTACATGTTCTTTATTATTTGTATGATTCTTGATTAAGGTTTGAGCCCTTGGCGGACCTTGATATTCAATACTGTATTTATTTGCAATATAAAATGTTTGGCATCTGATTCTTTCTTTTTCCAAGATTACATATGTATAATGAGTAATTATTTAAGTGAATTCCTAGTTAGATTATATTTACTAATTTTTATACTCTTCTCAGTAATATAAATCCAGAATTTGTAGGTTGAGTTCTATGACTGTTATTTCATACAGGTGACCAGAACAACTCACTTATTTGTTCAAATTTAGCTATTCTTGAGGGACAATGTGTCTTGGGTTAGGGTTTCACCCGATACCCTCGAACGATAGTCCTCTCTCTTTTATTTTAACTTTAATAAATTTTCTTATATATATATATTCTTCTTACATCTACAGCGTTACAATTTATTCAAATAGCTTCTACTGTCTACACTATTTATAATACTAATTTTTCAATCTTCCAGTATAGTCTTTCTCTACGAAATGCTACTATTTATTGTTATAAGTTGTTCCCTGTAATATATATATATATATATATATATATATATATATATATATATATATATATATATATATCAAAACTTGATTTCCACTACTCGTATACTACATAGTCACTGCTGTATAATTCAGACATAATTATTATTTATTTTTTCTTCTTTGCCATAATCATAACTACCCAAACCTAAAATACCACATAAGTTTTACACATAGCGTATAGAAATCAAGCATAACTTATGAAGTACATAATTAAATAATATTAATAACCAAAAGCCCCATTCTTTCCCTACACTTGTCTATCATATGTTTGTTGTTTCTGTCATAAGCAGAAAAACACATGTGTATAACTTAGACAAAGATATTATTGTTCTCAAATCACTTAACTTGCATAGATACTTATCTGTTTATCCAATTCACAGTTGTGGTCCTCCCAATCATTCAAGAAAGGCGATTATGTTCTCCTCTTGCCCCCGTGCTCCACTCCTAAAAGGTACAGGCTGACAATGAAATTTCTGTTGTGACCTCAAGACTCCTAGTCCAGTCAGTACCAAAATTTTTAATCAGGATTGATGAGTGATTTCCACTGGTCTCTACTAGCTCAAGAAAATTTTCACTCTCTCCTTAGTCCATGAACAGAATCCCCATTCCTCACTGGGATGAGTCTCTTATCCCCAGACGAACAGGTAACTATTCAAACTGTCTAACCACCTTTCAGTTCTTGGAAAACATTTACCATCAGCCTTTTTACTTTTCATGGAACCACTTTCCATAACTAATTTTCATTTTTCACAATTAACAATAAAGAAAATAAGTTTTCCAGCAAAGCATTAAATGTCTCAGTATTTTCTTAAAACAAATAATAAAATTTCATTTAACTAGTTAACAACTAGTTAACATTAAATGCAGTTGTCACAATTACCTTACTTCACTTCCATACTTGTCAATTTTCAATGTCATGATTGACACCTGCCCATCCATTTAATGTAAAAAAAAAAAAAAATTCATGGATCAAGATATAATAATTTTTCAATAAAGAATTAAAATGATTTGGTTAGTTAATTAGCTTACCTCACTTCCATACTTGTTAATTTTGGATGCTAAGATTGAAAGTTGCCCATCCATTGAATGTAAAATTAGTTTTTTTTCATAAACATTTAATGGATCAAGATATAATAATTTTTCAATAAAAAAGTAAAATGAATTGATTGGTTAATTACCTTACTTCACATTCATACTTGTCAATTTTTGATGCCATGATTGAAACTTTCCCATCCATTTAATGTAAAATTATTTTTTTTCATAAAATTGATACGGATCAAGATATAATAAATTTTCAATACAAAAATTTAAATGAATTGATTGATTAATTACCTTACCTCACTTCCATACTTGTTAATTTTGGATGCCAAGATTGAAAGTTGCCCATCTATTTAATGTAAAATTAGTTTTTTTCATAAACATTAGACAAATCAAGATATAATAATTTTTCAATAAAAAAGTAAAATGAATTGATTGTTTTAGTGTGTCTTCCAAATCCATAGCAGCATCACGTATTTTTTATACCGACATTTCAAACCTTCTACCTTACCTCACTTCCATACTTGTCAATTTTTTATGCCAAGATTGAAAGTTGGCCATTTTTCAATAGAAATAAAACAAAATGAATTGATTGGTTAATTAGCTTACCTCACTTCCATACTTGTCAATTTTGGATGTCAATATTGAAAGTTGCCCATCCATTTAATGTAAAATTAGTTTTTTCTTCATAAACATTAGACGGATCAAGATATAATAATTTTTCAATAAAAAAGTAAAATGAATTGATTGGTTAATTAGCTTACCTCACTTCCATACTTGTCAATTTTGGATGGAAATATTGAAAGTTGCCCATCCATTTAATGTAAAATTATTATTTTTTCATAAACATTAAATGGATCAAGATATAATAAATTTTCAATAAAAAAGTAAAATGAATTGATTGGTTAATTACCTTACCTCACTTCCATATTTGTTAATTTTTTATGCCAATATTGAAACTTGTCTATTTATTTAATGTAAAAATAGATTTTTTTTTCATAAACATAGAGGAATCAAGGTATAATAATTTTTCTTCCGCGGGGTCTTGGTTAAACGGTGATGAGGCAGGTTGTTATAGCACTTCTCACAATTTCAATTTTTATAACACTCCTCACAGATTCAATTCCATTCCCTGATCGACTTATGTATATTTTTCAAAACTTATATATATATATATATATATATATATATATATATATATATATATATATATATATATATATATATATATATGTATATATATATATATATATATCAAGGTATGTGGAGAGGTCGATTATTCTGACACCCTACTTGTATTAAAAATTGGAGAGAGAAGAAATACACACACAAATAATTAATTTCTATATATTAAATCACACTAATACATTACAATATTTATAGTGTTGGTGAGATCCAACTAATTCCATTCTTGGAGGGAGTAGTTGAGAGAATCTCTCAACATCCTCCAACACACCAAACCAATCCCTAAACTGTATTATGCATCATAAATGAGGCATTATCTCAACACCCCCCCTTAATGCCTACATTACAGAAATGGAGAACATACTAAATTAATACAAACATTTGTCTGCCCTGGTCTTCATTAACATTTGTACCCACTCTGAGATCTCATAGACAACGCTCTTTTCTCCACCATTTTCGAGCTAACATTCAACCCATTTAAAATAAATTAGTTTCTAACCAGCAATAATGAACTTTGCAAGATCAACAGTATTGACAACTCGGCTCGTCAGGGCTTCCGCGATAAGAGCTGACAAGTGATGAACCATCCTATGGACCAATCACCATCTGTTGGATATTTCGCTTTCGGCTCTCCATCAGTGGCTAGGCAAATGGTCTGAATACTGAATGTGTTCAAGAGCTAATCTAACAACTTGACCTGCTTCACACAAATGGATCTCATACTGTAACCTGTAACTAATGCCTTTGGCCTGTAGCACAACAGATCAGCATATAACAAATTCACACAATAAAATTAGCCAATTGTTCTCTCGTCCCTGTAGAACGTAGAGAACGAATAATTTAAATAATGCTAATTTGCTCAATAATTGGTTCTGCACTACACAAAACTCACAACAAAAAAAATATAAGCTTTAAACTCCACACTATATTTCACACAACTATATTCCACGCACAAAAACCAAAACTCTCTTCCTTTCTATGAGTAGGGAGCGTAAACTTAAAATTTCCTCCATGAAGTCTCCCCTCTCTATCTTGCATCGCAACAAGAAACTTCCCCTTGCCCCTTTTCTTACGAACGGAGGGACTGGTGGTTTTTGAGGCTGCGGTTTTCTGCTAATGCGACGCTATCTCTGTGCGATATCATAAATTTACATCATACATGCGAATTCGTTCCAAACAACATCATAGAATTGAGTTTCAATGCCGCTTAGAGTCATTATTATGTCATACAAAGAATAGGGGAGCCATACCCAGCATATGAGCCATGGGAATTCATTAGGCAACAGATTGATCCAGCCATCGAGGAATTCGAGGAGGGTTCGAGCTCTACTCATAAAACAGATTGATCCACTACGAATTTCAATAGATGCGAGCCTCCATTCTTTTGTTATGCGCCTTCACAGTCTGTCGCGTGACCAGTTGGCGCACAACCATGTTCTTTGCAACGGTCAGGTGGCCATTGCGAATGATAATATGATGAGTATCAGTCTTGCACCTTAATTTCTCCTCCTGGGGCTTCAATTCGTCTTTATTCATAGTGGTCGGGTACTTCTGGCGTTCGGTGCTGTTGGTAGTGGCCAAGATGTAGTGTGGCATCGACCAAATCCGAATGCCATCAATTAATTCATAATTGTTGATGAGAGACGACGGCGTACTGGATGGCTCCATTTAGTTGCAGAGAAAAGGAATACAACTCAGATGAATCATAGAGACTACAAGTATCAATCACTCAATTGCTCGCTTTTATTCTAAACCAAATTCATTTCAGCTCATATCCGCATTTCTGCTAAATATTTTATACAGGGTTCCGAGCTTCTCGAGATATGATCAATATAAACACAAAACAAATTAACAACACTCATAAAAAAATACACCGAATTGAATTATTTACACAAAAAAAAAACATAACCTTAGATCTTTTTCATCTCTCTGGGCTCTCCCTGGAGGGAGTCAAGCCCACAGTGGCTCTGATACCATATTAAAAATTGGAGAGAGCAGAAATACACACACAAATAATTAATTTCTATATATTAAATCACACTAATACATTACAATATTTATAGTGCTGCTGAGATCCAACTAATTCCATTCTTGGAGGGAGTAGTTGAGAGAATCTCTCAACATCCTCCAACACACCAAACCAATCCCTAAACTGTAGTATGCATCATAAATGAGGCATTATCTCAACAACTTGCTGGTAACCCCTTCTTCACCCTACCTAAGTTTGTTTGTGGGTATTTCTTATTTCCAACAATTCTCAATGTATTGTATTTTGTTACGGAGTTATCTACGAGGGCGAGGAATTGCGGGGACTACCAAAATTGGCAGAATCTACACAAATTTGTTTTAAGAAATATTGCAGTAGCAATGTTTGAATCATGTTTTTGATGGTTGAAATGGATTGAGCACCATCAAAAACCTCTAGGGCACCTAAAATATTGAAGTTTGATAGCTATAACGTAGACATTTTCTTAAAATCTTACCAAAATTTCCATGATTTTCATGGAAAAAAAAGATTTTTGTTACCTTCCAAATAACTTGTGACTTAGTAGAGTGACTTCCACAAATTACATAAAAATAAAATTAAAGTTAACATTAAAACTAAATAAAATAAAATTATAAAATAAAATAAGATCAGAGTAAAATAATCAGTTTACTATAGTTAGTTTTTGTACTTTAAAAATAAAAATCACACTATGTGAAAACATTTTTACTTGACCAAAATAAAATAAATAACATTAAAATAAAAATTATTTCATGTTATTCACCCATGGTATTGACACATGGTATGAGAACCCATGGTATTCATGTGAATTATAACATATTTAAAGGGTAAAATTAAACCAACCTAGATTCAACTTCACTCGAGATCTACCAATTGCAAAGATATATCAAATATCTTGTGACAAAAACATATTTTCTCTCAGTGAAAATAAATCTG
Organism: Pinus albicaulis; assembly: GCA_034641835.2. Lineage (NCBI taxonomy): Eukaryota > Viridiplantae > Streptophyta > Pinopsida > Pinales > Pinaceae > Pinus > Pinus albicaulis. The sequence continues at coordinate 677,825,213 of CM076579.1, forward strand.
AACCCTTTCAGGCTTGGTGGGTCCAAAGTTAAAATGGATGTATGTTTTTTATGTTATACATTTTATTTTAAAATAAAATATTGTTAGGAGTGGTAAATAATTAATTTCCCCATTAAGCTAGAGATTTTAAGATAATAGGGCAATTGAAATTGTGGATTATGTGAGTTTCAAGATAATGTTTATAGAAATAGTTGTTTCCTTTATGTGAGTGAGTTATAGCTTATTGAAAGTCTTTATATTCCAATTTCTTCATCCCTATCGTGTCCTAGTCATGAGTAATAAACTTTCCACAAGAGGAGGCTTATACGTAATATACTTTCCACAGGAGAAGGCTTCACCTAAACTCGAGTAAGTTTTAGTAGATTTTAATATATTTTAATAATTTATAAAGGAAAATTTTGATATCTAAAGGGTAGACATTTTTTTAACAAAAGCTTCTTGTAATTTGCTCGGATTTCATGGAATATTTTCCCTCCTCCATGGAATTCTTGCAAGAAAATGCTCCTCCTTCAACTTAGCCTCATGAGTAGCAGACTCTTCTCTAGGAAAAGGCTTAGTCTTAACTTCAATAAGTTCAACTGGCCTTTACTTTCATTTGAAGGAATTTCAATATCTGATATCCATAGGTTAGACATCATTTTAACAAAATATTACTGAAATTTAAACTAAAATGTTAGATTTTATGAAAAATAAATCTAATTAAAAATGAAATTTTGGAAATTTATTTTTAGCAATGCTACTTTGTTTTTCTCCCTAATATTTGAAGATATACATTGTGTTTTTTGGTTTTAAGTCAGATGAAACTTGTAAAAAGAAATATTAAAAGTGATATGAAGGGCCATTTAAAAATTAGATGATGGGTAGGGGGACCTTTCAAATTTAAGATCTGCTTACCTCACTTCCATACTTGTCAATTTTGGATGCCAAGATTGAAAGTTGTCCATCCATTTAATGAAAAACTAGTTTCTTTTTCATAAACATTAGATGGATCAAGATATAATAAATTTTCAATTAAAAAATAAAATAAATTGAGTAGTTAATTAACTTACCTCGCTTCCATACTTGTCAATTTTGGATGTCAAGATTGAAATTTGTCCATCCATTTAATGTAAAAATATTTTTTTTTTTCATAAACATTAGATGGATCAAGATATAATAAATTTTCAATAAAAAAATAAAATAATTTGATTGGTTAATTACCTTACCTCACTTCCATACTTGTCAATTTTGGATGCCGAGATTGAAAGCTGCCCATCCATTTAATGTAAAATTAGGTTTTTTTTTCCTAAACAGTAGACCGATAAAGATATAATATTTGTTCAATAAAAAAGTAAAATGAATTGATTGGTTAATTATCTTATATCACTTCCACACTTGTCACTTTCTATACCAAGATTAAAATTTTCCCATCCATTTAATATAAAATTAGCTTTTTTTCATAAATATTAGACAAATCAAAATATAATAATTTTTCAATAAAAAATAAAATAAATTGATTAGTTAATTAATCAATACCTCACTTCCATACTTGTCAATTTTGGATGCCAAGATTGAAAGCTTCCCATCCATTTAATTTTCAAAATAATGGTAAGGGTTACAATGTATGTGTGAGGGTGTGGTAGCTGTCCTAGGATGTAAGTGGGAGAATTAAATCCGAGCTAAGATGATGATATCTCGTAAACATTGGTCAATAAATATTTATAAACTTCCAAATTATGAAATAAATTATGGGTAATGTAACATCTTACAATTAAAAAAATAAATTTAACTATGCTTGCTATGCATGCCAACATTAGTACATCACTGAATATAATTTTACATGTATTACATGTACCATTATAATTTTTAATTTTACTTTATATCTATTTCTGGATTTCCACATGTAACGCTACCTCAAATTATCAAAATTGGATATAAGGTATAGAATGATTATTGTTTCAAACATCACACAGGTTTGAAACTATATTTTTTGTACTTAATAAGGTTGGTACTTATGTACTACATTCAATTTAATTTGGTGCACAAAACATTTGATTATTCATATCTCTTGAAACTCTATCACATTGACACTATTGTCCACCTTGATCTCGAATCTGTTGTCACCATGTAACTTGAAATTTGGTGCAATCTCCATTGTGCGTGATTGCAAATCAACAGCACGGATTTGGCTTGGGAGGGTTAGGGTATTACCCATACCACCTAAACCTAACTACCTTTGCCATTTGTGTCGCTCCTCATTCATGAGATCTCTACAACTATCCTTTGTTCCTACGTCAGTGTGGTGCTCACAGTCTTCGGCCTATAGATATAGTTTAACATTGTCTCCCCTCTTCGACCTCAAGGTGACGGAATGCTTTAGGTCATATATTCTCTGTAGGTAAAAAAAATATTTCTATTCTCTGCTTCTATGTGCTCATAGTTGAGACATTTGTGGCATTTTTTTACATGACATGAGTCCTCTTCCACTTTCATTTTCCTCCTCTCGTTCTCAGAAGGAATTTCCATTTTTGGAAGGATAAATGGGGTTCTACGCCACCTGTTCACTCCGCTTCTCTAGGTTAGTTTAGTTGTTGAGGGTTTGTGGAAGTCCTTATTGCACTCGTTTTCTTCCTACCGCAAGTATTTAAGGTTGACCCCTTATATTTTATCAGGTAAAACTTCAATTTTAATTAATTTGTTATGTATAATTCTTTTTCATTTTTTCATGTTTTCCCACAACATAAATTTCATTTCGTTCTTACATGTTTTACTGCATTGCAGGTATGTCTCAGCTCCCTTGCTCAAAACTTACCTCTGTTATTTTGAAAGTTCTCTCTCGGCTTCTGACATGGCGTGCGCCCTTCCAGGTACCATTGGAAATTTCGAAGGGAAATTTATTTTCAGCACTTTGATGTTTTAAGAGTCCTTACTCTGAATATCCACTGAGAAATTATTTCTCATAGTTTTGGCTCAGTTCTTTTGTTTAATTGGTCTTGTCCCTCGAAGGTTTGTGCCATGTATCATTTCCTTTTAAAAGGGATTTGTATAGACTCCAAGAAATTTTTTTTTTACAGCGAAATGCATATATTAAAGTATGGAATACAAGCTTATTTGTTTTCTAGGATTTTCGCTAGATTTACCTCATGTTTACAGAGCAGAACTCTTGTCTTTATTATAATAGTAATGTTATCATGATTACTTTGCGGTCTAGGTAACGATATATTTTACATGTCTTAATGTATGTACCAAGTGCCATATATTTGTTAGCTATGGTGTTAATTTTTAGTTGTTAAAGGTGTGTTCGTTACCCTATGAGGGTCTTGCTAATTAGTTTCTCTCTTCTATGCGATGTTATTCCAGATTATGTAATTTTCCTTCACTGTTATATTTTTTTTCATATGTGGAGAAACGCTCCTACTCAGTGTTGAGTTTTATTTTATGTTGGAATTAATATCTTCATTCGTAATTTATCTAATTATTTTTTAACTTAATAATTCGAACCTTACAATTTTCCAATTATAAATATAAAGGCCAAAGGCCGGCTCTTGTTTCAGTTCATTTGAAAGTTAAATTCCTTTTTCGAGGAAGTCTGTCCAACTCCTCTGTCTCTGTAATCAAAATAGGTCTATCTGATTCCTCTGTCTCTGTAATTAAAAATAGAGTTTTCCTCTATGAGTTCTCAGATTATTGACTCAGTCCGTCTTGGAAATATTTCATCTACAACTAATGTCCAGGATTCTCTTAGAGTTTCGACCCACCTTGATCAAGCTTGGCAACTATAATTCAAAAAGTTCATCTAATGGTAATAGCCTGCTAAGTTAAAGGGTTGTACATTCACCATCATTTGAAATATAGTCTCACTGTCAATGCATGTACATTTTCTCAGCATCAACATGTAATACATTCATAGACCTATTGTAAAGACATTTATTTTTGTTAATGTACATAATCTACTTATAGTTTAGAATGAATGAACAATTATTGTAGTCTACAATTCTGAAACTTATGAGTATAGATAATTCAACAACAAATATTATCCATAGTTCTCTTCTTCCTTGACTACTTGAGATTTAAATACTTATATTTGTTTAAAAAAAATTGAGGGTTTACTTCCAACCTTGAGAGAGGCAGTTACGTCCTCAACTCCCCCCGTGCTCCTCACTAGAGGAGACTCGTTTAGTAATTTCTTTATTTTCTCGAGGAGGACCTCAAGACCTTTGTCCAACCTTTTCTCTAGTATTGGTTGCAGAGTTCCACTAGTTTAGACCAGGTCTGGACTACTCCCACCATACAACCAATCGACTATCAACTCCTCCATTCACCGAACCCCTTCTCCTCACTGGTATTTTCATTTTATCCTTAGAGGAGAAGGTAACTGTCAATAACTGCTTTAGTCTAACTACTCTGCAGTCTTGGAAAAATTTACCCATCAATTATAGAAACATAATTGTAAAGTAGTTTATTTATTCAAAATAAATAAATCTTGTTCCATGACTGATTAAGAAACTCGTTGATCTTTGTTTTCTCAAAAATTAAAATGTATATTTTTTAAAAAATAACACAAGGAAATAAAACTCGTTGTTACATCTTCCCCCACTTGAGGTAAACATTGTCCTGGGTGTTTTACTCCATCCCAGTAAATAATTATAGATAAGCCTCTCGCACAAAGCCTTCATCTTCCCAAGTAGCCTCTTTCGGGCCAAAGTGCTTCCACTTCACTTTAACTTGGGTGTTGGCTCCCCTCTGGAGTGTTGTTTCTCTCTACTCAAAGATACATTGAGGCTCTACCAGAAATTCGTCATCTGGTTATAGCTGCAACTAGCAAGGGTCCTCAATTAGTTATTTGAACATTTATCTCTCTTAAGAGACCCTAGTATCCATTTTAACCTACCTGTATGTTTTTCCAATGTATCACATGCTTTGGATCATGCACATATCGTTTTAGTATAGACACATGAAACTGATTGTGCACTCATATGAGACCAGGTAAAGCCAGCCAATAGGCCACCAACCCCACTCTTTCCAAAATTTTGAAAGTTCCACAGAACCGGGGAGCCAATTTGGCACAGGTGATCCATCTTAAGGTGCTATTTTTGGGTCTAATTTTGACATACAGATGATCACCTAATTCAAATTCTCGATATGTCCTTATTCAATCTGCATAAAATTTTTGCCTGTCCTGGGAAACTTTTAGATTCTGTCAGATCTTCTTTACTTCACGCTCCATCTCAGCCAACATTTCTGGTCCAAGAATTACTTTGGTTTCCGGGTTTCTCCAATTGATGGGTGTTCAACATTGCCTACCGTGTAATGCCTCGAAGGGACTCATTCCTGGTACCCTTTGTTACAAGAAAATTCTACTAAATGCAAGTAATCTTTCCAGTTCATGGGCTGCTTCATCACCTACATATGTAACATATCTTCTAAGATTTGATTCACCTGCTCAGTCTGCCCATCCGTTGGCGGATGGTAAGCTGTACTAAATTGGATTTTTGTGCTCAGGGCAGTGAAAAGTGCCTTCCAAAAAGCTGAGGTGAACTTCGCATCTCGATATGAGATGACTGTTTTTGGAATACCATGTAATCTAAAGACCTCCCTCATAAAGATGTCAGTGATTTGCACTGTTTTGTAGTTGGATTATACTGGAATAAATTGAGTTGCTTTTCTCAGCCGATCTACTACCACCATTATAGAATCATTGTGTCTCTTCAATCTTGGTAAGCCTGTAATAAAATCAAGCGATATGACTTCCCATTTCCACTCTGGTATAGGAATAGGCTGCGACAATCCCGTTAGATGTTGCTACTCCACCTTGACTTGTTGACACTACAAAAGTTTTGTCAAGTATTCATCGATATTTTTACGCATTCAAGGCCATAAATATATTTTCTAATTGTTTTCAGCATTTTCTAGTAACCAAGGTGTCCAGAATATGAACTTCAAACATACTCATCCAATATCAGCTCTTTCAAGCTCATTTGATTAGGAATGTATATCTTTCATAGAAAAATCAATAGTTTTTTGTTATTGATCATATAATATGTTTTTCTCCGCTGATTTTATACCTCTTGTTTTTGTTGCAATAAAAATTTATGTTTAGGATCTTTTCACGCTACCTTCTTCACCTGCTCCTGGAACTTAAATTCCACATGGCTAAATTATAGTTCATATACATAATGTAATTTTCTACTTAAGGCATCAGTGACACAGTTTTCCTTACCTTTAACGTACTGAATTTTGAAATCAAATTCACTCAGGAATGTGTTCCATCTCGCGTGGTGAGCATTCAAGTCAGCCTGTGTAAAATAGCTAGTGAAGATACTATGATTTGTTTTCAATACAAACCTTTTCCCCATCAGGTAGTGCCTCCACACCTTGATTGCATGCACTACTGCAATCAGCCCTAGATCATAAGCAGAATATCGTTGTTCATGACCTTTCAACTTTCTAGATTCATATGTAACAACCTTTTCATCCTGAGAAAATATCACTCCCACCCCTTATTTACAAGCATCAGTGCAGGTCTCAAACACCTTTTTTGGATCGATTACCTTCAATACAGAAGTTGTACTCAATATATTTTTTAATTGTTCAAAACTAGTTTGGCACTTGCTAGTCCACTTAAAAATTCACCCTTTTTGTCACAGAGAAGTAATAGGAAAAGAAATTTTAGAGAAACCCTCTATAAATCGCCGATAGTAGCTAGCCAATCACATGAAAGAACGTATGTCTGCTACATTTTTGGGTACCCTCCATTCCATAATAGTCCTTATTTTTTTGAGATCTATTGATATGCATTCGGCAAAAATTACATGGCCCAAATATTGAATATGTTCTTTATAAAAGTCACACTTACTGAATTTGACATATATTTTATGATCCCTCAACATATTTAGTACTATCCATAAGTTTTCCTTATGCTCTTCCATGGTTTTTGAGTAAATTAATATATCATCAATAACGATCAGAACAAATTTTTCCAAAAATGGATGAAAGGTGCCATGCATTAAGCTCATAAAATTTGTTGATGCATTGGTTAACCCAAATGGTAAAACCAAAAACTCATAATGGCCATATCGAGTATGAAAAGTTGTCTTATATATATCCTCATCCTTTATCCGAATCTGGTGATATCTGGATCTTAGATCTATTTTTGAAAATAAAGTTTCCCCTTTGACTTGGTCAAAAAGTTCATCTATCTGTGAAAACAGGTATTTGTTCTTAACAGTCAATTTTTTAAGATGCCTGTAATCCATACACATTCACAATGTACAATCCTTATTCTTTATGAACAACACTGGTACCCCCTACGGAGACACACTAGCACGAATGTACCCCTTATCTAACAATTCATGTATCTATGTTTTCAACTTAGTTCGCTCAGGTACACACATACGATATGGTGCTCGTGACACTAGTGTTTTCCTCGACATTAATTCGATGGTGAAATCAATATCCCACTTTGGAGGTAGTCCTGGTATGCTTTCCGAAAATACATCCATAAATTCTTGCACTACTGGTATATTTTAGAGCATAGGGGTCTTATCTTTTGAATTGGAAAATCCTACTTGTATAGCATAAATTTGACATGCTTTCCTAATGCATTTACCCTACTGGGAAGTAGTGACAGGGTGCAACTGAAGTGGTTTCTTAATTCCTTGTAACTCCTGGTGAGTTCCATCTTTAGCCTTAAAATGGATGATTTTCCCTTTGCAATCTACCAGTGACTAATGTCCTTCTAACTAGTCCATTTCCGAACAATATATCATAGGAATGCAAGGGTAAAATATTCATCTCAGCTGTTATATGTTGATTTCCTCTTTCTAAGGAACATTTTGAGACTTTAGCATTAACTCTTCTCTTTGCCCCAGTAGCCAATTGTACCAGCCAAGGACTTTTAAATTTATGGCTTTGCAAGTCACATTTTTCAACGATTTAGGGATTTATATAACTTAAACTTGCACCATGATCAACTAAAATGGAAATAGTTTGGGAGTATATTTTACCTTCTAGTTCTATCATGGTCAGCTGGTAAGCCACTTACCGATCCTCTAGTGCCACATTGATTCTTGGTATATTTTGTGCAACATCTCCTACTCTAGATGCCTCTTGAAGATTTTTTGTAGTTTTTCTTCTCCCACTGCGAGGACAATTCTTATAGTAATGTGCCTCATTGCATCCCTAGTATTATGACAACGGTTTCTCGATCTGCTGGATGCTTCAGAGGGTCTTCTGTTGGCCATTTTGGTTTTTCCTCGTTTCTTCCATATTTTCTATTTTCTAGGTTTCTTGCAACATTTTTATAGTTGCTTGGCCTGCTACCTTTAAAATTTGAAGTATTTTCCTGCCCTATCTTTGGCGACCAAATCCTACCATTATCTCCTTTTACCTTGGACTGATGATAGCACATTAGTGATTTTCAGATCACCTCGTCCATAGTCTTTAGATTCATAAATTTGATATTCTCCTTCATGTGAGCAGGTAGGCTACTCAATAATCGGTGTAATTTTTCTTTTTCATCTCTTAGATATAGTACATACCTCAGTAAGCAGGTAAATTTTTTTATGAAGTCATCCATTGACAATTTTCCTAGCCTCATATCATGAAATTATCGAACTTTTTCATCGTAAAAGTGTTTTTCTAGGTACTTTTCTTTAAAATATTGTTGGAATTCATCCCAAGTCACATTCAGGTGCTCAATTCCTCACACATTTTTTACTTCCTCCCGCCATAATGTGGCTTTTTCCTGCAATTGGTAAATATCCAAGCGAACTTTGAGTTTGCTACTATATTCATAAACTTGAAAATATTTGTTCATGTTAATTATCCATGCTTCTACCACTTCTTCAACCTCCCCATCAAATGTAGGAGGTTTAATTTTCCGGAATTCACCTTGCAACTCTACTTTCTACTTTTTCATTTCCTTTTGATCGAAAAAATTTCTAGACTATGTTTTGTTTTAGTCTTCTTTTGTTACTTCTCTGGGTATGGCTTCTTTTTGGTTTATCATTGGCTTGCTGTCGTTGTTCACCCTCTTCTTGGGTGCCCCTTTCTGGGCTTGGTTGTGCTATACGTTGATTCTGCATATCTGAGAGACTTTTAAGAATCCTCTCTTGTTCTTGCATTAGCCTCCCATTATCACTCCTTACTCGAACCATTTCTCCCTGTAACTGTTGCTTCGTATCCAGAAGCGTACTGGTTTGGTGTTGTTATTCCTCAAGTAGTCTACTAGTTGTTGATTATGATCCACACTCAGTTGCACCCACATTTATGAGTTCATATGTAGATTAGACTGGGGGTGACTTTCCCCTATAGCTATGGGAGCTTGATATCCGGACCCTCTCCTCATCGTATTCTTCCACTTCCTTATTCCTGCCTTTGTGCACAATTTTACACACATTCAATGTTATTTAATGGCCCATCTGGGTCCCAGCATGTGAACACTGCTCTCATACCACCTGTAACATCTTACCATAATTTTTTTAAACTATGATTACTATGCATGCTAACATTAATACATAGCTTAATATACTTTTACATGTACTCATATGTACCATTATAATTTTTAATTTTACTTTATATCTACTTGGGGATTTCCCATGTGACTCTCCCTCAAATTATCAATATTGGATATAAGGTATAGAATGATTATGTTTCAAACATCACAAAGGTTCAGAACTATATTGTTTTCACTTAATAACGTTGGTACTTATGTACAACATTCAATTTAATTTTGTGTACAAAACATTTGATTACTAATATCTCCCGAAACTCTGTCACGTTGACACAACTATATGTCTTGATCTCGAATCTATTGTAACCATGAAACTTAACAGTTGGTTCAATCTCCCCCATGCGTGATTGTGGATAAATGGCAGGGATTTTTCTTTGTAGGGTTATGGTATTACCCATACCCCCGAACCCTAACTGCCTTTGCCATTTTTTTCGCTCCTCATTTGTGAAAGCTCTAAAACTCTCCTTTGTTCCTACATCAGAGTTGTGCTCACAATCTTCGGCCTGTAGATGTAGTTTAATTCTTCCTCCCCTATTTAACCTCTAGGTGATGGAATGCTTCACATCCTATCTTCTCTGCAAGTAACAAATTTATTTCTATTCTCTGCTTCTTTGCAATCATAGCCTAGACATTTGTGGCATTGTTTTACATGACAGGAGCCCTCTTTCACATTCATTTTCCTCTAGTTCTCAGAAGGAATTTCCATTTTTGCAAGGATAAATGGGGTTCTATGCCACCTTTTCACTCTGCTTCTCTCGATTTGGACACAACTACTCATATTACTCCATGGCCGAAATAGGTAATCTTCAAACGTATCTGTAATTAGTTTTTTGGGTTATTTTTGCTATTAAGGGTTTGTGGAAGTCCTTACTCCACTCGTGTGCTTGCTGCCACAGGTTTTCAAGGTCGAAACCTTATAGTTTATCAGGTAAATCTTCATTTTTAATTAATTTGTTGTGTATAATTATTTTTCATTTCTTTTGTGTTTTCCCACGACATAGCTTTCATTTCGTTCTTACATGTTTTACTTCATTACAGGTATGTCTCGGCTCCCTTTCTTGAAAACCTACCTCTACTATTTTGAAATCTCTCTCTCATATTCTAACATGGCTTGTGCCCTTCCAAGTACCATTGGAACTTCCAAAGGGAAATTTATTTTCATAACTATGATGTTTTAAGAGTCCTTACTCGGACTATCCACTGTGCAATTATTTCTCACAATTTTCATTTAGTTCTTTTGTTTAATTGGTCTCATCCCTCCAAGGTTTGTGCCATGTATAATTTTCTCTTAAAGAGATTTTTATAGACTCTGGGAATTTTTTTTTTATAGCGAAATATATATATTAAATTATTGCAGACAAGCCTATTTGTTTTCTAGGATTTTCGCTAGATTTACCTCTTGTTTACAAAAATTAAATCTTGCCTTTATTATAATATTAATGTTCTCATTATTACTTTGTAGTCTCAGTACTGATAGATTTTACATGTCTTAATGTTTGTACCAAGTATCATCTAGCTGTTAGCTATGGTTTTAATTTTCAGTTGTTAAACATATGTTCGTTAACATGTGAGGGTTTTGCTAATCAATTTATTTCTTCTCTGAAATGTTATTCCAGATTAGGTACTTTTCTTTCACTATTATATATATATATATATATATATATATATATATATATATATATATATATATATATATATTGTTTTCATATGCACAGCAACACTCCTACTCAATGTTGAATTGTCTCTTATGTTGGGATTAATATCTTCATTTGTAATTTATCTAATTCTTTTTTAACTTAATAAATTGAACCTTACAGTTTTCCAATTATAAATATAAAGGCCAAAGGCCAGTTCTTGTTTTGGTTCATGTGACCGTTAAATTCCTTTGTCGAGGAATTCTGTCTAACGCATATGTCTCTGTAATTAAAAGAGGTATGTCCAATTCCTCTTTCTCTGTAAATAAAAATAGGTTTTTCCTCTTTGAGTTCTCAAATGTTCACTCAGTCCATATTGGAAATATTTCATCTACACCTAATGTTCGGGATTCTCTTAGAGTTTCGACCCAACTAGATCAGGCTTGGAAACTAGAATTCACAAAATTCATTTAATGTTCATAGCCTACTAGGTTAAAGGGTTTTACATTCACCATAATATGGAATATAGTCTCACTATCAGTGCATGTACAACTTCTCAACATCAACATGAAATAAATTCACAGACCTATTGTAAAGAGATTGCTATTTCTTATTGTTCATAATCTACTTATAGTTTAGAATGAATGCACAATTACTATAGTCTACAATTCTTAAACTTATGAGTATAGATAATTCAGTAAAAAATATTATCCATAGTCCTCTTCTTCCTTGAATACATTATATTTAAATACTTATCTTTGTTTAACCAAAACTGAGGGTGTCCTCCCAACATTGAGAGAGGAAAATACGTCCTTAGCTCCCCCGTGCTCCTCACCAGAGCAGACTCATTTAGCAGTGTCTTTCTTTTCTGGAGGAGGACGTCGAGACCTCTGTCCCGACCCTTCTCCAGTATTGGTTGTAGAGTTCCACTGGCTTAGACCAGCTTTGGACTACTCTCACCATACAGCCAATCGACTGTCAACTTCTCCATTCACCAAACCCCTTCTCCTAACTTGGATTTCCATTTTATCCTCAAAGGAGAAGGTAACTGTGAATAACTATTTTAGTCTAACTACTCTGGAGTCTTGGAAAAATTTACCCATTAGTTATAGAAACAAAACTGTAAAGTAATTTATTTATTCAAGATTAATAAATCTTGTTCAACTAGTTATTAACAAACTCATTAATCTTTGTTTTCTCAAAAATTCAAATGTATATTTTTTCTAAAATAACACAAGGAAATTAAACCAGTTGTTACAGGTAAAATTAGATTGAGAGAAATCCATATTAAACACACACACACACACACACACACACACACACACACAGATATATATATATATATATATATATATATATGGAAAGTACACATTGATTAGCAGTCCTGTAAAGTTTTAACATAGACTGTTTTACTTTAAAAAAAAAACCTTTTCTTAGCTAATTATATGAGTAGGACTCAACAACATCAAAATATAATTTAAAATAAATTATATATATATATATATATATATATATATATATATTGTTAAGTCCTAGAGAGAATGTTTGTTTAGTAAAATGGTATATATATTTATAGAAAAATAATAAGAAATAACATAAGTTTAATGATATTTATGGATTTTTTAATTAATTTTAAATATAGATGACCTTAGTAAAAAGTTTTTCTCAACCAATTGTGTTATTAAGACTCAATAATATTAAAAAAAAAAAAATATATATATATATATATAAGGTAACATAAGTTTAATGATATTTATGGATTTTTTAATTAATTTTAAATAAATTTAAAATTAATTTAAAATCAAAGGAACTGTAGTAAAACCAAAGAGGGAAGAAAGTAATAGAGACAAAATTGCCCATGTCTTCTCTTTGTTTAAACCTCTCTGTACTATTAGGAATTCTCTCACATCTTTCGAAGACCCTATCGACCCAAAGGACATGAAAGGTGTTTATATGTTCCGTGTTCTTGTGGTAATCTCTATATTGGGGAAACTGGTTGATCCATTAGACATAGAATCTATGAGCATGCTGCAAACATTAGGCACAATCGATCTCGCACTTCTGCCCTTGTGGAACATGCTAAAAAATTGTGTCACGGAGCATGCATTCAAGACTCCAAATTCATTGCTAAGGTGGATCACTTCCATCATAGGAAGTTGAGAGAGACTATTGAAATTGAGAGACATGCTAAGAATCTCAACAGAGATTATGGGCGGAAATTAAGTCAGAGTTGGACTTCAACCCTCTTCAAGCGATTTCTCCCCCTTGTGTTGGGATTCTTGTCGCCTTTTGTCTTTATTACTTTTTCTCTCTTTGGTTTTATTCCTGTTCCTTTGATTTTGAATTTTCTCCTTTTATCTTTATCCTTTAGTTATCTTTTTCTTTGGTTATTGTTTTTATTTAATTGCATTATATTATATATTTCGGTTGAAATATAATATAATAATGATTCTTGAATTTTTACTAAAATTTTTATATATCAATTTTTTTTAATTATTAATAACCCTTTATTATTTAACCCTACACAATTTATTATAATATTTCAAATTTAATCATTTTAGCAAATTATTCAAAATTAAATTATTCGATATTATTTATTAACCCCTTTTTAATAATATTTCTTAAAAACTTATAAATTTTAATAATATTCCATAATAACTAATTAACTAACTAAGTCAAATAACGGCTAGTTTTAACACCTATCCTCGGGCAATGATGCATCCTTACTATTTATTCAATAAGACTAATTTCTTCTTCACCTTGTCCTGAGGATGAACCACATTAGATGGTTCGAAATTTCAACCAGATCCTAAAGATGTGATTAATCCGAAATACATTTATCTACATTATGGATCACAAAAGTCTTAGATCTAACATAAATTATGATATTTTCAAATTTCTAGATTTTTGAATTTTCACCACAAAATTTAAAAGGCTTTTTAAATTAAGATTTTTTTTTTAATAATTAAAAATATTTTTCATTTTAAGAATTTTTGAGGAAACCTTATCAATTTTTTAAGAACGTTTTATCTCTTGTTCTATCTTCTTTTGAACCATTTTTGACATCTCACAAGCTTAAAGTATTTATGAATTCCTCCTTTGTCACTTGCATGAAACTTAGTTTCGTGAAATTCATCACATGAAAGTTTAGTTTTCGTGAAATGCATTGCATCACATGGAAAAATGTATAACTATGACATACAAAAAGTTAGCAATTTTGCAAAACTTTGCATTTCATGCTTCTTGTTCAACTTTTGCCCCTTGCAACATATCGCACTCAAGAATGCTTTCCCTCTTGACACATCTGTTGAAGATAATGGAGAAATGTATTCTAGGAAAGAGTCAGTTCATTATTTGAGCTTATGCCTTGGATTATGATTTAGTTTGTATTCTTTAGGGTGTTGTTCTAACTTCTCTATATGTGTGTAAGCTATTTATTCATTTTGTGTAATGGTGATCATGTAGAGTGTTCTATTTGAGCCAATATCCAAGTGAAGCAACTCACCTGTGAGCTTCTCATTTTATAAATATAATCAAAGCATTTGATTTTTATCATGGTATTAGAGCTTCAGGGCTGGTTGAGTCGAAGCCAGTGTGCTTTATTGTCTGAGTGAGTGTCTAGGTACCAGAAGACTGGCCCCTAGTGGTTGGTGAGTTAAGCCAACAAGGAGGTTGTGATTTTTTTCTCTCAATGGGTGAATAGCTCAACGCTCTTCTTGGACTGAGAAAAGCAAAGATCGACACTCAATCTGCAGCAGGGAATGATTTGTTCATCCCTTCCCTTGCACACATTATTGTCAGCGTGGGATTTCAACGCACAATTTCTCATCGAAGGAGCACTGACCCATGGAGTTGACTACCAATGTTGGTAGCTATGATCAAGCCTGTGTTGACTTGTTTGTCGACAGAGAAGCTATGTTACACTTCATAGTTTTGTCTTGTGTCTCTTCGGAAGAGGTTACCTCAGTGTAATGTGTTGGCTACCTCATGTTGCATAGATTTTTGTATGTGGAATAATGACGTGTCGAGGGAGGAGTATTTCCTACCTCATGCTACACAGATTTGTGTGTGTGGCACAACAACGTGCAGAGGGAGGAGTCTCCAAGGTTAAAGAGGTCATTAAAACTCCTGATAATGTCGAGAAAACAAGTTGTTCTCGTTGATTTTCTATGAAGAGTCTACGACTTGTGGGGTACAAGGTTGCTATCTGTAAGGTATGGTGGGAATGAAAGACTATACATCCTGCAGGCGATTACAAGCATTTATTTGTGTTATGGAGCAGCATGGATCATGATGGATCCATGGGCGATTGAGTCCCTATTGCTATTTTTCGGAGGGGTGGATCCATGTTTCTTCTAGTCGAATGAAGACAGTGGTTGAAGAGAGAAGACAGTGGCGTAACCTGCTATTGGATATAGCATGGGTGGATTCATGGGTGGATCTGCTCTAGCATCATGGGTGGATCTATAACAGTGGCCAGACTATAGTATTGGGACATTTTTGGAACGGCCTTTGGAGTGCCTTTGGAACAACACGTTAGCTAGCATTGGAACCCTTCGAGTGGGTGAGTCAGTGTTGGTGAGGTGAGCCAGTATTGGTGTAGCCTTTTTTTTCCTTTGATCTAAAAAAAATGGGTTACAATAATTTTAAAAGGAAAATATTGTGGCTTGCGGCGCATATTTAAAAAGGGCTATTTTCTTAAAAGAGGTTCTATGCATTTTTTTAAGAAGGTTTCTTGAGATTTTTTCTTTGGATCTGGGGTAGATCCATTTTTTTTGTCAATTGTTGGAGGTCGGATTTTTTTTTTCAAGTGTAAATATCAATAACAAAATGGTCGAAGAATACTTGAATGAGAAAAATAAGCTTGGCGGTTCCAATTATTCCTGTTGGAAATTCAAGTTGCATACTTTTCTTGAGGGGAAAGTGCATGGGAGATTGTAAATGGAGATAAGTTGAAACTGACAACTGTAGGAGGTGGATCATCTGCAACGATTCAATATTGGGAGAAGAGGGTGAGAAATGCAAAAATGCTATTAAAAATGTCAGTGAAAGATTGTATTATCCATCACATCAGAGAGTGTAAATCAACAAACGAGGTCTAGACAACCCTCAAGGATCTATACAATATTAAAAACAAAAATTGTCTTTTGTTCCTGAAAAGCAAGATTCTCTCGATTAAAATAGAGGAGAATGAATCAATAGTTTTGTTCATCTATCAAATCAAGGACCTAAAAGATAAGGTTCGCAACCTAGGGGAGGTTTTGTCAAACATTGATTTATTCATGACTATCAGATGTTCATCACAGGCTTGAATGCGAGAGAGAAAGCCCCCAAATTTGAATAATTGACATGAATCCCGATGAAAGAGGAAGTAAGGCGGATGAATCTAAAACATCAGAGTCCAGATCATGCTTTAATGGCAAATAAGAAGCCCTTCAGAGGGAAGAAAAATGCAAGAGAGAAAGGCAGAGGTACACCACAAAGAAACCCACCTCAAGATATGCCATCTCAAGATAGGTCTTAAAAAATAAACAATTCACGAACCAAATATTTCTATTGTGGTAAATTTAGTCATATTGTAAAGAATTTCCATAAAATATGCTTGATGAATCTCAACATATACATAAGAGGCATGCACGACACGTTGTTGATGAATATCATAATCAGGACCTGAGACTGTTTATGCCTAATTCTGATGAGAATTATGAAGTGGACACTTGGTTTGTGGATTCAAGAGTGTCCACTCACATGACAAGTAACAAACAGTGGTTTGAAAACTTTAAAGAAACTAGCAATGGTGCAAAAATATACCTTGGTGATGACATAGGGTACTAAATCAAAGGGTATGGTAATGTTCCTATTGTATTTCCTCAAATAAATATTAGGCATATTCAAAATGTAATATATCTACCTGGAATAAAAAAGAATCTGATCTCTATTTCTATGATAATAGATCAGAATCTTAAGGTAGAGTGTTTAAAGTATTTTTTTGTTATTAAAGATATGTTGGATCGTATGAATACAATTGCATCAACGATTTAAGTGGGAGGTATGTACAAGGTCAATGTAAGAAATGTGCCACATCGAGCATTGAGATCATCAGTTATGACTGCAGAGGACTTATGGCATCAAATATTCAGTCATATCAATTTCAATGACCTACTGATACTTCTGAAACGAGGTATGGAAAATGCTCTTCTTGGTTTAAATAATGTTCATTTTTATTGTGAAGCATGTGCTCTTGGGAAGATGCACAGTGATGAGTTTCCTACAAACTTAGATATAAAGAAGAGAGATATACTAGAACTTGTGCACATTGATTTATGTGGGCTGATTCAATCAATGTCATTAGTAGGTGCCTATTATTTTTTATTATTTGTTGATGATTGCACAAGATTCACCTGGGTATAGTTTCTCTGTAATAATATTCATATTTTTTAATACTTTAAAGAATTCAAAAGCATGGTGGAAAAAAAAACAGGGAAGTTTATCAAAATTATTCGTTCGGATCAAGGGGGGGAATACAGGGAAAGTGGCTTCACCAAATATTGCAAGGAACATGTGATAGTTCAATAGTTCAAAATACCCCACTCTCCTCAATAGAACGGGGTTGTAGAGAGGAAGAGAAGAACCCTTATGGAGTGTGCTCGTAGCATGTTAAAAGGTAAGAATATTTCTAATGGTTTTTGGGGAAGAAGCAATAAATATTGTAGTATATTTGAAGAACATGAGTCCAACAAAAGGTCCTAAGTTTAAAACTCCATTCGAAGCTTTATTAGGTTTTAAGCCTACAGTTAAACATTTAAGATTTTTTGGATCCAAGGCTTTTGCTCATGTTCCAAAGGAGGATTGGAAGAAATTGGATTCAAAGGCCATTAAATGCACATTTTTTGGGTATTGTACTGAGTTTAAAGCTTATAAATTGTTTAATACCTATACTTATAAAGTATTTGCAAGTAGAGATGTAGTATTCCATGAGTAGGTTCATGATGGAAATTTTGATAAAGACAATGAAGAGTGGGACTTTCCCTTGTTGATGGAAGAAGGGAGTGATGAAAAAGGGAACAATCATGAGCAACAACAGCAGCAGAAAAAGGAAGAACCAGATGGTACATATGCAGTAGCCAAGCTAAGTCCACCAAGGGATGATCAGATCAGATTTGAAGCCACTCCACCACTCAGGAGATCAGGTGGGAAAACTTAATTGCTAGCAATATATAGGGATCATGTTCTTATAACTAGTATGTTAAATGTTGTTGAACCCTCAAACTATAAATAAGCTATTCAATATGATGAATGGAGGGAAGCCATGGAAGAGGAATATGAGTTAATACTTAAAAATAAAACCTGGGATTTAGTTGCATAACCTGAAGTCAAACAACCCATAGGTTACAAATGGTTATACAACTATAAATTTAGAGCAGATGGGAGTATAGATAAATATAAAGCGAGGTTAGTTGTAAAGGGGTACTCATAGAAAGAAGACATATTATGAGGAAACCTTAACCCTTGTAGCTAAATTAAAAACAATTAGAATGTTAATTGCTTTAGCTACCTGTTGTACGGTACAACAACCCCCCCTATTTTTAACTTTTCCACTTCAAATAATGGGAACCCTTTCTATAAAATTTTGGCTAAGTGCCTTTTAAGATTTTTATTAAGTTAATTACCTCACGATTTTGTTGATCTTTCATTTTCTTTAGATTCTTGTTTTGATTACTTGGTTGAAATCGATTTTTTATAAGCTTTTCATTGATGCTTGGTTCACCTCATTTGGTCAACTGGTTTGTAAATGACACTCCTTTGAAGTCTAATCATTTATGTCGTCTGGGTTAAAAAATGCGTAAAATGTACAATATTTCATTTTTGTAATTAAATTAGTTCAATAATGCATTTAGATTAAATATTAACTCATAGTTAGTTATTACTAACATTTTTCATTTTTTTTTTCTTTACTTATACAGCCAAATTATAAAGCATTGGGATTTCAGTCATTTATTCCAATTTTCCAAATTTTCAAATAAATTGCTAATCTCAAAAAATTCAAAATGACAAAGTGGTTGTAATTTAGATAGGAAAATCATTACTTTAGATAAATTCATAACTTAAAATAACTAAAATAAAATAGAAACAAAAAACTGATTTTTAAACATTAAATTTTAAATTAATTAAATTAATTATTATATTAAATATAATTAAATTAATTAAATTAAAATTTAATATTAAAAACAAATATACATAAAAATAAAAATAAAAACGAAATAATAAAAAAAAATTAATCACATTGAAGATTTCTAATAAACAAAACACATCGCATCGGAGTAATCCATCGGATGCATTTTTCAAAAACTCCGATGACTCTCCTTTTAAAAACCCTGATGCGATGAGTTATAAACTCATTTGCTTTATATGCTGATGGAATTAGGTTCATTTGTTATATGCTGATGCGATTAGTTTCATTTGTTTTATGCGATGCGATGAGTATGTTATATGTCAATGCGATTAGGTTCATTTTTTTTATGCGATGCGATGAGTTTGTTATAACTCATCTTCTGATGCGATGAGTTCATTTAAGTATTCTCATACGTTAGTGGTTATTTTAACGTTAGTGGTAGGTAATGTTATTTTAAGTTAAGTGTAATGTTTAGTTTACGTTAAGGTTAGTTTAAGTGGTAGGTTAGTTTTAGTATTAAGTTAGTATTTGTTAACGTAGTTTTTAGTTAGTGTAATATTAGTATTAACTTAAGTAGTGTTAGTTAGTGGTGGTAGGTTAGTATATATTAGTTTAAGTGGTAGGTTAGTTAGTAGTGGTAGGTTAGTTTTAAATTAATATAGTATTAGTTTAGTTTCAGATTTAAATATTTAAAATATAATTAATTAAATTAAATATATTATTAATTAGATTAATTTGTTTATAAATAGTTAATTATATTTGTTAGTTATATTAATATTCATTAATAAATAGGTTATTAAATAATTAGTTTAGTCTATAATTAAAAATTAGAATTAGAATTAATTATTAGTTAATTGTAGGTTAATTTAGGATTATATTTTTAATTAAAATTCTAATTTTTTTTTAGCCTAACCACTGAATTTCCAGATTTATATCAGATTTGACTTATCAACTTTGGAAGCTCATAGATTGAGTTTTACTTGACCAAATGAGGCCCAAGATGGCTCATTGGAAAGAGAAAATCAAGGAAAGCATTTCTGAGGAGGTTTCACTAACAGATTTGGTCATTTATTAGGTCAAAAATCAGGCTGAAGATCAAGCTCCGAATTTCTAAAAACAAAATCTATTTTCTGAGTTTTGTTTTCTTCATTGTCATTTGCCCAAGCCACTTCTAATTGCAGATTCATGCATCAATAATATCCTTAGTTAATTAAGATCATTATGAGCATCAATAAGAAGCTCAAATTTCATTTTTATTTATTTAAATAGAATTTGATTGGATTTGTTTTACATGCTAGAAATAATATTTTGATTTTATTGTTGCATCTTAATTCATTTTATTTTATTTTTGAAGGAAAAACAATAGAAGGGATATTGAGAAAAATATTTCAATCAATGAGAAGACTCCAGCAATTAAAGATTGGAATTTTTGAGCAATTAAAATTGGATTGGGCAGATTTTTCTTCAACAAACTCTCCTCTCAAAATACTTTTGGAAATATTATAAATTGCAGATTGAAAAATGTAAAAAGGTCTGCTGTCCTCTGCAATTCCAGACTTCTAAAAGCATTTATATAATAAGAATTTAGAGTTGTAGATGGGGAGGAGAGAAAATTTCAGATCTGAACATTATTGAGGCTTTTTTGTTTTATATCTTGAATTATGTATGATGGACAGAGTTTGCATTTATGCATCTCTAGTTTTGAAAGCAGAAATTCAAGTAATGTAAAGCACTGTTAGAGGCCAGGATCAGAGAAATAGATTCAATTAACTGGTATTTTTGGCATTTCTGTAACAAATACCAATTTCATTTTTATGTTAATAAAATTGTTGTTTCATTTTATTCATGTTTATGCATTTTTGTTGATATGGATAATTTGTCTCAAATTGTTATGTATCTCTGCTCTTATGAGTTAAACTCTTATTTCTGAGTAACCATTACTTAGAAATCTGTCTTATAAAACTGATTTATTAAGTATTAATTTGTTGTGAAATTCTTCCACATATTATTGTTTAATTATTGGCTTGATTGATTTGACAATCGATATCATTTTTGTGAATTTCTTCCGAAGTGTTGTTGATTTATTATTTCAGTCAAATGGTCTCAATAGAATGTGTTTTGGTATTCAAAAATGTGAGCTAATTGAATTTCTTTGTTATCTTGACATTAATTAAAAGTAAGAAATATTTAAAATTCTCATCATTTAATTATCTTGCTCTTAGTTTGGTTAGATCCATATCTACCTGATTGAGATAGGATTTAGATTAGTTTCTTTTGCTTACATTATAGAATAATTTTGCCTTTAGATTAAGTTCTACATTCTTTTAAGTCCTCTTCTTCGAAGAGGCAAAATTTTAATTGTGGTTTGGCTGAATCCAAATTAGCTTAAGGGTCATTCTCTTGCCTGATTAGCAAGAATAATTGATCTGATATTCCTGTCTATTGGTAGTTAAGGATACATCATAAACCAATAGCGATAGGGAAAAGGTAACTGGACCTAGTTAAACCAGTCGGAGCTACTATCATAAACGAAAAAGGACTTGTATTAAGGTCCAGACCGGGTGGTTATTCCTCAATGTTGTAGCAGCGATTTTCGAAGCTTCAACATTTTTGGCACTAGAAGAAGGGCCTGTGACTTGTTTTACTTTGGAGTCTTTGAATTCTAACATTTCATTTTTATTACAATGGCTCCTTTAAAACTTCCAATTTGGCGTTGTATACATGGACGTGCATCTTCCAATACTCCACCCAAAGTGGTAAGACTCTTGTCTCAGGTAAAGTTTAATGGTAAGAAAAATTCTTCTACTTTTAATCATGTCTTTCAATTTATTCAAAATGTTTCAAAATATGATTTTCAAGGAATTGATGAAGGCATTTTATGTAAAAAATTTACTCTCACATTTGCGGCAAAAGCTAGAAACTAGTGTAGAACTCTTTTGGTTGCCTCAATTCACAGTTGGGATCAATTTGTTACAATTTTCATTTGTAAATTTGATGGATATATCTACGAACATGTATGTGATGATTTTGAAAATATACGAAGGTTTGAAGGTGAGTCTTTAATTGATTTTACCATCAGGTTTCGTTTAAATTGTTTAAAATTTAAAACTAAAGATAAACCTTCAAAAAAAAGAAGTATTATATTGGTTTGAACATATTTTCTCTCTTCCTCCCATTCCCAATCCATATGAAATTATTTCAAGCTTTGTTCCATTCCCTTCTAACATAAATAAGGATTCCAATATAGATGTGCAAATAAATTATGATGAAGTGGTCTCACAAAGATTGGAAAATATTTCTATCCAAATACAAGAAGAAAATAGCAGTAATTTTGGAGAAAGAGCTGCTTTGAAATCTGAAAATTGCTCTGCATTAAATTTAGAAAATCAGATCACAAATCAACACGTGCAAGCAGAAATCAAAGTGAATAATAAAATGCAAACTGTTGTACAAATTTCTGATTTTTTTCATGATGAAAAAATGCCAAAAACAGAGCAGCAAAGCAGCCTTCTTCAAGAAAGCACGAGTAGACAAAGAAATGATCTAGAATTTGAAATTTATGGTGAAAAGAATGCACAAGATTTCTCGAATAGAGAAAATTTTGAATTCATTATTTCTGATTCTCATTTTTCCCTTGATCTTGATATTTTTAATGTTAGTAATTTCTCCCCTCTTAGTATTAATAATATTTCAGAAAATAAAGAGGTTGATCTAAACGAATTACCAATTAGTTTTTATCAAGATAGAAAATTAATTAATGATCATTCTTCTGGCATTAATGAACATGAGCTAAATATTACTTCTTGTCTCAATTCATTGAATAAAATGGAAGAGAATTCTAATGAATGTCTTGAGATCATTCATGATAACTATTTTGACATTGAGGATATTGATGTGTCTTCTTTACAATTGAATCCTCATGATCAAATTCTAATCACATGTGAAAATGAATAACAATATAATTTAGAAATTGTTCAAAATAGTTCTCATTTTCAAACAAATAATCATACTTATGATTTCAGCATTCAAGAAACCATTCCAATCTATGATTTATATGATGATCAAGATCGCATTCCTATTCAAATTCATACCCTTCTCTCTAATTCACAAATGGGTATAAACAATCATTCTAATTACATTATTCTGTCCAATTTTTGTGAAGATGAAACTGCTTTAAATCAGTCTCAATTGTGTTGTAACAATAATTGTAACACTAGTGTAATCTATGATTCAATTTTGTTATTATTTGAACCTTTATTTTTAACTTTAGATTTATTTTCTGTTTTTAGTGTTAAAATTACTTTATGCGGGCATATTGAGCAGCTCAATATTGAACACTCAATTGATGTATTTCCTCAATGGATAAATGAAGATTCAAATTATAATTGTGAACATTAAGAATTATTAAACTTTCAATTTTAATTGATGTTCATTCCTTATCAATCACTTCTTTCTTCTCAAAAGCAGTACCAACAAGTGAGTGTATTTTTACAATATGACCAGCAATCTAATTCAATTAATAATATTCTGTTGGATTTATCATACTCCCATCCATTTTTCGTTGATCAATTTGAAATACATTTGGAAAGCTTTCCTTCACGGAATATCGTTAATAATTTAGCACTTAATCATAACACTAACAAAATCACATAGGCCATTGTTGCTTAGAGATCATTCCTACAACCCGGCCTGTCATCTTCTCTTTTAAACCTCTCCCACTCAATAATGGAAATCCATCCAGATTTCTATGATCCAATTAAAATTCAGTTGGAAAGGGCATTTCAAGAGAAGGTAATCTGAATAAGCTACTAACAATAAAGATACATTCTGCTTTCAGATTTATCTTTCTTAGTTTAATTTTATTTGCATTTTTACTAATGTTTGACATGTACATACATGCAGGAATTAAAATGCTTACATGGCTTCATTTGAAGTATGACTATACCTAGTCATTTTTCCTTCATTAAGTTAGAAATAGGAATAGATTAATTTTCTTTTCTGTTTGCATTTATTTCATTATTTCGGATTTTTAATAAAACAAGTAATGAATTCAATTTTTGGCATCCATTTCAATTATAGAGAAGCAACCTAGATCATTTGAAAAGCTCTTGAATTATCTGATCATACTTATTTTTCAAGCTTTCAACTTTCTTGTTTTTTCAAAATTCATAACATTGATCATACATGAATAAATTCCAAGAATTTTCTATCACTTGACAATTTTTTTATATTCACAAGTAATTCTAAGAACTCATTTTTACTACACTAGTCTTCCGATCTAATTTTGGGAAGGATGAAATCATTACTTAGCATTTTAGATTAAAACAAGAAAATGATGTTGAACTTATGCAAATTTTGAGAAAATTGGGAGAACTTGAAGCTTCAAAAACGGTAAAATTTACCGTAAATTTTCTTCCAGGTATGCATTTACAAGCTCATTTTCATCTATTAATATTTTCTCTTTTCCTTAGTTTATTTTTTATTCTTGTTCTGTTTTATTTGCAGGTTTTCATTTGTTTTCAAAACTTAAAGTAAGCAGCAAACTCATTTCAAATTTGCAACAGGTTTAGGGAAATTTTGTTTGTGATTCATTAGAATTTGAGCATTCTTTAACTTTGCTTTCATTTATTTAGAAAACCCAATAAACATTGAAAACACTATCGGAAGATTCATGTCAGAACATTTCACATCCCCGATACTGAAAAATTCATACATCTCCAATGTTCCTTTTGTTTCGTTCATTTTCCATTAGAATGACTTTACCAATATTGTGATGTTCACATAATTTTGGACCCGATATCAAATTTAAATCAAGTTCATAAGAAATATCGCGTCCATTCAATCGCAATAGTGGTAGGGTCATAATTTTAAAAGTACCAATGTCTCGTAGCCGATATGATATTAAATGATCATTATAAATCCATCGGGTCCATTTTTCATCACATATCGGCATATCAAGAATTGTTACATCATGTGCTTAAGATTTCCGATCGTCGATTAACTACATCATCCATTGCATCACCGATATCACATTTTAACATAAGGTTGATTCATTTCAAATGTTCCGATGCGATGGATCGGATCACAAAAGCGCATTAAACATAAGGTTAATCCTTCCATTTGAAAACTTTCGATGCGATGAACCCAATCAGCAATCGCAAATCAGGGAAATCACATTCTAATATATTCATTTGCAAGACCTCTGATGCGATAAGTTCAATCGCAAATTGAAAATTAGGAGGAAAACTGAATACATCCTTGTGCGCTCATTTTAAAATTTGTGATGTGATAACTCATTATTGATTTCTCATTGCTTATCGCTTTTCATTCATCACCAATTTCTCATCACTTATCATTTTTCATTAATCATTGATTTCTCATCGCTTATCGCTCTTTGCTCATCACTGATTATTATATCCATCGCATCGCTGCTATCACAAGAATCATATTGGCATTTCCAACATGACTATTTTCCAATATTCCGATATCGATATCACTCATCGCATTTTTTATACTCATATCATAATGCCAAAAGCCACGTCATCCATCACATTGCCGATATCGCAATCGCTTCATCGCATTTTTATTCATGGACATACCACTATTCCGAACCTACGATGCGCAATGTGCAATGTGCAAAGTACAAATCACGAGATGCGGTGTGCGATGTGCAATTTGCGACATGATTGTCCCCAATCCTAAATATAACATTTATTCAATGATATGATCACTCCATCTTATCGCACATATTCTTTTCGCATGATCTCATATCAAAAATTTGCTACTGCAACCCTCAATGCGATAAACTTCAACGCATGCAATACGCATCATCCGATAAGGTATTATGTTAATTTAAAGAAATCTTGGGTAACTGCTATGATACTAAAGCCATTGATGACAAATTTGCAGCATATTCAAATCATTTTGATTTCTCACATATTTCAGTTTTAAATAATTTCATAATTAAATATGAAATTCAAGACCTCTCTATTTTTAAATTTCATTATTTTTGGTCTTAACTTTGAACAATTTATAAAAATCATGGAATTTGTATAAAAATTATAATATCACTGCAAATTCTAAATCTCATTTCTGATGCATTTGTTTTAATTTTAACTCCCTTGAACATAAAGTATTCCGTTTTTACATTTTACTGTTTGCTTTAGTTTAAATAAAATAAATAATGATTTTGGGTTATAGGATTTTTGTTAGTTTTCCTTCTTCATATTTTTAATGTCAACTAAACAAATAATTCAGCTAGTATTGGAGAAATTGATACCTTCAGGTAAGATCAAATGCAATCATCCAATGGTAACATTCGTTCACCCACTTTCATTTATTTCCATTTCATTACTTTAGTTTCAGCTTTATTTTTTAAATTATGGTGATATAAAAATCTGGTTTGCAGCTCCTCATAAAAGTTTTCAATCATCTGCCAAATCATATTTTGGAAGCCCTATGCTCTTTTCCTGGTTTTATTTCAAGAAGCAGCGATAGTCTTCACTGAAACATCTACACTAGGAAGTTTCTGAACCTTTAATCTGTTTCTTTAAAGCATTCCTTTTATTAGAAAATAATTAAGATAATTATTTGAAAACGAGAAGATTGACATCAGACAGAAATTTTTCATTATGGCTGAATTTTATCATCACTGCTATCTAAAAAGCCTAAAACATTTACAACCCTGCAAGGTATAATTTATCTGAATCTCGACATAAGAAGAAATGATTACATGATTATTTTCTTTTACTTCATTTTGTTGAGACATTGGTATAAACATTCTTGTTAGAGTTTGTATTTCAAAACTTGGATTTTCCTTTCCACTTTTAAATTTCTTCATTTTTATTTTTTGTTTGCTGATTTCTTTTCTCACTTTAGCTTAAGAATTCTTTTCCTTTGGTTTTCAGTTTTGATTTTGGTGACTTTGCCATAATTTATATGGAAGACATTTTTTTCACCTAACAATGGTTGGCATACATAGGAAAAATTGTTAATAGTCTCCTATTAAATTTTTCTTAAATCTCGTAGCAAAATTTGTTTTTCTTATTATAAAGGTAGACATACTTAAGGAAGAGATTACAAAACAAGAGAAGTTGATGAAATATCATGAAATCTGAGAAATTTGTTTTTCATCAAAATTGTAATTATTTTGAGATTTCAATATTTTATTAAGATCTTTCAAAATTCTATTATCAGCGAAGAAAATTTATTTTTAACCAAATAAAGATACTTTACAGCAAAGCACTTTTAACTCTGAAATTGTCATTCTGAACTCTTAAGGAGTTAATGATTCTCCCTATTTGAAAGAGTTTTATTTTTCTAGAGTGTAATCCAAAAATATATTTAAAACTTAAAAGATAAGAGGTCTCATCACGAGCCTGCTTACCATGATCATAGGGGAAAAATAGGCTGACATTACCAACATTGCTAAAAAAACCAGAGTAATGGCTTATAATTGCAAACAATTGTAATACAAGGGGTCTCATCACGAGCCAGCTTGTTCAGTCCAATTATAACCAGTGAATGGCATTGTCAACTATCTGGCCACAAAACCAGGACAGTGGATTTTAAGAATTAAAAATAAAAAATAAAAAAATAAACATATATAAATGGATTTATCTCTAAGTCAATAATTCTTAAATAGATGGGATTCTTAATCATTGATGATTAAAAGGTTTCATCAAGAATTCTAACTTACATAATTTTTGGATTAGAATATGAAGACATATTGATGAAGCAGATCAAGAAAACGAAACTCTTTCATTCTAAGGAAACCTGTTGTAAGATGACTCAAAAGGAAAAGAATGAGGTACATGTATATATATGTTGACACTGGATGCTATGAAATCATGCCATGTGGTTGCATGTAGTATACTTCTATCTTTAGAAGTATGATCAAAATATAAAGTAGAAACTCTTCTAATGCACAGGTTGCCAAAAGGGCATGATCTACACTAGATGAAATCGACATAATATGTCCTCATATGGAATATGAGGTGGTTGTACATTATCAAGGAAATGCACAATGGAAATCCCTGTGAATGAAATAAAACTGTGGAGAAAGAAAAAGGAAGATATCATGGGAAGTAAAACCATGGAAAGAAGCAATCAACATCCAAGGAAGCCAAGAAGAATTGACTAGGAGATCTCCAGGGAAGATATGTGGACTCTAATAAAAGTCTGGAAAAGATGGAGACCCTTGACAATACATATCTTTAGGAGATAAAAAAGGATGTCGATGCCTACAAGAAGGATGTCATGGTGAAAGATCATCACTAAGGTAAATTTTGATTTAAGTATTCATATTTATATTTGAATAATATCTGATGAGCTTATTCAGAGCAGCCAAAGGGAAGTATATGTCTTCCACAGGTTGATAACCATATTACAGGATGTAAGATCCTTGGAAGAAGTATGGTTCTAAGGAAAGCAACATGATATGAAGGTAGACCAGATGAAAAATTGATGGATCACATTCAGACAAAAATGAAAAGTGATGGGTGATTTGAGCCCTAATGAAGATATCCCAAAGATGAAGACTCCTCAACAACGAAGAAATTCATGACATCAAATAAAGTAGTTCTTCATGAGCAGCTCGATGTTTTCATCATTGCTGCTATAGGTCCCTAATTAAGAGGGGGGCTAGTAATAAGTTTCTTACCTAGTAGGAACTTGGAAACAAGTCCCTAGGAACCTAGACAAGTCCTTGGCTAAGAGGGAGCCTTGACAATTCCTTGGATAAGAGGGAGCTTGAGAACATTCCTTGATAGGAATGGGTATGTCCTCCCTAATTAAGAGGGACAGATAGATGTATCATTCTGGTCTTCACCTGGAAGACAGAATGTGGGATTGGATAATCATCTGGCATCTGATACTCTTTTGGGGATGTATTAGGGTATCCAAGGTAAGAGTAGTCATGAAAGGACGAGTATTCTTTGAGGATTAGCTATCCCCAAAAGAGTAGTCCTATGAGGTCATACTCGGTGAACACGCAGGTGGAGTATGTACCTTGGAGACAATGATGAAGATGTCTATAATCATTGGTCTCGACAGCATTGTAGTTCATGGTATCGTGAAGAGATGAAGTTCTTAATCAAGGCCTTGCATTGTGACAATGTTGGTTAATAAGATGGTATAACAGATGGATTACCAATCGAGTTCTTCTTATGAGATTCTTCAGATTGAGAGTGACCATGTACCATTATGAATACCTCCTTAGTTAAGAGGGAATTTTGGAACATGTAACTAAGTTTGGTCTTCATAATGACTTGTAATTATGAATTTATGTAATTAAGAAGACAAAGATAATAAAATTTATTTTGTAATACTTGTGCATCATGGGTTTCATGAGCAAGGAGTTTTTTATTATAGTTCAAAGACTTCTTCTTGATGTCTTTTAGGGGTTTGTCATTTTGTCATAAATATATATAATTTAGAGTCATGTATATGAATTGGTGTTACACTTATAAAGACAATTTATTGAAGTAAATTTATGCCTTCGATTTCACCCACGGTGGCTTTGGTGAATCAGGGCACTCTCCGAAGCTAATTTCATGTTTACAAGCACCCACATTTTCATAGTTGGCCTAGGAGGTCCACATTGATTTTTTATGAATTTTCTATCACCATGGTCTAGCTACTCAGATTTACAATTTCATTCATAATGTCCATGCTGAATCAGGGACCTTTCAAATCACCTTCCCCAAAAGGCTTCAATAAAGCCACCGAATGATAGGTGTATGAACAGTAAAAGAAGGTAGGCCCTACTCATTTGGGCTTCAACCCATTGCCATATGTATAACTAATCCTACCTTTCTTTTAGAAAGCATGTTTTCTAATGACCCAAATCTCCTTTCATTCTAACAAATTTTCAGGCTTATAAACATGTTACTTCACCCACTGTACGCTGCCATGCAATAGACGATTTCTTTGATTATATAATGGCCCTCCCTTTTATTTATAGTGAAAGTGGCTGATGCAACAATTTTTTTGTGGAAATGAAGGGGAAAAGGTTTATCTGTACATAAAATCAGTTCAAAATAGTTCAGGACGTGTAATCATATTATTAGCCCCGTAAAAGTCTGGGATTATTTCAGAAGAAAATCCTCTCATATTATTTGGATTTTCAAATAGAATTGTTTACTTCTTAATATTGATTTTGATGTGATGAGGTTTAGGGTCCACTTTTATAGTCACCCACGTTTTCATAGTTGGCTTACAAGGTCCACACTAGTTGTTTATGAATTTTCTATCACCATAGTCTAACTACTAAGACTCAAAATTTCAATCATTCTAGTCTTGGTGAATCAGGGCACTTCCAAATCACATTCCCCAACAGGATTCTAGACAACCACTGGAGGAAGGGGGATAAATAGTAAAATATCTCGGTGAACATCTTCCTATCTTTAATAGAGGGCAGGACCTACTCATTCAGGATTTGACTCATTGCCATATCTATATCTAATTTTATCTGTCTTTCAGAATTTCTAATGACCCAAATTTCCTTTCATCCATACTCAAAATTTTCCATTTCATAAACATGTCACTTCAACCACTATATTCTATCATACAATAGATGAGTGTCAAGAAAGTCTTGTTTCATGAAGGGTTTCAAGAGCTTTGACAAGGGGCACTCAAAGTGCACCATTCATGGCAGCCTATGCCATAATCTAGTGAAATGTCGTAGGCATGGTTGTGATTGATCCACTTTTCTTAGGTCTTTAAGGATTTGGGTAAATTTGGAGAGTGCCAAAGTACTTAGGGGTAGATTTATCTATGGAAAGAACTCCAACTATGATGGAACTGTGATTTCCATCAAAATTTTGGCCCAATTTCAATTATAAATATTGCTGGAAATGGAGGACGTTTTGAGTGCCCCATATCCCACAGTTTTCAGAAATATTTGGTTGACCGAGACTTTCCTCCTTCTGAGTGTTGCTGGTTTCTGTCATTATGTGATGGAAGACAGTTAGATGGAGCTAATCGATATTGAAACCTGAATGAGAAAGGTGGCGAAGGGGTGGAATCTACATGGTTGAATAGTTTGGGTCTCAGGGAGGCTGAAGGTAATCACAGTAAAGAGGAAGGCTACAACAGCATGAAGAAAGGCTCGGTCTTCAATTTCAAAGATGTCCAAGGGATGTTGGAAGTAGGCCGAGTAGAAGACTTTATAAGGCAGCTCGACTCATTTGGGAGACTATCCATCTTTGACATCTAAAAAGACCATCATCTTCGTCATCAATGCAAATATGTGGCATTGTGAGACGAAGGATAGAAGTGTATTGTGATCTGAAGTTAAAAGAAAAAAAAACCATGTGGATCATCTCTGAGGCATTTAAATGTACAAATGATGAACTTAAATACATGAAAAACAAGTCTTATCTGTGACATAAAGGACTGAGCATCTCTATACCTTTGTGCAAAATGAATAAAAATTCTGTGATCTACTCTATGCTATAGGACCAAAATACTAAGGTACATAGTCTATAGAAAGGACCAAAATCATCATTGTGAATAAAAGACAAGATTCTGATCAATTCCAAGTTTGAAGCTACACTTAACTAGCAATTGCATTGGGAGGTGCAAGGGAACTCCAAAAGGAGGAGGCGTGAATTATGTTGTGCTATCAATAAGAGAAAATTTTCTTTGATAGTTTGTTGAGAAAACATTACTTGAGCTCGCATTAGTGAGGTTAATTGACCTATTTGAGTAGAAGGATACAGAAATGGTTGTCAATCCCTCTCAAACCTGTAGAAATCGAATTGATATTGGTTTCCAGGCAATGTAAGGTAAACAGTTCCACTCATAGTCACCAGAGTCACCTATGGGAGGTGGTTCTCATGCTCTGTTCATGTCAGATTCAACAGTCGGGGATCCATGCCCAAATATCTGAATTTTGGAGATTCCAATATCATAATTGTTTCCTGTCAAATGATCGGGGATCTGCACCTGACTGTTTCCTATCAAGGGATTTGTTTCCATCAAAGGTGGAATCATTTCCATTTGCTAGAAAATGGAATCTTGTACAAACCAGAAAAACAAAAAAGCACCGCTCCTATTTTGGTGCATATTTAAAGATTAATAAAACCTCTAGGTAAATGGTTCCACCCACAGTTACTAGAATCACCTGTAGGAGGTGGCACTTATGCTCCCTCTTCTGGTCACAGATTCATAAAACAGGGATCCTCATCCAATTATTTGAATTTTGGTGATTCCAAAATCAGAACCATTTCCTGTCAAGGGATTGGGTTGGACTCTAGAATCAGGGGTCGGCACTCAACCCTTTCATGTGAAGAGATTGTGTTTGCTTCCAGAAACAGGGATCTGCACCCGAGTCCTGGCCATTACAACCATGGGATCCGGTTATAGCATATATGTGGAACCATTTCCTTCTGCTGCAAAATTATTTTTGTCCAAACAAAAAAACAAAGAACATAGCTCCTATTCTAGAATGGGTTTCCTTGAGTGCAGGATAGGTTTGGAGGGAAGAGAGGAAGGGCACATGAGTTTCCTAAAAACCTTGGAAACTCGCTAAAATCCTTTTAAGCATCAGTCTTCAATTTCTTTTGCACACTTGAGATTACTGTTAACCAGACCCTATAAGGTGATGACTAAGCAGTAGGCACTATAGTTAATAATTCAGTGTGTTACAATTTCAAATTAATGCAAACCAAAAGTAATTTCAAAATTTTTATTGACTCATATCCCACGAGCCATACAATAGTCTGCAAGACACCGTAGCTTTGTAGGTTATTGCATTTAGTCTTGAATTTCCCCAAATATCTTCTTCCTTCAGTGGCAGGGTATGAGCATAAACCCATATAACTAGCTCTCCATTGTTTCAAAAATTTACTCATTAGTCCTCGTATGTAAAAACCCATAATTCAGAATTTTCCTATACCTAAAACCTTTTCAAAATCAAGCTCATGCATGTGCCTGTTTCGAAGCATATGGGCATATTTGCATTCATGCACCTACAATTCAATCCCATATCTGAAGAACTGATACAAAAAATCTCATGGATATACTTGTATGTATGCATATGGCCATTGTTTGCATTCATACACCTATAGTTCATTCCCAAACTTGAAGAACTAAGAAGGAAAATTTGCAACTAAAAGTATAGAAACTTAGAATACAGCCTAGATTTTCCTTCACACCATCTATGCTGTGGAAAATGCTACATGCTTTTTGAGATTGAACATTGTAAGAGATTTGATGTCACGAGAATGAATAAGATATATTTTCTTATAAAATATCACAAAACTGAAACTATGAATTAAGTCTATGAGAAAGTTTCAAGGTCTTAAGAATAAGGTAAAAAATTGTAATTGACAGAAATGAAAAAGCAATATTTATTGCACAAGCAAGTAAAAGAATTGAAACTATGTTTTTTGGTCTACCTAGACAGTTTCTTTTGACTTCTTACCACCAGTGGAGATATTGCTAGGACATTCTTCATAAATATTTATCATCTCTTGGCTTGAAGAATAGATGGAGGTTTGCTAAATAGCTCATTCAATCATAATAGAAGTGTATATGATTCACTCCAAGTTATCTAGCAAACCTCAATCTATTCTTCAAGAAAAGAGACCTCAAAGGAATACCAAGAATGTCCTAGCAATCTCTGCACTGCTAGTAACTGGACAAAAGAGAAAGAACAAAGGCAGCTCTCTGGATAGACCAAAGATGCATAACTTCAATTATTTTAAATGCTTGTGCAAGAATGTATTGCTCGTGGAGTAGATCAATTCACTATCTAGCTTGCTGATCTACATCTTGACCTCTCTATGTCTAACTTACAAAACTTCCATTTATCTTAAAATTGCAAGAATGAATAGCAGAATTGTCTAGCAATATCTGCACTGTAGTATCACATCCAAGAATGAAGAACAAAGTCTATACTAAAAAAGCATGGAATCAATTCCTTCGCATGCAAGTGAAGAAAATATTTCTTATGGTGTAGATTAATTCACTTTATCTAGAAAACCAAGATCTTAATCTCAACCTCTCTTTGTCAAATTCAATAAACTTGCATTCTTTTTCATTTTGCAAGAGTGAAGAGAAGAGTTGTAACAAGTTATGTGAGATATCAAAAGATTAAAAGACAAATTTTCAAAAAAAAATAGTTTAGCTATGAATTCCTGTAACCTTGATCCCATCTAATATTCTAGAAGTCCTGCTAAACAATAAGAGTATACATCAATGAAGCCAAGGCCCTGCATAATTGGCCATGTGGTCTGCATTTAATAAAAAATAAAACAAGCATTATAAAAGAATATTGAAAAAAAATACACAAAATAAAATGTGCAATGAGAGTTAGGAAAATACGGACTGCAATTTGTAATGAATTTTTAGTTTTCCTAGAGAAGTTTGCAAATAAATCCGTAGATGG
Source organism: Pinus albicaulis (assembly GCA_034641835.2). NCBI lineage: Eukaryota > Viridiplantae > Streptophyta > Pinopsida > Pinales > Pinaceae > Pinus > Pinus albicaulis. The sequence continues at coordinate 677,859,907 of CM076579.1, forward strand.
TTATGAATAAGGTTAAAAGTAGATTACAAATATATAACCGTCACCCAGTGAAGATCTTTTTTATACTCGATACTTACAACACTTTTGAGCCTACGAATTTCCTCCAGTTTTTTGGATGATTTGTCACACTGCTATTCCTTTTATTGTATAGAGAGAGATGCTCGTAGGGTACATGCAGAGGATAAGGCATCTGGTAGTTTCACTCCATCCTTTCAAAAATTACAATTCAAATCTTATTTATGAATACGAGTATCACAACTTGGAAAAACTAATCCAAAAATAGATCACCTTGAAGAACGTGTTTTCACATCATGGAAAGTTGGTCATATTATTTTTTGCAACAAATATGGATACTTGTACTTCAGATGATCAGATAATGAACTTCAGAATAATATCAGAAAGCCTTCAGTGTACATTCAGTTCTCATTTGAAATGATAAACAACCTATGTTATTATATATTATGACTTAAAAGTGCCCATGAATAAAAGGCCCTACGCCCAATCTATGTTAAATAGCCATTATGACTTGAAATTGCCCATGAATAAAAGGCCCTACACCCAATCTATGCAGAGGAAACTGTCGACTGTATAAGGGAACCAGATCCACAATTATAAAACTAACTCCCTTTTACAAAGGTGTTGTAAGGGGATTGCATGGGTTTGCCATTGAATAGAAAAGGGATTGCAAGGGGCATTCCAGCATGTCACATAATACTGTTAGAACCTATATGTTGTCTTATATGTGAACCATAAAAGGAATTTACTGTGAAATATAACAAGAGAGGAGGAAACGGTGCAAGTAGGAGCAATCAGTTTATTAGCAGCTCAACAAGGTGATTTTCTGAAATTCATAAAGGAACTCTAAAAAAAATAGAGAAACAACCTTGATCTATGATAATGGTGCTAACTCAGAAGAATTGAATCCTGTCATGAGCTCCATGGGAACTGAAGTATTTAGCACAGGGATCTGAACCCCACTGTAACATATAAATTAGACCAAAAAACTAATATTGTTTTTTAGGAAATACTGTTTGAAGTCCTCTATTGTGAACATTATTTTTCCATAGAAATGTACTCATGTGGGTAATAGTGTGGTCTCCTAGGAATCTATATAACTTAAATAAATCCTAGACATATTGTAGGGATTTGTGTAATCAAGTGTCATAGATAGGAGATTTTAAAATTTTAAAAGCTATTCGAAGACGCGAATTAGTCGATTCCTTCATCTTCAACAATGAAATATAAGTTGTAGCACAGGCTATCACTTGTCTAGAAAAAATGAAACAGTATTAAAGCCTACAGATGACCAAAATGGATCAACTGAACCAATAGTTATAAACATTTAAATTCCACCCAAAGGAATGCATTCATTAGCTAAATTATTGTATATATACGTCTGTGTGTATCCATCCATATATAATGCACATACATATATTTGAATCTCCATCCATACATCCGACCACACTAATAAAAATAATGGATCTACAGTGTACACAACATAAGCCTCGTAAGTCTGTATAGTATGAGCATTGTGCATCCACATGTGTTGAAGATTAAGTCCTATAAAACCTAATCAATGTAAGGAACAAAACAAATGGCATGATACTTGAGATGCAATACAGCTACAGGATGGAAATGTGTCGCAGCATCTCTTCCTAACGCAAGAGATGCAAACGCTAGGAAGAGATATTCAACATTTTGTTTCAGTATGGGGTCAGGTAATGTCCTAGTTTAGCAGGCAGCAAGCAACAGTTGCATTTAGCTCATCAAAGGCACTATATGACAACGAGATTTGCTATTTGTGTATTCATATGGCTTCATAAGTTAATAGTAGAGTTGACTGATCAGAGTTGAAGTCCATTATGGTATATCATGACAATCAAAGTTGTATTTGTATGGGCTCCAAGTAAAAACCACTGAAGTCCCCAACTTATAGAAATATGAAAAAAAATCAAAAATAAAATTACGAATTCATCAAAGGATCAATACCTGCAAATGAACAAAAACCTACAACCCTGAATCCATTACTTGACAAGCTCATTCACCCAACCGACATCTAGCGATTGTGATGATGAAGAAGAGTCTTGAGATTTTCTTTGGTAAGCCTTGCGTATATCTTTTCCCTCAAGTATTTCCCAGATTCGACCCTCTGAACAGGCTCTTCAAACCAATCACCCACATCATCGGCATTTTCTGAGTGAGAACAAGTGGAGTTGCTACGGAGTATGAGAAAAGAAATAGACTATGCATAGAAGCTCCGCCCATATTTATAAGGCTGGGTCTGATATCGAGCAGGATGAAGCCAGCATTTGAAAACGTTGTGAGCAAACTCGTAGGCATCCCCTCGGTGGCAAGTACCCTTTTTGAAGTTCAGGCAAGCAATTCCAAAATAATGAAAGTGTAGAGGATCGCATCTTTTTGCTTTCCCACTAAGCTAAGCGAAAGGGTACTCAGTCCAGTCATGGCTTCATCCTCTCATACAGCACTGGACCTTAAATTCATACATTCTGAATTTTTCACAGGAATAAGAATCCACAGTAGGCAAAAATTCTTCATCTTCATTATTAGAAGGCAAATACTTCTGCAGGGCACAAAACACATCCTCCAGCCGAGGCGAGCCAACAAATGTGTTGTTAAGACAACACCTGTCATCTTTCCCAGTGCATCTTTCTACACAAAATCCGCGGCATCTCCATTGCTCTCATAGCCACAACTCATGTCTGGAAAATCTGGAATACTCAGAGCACTTCTGTTAGTCTTCGAATCCGCGACCTGCTGCGAATCTTGAAGGCGAAGAAATCATGTAATGAGACCATGGGATCTGAAACAAACCAAATCATCCCCATGGCTACGATAAGAATTATCACTAAAAAATGAACAGGGAAATGGCCCCATGGAATACGCTGGTTGCTCTACAGAAATGCTTGACATTTTTGCTAAATCAATCAACCAGACAGAGACCCGACAAGACACACACACAAAGTTCTCCAAATTCTAAATATAATCAATCCAAATCTATTAAAACCCCAATTTCTTCAACAATAAACTTCCCCTATTCTCATCCGTGAACCTGTCTCTTTTCTACCTCTACCTCTGCATCCTCGTCCGACTCCGAGCAGGAGGAGGTGAGTACCAGCCCAACACCGGAGAAGCCCGCAGTTACGCCTTCACTGAAAAACTGTCACATTTGTCCGAGTCTGAGCAGGAGGAGGTTACTACCAGCCCAACACCAGAGAAGCCCGCAGTTAGGCCATCACTGAAAAACTGTCACATTCTCTGGAAAAATGGCTCGTGGCTCATGCAAAACAGGGAAAAACCCTTCGTGAGACGGAAAAGTGGTTGATAGCTATTAACTATCAGGACAAGTATTTTTCAAACTCAAACTAACAGTTGGTAACAGGGTCAAATGGAATATTTTCATTGGTTGGAGGAGGTGCCACATGTCTAAATTTTACTAGCGAGAAGGGCGCTAAGAAAGGCTTCTCATTAGCTGGGGTGAACAATGTTTTCTCACCCCAAGCCAGTAAAGAGAACGCCTTTCGGCGTAATGACAGAATTTATATTTGTAAAAATTCTGAGCATCTCTATGACAAGTAGAACATGTATATTTGTGATCTGAACTATAAAAAGACATAGAAAACTTTTTGAATCATCAAGAATCAGAGTTTAGTGGCATCCTATGTGAAAACCTGAGGGATGTTATTTCGTGACAGAATTTATTATGATGATATAAGGCCCATCTCTATGACACTAGAATATGTAGCAACATTATATCTCTTCATAAGGACTGTGAGGTTATAGGGAATCCGTGACACAAGTTTGTGAAAATAGAACCCTTCTCATACATAAAAGAAAGACGAATTCAATTCTTGAAGCTGACCTATTTGATATTGAAAGATAAAGGACACTGAAAGCAGCTCAAATATATCTCTGTGGCTTATCGTGACATGGTGTTTTATTATATGCGTGTCGTGGCAGCACTACCACTTTTTTCTTTCCTTCTTTATGTTATTTTCAGCATTTTCAACAGTTTCCCTTGCATTCACAGGCATCACAAGAAATTGTGGATGCCCAAGGACAACCCCATTTGGCACCAAGGATGACCCCATGTTCCCCTGTGCCAATTAAAGTCCCAGTAAGATCAAAGGATGTCTTTGCCATGCCAAGCTCATCTAGGCATCCCCAGTGTCACATTGTTTTATCCCATCTCCCTTCTTTGCCTAATACCAAGAAAAGAATATAACTAAAGTTCCAACCCTTATTTGACTAACCTAAGCCACTAAATACGAAAGAAAAATGTCTTACCCTTCCAACTAACTATCAAGGAAAATCATACAAAAATTGAAAACAAACAGCTTCAAAGAACTGATCTTTGATGAAAAATTATTGATTTCTTACCATCAACAACCTAGGAGGGCTCAATTTTATGTAATTTTCTTTCTCCATCCACTTGTTGTTGAAAGTTTGAAGGGATTTGTCTGTTGTTTCAGAATCTCATCACTTTATGCTGAAAACTTGCTGTAACGCAGATTTTCTTTGATCCAAATTCACCCAACATATGAGCCAATTCTACATTGCCCTTTTTCCCTGCTACTCTTTGAGAATTTTCGACAATGCATAAACCGTTACCAAGACTGAATAAATGTTTTGAGTAATGTAAATATCTCTCAAGAATAATTTCAATCAATCCAATCAGAGAGATTTATTTTACTAGCATTGATCCATCTCAACCCCAGATCTATTACACACCACGAGAGAGAAAAACTCCACTTACAAATCTCTCAGCACTCAATAAATCCTGTGCTAAGATGGATCTATGCTTGTGTGACTGTGTGATGTCAACAATTTTGTATGTCAGACCTTTTTTAGCATTACTCTTGGTGAAATCAATACTACAACAGAAGATTGAAACAGTTATGTAACATTATGATATCCAGCAACTCTGGAGCAAAATTACGCAGCCGATGAAAGACAATTTTTCTCATGGATAAGAAATAAAGTTTTAAACGAACAATGTTAGAAGGCTTGATCCCATTTACATTGCCCTGTTTTTGTGCTAATCGTAGAAGACTTTCCAAAGTGCACACTACAAACTGTTACCAGGACCCCAATCATAGTGTTAAAACTCACCAGGTATCACTTGGACTCAGTGACCATACCCTACTCACTGTCAGCTGTGGGGGGCCAAGTCAAAAACTTGGAAAAAATAACTTGAGAAACAGTCAGCAACAACACCTGAGTCTAACTTCGAGTCCAGACTAAGAGAAAGTTTGACTCAGCAGAAACTCGACAAGAATTTTTGGTTTTGAGAACTCAACGCTAACTCGCAAAGTTGGCATTTAGACTCAAAAAAATCGACTCCACAAAAACCTAGTAAAAAAATTTGGGTGAAATTCTGTGTAGATTTAAAACAAAGATGTGCAATGTTTTGACAAGTTTTTTGCAAAGTAGGAGAGTACAATATTCTTTTGAGTGAAATTTAGGTACGCTATAAATGTTTTATTGACCAATTTTTCGACAAAATTTTTGCAAATGGGTAAAAATGTCAATCTGGGTAACACTTTTCTGCATTATTTTACATTTTCAATTTTTAGGTATCCATCAAAATTTTCATAGTTAGCAATCATTTTCCTCTAAATTTTTTTCAGATAGAAAAGTATAGTATTACACACAACTCGTACTATTAACCATAAAACTGTAATTCAAAACAGTGTTTCCCATTTTCGCATTTTCACCCTGGTGTAACTACCAAGTGGGTTCTTTTTAGGATACTAGTAGGTATATCTTATGTGTAACTAGTACATTCCATTTTTATATGGATGTGCAATAAACATTTCGTCCATTATTATATTTAGAAACAGAGCTACTTCTCAATTTTATTACTAATTTTAGGGGATATTTTTATCTTTGTACAAGGAAAATCATTTTTATATCATGAGAAAAACCATTTGTATTACTATATGTTCTTTTTTGGTATCATTGTTCTATTATCTAAAATTATTTCAAATATGTATATGTTGAGCACATTTTTTCTATAAAATATTTTCCATCCAGTATAATTATTTTTCAATGTTTAACAACAAGTGTTCACTAATCCTTGTTTAATGGAAGAATCACAAGTTATCTTTCCTTGCACCTTTAATACACTTGTAAATTTTTGAACTAACCCTATATTGGTTTTTTGTAATTCAACTATTTCAATTAAGAGTAAAATATGTCTGGATGAATGAATGCATTTTTTATAATTAGAAACTAGAAAATTAGTGCTCTACTAGAATCCCCAAAGGATGAAGGAAAAATAGTGGAATGAGGTTGTTAACAAGGTCCACAGGGATGCAACTAATGTTTTAGAGAGGAATTATTAGTCATTAACCATGCCAAAGAGACATAAGAAACTAGCATACAACAATATTAAATCAAGATATACTAAGAAACAAGAAAGATAAAAAAAAACAAATCCAAGTTTAAACTTTATCTTCCTTAAAAGTTGAGATTAAAATTGATATATGTTAAGACCTTTTTATTAGTTAAAAATATTCCTTTTGTAAATATCTCTCTCTTTATATATATATATATATATATATATATATATATATATATATATGAGACATCTCGCTAAACTACCTCACTAGTCTCATATAATCACTTAAAAAGAAACTATTAATATTAAGAAATGACGATCATGGTTAAGAAAGTTAAGAAAGTTATCAAATTACTTGGATTCCCTTTACAATATTATTTTTGTGCTTTAAAATCATTCTGATAATTTTTTATGAATTAGAAGGTTAGGAAGGTCGGTATTGTGATATTTTCTTCAAAATCGAGATCTAATCTTGCTACACATGAGATATTTTAAGAAAAAAACATTTTACTATTAAACTCTTTTAGTTTCACAATGAAGTCATATTTTTCCATCCCATAACACTTTGGGAATAATCCAACAACTAGCTTCACTATGGAGATCATGAATTTCTTTTCTTGTTTTAGCAATGTTGATTTTATTTTTTACACTTGTCAAGATAGATAAATAATTTTGATCTTAAATATTAAGGTTGATCACCTCCTTATAGTATCTTGATTTCTTTTATCCTTTAATTATGTATACACCATTTATCCTTAAAATTAGATGAATGGTGTGCTTAATATTATAGTTATTCTGTAGAATGATCTCTTCCTTTATTCTTCAATGGTATAGTCAATACTTGGCATTTTTATGCCATCCCCACTTGAGTTGTAAGTGTTTTTGGATAGATATTGGAGAAAATTTTGGAAGCCACTTATCTTCCATGTTATTTAACATGTTCTTCTTCATTAGGAACTTCGTCATAGCTTTGTTTTCACTAGGGTAAATAGTCCTTCTATAAGGAGGATATGATGTGGTGTATTTCCTTTAATTTTGAGATTAAAAGTTATTAAATTCCTTTAAATCTTCTTTATCATTCTCTTTGATTCTCAAAAGATGTTGCATGTTCAAGCTTCACATTCATATAAAATAACAAGAGTGATTATAGTATCAAATAGGAGTTTCTTCTCATCTCATATCCAAAAGGTATATTAATTTAAAGTAAATTTTAAGCACATAGTAGGCTTTTCAACCTCCATTTTATCTTGTTATTAATGCTATAGTTCTAATTGAGCCTATGATAAATAAAGACGTGAATATATTTATATGAATACACTTCATCGAAGTTGTTGTTATCATAGAAAAAATTATTCTAAGTGATAATTTCAGATCCAATTATCATAACTTTCAGTTTTATAATGTTAATAGTCATACCTATACTGCAAAATAAATTCTTCTAAAAGAAAAATAAGGAAACTAAAAGAAACAATGGTGGGTTTACAAGTGGAATTTGTGGGTTGCCACCAATTTCCACCTAGATCATTCCTCCCCCATTAGGAAGAAATGGCCCTATTGCATTGAGTGCCTCCATGATATGGGGAAACTTCTGTTGAACTTGGACCCTGGTGAGCCACTTTCCTTGGTGAAAGAGTTAGCTAGCTTTGACAACCTGATATAGTTGGATCTTCTGGTGGAAACTATTCTTTATCTACATGTCCATGATCCCATCAATTTTGGTTTGTTCCATGCAGTCTAGGTTTAGCTATGTTGGTGTGAGTTTTTCGACAATGTTTGATGTCACCAGTAATGGTGGAAAGTATGTTTGAAAGTTTTGCACATTGAACATTGGGTGCAGGACAACGAATTTGGGAATGTTGAGCTCAAAAAAATTGTCTCCCATAGCCTTGGTGATGGTGTAAGGACCATATTGAAGTGGTATGAGCTTTTGATGGGCTCTGGTAAGGTGTTATTTTTTAAAATGCAACCAAACTTTGTTGCCTACATAAAACTTGTGTGGCACATAGTGTTGATCATGTCACTCCTTGTACATGGAATTGGAATTTTCTAAGATATTGTGCACCTACTGATGGATGTGTTGTATGTGTTCAATAAACATAGATAGTTTATCAACCTCAAACTATACATGTTCGGATTTGGTATATGTAGTCCCATGAGGCATGGAAACGTCAATCAGACACAACGATTGGAAATCTAGATGCACTTGAAAAGGACTATGGCCATTCAAGATATGGGGAGATATGTTATAACTATGATGCACATAAGGAAGGCTCTCATCCTAGGTTCATGGATGTTTGGAGTTATAAATGTGTAGTTTGTGCATTATCATCATTTTGATGACCTCTCTTTTTCCATGAGTCTGGGGATGGAATGCAGTCGACTTGGTGAGATTAGTGTAAAATAATGTCCAGAGGCTTGACCAGAATGTGCTCAAGAACCTAATATCCTGATCTGATATAATGTTATATTGGATTCCAAAATGTACCCATACTCCTTCAAAGAATATTTTCGTAGTTTCCTTTGTTGTGATACTCTTCTTGCAAGCTGCCAATATGGCCATCCTAGAAAATGTTTCCACAACTAGAAATACATAGTCATTACCATGTTTGGTAGAAGGGAGGACTGATAGATAATATATGGATATGGATTCCCAAGTTTGGCTGGGAGTAGGAAGAGGAGTGGACAGGCTCTGCTTCTTGATGGTTGGGTTAGTGATGGCATAGGAAGTGAAGGATATGATATATTTTTCAACGTCCTAATGAAGTTTTTTTGAATAAAAATACCTGTGTAGTATGGCCACATTTTCTCTACAAAAAAGTGTCCTACAACCCGACTATAGTGTTCCTCTCAAATCATCTTGGCACGCTCACTTGAAGGAACACAAAGTTGTCCCAAGTAGCATAATAATGTGTCCTGGAGGTCGTAATCTAGAACTTTCTTTCCACCCACTAGAATCTGGTATGTGGTGGAGAACTGTATATCATTTTTGTACAATTATGACTATCTAGAGGTCTCATGACCACAAGAGTTGAGAATAGTAATCAGTACTTCAATTGGGGGTCGATTGAGGCACTTTTCAACATGATTCGATTTGTCCCTCTTGTATTTAATTTTCAAGTGGAATTGTTGCAGATATGTAAACCAAATTTGATGTCGATCATTTTGTAAATTCCCTTATGTATGGATAAAATCAAGAGGTTGATGATATGTGTGGATGATGTTCTCCTTCCCCATAATGTAATGTTCCATTTTCGGCATGCTTGCACAATGGAATACATCTCCTTATCATAGGCTGGGTATTTCCAAATTGTACCAAAAATTTTCTTACTATAATAGACCACTGTATGCCCTTGTTGGGTGAAAACCACGCCAATAACATAGTTAGAGGTATCTGTCTTAATTTCAAATGGTTGTTGCAGATCTAGAAATGTTAGTACAGGTGTTGATCAGAGACTATTATTTAGCTCAACAAACGCCTTATGTTTGGAGTGATACCAAAAAACCTTCACTTTCGCTCTGCCCTTGGTAACCTAACTAAGAGCCCAAGTGATATGAGAGAATCCCAACATGAAAAGCCAATAAAAACTTGGCAAAGCCCCAAAAGTTGTGAAATTATATTAGAGTGTTCTGACTTGGTCAATTGTGAATGACTTGGTTCTTAACCGGATCCACATGCACACCTTGATCATCAATTATGTAGCCCAAATATTGGACTTGGCTCATGCCAAATGTGCATTTCTGCAATTTTTCTCATAGTTGTTGAGAAATTAGGGTGTTTAATTCATATTCTCTTTCTTGATAACTACTGTGAACTTGTTATGCTTATTTTAGTTAGATATTATATTTGTTAGCTTATTATGTCTTTCATCAAGACAATTATCAAAACACAAGAGACACAACATTTAGGCTCTTCAAGCCAAGGCCAAAACCTCTCCCTCTTGGAGAGGAAAAACCGAAATTAATTCTTCTTATAGATCTTCCATTGACAAGTACCAAGACCATGAAATACACCCTTGACTTTAGTATGCCTCCAAGACCTTGTCACTACTCTTATAGGCTCCTCATTTTGATATTCCTTTTCTACACTGTACTTAACTAGCACCACGGAGACTTGGTCCCTGATCTAGCATCCTAAAATGATGTGATCATTCTCATTCTTCAAAAGATTCTTCCTCGGACTATCTTCTTTCACTCTTGATGCTCTAGAACAATATCTCATTCCTTGTTGTGATGCCTTCTCCACGTTGTGATGACCTTCTTCCTTGGTGATTTGTATGTCACTGAACATATGCAAGAGTGTGATATCAATGACAGAGGCTAGCACTGCCTCTCCTCCACATTGATCTCAATCTTTGCAATGACCCTTTTCTTTGTTGTCCAGATACCTATTTTACGCATTGTCTATACACCTTTTTTGAATTGTATGTATACCCTCTTCTACGTTGTGGTAGCCCTCGGCCTTCCTAAAATACACAAGGGGCATTATACACAAAAATAAAGATATAATGAAGCCTTCCTTTTTCATTGTATTTCACTCTTCTTCGCACCAAAACGTAAAACAAAATCCACACTGATATCTCAGACTTGTCCGAACTCTTAATGAAAAAATGAGGCTACAGTTTGGTCTATTTATAGTGACTGTCTCCCTCTGCATGGGTTGACATGATCTCTTGCTAGTAGGTCGACTTCATCAAGGATTATATTTTCCACATTTGATCCGACTTATTGGGAGCATTTAGAGAAGGTCTTGGATCATACAAATTACATCAATGTTTTTCCTTCACAAGTGTAACACTTCTTCATATACTTAACTCTTAATTATATATATTTATGACAAGATGAAAAACCCCTAAAGACATCAAAAAGAAGTATTTGACCTATAGTAAAAACTTCCTTGCTCATGAAACCCATGATGCAAGTATTACAAAACACATTTTATTATCTTGGTCTTCTTCATTACATAAATTCATAATTACAATTCATTATGAAGATTGACCCTAGTTATACTTTCCAACACTCCCTCTTAACTATGGAAGTATTCATAATGGTACATGATCACTCTCAATCTAAAGAATATCATAAGAACAATCTGATTGGTAATCCCATCTATATAGCATCATATCAACCGGCATTGTCATAGTGCAAGGACCTGACTAACAACTACATCTCTCAACGAGGCCATGAGCTACAATGCTGGCGAGAACAATGATGAGTAGAAACCCTTATCATTTTATCTATTGAATCCTATCCCACCTAAGTTCATATAGGATATTTCCATCAAGACTATTTTTATTGTTGGATTCCCAGTCCTAAAAAATATATATGTTTTTTCATGACTACTCTTTCCATGGAAGCCCTAATACATCCCCAAAAGAGTATCAGATGCCAGATAATTACCCAATCTTGTATTTTATCTTCCAGGTGAAGACCAGAATGTTTTGTCTATCTCTCCCTCTCAATTAGGGAATACATATTCCACAAAGGAATATGCTCATTCCTATAAAAGGAATGTACCTAAGCTCCCTCTTGGATTAGGAATTATCGGGTTTCTTCCAAATAAGAAAATTATTACCAAGCTCCCTCTTAATCAAGGACTTGTAGCATCAATGATGAAAACACCCAGCTTCTCATGAAGAACTCCTTCCTTCAATGTCATGAAGTTATTTGTTGTGGAGGATTCTTCACCTTTGGGATCTTTACATAGGTCAAATATCATCCATCACTTGTCATCCAAGATTCATGTCTTCTATCATAAAGTGATCCATCAATCTTCTTATCTAGTCTAGCTTCATGCCATGCTTCTTTCCTTCAAACCATACTTATTCCAAGGATATTTCATCCTGCCATATGGTTGTCAACCTGTGGAAGACATGTACTTCCCTTTGGCATCCCTCCATAAGCTCATCAGATATTAATTAATTATAAATATGAACTTTAAATCAAAATTTACCTTAGTGATGATATTTCACCATGACATATTCTTGTAGGCATCGACATCCTTTTTTTACAGATTGAAATATCTCCTAAAGATATGTATTTTTAAGGGTCTTCATATTTTCCATACTTCTATCAAATTCTATATATATTCCCAGGAGATTTTCTAGTGAAGTGTTTTTGGCTTCCTTGGATGTTGAATGCTTCTTTTCATGGTTGTACTTCCCACGATATCTTCCTTTTTCTTTCTCTACATAGTTTTATTTCATTCCCGAGAAATTCCATTGTGCAGTTCCTTGATAATGTATAATCACCTCATATTCCATATGAGGACAAATTTAAGCTAATTTCATATAGTGTAAATCATGCCTTTTGGAAACCTATTCATAAGAAGAGTTTATGCTTTCTATTTTTTATCGTACTTCTAAAAATATAAATATACTAATTGTAAACATATGACATGACTTCATAGCATCTAATGTCACCATATATATACATGTACCTAATTTTTTTCCTTTTGATTCATTCTGCAGTAGAGTTCCTTAAAATTAAGCCTTTCATTCCCTTGACATGCTTCATCAAAATGTCATCATATTCTAATCCTGTAATTCTGTAAGTTAGAATTCTCGATGAAAACTTTTTCTTTCTTCCTAACTAGTGAATCCAAAGAGGATTCCATTAGAAAAATGTCAGCACTTATTTCCATATTTATTATTGAATGATGATTCTTGATCTAGATGGCTTCCTTAGATAAATGTTGTTTTCAATGAGGTTCCCAGGAGTCACTTTTATCTCATAGCATAGATGTCACATAAATTTTTTCAGACATCCTCCCATGACAAGTACGCCTAATTTAATGCTTCCATTATGATGCCAATTCTAAAGTGATGTATCTATCTAATATGCAATGCTTCCTACCATGATATTTTACAACTGTCAGATACCTCTTAAAGAGGAAGATGATCTCAATCATAATAGAGATCTTTCACTTCTTCTTTCTTAGGTTTATTTGAATTTGGTTCTTCCATTTCTCTGGCGACATGGACTTCTTCCTTTTTCCTCTTATCCTAATTATATTTGGGAAAATCCTTCTTATAGTGCCCAAGTTCATTATATCCATAACATTGTATCTTAACCAAGTTTATTCTTTTCTTCTAAGGAACAAACTTACCAAATATTCCCTTTCTTCTTGACATAGTAGCATAGGATTTATTTGATCTTGTATCGATGTTTGATCTATTTTCTTTTGTCTTACATAAAGTCCATATATCCTAGAACGTAATTGCTTCCTTCTTCCCATAGATTCTTGAAGTGAATATTCCCCATTCCTCCAGTAGATAATTCAGTACCACTATATTCATTTCTCTATCCGACATTACTTCTCCCAATTCCTACAGTTGATCTCTCTAGACAACTTCAACTTGTATAATTATTCTCTCAGAGAAATTACTTCCCTTTTAGTACCCACCGAGAACATCTCCACAAATTTGTCATGTATTTATTTTCAATATTATAGTATTTAATAAATATGGGATGAGAGAGTCATTTATGGATTCTATAATAACCCCTTTTGATCTTATGTCTCCCTTCATGTATTCGGTATAAGCTTGAGAGTCTTATTTTGAAGTTTAGTCACTGACCTTAAGTATATGCTTTCTTATTCTATTAGTTTCCTTGTTGATGATGATATAGATGACAGCAAGAGCTCCCTCTTAGATTTGTTTCTTCAAGAGATTTGAAGAGGACCAGATCACCTTGAGTCCTTCCTGCTCAAGAATAGCTTGATGATGACTTCAACAGAGTAATAATTTGATAAAGTATTTAATGGTGTTGAACAATGTCTTCAGTAAAATGGTTTCTTGATGATGTCTCCATCAATGTTGATTGGGCTTCAAAACCAAATATTTTTGTAATCTTTGATGGTAAATATTACTTTCTTGATGTGTAGGTCCTTTGAATAAGGTTGTTGATATTCTTGAGATGGCTTGAGGGTTTCTCCAATTTCTACGATTTTCTCTTTGAAGGAAGGTCTTCTTCCTTGGATCTAGGATTTTGACCTTTTAATATAGATCTCTTTTCTTTGAATATTTCCTTGAAAACTGATCTTTGACCTCCTTCCCAAAACTAGATCCTTGTGTCTTATTTCAAAACTTCCCTTTCTTGTCTTCAACACCTTAGCTTTGATTCCATGTTGAGAAAATATGGTGTTTAATTCAATTTATCTTTACTGATAATTACTTGTGAACTTGTTATGATTATTTTAGTTAGATATTATATTCATTAGCTTATTATTTCTTTCATCAAGTCAATTATCAAAAAACAAGAGACACAAATTTTAGGCTCTTCAAGCCAAGGCCAAAACCTCTCCATCTTGGAGAGGAAAATCCGAAAGTAATTCTTCTTGAAGATATTCCATTGACAAGTTCCAAGACCATAACACAGACACTTGACTTTAGTATGCCTTCAAGACCTTTTCACTGCTCTTCTAGGATCCTCATGCTAATATTCCTTTTTTTTCACCGTACTTCACCAGCACTAAGGGGACTCGGTCCCTGATCTAGCATCCTAAAATGATGTTCTCCTTCTTGTTATTCAAAAGACTCTTCCTCGGCCTACCTTCCTTCACTCTCGATGCCCTAGAACGAGATTTCATTCCTTGTTGTGATGCCTTCTTCTCCATGTTGTGAAGACATTATTCCTTGCTACCATGTATTTCATTGAACTTATGCAAGAGTGTGAGATCAATGAAAGAGGCTATCACTGCCTCTCCTCCGCATTGATCTCAATCTTTGCAATGACCCTTTTCTTTGTTTTCCAGATAACTATTTTAAGCATTGTCTATACACCTTTTATGCGGTGTATGTATACATCTTTTACATTGCGGTATCCCTCGGCCTACTTGAAATATGATAGAGAGGCATTATACAAAAAAACATAGCTATAATGAAGCCTTCCTTTTTCATTGGATTCCACCTCTTCTTCACACCAAAACGCAGACTAAAATCTGCACTGAGATCTCAAACTTGTCCAAACTCTTAATGACCAAATGAGGCCATAGTTCAGACTATTTGTAATAACTGTCTTCCTCTTCTTGAGCCAACATGATCTCTTTATATAAGGCCAACTTCTTCAAGTAGTATATTTTCCACATTTGAGCCAACTTACTTGGAGCATTTATACAAAGTCTTGGAGCATACAAATTACATCAATATTTATCTTTCACAAGTGTAACACTTCTTCATATACATGACTATTAATTATATATATTTATGACAAGATTAAAAACCCCTAAAGACATCAAGAATAATTCTTTGACCTATAATAAAAACTTCCTTTCTCATGAAACCCATGATGCAAGTATTACAAAACACATTATTATCTTTTTCTTCTTCATTACATAAATTAATAATTACAATTTATTATGAAGACCGAACCTAGTTACACTTTCCAACAATAGTTTTTGTTGTTGTGGGGTTTAAAGTACCTACTAAATTTTTTATAGGTGCTCTTCCCAACTCTTACTAAAAATGAGGATGCCATAAAAATATACAACAACGAATGAGCTGGTTAAGGGTCATAAGATGTCATCCATCAACCCACAATTGATCATATGTGCCCTTTTTTCACTGTTCCAGATTTATGAAGGAACGGAATGGAATACAAATACAAATAGAAACATATAGGTATAGTGAAAAACAAACTTCAATTAATTAATTAAAAATTATGGAAAAATATTTACATGCAGAATGGAAATAAACTAGCTTAGGCCATGGTAGCTTCTCTCTAAGAGGATGTGGAGGCTAAATTCCTTCTTAATGGTGTTACAATGATGCTCTAAGGACTATTTATTATTTAGATACAATATAAAACCATAAACATCCAAAAACCTAACCTTAGGAGATGAAGCACCAAAGGTTTGTGGGCCCAGTTGGGGTAAATTCAGACGTCCACTTCCTAGAGTCATAACATTGGAATAAGATCTCTATTTGACGTGTATGATACATCATTAGAAATATATATTATAGGAATACAAATTTCAATATAAAAATTGTTGCAAACCCTATATTTTCCCATTTTCCAAAAAAACGTTGTTTAGGGCCTCAAAACAGCTCCAAAAGTTTAGGACCCAAAAACATGCCAAAAATAGTAAATGTTGCTACAATTAAAGGAAATTGAAAGAAAAAATGGTGGGGTTCCATGTGGAATAGACAAGTGTCCACCAATATCTTCCTGAATCAACAAATGTACCAACAAGACAGTGGAAAATAAAAGGAGTGAAAAGAAGAAAATTTCAAACTGAATGGCACTTCTCAAAGAAAAAGATGTTTGAATTCACTACAAATATTTGCACGTTTTACAAAGCCCAAAAAATTACCAAGTAAAGAAATGGAAAAAAATGAAAGAAAATCATTTTATTTTTCATTCTATCAATTTGAAATCCAAATCTTCAAATAAAGAAGTAATTCAAGGACGTCAAATCCAAATAGGTGAAGAATACTCAAGTTCACCAAGTCAAAAATGCAAACATAAAAATTGAAAATACTAGTGCAAACAAGAGTATAAAACCCTTAAGAATTTGGGAAATTAATATGCAAGAGATTGAGAAGATCAAAAAGACCTTAAACAATCGAAATGTCAGATCTGTAAAAGAACCTCCAACCCTTTTAGGGTCAGGAGAAGGAAAAGAAAACAATATTGAGTGACCAAACAAATTTCTAGTCAAATATTTAGAGTTTTTTTGTATTTGTTAGTTGAAGCAAGGTATTTATTGAATCATAAAATAATCCTAAAAATTATAAATACCGGTCTAGATCCATCTTAACTACGGATCTGTCAAGCGCCGAGAGGGATCAAATCTCTAGAGGTGCAAACCTCTTTTTTGAGTGCAAAACTTGAGGAAAGGTTTGCACCTCGAGAGATTTGATCCCTCTCGGTGCTTGATAGATCCGTAGTTAAGATGGATCTAGGTTGGTTTCAGTCGTGTGCGACCAAGGAAAATCTATCGATAATAGGAGGAACATATGGTTAATTTTATAAATAATATGTAAATACATCTAATATTAATATAACCATTTTAAATATGCTAAATATGTCTGAGATTTATCGAGTCAATTTGATTTTAAATTTTCTTAGTTACCTCAGTTTGTTGAGATGATAAATATTGTAAAATATCGTTAACGATAAAAAATGATGAAATAAATATTTTGAATGCACAGTGACAATATAATAACACGTAATAATATTTAATGATATAAAATGTGAATAATAATAATGTAGTCAATTAAAAATAGCCCTCATTGTGATCAATCTCAAACTATTTTCTTCTACTATTCTTATTGTCACCCTTGTTATTTTTGTGATATTTCCATATGGATTATATGAAAAATACAGTAGAAATCATAAATCATAAACCTTTAAATATTTAGCTCGAGTTGTTGTAGTAAACATCATACCTTGTCTCTCTTTCTCTCCAATATTATTACGTTTAATTATTATAACACAAAAAATGTTCTACATTGTCAATAATGTTTTGTGCTTACACTGAAATCAATGCAGACTATTAATCCAATGACTTTAAAACTAATGTGCCATCATACATCCAATTACTTCAAATCAGAAATCAACATATACATTGAAATCACTACATCTAATGCAAGAAATCAAATAGATTAGAAAACAACATCTACACAGAAATCAATGCATCTAATGCAAGTAATCAAATAGGATTTGAAATCAAAATCTAAACTAAAATCAATGCATCTAGTGCAAGTAAGAAAATAGGATTAGAAACCAACATATACACTAAAATCAATGCATCTAGTGCAAGCAATCAAATAGGATTAGAAATCACCATCTACACTCAAAACAATGCATTTAGTGCAAGCAATAAAATAGGATTAGAAATCATTTATATTGAAATAAATGCCTATAGTGTAAGAAACCAAATATAATTATAAATCAACATCTACATTGAAATTAATGCATCTAGTGCAAGTAATAAAATAGTATTAGAAATCACCATCTACACTGAAATCAATGCATTTAGTGCAAGCAATAAAATATAATTATATATCATCTACATTGAAATCAATGCATCTAGTGCAAGTAATAAAATATCGTTAGAAATCAAAATCTACACTAAAATAAATGCAACTAGTGCAAGCAATCAAATAGGATTAGAAATCACCATCTACACTGAAATCAATGCATCTATTGTAAGAAATATTCTTCCCTCTCTCCCCCTCCATATATATATCTATATGTCCCTCCATATTTCCTTCTTTGTCTCTTTATCTCACCCCCAAAAACACATAGACATTCACTCCATATTTATCAATCTCCTTGTCCCTCCCTCCCTGTCTCCATTTATCTCTTCTTTCTCTTGACCTTCTATATATATCTCTATCTGCCTTTGTATCTATATATCAACCCCAAAACATACACTCTCTTTCTCCAATCTATCTATCTATCACTCCTTCCTCCTCTCCCACTCTCTCTCTCTCTCTTCCCCTTCCCTCCCTCTCCACCGCTTCTATCTCTCTTCCCTCCTGCTATCCTCTCTGATTCTCCCTCCATATTCCTTCTCTCTCTCTCTCTCTCTCTCTCTCTCTCTCTCTCTCTCTCCAAATCTTACTCTTTATGTATTTCTTCATACCTCCCTCTCTCCCCCTCTGCATCTCCATCTCTCTTTCCCTACCTCTCTCCATTATTTCTCTCCCTTTCTCTCCCACCTCTCTCTCTCTCTCTCTCTCTCTCTCTCTCTCTCTCTCTCCACCTTCTAACTTTGTCAATATATGCCTCTCTCTTTCATTCTCTCCCCCATTATCTCAATCTTTTCTTCTTTGTCTCTTTATCTCACCCCTAACATACACACTCTCTCTCCATCTCTCCCTTGTCACTCCCTCACTCTCTCCACTTGTTACTCTCTATTGTAAGAAATATTCTTCCCTCTCTCCCCCCTCCATATATATATCTATATGTCCCTCCATCTTTCCTTCTTTGTCTCTTTATCTCACCCCCAAAAACACACAGACATTCACTCCATATTTATCAATCTCCTTGTCCCCCCCTCCCTGTCTCCATTTATCTCTTCTTTCTCTTCACCTTCTATCTATATCTCTATCTACCTTTGTCTCTCTATATCAACCCCAAAACATACACTCTCTTTCTCCAATCTATCTATCAATCACTCCTTCCTCCTCTCACTCCCTCTCTCTCTCTCTTCCCCTTCCCTCCCTCTCCATCGCTTCTATCTCTCTTCCCTCCTGCTATCCTCTCTCGTTCTCCCTCCATATTCCTTATCACTCGTTCTCTCTCTCTCTCTCTCCAAATTTTACTCTTTATGTATTTCTTCTTACCTCCCTCTCTCTCCCCCTGTATCTCCATCTCTCTTTCCCTACCTCTCTCCACTCTTTCTCTCCCACCTCTCTCTCTCTCTCTCTCTCTCTCTCTCTCTCTCTCTCTCTCTTCACCTTCTAACTTTTTCAGTGTATGCCTCTCTCTCTCATTCTCTCCCCCATTCTATCAATCTCTTCTTCTTTGTCTCTTTATCTCACCCCAAACATACACACTCTCTCTCCATCTCTCCCTTGTCACTCCCTCAATTTCTCCACTTGTTACTCTCTATGTATTTCTTCTTCCCTCCCTCTCTCCCCATCCAACTTCATCTCTCTATCCATCCCTCTCCCCCATCCAACTCCATATCTCTATCCCTCTGTCTCTCCCAATTCAGATCATCTCTCTATCCCTCCCTCTCTCCCCCTACAAATCCATATCTCTATCCCTCCCTCTCTCATCCTATCTCTCGAGTCCCCTCTCCTTTCCTTCCTCTCTCTCCCTTTCTCTCCTACCTCCTTCTCTCTTCCCCCATCTCTCTCTCTCTCTCTCTCTCTCTCTCTCTCTCTCCCCTATAATACTCTATATTCCCCAATCACTCTCTTCCTATCTCTCCCTTTATCACCTCCCTCCCTCTCTCTTCACCCCCTCCCCCCCCTCCTTCTCTACCCTCAAATCCCTTCTCTTCCCCCATCACTCTATCTCTCTCTCCAACTATGTTACTATATCCCTCCCTTTATACTTCTCTCTCTTTCTCTCCCCCATTGTCTCTATCACTCCTTCTATGTATCTTTATCTCAGCCCTAAAAATACATACTCTCTCTCCATCTCTCCCTTGCCACTCCCTCTCTCTCCACTTCTCACTCTCTATGTCTTTCTTCTTCTCTCCCCCTCCAACTTCGTTTGTCTATCCCTCCCTCTATACTCCTCTCATCCTTCCTCTCTCTCCCTTTCTCTCCTACCTCCCTCTCTCTTCCTCTATCTCTCTCCCTCTCCCTCTCTCTCTCCCCCCTCCAATCCTTTCTCCTTCTCCCTCCCTCCCTCTTCTCTCTCTCCCACCTCCATATTTATGTCTCCCTATCCCTCTCTCACTCCTCTCCCTCTCTCTCTTCATTCCTCCTCTCCCCTCTCCTTTAGTTTATCTCAATCTCTCCCTTCTCATTCCCTCTATTTCTCCACCTCTATCATATGTCTTTTTTCTTCCCTCCCATATATATAACAAATTTAATATTGTATTAATATAAAGTTATTAGATTTAATAATTTTTATATTATAATATATTAATATCAATATTAGATTTAGTAATAATAATAATAATAACAATAATAATATTAATATTTTAATATTAGTTTAAGGGTAAATTATGTTTTTTTGCATGGTATTATTACTAATTTGGTTCATGGTATTTGGTCCATAGGCTTCAAATATAATTAGATGTAGATTTCTACTCACATTTGATATATTTTTATTTATTTACCTTACCTTTTTATACCTCTTTTATAAATATGGTATTTGGCCCATAGGTTTCACCTAAATAAAATTTATTTTTAAGTTTTTGTAAATATAAAGAGCTTTACCGAGTAAATATAAAATAGGTTTTATTTATTTACCATACCTCTAGTTTATTTATATTTATAATTATTTACCATATCTCTAGTTTATTTATATTTTTATTTATTTACCATATCTCTATTTTGAGTGTTCGTAAAACTCTTCATATTTTAAATTTATTTTTAATTGTTTATTTATATGGTTATGTAAGTTATTTTTAAAGCCGACATTATTCATATTTTATTTAAAAAAACAATTTTTTATTTTTTTTAAGCTTCCGACATACTTACACATCTGGACCATACTGGGCTATAGAATGTGCCTCTCAACACAATAATATTTTTTAGTCTAATTGAAATAAAAAAATTAAACCAACCAAATATCACAGGTCTGTTCCTATCTCCGCCACGATGAATACATGCAATAATCTAGTAGAAAACAATCAATATTCAAAGGGAAAAGATTCAATAAGTTTTCATCCACGATGTAGTTGACTAACTCATTGGACATTCATTGACTTAATTCCTAGTATCAAAATTCTTATTACTTTTAATCTAATCATTAATGATAAAAGGGACCAAAAAAAACTATCTATAAGTACTCTTGTATATCCTTAAGAGAAATGCATTCACAATTAAAAAAAATGAGCTATGGATCATAAAATTTGATACCAAACTTTATTACTTGCACCGATTTACAAATGATATATGTGTACATACAATTTCCTCTAGAGAAATTCTCCAACAAAGATCTATTTCTAATAATAGATACTCTATAAAATTAAGCTTTACTAGAGCTTTATACAATAGATGAAACTTGATAATTCTAAAACTTTCTACAATTAGCAAGACTAAGTACAATATGCCAACACTCCTTTTCATTATGACATTTGAATGCTTTGACATCTTTGACAAGTATATTATTCCAATGAAATTGAAAAAAATTATCTTTTCCAATGGCTTTGTGAAAATATCATCTAATTGATCTTTTGATTTATAAAATTATAAATATAAATCATCATTGTTTACAAACTCTTTTAAAGAATGATATTTTGTATTTATCTTTTCTTTTTGGTGAAAATTACATGTTTGGACAAATATGTATTTGAATTTTGTCACGATAAAGAAGAGTTGGCCCTTCTTATCCTTATTGAAGATCATCTGATACTCTTAGTAACTAAATTTATTGAAAATGTGCTACTACTACTACATACTAATATTTTTCTATTCAGATCATCACAATGGGATTATTCTTTGATTCCCATGAAATCTCACTTGAACTGAGATGAAACGCGTATTCTAAAATACGATTTATATTTCTATGCTATTTGAATCTCATTATCAGAATAACAGATAAAAAAATATCTTCAATGCTTGAGTATACAATACCATATTTTGTTTTTTCTACAATATATCTCAAAACTATTTTTCCAAATTTCCAATTAATTTCTTTAGTTGTCTCCATAAACCTAGAAATCAAGTTAACCACAATAATAATGTTTGGTCTAGTGGCAATGAGATACATGATATTTCCAACTAATCTCTTCCATGATTTAGGATCTCCATTTGAACCTTCATCATCTTTGATGACTTTTGTTCCTATTTGTATAGGTGTGGGTGTTCCTTTGCATTTTATCATTCCAAATATTTTGTCTCATTTAATGTGATTTTATTGGTATATAAAGAATAAAAAATGTCACTAATTTACTTCTATGCCAAGGAAGTACTTCATCAAGCCCAAATCTATTGTCTTAATTCATGATTCATTGTTGATTTAAATTGATATACTCACAAGGTTCTAATGTGAATCATGTCATCTGCATATAAACAAACAAATAGAATTTTCCCTTGTTGATTTACCTTTGTATATATAGTGGCTTTGTTGCTTCTTTTCTTAAATCCATGACTCGTCGAATAAGAGTCTATCCTACTACCAAGCTCTTGGAGATTGATTGAGCCCATAATGATATTTCTTAAACATGTATACGTCATTATCTGATCCTTTTATCTGATATCCTAATGGTTGGTAATACAAATCTATTTGATATACCTTCCATTTGTTTTGAGAAATTGTTGCTAATACTGCCCTTATTGTATATATTTTGGCCATTGGTGTAAAATTTTCACCAAAATTAATTTTAGGTTGTTTTGAAAAGCCCTTTTCTACTAGCCTTGTATCTTTCAACCTTACCCTTTTCATTGAAATTGGTTTTATAAACCTATTTGGCACTAATACTTTCCTTATCTACTAGTAAATCCAACAAACCCATGTATTATTATTTGCTATGGAATCTATCTCACCATTCATGTCTAAGTCCCGCCCCTTTCTTTGAAAAATTCTTCAAAATGTGTAGGTTGGTATGTAAACAATGAGAATTTTAAATGCCTATCTAAATATTTCTTGTAGACTTATAATATTTCTAGCGCTAGAGTCATTACCTGATTAAGGACTAGGATTATACTTACTTGCCCTTCTTGATAGCTATCCTTGTACTTGATTTCTTCAAGTTAGGTGATTGAAATTTTATACCTTATTTTCCAAGCTTTTCACCCTACTTCTCTAAATAAACTTTTCCATAAAGAATTGCTACTCTAATAGTCATATTTTTGTGTACACTTCCATCCCAAGCTATAGGTTCTTTTCACTCCACATATCTATTGATTATAAAATTATTTGTGATTGGATCATACTTCTCACCATATCATGTGAAACTATGGTTTTCACATTTTTCATCTATTTTTCTTCCTAGATGTTTAGGTATGTCAGCTTATGCCATACAAAAAATACAACTTGAAATTTGAAACACTGCACTTCATGCCATTGTAGGCCTCTTGTGGAACTTCATTTTTGACATTATTTATTGTAGAAATTATACAATATGCAGGTATATTACCAAACTCCCCTGATCTAAAAATTTAAATCCACTGTTAAATACATAATCCTTGTACTCAATTCTTTGCGGAAATTAAATCGCCAATTGCAAACATATGAATAAAAATCAATTGCACATAACAATATGTTTTACTGGGAAAGCTTAAAGCTAAAAACCCCAACTATCATATATTATGCATATCATGGAATCATGAAAAAATCTCATACAAAGCTCAACTCAAAGAGCTATCAGTACAATATACAATCGTCTCACGTTGTCATACAAGAATTGGTTCACACATGCACCAATTTACTGCCTCCTGACAGCCTGCCTCCACTGCGCAATCCCTACTGAAGAAGATCCCCGAATGAATTCAATATTCGCTTTCTTGTATTGCGGAAATTAAATCGCCAATTGCAAACATATGAATAAAAATCAATTGCACATAACAAGATGTTTTACTGGGAAAGCTTAAAGCTAAAAACCCCAACTATCATATATTATGCATATCATGGAATCATGAAACAATCTCATACAAAGCTCAAATCATAGAGCTATCAGTACAATATACAATCATCTCACGTTGTCATACAAGAATTGGTTCACACATGCACCAATTTACTGCCTCCTGACAGCCTGCCTCCACTGCGCAATCCCTGCTGAAGAAGATCCCCGAATGAATTCAATATTCGCTTGCTTGTATTGCACAATCCCCATTGGTAACTCCAATGTGTGTGTAGATGCATTGAATGCATCACTATAATCACAACTCATAGTCAAACACACCCTTTCACCTATCTCTCCACTGGGTCTCCACTGGATCTGACATGCAAGTAGTTAACTGTTGTATTTCTTCAGTTGCAAGTAAGACACTACTTGTGAATTAATTAAAGAATTAATTCACTCATCTTTCACTAGTGTATCTTTAGTTACAACTAGCACAACTAAGTTTAACTCACTTAACTAAGTTAAACTTAATAACAAATCCCTTAACTACTCTTCCAACTCTGTTACAACTGTGTCACACTCAGTTACAACGAAGTCCATCATGCATGAGTCACCAACCAACCTTGCAACTTGTAATTCCTTCAGATAACTATTTTTCCACATCAGTTAAATGAAATCAAGTGCTCCAAGAAAATAATTTATTATTTATTGTCTGATTATCATTAAGGGCTAATAATAATCGACATGCATTCTATTTTTCGATATGCGATCTTTAAATAGACTTCGCCCATGTTCTAAAAATAGAAACTCATCTAAAGATATAATTTGCTAAACCATCTAGAATCAAAATCTTGCTAATCTTAAAATATGCTCACCATTCTAAAAATAGACATACACCTAAAAATAGCCTGCGGGCCCCACCTAGTGAAGGTGCTTAATTTTCACTAGGATCATCATCTTGTTGAATCTCAACACTCCCTCTCAACAAGAAATGGATTGCCCTTCACCCTGATCCTGTCTCTATGGTATTCGAATTTTCTCCTGGTGAGTGCCTTCGTCATAATATTTGCATCATGATCTTCCATAGGAATGTAATGAAGCAACATCACCTTCGCTGCACACAATCTCTGATATGATGATATCGGATATCTATATGCTTAGATCTATCATGAAACACAGGATTAATTGAGTGTTTAATGTAACTCGGATTATCACAATGAATCATTGTAGGATCTAAATGAGAACCGAACAAACCAACCAGGATCTTCCTCATCCAGATAGCCTCACATGCAGCTTGACTTGTTACCATGTATTCTGCTTCCACTGAACTTAGTGCAATGTATCTCTGTTTCCTGTTGTACCAAGAAACAACTGTAGATCTGATATTGAAAACCCCTTCTGATGTTCTCTTTCTATTCGTTGGGCTGGCTGCCCAATCTACATCCGTGAAGCCATGCAACCTCACCTCATCCATTTGTTTGTACCATAATCCATACTCAGATGTGCCCCTAAGATATCTCGAGAAATGCTTACCTGCCTTCCAAAAGAGCTTGGTAGGCTTAACCATCGTTTGACTAAGTTGGTTCACCGCATAGCATATTTTTGGTCTTGTATTAACTAAATACATGAGCAAACCCACCAACTGTCGATAGACAGTAGCATCCACTACCTCTGTCGATGTAGCATCCTCTTTCCTCCAATTTCCTGGAAGAAGTGTATCCATGGGTTTTCAGTCCTCCATGTGAAACTTACGGAGTATCTGCCGAGCATACTTGCCTTGAGACATAAACAGTTCACCTTCTCATTGCCATATTTCCAATCCAAGGAAATAATGAAGGAGACCCATATCCTTCATCTTGAACTCCTTTGCAAGATCCTCTTTTCATGAGTGTATCAGCTGCTCATCACTAGTCAGTATAAAATCATCAACATAAAGAAAAATTATTAAAATCTTACCCTCCACCACAATATGGTATAGGTTTTCATCTGCCTCAATCTTGGTGAAGCCAAGTCCAGTGAAATAGCTATCAATCTGAGTCTACCACGCATGAGGTGCTTGCTTCATCCCATACAACGCTATTTTGAGTCTGCACACATGTGACTCACTTCTGAAGGTCTAAAATTCTTCAGGTTGCTCAATGTACACTTATTCCTCAATGATCCCATTAAGGAACATAGTCTTCACATCCATCTGATGAATAGGCCAACCCATCTGTGCTGAGAGAGAAAGGATGGTCCTTATGGAAGAATACCTTGTGACATGTGCAAAGGTTTCTTCATAATCAATCCCCTCAATATGTGAGAAGCCCCAGGAAACAAATCTTGCCTTATACTTCTCAACACTCCCATCAGAAACTTACTTTACCTTGTTGATCCATCTTGAACCTACCACTAATTTATCAACTGGCCTTGGAAAAATTTCCCAAGCACTCTTTCTGACAATGGAGTCATACTCCTCCACCATTTCATCTACCCCTGTGGGCTCCTGCACTGCTTCTTGAAAAGAAGATGGATTTGTCACAATACATTTGCTCATGAGAGCCATGTATCCAGTGAATCGGTCAGGAGACTATCTCTGTCTGCACTGTGAAGTAGGGGCTCCTACATTCTATGCCGCATCAAGCTTCAGCCTCTCAGATTCTATGGTATGCCTTCTACCAGTTCTGATGTTTGGCTCTGTATGAGTGGACTCCTCCACTCCATGATCCTCCTCTTATGGCTGATCCACATCTTGAGGCTCATCTTTGGGAACAAACAGTTCCTCCTCTACATGCAAGTGTAGCTCCTTCTCAAGTGACAACTTCATGGCTTTCTCCTCATTGAATTTTATATCTCGTCGCACCATAGTCATTTGACTGTTTGGAAAATACACATGATAATTATGGGGTATTTCTGTGTACCCCATAAATATACCAACTTCTATAGTCGGCTCCAGCTTCTTCCTGGCATTCTTGGTCACATGAACATAAACAAATGAGCCAAAAATCTTAAAGTGAGAAACATATGGTTTCTTACCAATAAAAGCTTCTTTGGGTGTAATCATGCCAAGTACTCTATGAGGACAATGGTTTTTCACATAAACCATAGCGTTGCATGCTTCCGCCCACAAGTGCATTGGTAGGCCATGATCATGCAGCATAGCTCGTGTAGCACCCACGATCATTCAGTTTTTCCTCTCCACAGCCCCATTTTGTTGTGGGTTATGAGGCGCTATGAGTTCTCTTTGAATTCCATATTTTCTACAAAATTATTTGAATTTGTTCGAGATATATTCACCACCATTATCGCTCCACAGAGCCTTCACTTGCTTCCTCGACTCTTTCTCCACCAATGCTTTAAACTCATGGAACTTTGAGAATGTTTGATCCTTCTTCTACATGAAGAAGATCCAACATCTACAAGAATATTCATCAACAAAAATAACATAATACCTGTGTTTTTCTATTGAAGCAACTGAGAATGGTCCACACATGTCTGTGTGAATTCTCTCCAGGATCACCGAAGCACGATTCTCCTTTTCATGAAAGGTGTTTTTCACAAAATTACCCATAGTACATCTGTTTCACTAATCTATCTGCGCAAGTGTACCCTTGGGAAGTCTAGTAGAAATCTGCTGCAAAATCTTCAGGGCGCCATCGTGAAGATGGCCCAATCTCCTGTGCCATAATTCGCCCTCATCCCAGCTCACCACTTCTTCTTCTTTGCCCACCATTGCAGCGCAACCATCTACCTCCAGCTTGTAGAGATTCTTAACTCAAATCCCTATCATCTTGGTCTGACCCATTGTTTTATGTCGTAGGAAATATTTTCCATAGCTAAAAACAACGTCATAACCTCTTTCCTCCAACATCGCGACTAAGACCAAGTTCTTCTTTAGACCTGGAAAATTCATAACAAATTTCAACATAAATGGTTTACCTGACTCCCTCCCAAAGGTAATGGTACCAATGTCGGTCACATTGTATCTTCCATTGTCACCCATCTCTATATGCATTTGGAGATATTTCTCCTCCAAGTTACTGAAAATCTCCTTATCTCCCGCCATGTGGAAGGAAGCACCGGTATCAAGATACCACAACGATCCCATTATGCTTGAAACCAAGCATGCGATCAAGGATAAATCAAGTTCAAATTGCGAGGCAAGGGCCTCACTAGCTACAGCTCCATCAGCCTTCTTGTTCTTCTTTTTCTGTGGGCAGTTAGTGGCGAGATGCCCATGTTCGTGATAGTGAAAACACTTCACCTTGGACAAATCGCGCTTCTTGCCTTTAGCCTCGGATTTTGAATGGGATTTCTTCCACTTCCCTTTCCTCACTTTGGCAGCCAAAGCACAATATTTTTCATCATCATGCTTTGATGAAGATCCATCCCTGGTACTCTTCCTTATCTCCTCCTACACTAGATCTAACCAAAGTCACACTCAATTCGGCAATTTCCCCCGCCCATTGACAGAGTCTTGATAACTGTGACAACTCTTCGGAAGTCCAAGGAGAGCCAAGCTCACCAATTCGTCATTAGCTACTGTAATTCCCACACTCCCCAGCTCATCCCTACATTGGACAAACTTTGTGAGATACTTTGGAATATTGTTTCCCTTCTCCATTTTGATTTTTCTAAGTTTATCCTTCAGCGCTAACTTCCTATGGTCGCTGCTGCTTTGGAAAAGATATGTCAAAGCCTTCCACAGTGAAAATAGAGTGGCTTTCCCATGAAGGCTTGACACAATATGGTCTTTCACACCTTCCAACATAATTCTTCTCGTCTTCGCTACTTTATTTTGTGAGGCATCAAGTAATGCAACATCCGTCGAAGTGGGCTTAGGAGCATCACTATTGATGAACTCCTTCAAGCCATTATCTTCAAGCACCGCCTCCATCCTTTCCTTCCAGGCTATGTAGTTTGAGTTTCCCTCAAGTGCATACTCCAACTGCAACCCATTGAAATCCATTTCAATGTTTACTCAAATGTCACACCAAGAAATTCTTGCAGCAAATTCGAATTGTTCCACCAACACAACTCAACACTGCTTCAATATTGCAATCTTCAGTGATTAACACTGCTCTGATACGATGTAGAAACTATACAATATGCATGTATATTACCATACTCTCCTAATCTAACAATTTAAATCCACTGTTAAATACAGAATCCTTCTACTCAATTCTTTGGGGAAATTAAATTTCCAGTTGCAAACATATGAAGAATAATCAATCACACATAACAAGATGTTTTATCGGGAAAGATTAAAGCTAAAAACCCCAACTATCATATATTATGTATATCATGGAATCATGAAACAATCTCATACAAAGATCAGCTCATAGAGCTCTCAGTACAATATACAATCGTCTCACACTGTCATACAAAAATTGGTTCACACATGCACTAATTTACTGCCTCCTGACAGCCTGCCTCCACTGCGAAATCCCTAATGAAGAAGACCCCCGAATGAATTTGATCTTCGCTTGCTTGTACTGCGCAATCCTCATTGGAAACTCCAATGTGTGTGTAGATGCATTGAATGCATCACTATAGTCACAACTAATATTCAAACACACCCTTTCACCTATCTCTCCACTGGGTCTCCACTGGATTTGACATGCATGTAGTTAATTGTTGTATTTCTTCAGTTGCAAGTAAGACACTACTTGTGAATTAATTAAATAATTAATTCACTCATATTTCACTAGTGTATCTTTAGTTACAACTAGCACAGCTGAGTTTAACTCGCTTATCCGAGTTAAACTAAATAACAACTCCCATAACTACTCTTCCAACTCTATTACAACTGTGTCACACTCAGTTACAATGAATTCCATCATGCATGAGTCACAAACCAAGCTTGCAACTCGTAATTCCTTCATCTAACTAGTTTTCCACATCAGTTAACTGAAACCAAGTGCTCCAAGAGAATAAGTTATTATTTATCGTCTGATTATCATTAAGGGCTAATAAAAATCGACATGCATTCTATTTTTATATACGTGATTTATAAATACACTTTGTCCATGTTCTAAAAATAGAAACTCATCTAAAGATAGAATTTTCTCAACCATCTAGAATCAACATCCTGCTAATTTTAGAATATTCTCACCATTCTAAAAATAGACATACACCTAAAAATAGCCTGAGGGCCCCACGTAGTGAAGGTGCTTAATTTTCACTAGGATCATCATCTTGTTGAATTTCAACATTTATGGTATACTTTCTAAAAATGTATATATATAAATCAATTTCTTCCCCAAAACTCATTGTATAAATGTTTTTCTTTCAAAAAACTTCTAGCCCCGTTTGTAATTGTTGTATTCTTCCTTTGTACTATGCCATTATGATGTGGTGTGTTTTCATTTGTGAATTATATCTTTATTCCATGATGTTTATAATATGCTATAAACTATTTAGAGTCATATTTTATTCCTAAAAAACATCTAAACATTTTAATATATTAACCACTTTTTTTTTCAAGCAAGGTCTTAAAATCCTTGAAAATGTCAAAATTTTCAAATTTGAATTTTAGGAAATACACCCTAGTCTTCCATCTAACATCATTAATGAATTTTAATAAATAAATTTTTCCTCTAAGATATTATGTTTCCATAGATCCACACAAATTATTATGCATAAACTCTAATGGTGCCTTTTCCTTGCAAGATGAACTAGTTGGAAAACTACCAATGTGTTTCCTTCCTTATATAAAACTCTCACAAAAGTTGGATTTCATGTATGATTAGTAGACTTTTAACCAACTAATTCTACTAAAACAAATATAGTGCTCCAAAATACAAGTGACGAAATATCAAATTCCAAAAATAAGTCTCATTTACTCTAGTTATTTTAGGAACAAATGAGGTTAACTAATTAACATTTTTGATAGTCAAAGGATACATCCTATTCTTGGTCCTTTCAATTCTAGAAATTAGTTACAAGTATTTTGGTTGAAATTAATTCTATAACCATTTTCAATAAGTTGATAAACACTCATAATTTTATGTTTTAATCCTTGGAACAAATAAACATAGGAAATGATTTTTTTTTAACCTTATTTAGTAAAGGAATTTATTGTACCCTGACCAAAAACATTAATAATAACAGTGTTGAGATTAAGGGCCTTGATTTATAATTCATATAAATAAAGTCCAAATATAGATACAACTAGACATCTAGACCAAACTAGAACCTCAATCAACGTAAACCTTAATATTTTGAGAGAACTTAAAGATGAAAAAATAGACAATGGCACATTATAGATAATTGCACAACATATGGAGATTTTACCTTGGAAATGTTTAATCAGGAAAATCGAATAAGCTTTGAGCTTTGATGCTCTTATATTCTCAATCAAATACTACTTCCACTCTACAAGTATGTTTACCTTAGTCCACACCTATGACTAATGCATTCATACATTTCTAAATCTCTATTGATCATGAATCATCAGTATCTCGCAATGCTCTCGCATCAACATTATATCATGCTCTATTTAAAGGTAATGAAAACCCCAATTCAAAACATATTTAATCCCTACAGGTGGTTGAATATCATTGGATATATCAATAATTGCAAGATTCATAATCATTTTTTGATTGTAGTTAAATCCATTTTCACCACAAGTTGGCCACCAATATTAGCCAACTATGTGCTTATGCCTAATTATGATCCCTTTGAGTGCTCCAATTGACTATCGAATTCCATCAGTTGTTTGAATTCCGATCGACTTAGAATGATTTAACTACTCTTCTAACTTAATTTTTAACCTATTGAATAGAATATCATATATTCTTCTCTTGTTAATTTTCTCACAACCGGATTTGTTGAGGTCCATTCCTAATCATGTTTCTTGAAAAAACTATTCCACTAACTGAACTTCAATAGAATGATTATTTGCAAATATTACAACACCTCAATAAAATTTCCATCATCCAATTTGACTTTAGTCTTAATAGAGTTATCTAAGATTGAAAACAAATTTCTATTTCCAGTAATATGATTATTACAACCAACTATATAGCAACCAAAGGCC
Organism: Pinus albicaulis; assembly: GCA_034641835.2. Classification (NCBI taxonomy): domain Eukaryota; kingdom Viridiplantae; phylum Streptophyta; class Pinopsida; order Pinales; family Pinaceae; genus Pinus; species Pinus albicaulis. Next base: position 677,892,427 of record CM076579.1, read on the forward strand.
TTTGTTACTTTTTTGGACAACATCACAAGAAATAAACATAGACTCACAAGTACTTTTAGAGTAAAATTAACTTTGATTTTATTTATATTTACAAAAAAATCTACATTCATTGGTATGATGTCCATACTCTTTACAATAATAGCTTAAACTTTGGATTTTTCATACTGTCTTATTTTTTATGACCTCTAGCACCTCACCTTAATATTTGAGGATTCTATTGGAAAAATTTTGGAATCGATGGCGCTTGACCTAGCCGCTGCCTCTGCAGCTGGTCTCCTCTGCGCCTAAGGCCACTGGCCTGCCCTAGCCCTCTAGGCTGCCTCGGAGTGATTCGCGTTCTTGGAGCAGAGTTTTCTTTCGTTTTTTAACCTGGGCTGCCTCCCTTTTTTCCTGCGTGGCGCATTGACTGTTGGACGCGGCGCTAAGGGCTGGCGCGACGCATAGAGTCGGCCCCCTCTGTTGTGCGGCGCATTGCTCCGTAGCGTGGATTTTGGGGTCTTAAGCGATAACCCTTTTGTTTTTGCCTCTCTTGGCATTCAAATTTTTTTCCTAAAGTTTTTGATTGATGCGCGCTATGCCTGCGCTTTTTCTCTCGCCTCCGTCTGCTGTTTTTCCTGCTCAAGGCCTGTCATGGCCTCTCTGGATGATACTTAGGAGGGCTCCAACGAACAATCTGCTGCAGATGCTTTCTCTGCTTTGGTGAAATCCTTACAGCCCCAACGACCTCACCCTGCACTTTCTAAGTTTGTTAAGAAGTTAGATGGGTTGCAAGAGGTCGTGCTACCTCCTACACTTCCTCGAATGGACGCGATATCTCTAGCTGATCGGGGACTCATCGGTCAATTCACTAGCCTATGGCCATCGCCGAAAACATTCCAACGCTGGATTGAAAGGAACTGGGCAGACAAAGTTATTGGTAAAATCTCCATTCACTTCTGCGGGAAAGGTTATTATACATTCCACTTTGAATCTAGAGCAGACAAGGACTTAATCTTCAGAAATGGACCTTATTTCATGGACTCTCATGGCCTGTATCTGAACAAATGGACTCCAGACTTTGATCCCGAGCTGGATGTCCCTAATGCTGTCCCGGTCTGGGTCCCGCTCTCGCATCTCCCACTTCACTGTTGGGGAGAAGACTCGGTTCGAGCCATTGGCAATGCTGTCGGAAAATACATTGATCAGAGCAAGCCCAAGGACAATATGCAGGCATGTGCGCGAATATGTGTTGAATTCGACCTCGGCAAGGGTCTTCCAGAGGCAATCAGGCTAAAGGTGGATGACTGGATGCACATTCAACAACTGGACTATGAACAAATTCCATTTAAATGCAAGGTATGTCATGAATATGGCCATTTTTCTAATCATTGTTCTAAACTGATTAATGATGAACCTGCTCAATCTGAGGAGCAATGGGAGACCGTTAAAAAAAACAAGAAGACCGCAACTGGCCAAAAAAATTCTGAGGTTCCTCCTCCCAAAGCTGTCCCTTCCAATCCCTCCCCCTCTTCAGCTCCACCCAAGACCTCTCCCTCAACTACTATTCCCTCCTCCTCTACCCTAGGCCCTGCCAACTTGGGCCCAACCTCTGATCCTCCTTTGACCTCCTTCAATCCCTTTGACGCCCTCTCTCTCCCTGAAAATGATCCCTTGATTTCCCTCGAAAATGATCCCCCCATCATTTTTACCCTTTCTCAATCCTCTCCCTCCCACTCCCTTGACCCCCCCCCCCCACCCCGATCAACCACGAGCTCCTCTAAAGAGCATGGAGTTAATCTAGAATCTCAAAAAAAAGGACCCGGCAGGAAAACCAACAAACAACAAAGGGACGAAAATGCCAAAAAAGATATTTCCATGGGAACTCAAAACCCCATAGAAACTTATATATTGGGTCAAAATAGCAAAGAAACAACACACAAGGAGCAAGGGGGACGAGCATCCCTCCGAAACTCACATACTCAATGATGAAAGTTATATCATGGAATTGTAGGGGACTGGGGCACCCCTCAAAAACTTCTGCCCTGAAAGGTCTTATAGATCATGAGAAACCAGGAATATAAATGATTCAGGAGACAAAACAAAGACTGCAAGAGATGAAAGGAATCATAGATCAGCTCAGAAATTATGAGGGTCATATTTGTGAAGCAAGAGGAGCTTCTGGTGGAATCACCACTATCTGGAAAAAACATGTTTGGACATGCACATCCAACACTATCAGTCAATTTTGGGTCAAAGTTACATTAGAAAAGCAAGCAGAGCACAAACAAATAGTCATCTATAATATTTATTCACCGAACCATTTCAGAGACAAAGAGCAGTGTTGGGCCACTCTACAAGAAGACATCCAAGCTGAAGACAACAGCAACATCATACTTGGGGGAGATCTCAATCTTATATTACATTCCAATGAGAAAAGAGGAGGAATCTTTGCATTTGATACTTACAGAGAAAATCTGGAAAACATCATGCAAGATTATGATTTAGTTGATATTATTCCAAAAAACCGGAGATATACTTGGAATAATCGAAGATTGGGAAAAGACAACATAATGGAGCGGCTTGATAGAATTCTAATAAACACCACTCTCCTCACTGAGTTCTCCATAGCTTATGCTGAAATTCTTCCCTATTTAGCTTCCGATCACTACCCCACCAGCATGGTCCTTGAGCCACACTGCCCTTTGGGACCGCTGCCTTTTAAATACAGCTCCCTATGGCGCAATAATTCAATTGTGGACCAGATAGTCAAGACAGCATGGCAGCACCACATAGAAGGTTCATCGGGGTTTATATGAAAATGTAAACTGAAAAACAAAAAATATGCCTTGAAGGAATGGGTGAAGCAGCACTATAAAGAACCACAAAACGCCAAAGCTGATATAAAAAACAAATTGAAAGAAAATCATAGAAAAATAGAGGAGAATGGGCTCTCCCAAGAAGACAAAGCACTAGAAAGTGACTTATATTATCAGTTGTACCGTGTTAACAGAGAAGAGGAGCAGAAATGGAGAATAAAGTCAAGGTAGCTTTGGCTTCAAGGAGGAGATAAAAACTCTGCTTTCTTTCATAAGCAAGCAACTGTCAGGAAAGTCAAAAATAATGTCACCATGATCAATGATGAGGAAGGCCTTCCTCAAAAAACCCAAGCAGCCATCAAACAAACTGCTTCAGCATATTACCACTCTCTCTTAACGGAAATAAAGGAAACAGAGGATTACTCAAATCTCTTACAGCACATGCCCAAAGGAGTCAGTGAAGAAACTAATGCACATTTGACTAAAGAAATCACTGAAGAAGAAATAAAAAGTGCCATTTGGACGCTCCAGCCAGATAAAGCCCCAGGTCCAGATGGCTTCCCAATCTGTTTCTATAGAACTTACTGGGGAACAATTAAAAAAGACCTTGTCAAGATGTTAAGATGGACTCAACGCAACTGCAAAATAGGAGGGTTTACCAATGCCACCCATCTTTCTCTTATTCCTAAAGAAAACCGACCCTTGTCTTTTTCTCGTTTTTGACCCATTTCGTTGTGTAACTCATCTTACAAAATCTTGAAAAAAAAATTGGCCACATGCCTTAAACCTCTCCTCCCCTCTCTCATTTCTGAAAATCAAGGGGGTTTTCTGGCTAATAAGCAAATCTCGGACTCCATCCTTCTTGTCCAAGAGGCTATACATTCCAGTCAAATAAGGAAAGAGAAAGGTTTCATCTTAAAGTTAGACTTAGCCAATGCCTTTGACCAAGTCCGGCACTCCTTCCTATTCGTCGTTCATGAAAAAATGGGATTTTCCACACCCTTCATTAGCCTTATTAAAGCCTGCATCACAGGCCCATGGATCTCCCCTCTTATTAATGGTAGACCTGGACCATCCTTCCAATCTACTCAAGGACTAAGACAAGGTTGTCCTCTTTCACCTTATCTCTTTATTCTGATGGCAGAATCCTTCAGCAGAGCTCTGGACTTCAACCGTCGCATGGGCCTCATCACCGGAATTAAATTTGATAATGGAATCAAGAACATCAACCATTCTCAGTTTGCTGACGATACCCTTCTAATGGGGGGAGCCTCAAATATCATAGCCAGCCGTTTCAAAGCTCTCCTAGACCAATACATGAGCTATTCCGGAGGCTTGATAAATTATCACAAGAGCTGTATTTACAGTTGGAACGCTTCGACACAAATTATTCATAGAATTGCTAATACCTTTGGAGTTCCTTGTAAGCTGGATTGGGAGCATTTTACCTATTTGGGCATGCCAGTGAGTGCTGGCAACCTGAAAGTTGCTTCCTGGGAAGTTATTATCAACAAGATGAAAAGGAAGATACAGCAATGGGGCACCTCTTGGCTTAATCCAGCGGGGCGCCTCATTCTCCTTAAAGCAGGTCTCTCTACCCTGCCCTTGTACTTTTTTACACTCATGCAAGCCCCTGCCAGTTTTCATAATAGAATGGATGCTCTCCTTCGTCATTTTCTTTGGCAAGGAGGGAGAAGTGACACAAAAAAATATAACTTGGTAAGCTGGAAACAGGTCATTCAACCACATGAGAAAGGAGGTCTAGAAATCATATCTCCTAAACTTCTAAACCTTGCCTTTGCTGGAAAACTTGTCTGGAGATTCATTACTGGCAAGAATGCTTGGTGGAAGACAGTTCTAGAAAAAAAATACCTTGGCTTCCCAAGGCATCAGCTTTTGGAGCATGAGCTCCCTAGCAGAACATGCTCAAAAATCTGGAGGATGTGCAAGAAAGCTATACCATTTCTTGAACAAAACACCTCCAAATTTCCCAAAGGCTACAGCCACATCAGAATTGGAGATGATAAAATAATGGGGCAATAGCCCATAAGTCGATGGCCTGGAACTCAGCAGATTCTAGATTATTTTAACAGCACAGGAATTCAAACACTGGATCAGATCTCTAAATGGGATGCCCACTCTCATATCTGGAAAGGCTGGACTTTTCCTCGCATACCTGCAGACATAGAAATTAGCCTCATCAATCTGCAAAATCATCTACATGGTATAGCTCCTTCCAAACGCTTCGCTGATGATGATTTTCGCTGGGATCCATCAGGTACTGTCTACACCATAAAGGCTGCCTACCAGCAACTTTGCAACAACGACTCTCCAATGACTATTTGGGCACAGTGGAGATTATTTTGGAAGGTTGAATCTCTTCCAAAAATTAAATTCTTTCTATGGACCCTCTTAAGAGGGAAAGTTCTCACCTCTGAGAATCTTAGAAAGCGAGGAATAATTGGACCTTCTCGTTGTCCAAACTGTAAATCTAATGAAGAGACAAGTCAACATCTTTTTATAGCCTGCCCTTTTGCTATAGCTTGCTGGAAGGAAGCTTTCCGGAGCCACGATCCCCCTTGGGAGCCTAGCACTAGCATCTCTGAAGCTTTGCACATATGGAAAAAAAGCTACCCATGGAGAAAAAATACAAACAATATTTCTTGCAGAGTTTGGAATGCCTTGCCCTGTACTCTTCTATGGAACATCTGGTTGGCAAGAAATTGCATGATCTTCAAAGGTAAAGAAACCAGCGTCAGAAAGCTCTACAACAAAGCTTGGAGTCTCAATTTGGAAGCTCTATCCACGAAATGTCAAGGGCATTTGAACACGTTAGACCTCCATGTCGAAGAAAGAAACTACATAGGGTATCTTCTAGATAGAAACTACATAGCACAAAACAGAAACAATCCCAGTAGTAGAACCAATTCCAAGTATAGCTGGAAAATCAGGATGAAAGAAGAGGAATTTGCACAATGGCTCAGGAATTGCAATACACGTTATCTCTTCTTTGATGGTGCCTCCAAGTCCAACCCAGGAATGGCTAGGGCTGGATGACTCATCTGCAATGGCAATGGTGATGTTCTCATGGACTACGAATGGGGACTGGGCACTTTATCCAATAACAGAGTAGAAGCATTAGCTCTCTACCAAGGCCTGCTTCAACTCCAGAAACTTGGCATCAACACAGCTGTAATAATTGGAGATTCAGCCATTGTTATTAGTATGATGATATGCAACAGGAAAGCCCCCAACTTGATTCTTCAGCAAATCATAGGGCGCTGCCAAGTTATCGATCAGCAGATGAAAGGGAGCCTCTTTTATCATGTTCTTCGAATCCTCAACAAAGAAGCTGATAAAAGGGAAAACAGAGCATGTACTCTTTCTATTGGAAACCTCCGATGTAACGGCTCAGATCAACCCTTTTTCCTACCATGAAAAAATTTATACTCCTCAGTAATTTCTACCCTCAGCATATCCTTGTTCTTGGACTCCAAAAATATTTGCTCAGATCCTTTACACAGTCTCAAACCACAACCACTCGTCCCTTGGATGCGATTCCTTTAGATCTAAACTCTGCATTTTCAATATCCCCATCACTCTGTTGCGCTCCTTTAATCCATGCGCACTCTCCTATGTATGCCTTTACCCACGATCCTTTGAACGCACTCAGTCATCCTTTGACCACTGTCAATCTTCACTTCATTGATCCTTGTTCAAAACAACCAACACACCATGTTTCTTCATTTCCAAGCTACTCTATTTTTTGCATTATCTGTGCCTTTGACTACTATGCCCCTGTCTGCCTCTGTCCACCCTGATATTTTATCTGCCTCCTGTCACGTTGTCCAGTCAAGTTTGGCACAGCGCAGCATTATGAAGCGGGTGAATATCGAATTGGACGGCATTCTCATCATACACTCAATTTTCAGTTATGATATACAAAGTCTTCTTTCTTTTATTCCAGTTCGTTAGAATTTATACCATTATTTCCTTTCTCAATGTGAATCAAGCGAGATGTAAAAGAGAAATCAACACTAAAAATAGCAACAATTGGCCCCCCTCCTACCAATGCTATCTTGTAACTTTGGAGCTTCGTCTCCTCCCTATTTTTTAAATATCAATCAGCAACCGACTTTGTGAAAAAAAAAAATATTTGAGGATTCTATTGTATTTAATAAAATTGATATAAGATTGAATTTACATATCTTTGTAAGTTGACTCTATTATTTACACCTCTTACTTTATTGTTCCTTCCTCTACCTTTAATAAAATGTGCCTACAATTTGATGGAATTCTCCAAGGAATCAACACCCATTTTCATCCTTCTCTCATGGGATATCAAGGATTCTATCAACTCATCTATGGAAAGTTGTGCTAGAGTCTATGATTCTTTAATGGAAATCATTACAACACCTAATATGGTTAGTAGGCTCCTCACAACCTTCTAAAAAACTTTCTAGTTTCTTATATTTTCACCATGTTTTCTTAATTGGTTTACTACATTCATTATCTAGGTCACAAATTGGTCAACAAAATCAAAATCCTTCATCTTTATATCCTCAACACCACCCACCCCCCCCCCCCAAAAAAAAAAAAAATGTCCATAGATTTGCTATTGTTACCCTATTTGTGCCTTGATAAGCAACCTATAAAGTGTCACATGCTTGTTTGGAATATTTGTTGGCACAAATTTTGTAAATTTTGACTTTTCTAATCCTTGTTGAATGAATCATAGTAACTTTGAGTTCTTTTCCATTTTCATTTACTAAGCATATTGGAAATTTTTCATAGATTGTATGTCTACTTGATCTGGGTTTCTAAACCCATTTATAAATACACCCCAACCATCCTAAGAATGAAGGAAAAATTTTAGCTTGATTAACCAAATTTCATAATTTTCACTTATAATAATTGGCCCCTTAAGTTCTCCTAGAATACCACTATATATCATTTGTTGAATTGTTATTTTTTTCTTATTATGGAAGAAGTAATCACTTTTACTAATAGAGGTTGAAGAATCCTATGGACAAGACCTTTCTCTATGATACAGCTCTCTGATATACCAACAAGTTCCAATAATATTACTTGGCCCAATTTATAAGGACACTAACTAGAGAGGGTCAGCCACACCCTTATCCATGCTACCTGATTACTACTTGAAGAGGTACCAACAAAGGTTTCCAACTAGGTGAAGCATTGTGTTTTCAACCACATGAAACCATATGTAGTCCTTGCATGTATTATTCCCTAATCACAATTTTACTAACTTAATGATAGATCACTATGATCTTTTATAGACACTAAGGCATGTCTCTAGCTTAGAAAATTTCTAAAAATTGTAGAGGAATAGAAATTTTAGCAAGTCATGAAGTGCAAACATAATTCCTTGATGCAAGAAACAAATGCATAAAACCAATCCCTTGAAAACTTTCTACTCACTTAGACCAGGGCATGTATATCTTGCTATATACATCACATATTGACCTCCCTTGGGTTCTGCAACCTCTTCAATATCTGGCTTTACTTTCTAACCTCTTGCTCTAAACCTTATATTTAATATGACTTTGATAAAAGAAATAGAAAATTAATTGCATGTATGGTTGTATATCCTCAAGAGAAACATACACACTATCACAAAAATGAGTTATGGCTCATAAAATTTGATAACTAACTTTATTAATTGCATTGCTTTAGAAATTACATATATAATTTCTTGAAAATAAAAAAATACCTTTCCAAGAAATATCTATAGGATATATATCTCGAACATGATTTGTTAATAATAAACACTCTATACAACTAACCTCTAATAGAACTTTGTGCAATAGAAATCTCAATTTATTCGAAATTTAACTAGGATATTTCTAGAACTTTTTACAATCAATGAAAGTTGTCACAATATTCTAATAATTCAAAACCTGTTATGTGTGTCATTTTAGCTTGGACTTTAAAATGTAATTAAGGGAACACCCAGCCCAAATGGGATGTACGTCAGAAGCCATATTGGAGATATTGGAGTTTAAAATCTAGTGAAGTGAACATCCAACCCCACTAGGAGAAAGCTATGATAGAGTTGGTCAAATCGTTGAATAAATTTGCGTAAGTCCATGTAAGTGCCATTATTTTGTAGCATCCAATGAATTGATTAAATTTTCCCATACCTGTTATATGCTTCGAATCTGTTTACAACAAAGTTTTCCAGTCTCTACACATAAGCATTAAGTAGTTCAAGAAAGGAGTTGTCTATCTATGCAATAGAATAGCTCGCATGACAGTTTTTTCTTTGAATCCGGTAAAAAAAAATCAAAAAAACATGTAGTTGGAATGTTTGAATTTCATTTTTGATGGTGAAAATGGATTCATCACCATCAAAAACCCTTAGGGAACCCAAAATACTTAAGTTTAACGACTTTAAACCAAATTTTCAAAAATCTTTGTCGGAATTTTTCATAATCTTACCAGAATTTATAGGTTATTCTGTGAGTTTTTTTAGACTACGACGTTCCAAAAATCACTTTCAAGGCCATTCTTACAATCAACCCCTTTGCCATTAAAAATGACAAAATATTTTGTCCAACTGAGAACATGGAACAAACAAGCCAATAGATTAATTGTTTTGAGGAGGGGTATTTAGAATCTCCATAATGTCCATTTTTACGTCTACTTTTCGAGCCTAACCAAAACTCATCATCAGGAATAAACCTACCAAAAAGAGAGGATATGGATGAGATAAATACTAGCGAGCGAGAAAGAAGTGAAAGAGGAGGAAAAAATGACTAACTAATAAATTACCCAAAAAATATAGTTAATAATAGCTTATCTAATAACTAAATATTTATGTTAATTTTTATTTTTAGTTTCATCATTAATTATTACATTTGATTGATTAATTATAAAGTTGGGGATACTTAAACTTAAAATTATTTAAAATCATTTAAACATTTTGATTAATATTATAACTTAATGTTAATGTAAATTAATACATGATCTATGATTTGCATTAAATTTAATATTAGTAATAGTAAACAATTACATTAATATTAATTAATTAATACTAATTAAGATTCATGTTTTTTAATTTTAAATTAATTACATAGTGTTTAATATTATAAATTAATGTTAATGTGAATTAATGATTAATTGTTCCAGCTCATGATGACACTCCAATTCAATTACTAGAGATCATCCTAGCACATGATGACGCTACAATTCAATTACCAAACATCAACTTTTTTTCATTATTTTTAAATTTATAATTTGATAATTCTTTTTTATATAATTATTAAAATAATTAAATATTAATTTTTTAGTTCTCTAAATCTCGTTTTCGAACAAATTTGAATTTGCATATCTCAAATACATCTTAACGATCAATAAACCAAGAAATTATCACGAAACAAAATAGGACCCTTCACACATAAATTGTAAATTTTATATTTCACAAACAATGATTCCCTCATACTCCAAACAAGTCTAAACTCATCCTGCTTCAAGTGTGTTTTTTCTCTAACACCAACAAATGTCAAATTACCTTGAGAAGTGAATTTAGATGCTTGAGGTTTGACTTTATTAAAATAATATACAACGAAATCCAACTATTTGCGACATACAATCAACGCTCTTCTATGGTATCGTGCGATATCCAGCAAATTATACAGTTTTACTCAATAAACATGCCTCTACTCAGTGGCATTTGACAGAAATAAAGGAAAGAAAAAACTCCATTGCTATTAGGAAAAATATATTATTATTATTATTATTTAATTTTAAGATTACTGTTAAGTTAGATATTAAATTGGTGTATGAGACGCTTTGGTTTATGAGACAAGGGATCCATCTCTACGCAGAAGGAATACATATTTTACCTCTCTGATTTTGAACCATTAGACCCATTCAAACTGTATAATTGTGGACTCCCCGTAATTTTGTGCCTCTTCGTAAAAAAGTTAAAATTATATTTTCTCTGATATAATGACACAGCTAAAAAATAATTTAAAAAAGAATCTAAAATATATATATAAGAGTATGTGTTTTTTCCTAAGAAGTCACTGATTCAAAACTAGAAAGGTTAGAGTATGTATGCATTTGTAAACTTAGTAGTCAAATCGCTACATGGAGATGGATCCCTTGTCCCACAAACAAGGGAGTCTCATACACCAATTTAATATATAATATTGAAAAACAAAATTTCTAAATAAATTAGCATGATTTCTTTCTCAAATGAATCATTTGTTTTATAGATGATTTATTATTCAGATGATATTATTTGTTATTTAATAATTTTATATCAATTATATTATTTAAATTTGAAAAAGTGAACATATATTTAGACATACAAATTATTTAATATTTGAAATATTATTAAGAGAAAATTAAAACATACCAATAACATATTTCATTTATGACCATAAAACAAAAATTAAAAATTAAAATAAAATTAAAATCAATGTCTCTACTTTCACATAAAAAATCAAAAAAGAAACATGTAAAAATAACATTAATGATTAAAAAAACATATTATAAAGAAAACATGTTTGAAAACGTACCATTTCTACAACATTTAAATAATCCTTAATTGCAACTTGTGTTATCCAAATTGAATTTATTTAAAATAACTTAATAAACAACACCATCATAGCATATTAATATATATACACCATACTAGCAATTTAGAAACTTGTGTTATCGAAATTGAATTTATTTAAAACAAGGATGGCTGCAAGGCAGCTAGTCCCTGCCTTGAGCCAGCCAGAGTTGGAGCAGCAGATTACCTTGAGCCAGCTGGATTTTATGTATTATCCAAAACAAAATAATTTAAAATTTAAATTTTATGGCTTTTAAGATTTTTTTCGTAAACCAAAAACAATTCTTCTATTTTATATCACATGTAAAATTCCAATAAAATATATACCATACAAAATTTCTTTGAAATGTACACTTGTTCAAGTGAAGGCATACTCCACTTACAATTAAACATTATAAAAAGAAAATAAACCATTAACAAAATTAAGCATAGAGCGTGAAAAGAGAATCAATTGAACATTCCAGAATTGCCGTTACTTAGTTTTCATAGTAGAATTAATGGATAAAGTGGACAAACAAACCTTGATTTCTCTTCTTTGAACAATGATGTGAGCCAAAACCATCCAACCAAGTGAACTCTTCAACAAAATGATAAACAAGTAAGCTAGATATTTCAAGTAATGTTTTTATAATAGCATTTCCATTATCAAGTCTATTAATTTATGGTTTAATTTATTTACTAACATTTTTTTCATTCTAAAATACAATCGAATAGCATATATAATTAACAATCATAAAATTTGAACTTATTTTATTCATCTATTTTCCGAAGAGACAAACCAATAGCAAGTGATAACTGCTTATGTGTATCCTTTTTACGGTTATATAAGTACACCGATCTTAAAAAAATACACAATTACAAGCGTAAATAAAGTATAAACACTTGAATGACATACAACACCTGTAAACACTTGAATGACATGTGGATTTGGATTCAAGAAACGTTCTCGATTGAGGGCCACGTTTCAAACGAACATCAACAAGAGTAAGTAATACAACAGGATTTTGAGAGTAATTGTCTTTCGATTTGCTTCATCGCATTTGAAGAGCAGGAGGTCCGGTGATCGATTCCCAATCAGGCTCTCTTTCAACTCGGATCCTATGCATTCCTGCAAAATCTCCTGCCAAAGATGATGACACTTATAAAATTTTCAGGAACTTGGCCACATTGCTATTAGAATGAGGCTACTTTGTGCAGGTAACTATTCAAGATCTCGGTAAGGAAAGCTGGGTCACCACCATAATCTGAGCCCCTATCATATTGCAACACTTTAATATTTCTGCGTATGGTTCTTATGTTGCTTCGATTCTTCAATGCTATTCTTCTGTATTTTGTTTTGGACTTTAATTTCTGTAAACGGTTGCCGGTGTAGATCATTTCATTTGGCCAATGATAGGAATAAATTAAGACAAGCATATGTCTGACTTAATTATGAGAAACTTTTGAGATCTGAGGCCTATGGATTCAAATGGAATTCTAGAGCTTGTTGATTATTCTTATTATATTTGTCTGTGACGAGTACTTGCCGATGTCAAATCATCTAATTCATGATAATTGAACTGTATACTGCCTTCCTTCCGAGACAATACCGTATGTTCATTCATGCTACTAAAATAATATAACAGTTATAGATTGAAAATAATGGTAATCGGAACGAATCAAATGTCCAATAGACTCTGAGTTTGAATCGATGAGGGGGCTATGCATTCGAGACCTTTACATGAGGATAGGTATAAATTGCTAAATATGAGTAGGCCAACAATAAATTGATTGCCAGAACCCAAAATACATACCTCTAGGAAAACAATTCTACTGTATAGGAAAGAACTAAATTCTGGTGCAAGAAAATTTCCCAATTTAAGCTAGTGGTGAAATACAAAGTTATTAAAAAAGACAGTGTCCAAATTGGTCGAAAAGATTTTTAGTGTTAGATATCTAGAAGGGTCTGGCAATAATCGAGATCCATAAACAAAATGTAGCAAAATTATCTATTCGAAATAATCAGTACGTGTAATTTTTTGAAAATATACAAGTATTACCAGAAAACATCGATAAAATAGATGGTGTCATTATCAAAAGTCACAAAAGTATTTTTAACTATGTAAGAACCTATGCCTTATTACCGAATGATTCTGAGTTTGCGCCCTCCTTAGCTATGTATTATTCCAGATTTTTTTAACATTAAAAGTGCGGGAGCTAAATTGCATTTGATTAATGTAAGTTTTGCATTGTTGTTGTCATACATTGCAAAAGACAGTGGAAATCTCTTTCACACTACAAGACGAGTACCGCATTTCACTATAAATGCCGCATTTATTTCTGTAAATTATCAATTAGAAATGTAAGAGTTACTGAAAACAATTTAAAAATGGTAAGAGACTGTTTGTGCCTTGCAGGAATACCATAATTTTTTTGGGGATAATTGCTTCCTCACCCGATAAGCATCGACCAAGAACAAAGCCTGTAGTTGGCAGCCTATTTCAGGTTCTTCCGGTTCCTCCGGAACATAAGCGCTGACGGAAAACAAAGCCCATAGCCTACAGTTTCCAAAGCCTGCAGTTGGAAAGCACAGACGAAGAATATGGTGTATTCGAACTGTACCTAAATGGGGCGCAGCATTATCCCGGGAAGGCTTCTTGAACTGACGGGGCAGAAAATAGCGAAGAAAATGAAGAATTATGTCTTCAGCGCATAGCACAGAAAATGAAACACGTTAAGATAAAAAAAGAAATGTGGCAGGATAAGGACATGTTTCAAGAAATTGACTAGCCACATGTAATCAATCATGCAATGAACAACGTGTAATCTACTCCATAGGACTATCTTCCATCGTGCAGCAGTTTGGGCTGTGATATATTTGTGAAGTGATATATTTGTAAACATTAAATGTTTGATGATTAATGCTAGCATTATTCTAGCATAGCATTACTCTATCTTATATAAGGGATATTAGTGACTATAACTTATGAAATATATCTTATCGCCTCGATATGAGGCCAAATAAGACGGTAAAACGTTTTATTGGACAGCAAAGAATATACTCAGAATATAAAAATTGAAACTTTGGTTATTCGCAGGGACTAATAAGTTTAAGCTGCTAAAAATAATGCTTACCCCTCCATTTCGATTCCTATAGTCCCTGCCTTAGCCGCAGGCGGCAGGGACTAATAATTTAATAAACAAAATCATAGCATATTAATGTATATACACCATACTAGCAATTTAGAAACCGTGAATGGAGAAAACCCTTTTATTAGTCGTTGCATATAATATTTGCTAGTGAGTCAAAATGTATTGTCTTTGCATTTTTATTTTTATTTTGTTATTTTAATCAAAATTTCATGAAAATGCTGAATTTTTTTTTTTTTTCTAGAGGAAAAATCGTAATTTTTATTTATGAAAGAAAATTACATGGTGTATAAGAAGCATAGGTATTTATGCAATTTAAAATTTCACTTACAGTCATTATTTCAAATGATCAAAAAATAAATTTTAGAAACAGTGTTGTGCATGTAGTATCTACATAATAACATGTGAACACATAAAACATATAGTAAATCGGCCAAAAAACTAATAGCCTATTCAGACTGTCCTATGTCCATCTGCATCCTATATGAAGGGTTTGTGGAAGTACTAATACTCATCATGTCCATCGTGTTCGATAATGAACCATTGGCCACATACCAACTGTGAGGCTTCTTTGGAAAGTTGACCATCCATTTGGTTCATTTTCCTATAAATATGAGCAACAGTAATGGAATCAAAAAAAGATTTAAGAGTCATAACCTCATCCAGCAGTCCTCTAAGAGTATGAACATGACATCAGGCTTCATTGTTGAACCAATTTATAATAATTTTGGAATCCCCAAATACCTAAATCTTGTTGCAAATTTTCTCTCGGGAAAATGTAAGGAAGAGTCTGAGGCTGTTGAGTTCAGCATAGTTGTTAGTACCCGGACCCAATCCCATTTTGATCTTAAAGTGGTGTGATTATAACAGGAAGAGCATGCCCCCCCCTCCGCAACCATAGATGTTTGAAGCCCCATCAAAATAGTCAATATTCTCAGGCATGAGCACTCTGCCTTGAGCATCGGGTTCGTCATTATGAATTGAGAGGAACAACGTCGTAATTGAGTTGAAAATGCAAGGTCGGTCGATCACAGAGTTTTGAAATATGCACTAGTTACGGGCCAACCAGATGCCCGAATATATCAAAAGGGGGAGATTTCTATATTTTATGCAGACATCTGATTGCCACCAGTTCTTCCAAGCCTTAATTACAGTGTTGTCATGCCAATTGTAAGTGATGCCCAGAGCAGTAGTGGATAGTTTCCAAATGATTTTGATGGATGGGTAGGTGATGAAGAGATGATCTGTATCCTCAGGCTGTAATTTTCAAAGGCAACATCTGGAGGGACCATGAATGGAACGTCTGGTGAGATTGTCATCTGTAGGGGCATAGTTGGTGAGTATGGACCACATGAATAATTTGTTCTTTGGGAGCGCCTTTAGCTTCCAAAGGTGCCTCCACCACCAATGTCTATCCCGGGGTTCAAGCTCCGCAATGAGGGACGCTTACCCCTCCTTTGGCGAGTAAATGCTTCGGGGAAATAATTCCCATAACAGTTCATCCTCCCTCTTAGTGATTCTGATATTGGTGGCACGAAGCACCCTAAGAAAACTATTCCACTTTAGATGCCAGATGATCGGGAATCTGAGTTCCTGAGCGGTTTCCAAGCCTGAGAGATCCAAGTGGTATTTCCCATGTCTGCAATTTGTGATATAAAATGTATCCATGAATCCATTAGGAGTTGTCTTATGGCCAAGGGCAGTTGATACACATGTCTACAACCTGACCATGCATCCACACCAATCTTAATTTTTTCACCTGATCCAATACTCCAAGCAAGGCCTCTCTTTATGATATGGATGGATTTGGTGATAGCATGCCAGATAATGGAGGAGCCAAGTTTGTATTTGATGGGGCCTTTGATCCAATCACGAGTTGTCTGAGGAGCTATATATTTGTAAAATGTGACCTCTTTCCAAAGGTTGCTAGCTCTAAGCAGATGCCACCCCATCTTGGCTGCCAGCGTTGTGGCAAAGAGGTTTAGGTATTTTAGCCCCCATCCAACCTAGCTTTTGGGCTTAGCAATTCTCTTCTGCTAGATCCCTATATTAATAGTGTAGTCCCTTATTTTTGTTAGTGTATCCCCCTTATTGTTATTGTTGTACCCCTGTAGCCCCCATATTGTTATTATTGTACCCCATAAACAAACACTATTATTATTGTTGTGCCCTTACATTATTGTTAGGTCGGCTAGGATTATATTGTGACCCCATGGACTCCTATATCTAGAAGCGAGGCTTTAGCATTTGTATCATCCAAGAATTATTCATTTCTGTAATGTAAAAGAGGTTTCCCCTCGAAGTGGCTGATTTCTATGGGGCTCTCTCTACTGTGCTTCCTGGCTTGGTCTAAATAAAAATTTCATCTTTTGAGACTCTAAATTCATTATTGATTGGGCCAACAATTGTTTCAATCTCCAAGCTCTGAACCTTCTCTCATGGCAGCAGCGAATCAAGAATTTATCTCTTTCTTTCATACAGATATCCTTCTTGCACATATATCGTGAACACAACAAGGAGGCTGATATTTTATCAAAAAGCAGCATCTTTGCCTCTCCTGGCTCGATCCACTTTTAGGAGCTCTCCTCAGACATTCTGATTTGATCGGGTCAAATTACATTCTAGATCCTCTTTAGTTATTTTCTTGTTCTGGGCTCTTTTAGATGTCGGGGCTCTCTCTAGTGGAAGGTTTTATCATTTTTATTATGACAGTGTTTTAATCTAGCATAGGAGCGGGTTTTTTTGTTTTTTCCTACTTTGGACAAATTATAGACTCCTTTTGTGCCAGTGATGAGGGTTTTTTATGTTTTATTTTTGTTTTGGACACTTTCTATTATCTATTGTAGATTATGTTGATTATGAACGATTTTGAACCTTGATCCAAACATATGCTCTGTAACCATCCATGTTTACATTAATATATGATGGTGTGTTTTTTCTTCTTGAAAAGAAAGTGCAGAGGTACGGAGGAAGGTTTCTTAATGTTAGTTTGATCATTTTGTTGATCCAGGACCAAGCCAATCTACTGCAAAACATTTGTTTTCCACACATCTCCTTGTAAATTTCTAAAAATGTGGTAGGGAACAATTGTTATATCGCATACCCCATATGACAATTCCCATTTTCCTTTGCCTCCATATCCAGATAAAAAAAATATGCGAGGAATTGTGGTACCTATATTCATGTATTTCAATTGGAGTTCCATGTATGACAATCCATGTGCTATATTAATACCATGTTTTAATTTTATTTGATGATTTTTCTATTTCCTTTTGCTCTGGTTTAACAGTTTTCACTGTGTGCACAGTTACGAAGTAGCCTCCATGCCTACGCACAATGAAATCCTCCGTACAATGTGGGGACTAAAAAAATCTCTGCAAACTTCTCCATCTAGTTCAATATTGTGTGGAGGTGCAGTGGAGGATGGTTTGTTCGCTCTCATAATGAGATTGGTGACACCTGTCAGCAAGCCACCAAGTGTTATAGTTATGAACTTAATACCTTTATTTACATCTCATGAATATGAAATGGGTACAACTATGAAGGATCGATAAGTATTAAAAAACTATTTATAAACTCAATTAGAGTAGGTTTTAGGGATTTGAATCTCGTGCTACCCGTTTGTTAAACAAAGGAGAACGTAAGGTTTATAATGATAGCTGATAATCATACCAAGGAGAAGGATGTTGAGTCTTCTTGCAACACAGAGGTAACCATTGAACAGAGAGGTAGAAGGTAGTTAGAAGGAGGAATCTTCTGAGCACTCATTACACTTATATAAATACACACATTTAGCAGCGTCGGTAGGTGCCACTAAATTTGGTGGCACGAAGAATACAAGCAAGTACAAAATTGCGAGCAACCTTCCCACCTCACCTCAACTTGCCTTTGGGCCATTTTTCAATATCGTGCTTAGAACCAAATTATATATATCAACATTTTCTGAATGCTGATCCTATGACAAGTATGTGTATTTATAGGAGAGATAGGAGATCCACACAAATGGTGATATCATATTTTAAAGCATAAATTCACCCATTTTAGCATTTACTAAATAAAAAATGGTTGAATGGCCAAACTAGATTGATTAACAGTTCAAAAGAAAATATTTATGTATAATGATAAGTTATGTGGACTCCTAAGCACTAATTTAGGACAACTAAAATTCTCAGAGAAGTACCCATTTGTTTCCCTATCTCTGTGCGTTTATAGTGACCACAAACTATGGACTTCCATAGCTACAAGCACGAGTCCAGGAAAATTATCTCCCCGTCACAAGATACCAAGTTACTCAGCTTTTCTTATGAAGATCTCTAGGGGAGGGTGACCATCCTTCAATGACATGCCCTCATTGGATGCTAGTATTTTGGTGATATGGCAGAGCTAGAAATGCAGGCTTGGATTAAAAAAGTTTGGGCCCCCCTCGTCAGCTACCCTTCGAAGGTCAATCGTTTAATGAAAAATTGGTTTTGTATCCACTTCCTTTATGTGGAGGATGTCTCTCTAATTATCAGTAAGGCCTGGGTCCGCAATCGAATTTTTCTACTTCTTCATGAATGGAATTTGGGCTTCAACGCCATCTCTAAGATGCCAAGGAATAAGTTGGTTTGGGTTAAACTTCCTGGCTTACCCCTTCAATATTGGACGAAGCTTTCCCTCATAGATATTGGGAACTCTATTGGGTGACCTAAATTTATCGACCCAGGTTGTATGGATGCGTGGGACAAGCGCATTGCTTAGCTACTGGTTGAAGTTCATTTTTATGGTGGGATTCCCAGGGCAATTGATTTGTAGTGGTTGGGTTCTCAGCATTGACATCATATTGATTATTGGGGTCTTCCTTTCTGTTTTCTACTCTACCATCATACTAGCCACTTGTTGGGGAGGTGACCCAATGCTCGTCACTCCACTCATTTCCCTTGGTCCTCAAAGGTCATGAATCGTGCTCATGGAGAAAAAACCTTGCCGAATGTCCGGGGTAATTCGGAATCCTCGTCTACCTCAAAATTACTTTATCATTCTCATGCTAAAGTTTATTATGCTCAGTATTATCCTTCGTGCCCTCTGATTGCCTTCCTGCCTCTTCTTTTTATCAATATTGATAATCCTGACATGGATCGTGATCCCCAACCCCCTACTAAATTAGGCGACCCTTTGCTTACCTCTGTTGATCCCAATGCGGTCCCCTCCCCCCATCGTGTTCTTTTTACCTCCCCTGTCCCCACTGCTCCTTCTCTGGCCATGCCCTCCCTCGAAACAAATTCTCATCCTATGGTTTCGGCCTAGACTCCCTTGGACAATGTGACCTCCAGTCGACCTCCTGATTCCCCTTCAAACTTCCCTCAAAATCAATTGGTAGCGATATTTATTTTTTAATGTTGAACCCTGAATGGACATGGTTTCCCTCACTATTCATGAAGGCTGCATCCCCCCCCCCCCTCTCCATTCATCTCCCCAACTTCCACCTTAAATATTACTGTAAGGAAAAAGGGCCGAATTAATGGCAGCTGACACTTTAGAGGAAAAGCTAAATTCAAATCCCTATTACTGGATAGCCCAAGCGGCTTAAGGGATATCCCCATCATGGCTTCTTTCAATGATCGGGCCCTTGTAGATTGTAAGCCCTCCCCCCATCCTCCATGAATCTGGTTTTATCTTTGAATATTTGTGTTCTTGGGGATCACTCCATGTACCTCTGCATAAAAAACCTTCTCTTTTTCCATTATTTGTCCATTTTTATCCTTCGAGAAACCATGTGCTTCGCCTCTAAAGTCATCCCTCACTCCCTATCCCTCCGGTCGGGGTGGCACATTACTAGGGTTGATTCGGTGGGGCTCTCGGGGGGTTTAATTGTCATGTGGAACTGATCTTAAATTGATTGTTAGTGAATTTTGTGCCAATATCAGTTTAAGAATTAACATGAAAGTGCTTTGGTTTGCTTATCATACAAGGGTTTATACATGTGTTTATGATTGACAATTCATTAAACTTGATGAGATTAAGTGTATTTCATGAACTTAAAAGCATATAAATTTAATGTTGAACAAATACACCCCTCCTGGGCTACATCTCCTTGGTCTAGCTTCATAGTGTGGGCCTTTGTATTAGCTTCAATTGTGCAAAAGTGTTGTTCACAGTATCATGGTGCCTCTGCAACCTGCTCCAATGGTTCCAAAAAATCAAAATCTACTAAGAATGACTCTTCCTAAGCCTAAATTGGTTGAAAATTTCCTCATTTATGGCAAAACCAAATTTCCCTAATTTTTCTACACTAAATCTGAAATTTTGCCAGCTAACTCCACTAAAACTGGATCTGCCTCTAAATTTTACTAGCTTTGCCAAGTCTTCTGCCAGTTAAGCGCTCTTAATTAGGGATAAGAAAGAATTTAATATTAAATTAAGTGGGTGATAAGTGGGGTTAAGCATGTTTGGTGCTAACCCGCACTCATCGTTAAACTCATATTAACATAGCCATAACCCAAGTATTACATATTAAAACTTGGTTTAAATGCATTTAAAACTATGCAAATCGCATCGCAATTACTTATCGGAGATCGCATATCGTAGATCACAATGCAAATCGCAGATCGCAACCCTACTATTAAAAATTCTATGTTGCCTGCCACGTCTTGTGCTTGTGATACCTCGATGCGATATATTGCATCACATAACAACTCCGCATCTAATATCCTTACTTCCATGTCACTTATCGCTATTGAGAAATCACAGATATACCACCCAATAATGCATTCATGTCCGCTCCTAAACCCCCAATACAATTGGTATGACCCACCTTATCACAAATCATTTTATTGAACTCGTCGATGCTTTGGACCAAGGTTTAATACTTTGGGGTTAATGAAATATGTCGCGGATATATGTTGTGTTGTCATTCGATTATGGTTTTGGCCATTAGTCCCAACCTTTGATAATATATGTATATTGTGACCAACCTTTGACCTTGCAATAAAAATCATGCTATCTGCCCTTTGATTCAAACTTCGAAATAAAACATATATGTGCCCGAATTTCAACCTTGGAATAAAAATGTGTGCACCTTCCAAACTTAGGAAATAGGAGGATAATTCAACTTCCCAAGAAACATTGATGAATCAGGAGATGACACTTGTCACAGTGTCACTAGCTGAAAAATAGGAGAATATTCCCTGAATATTTCTGAGGTGCTGACTGGACTGCCAAGTCATCAATTTGTCACGGTTCTGCACATTTTTTACCTATTTGGGAAAACGAATAGTAGACCATAACTCACTCATATGAACTTGGATTTTGATGAAACGAATTGTGTTGGAATCTTGGTGATGAGATCTATCCAGTCGTTCAGGTCTGAAGCATTTATGAGCACTTTAATTTTTTAGCTAAATATTGAGCTCATGATCATTTCTCCCCAATAGAAGCCTTTTGGACCCCAAAAGATCTCTTGATTACTGATTTTGTTGATGATGGTATTGTTTCCTCACCCTTCCAGTCTTTATCCATTGAAATTTTCCCAATTTCATCATTTGGAGCTTTTCATAAAAACTCAACTTTTTCCTCGTTTCTTGCAACCTTCTCTTGCTGTCATTGACACCATCATGCTGCAATATTTCTAATTTTTCAAAATAGAAATCTATTTTTGTAGAAACCATCTTGTTCCTACCTTGGTCAACAATCAAAGAAAACTTAGGAACTTTCTCACCTTGCACACTGTCACCATGGCGATTTTTAGCTGGTTTTGCCTTATACTTGCGTCGACTCTTGACCAAGCATCTTCGCCATTGCCATGTAACTTTTGGAAACCAGAAATAAGAATTTGTGGAACCCGTGCCTTCTTTTCCAAGTTGCTTTGTCACTTTATATTTTAAATTTGCACTCTCTTGCACCGACATCTTGTTTCTAACACTGCTCAACACTAATGTTGACTGCTGCAAATGTTTTTCACCTTCTTTCAAAGGCAACCTGTTAACATCCTGAAATAAATCATTAAAAGCATAAGAATCTTTATGAAAAGTGTGATTCAATACATCTCTTTATTTGATCATCAACAATGTCAAGTTCTGACCTGCATTCACTATCATCTGCATTTCAGTTGCATGTACAAGAGGCAAACATGTCTTCTTCTTATGCACTCTGATTATGTACTTAATAACATCCTTAAACAAGTGATACTTGTTCTCATGGCGATGAAATACAACTTTCCTATCATATAGGTAAGGACTTCCCAATACAATACCTGATATTTCAAGCGGCACCACATCAAGCTCAGCTTCATCAAGAAAGTTTGAGTTAATGGCGAATCTTAGTAAGAAATTCATTGTAACCTGCAAGTTTGCATTCTTACAAATCCAACCCAATGGATATGGCCTTGGATGTCTAATTGTTTCAAGGCCTAGTTTCTTAACCAAATCTTCAAAAATCAAGTTAGCTTGTGACCCACTATCAAAAAGTGTATCAATCTTGGTATGTTTAGAGACAACTCTAATATGGAAAAGTTTTATTCTTGTATCTTCATCATGAGTATCATTTGAAAATTTTGAAGAACTAGTACTTGCAAAAATTTTACCTTTCAAACCCATGGCTGTAATTTTTGTCTCATCTCCTGAATCTGACCCTAAGTCATGTTAAGCTATAGCAACAGTTTTACCTTTCTCTTTGGCTTTTAGTCTATTTGGTTTCAATTCTAGATGAATTTTCCAACAATAGCCTTGAACATCATGGCTAGTATTTGAATAGCTTTTGCATGTGATTTTTTCCTTCTCTCTTTTTACAAGGCTATTTCTTTTTCCTCTTCCAAAAAACTTTCCTTTCTCTTTACCCTCACTTTCTCCTTTCTCCTCTATGCCTTGTTTTCCCCTTGCCTCCAAGTGTGTGTCTTGTACAAAAACTTCATCTAAATTGCTTGGGTTAAACATAAGAATAGTATGCTTCAAATAGGAATGTAAACCCCCAATGTATTTCAAGAGTGTGTCTAGGGAATTAAAGTTTACTCCTAGCAACAAAGCTCTCTTTCTAAACTCCTGGATATACTCTTCAACTGTTTGACCCTTGAGTTGCTTAAAAATTTTCCAACTCATACTGGCTTTTTGCATGTGGGCTAATGGATAAAATTTCTTTTAATGGAAGAAATAAAATCAACCCAAGAAATGGATATCTTACCATGGATTTTCATTTCCTCTTCAGTCTTTGCCTCCCACCAAACTAGTGTTGATCCTTCTAGCCTTAATGAAGCTAATTAGATCTTTATGTTGGCCTCTTGTAGATTCTGAATTCTGCAGTATACTTCCAATTAACAGATCCAATTTTCTAGCCTCTCTGCATTTACCTCGCCAGTGTACATGGGTAATTCAAACTTAATGTCCAATTTGAGTAATGGATTATTTCCTTTTGTGGCTTTTGAGTGAGTGTGAGTGGTCTTTGTGGTGGAAGTAGAAGATGATGCGGATGGGGATGATGAGGATGATGAAGATGGTGGAGATGGCGGTGGCTTTACTCCGTTTCCATTTTAAATCTTCTCTTCATCCTTCTTACCATCCGAAGTTCCTTCTCCATATGGAGGTTTAGAACCTTCTTCTTCTCTTTCTACAGTGAATGCCTGAAACATGATTTTAACCATTCTTTGTATGTATTTGAAGTCTCTCTTAACATCCTCTTCTTCCGAATGTCCATGAGTCTCTTCAACTCTTGACATAATGGCTAAGGATTCAAGCTCAACCTTCGATTCTTGTACCTCTTCAAACACTTCATCTTCTTATGTAATTTGTACCTCTTCAATCTCAACTACTGGAAATGGAATTTGAGGTGCTTCAAGTGAAGCATTGAGTGGAAATTTGGGTGAAGATGATTCTTTCTTACCTCTCTTTCTCCTTGTCCTAATGTCAGGACTAACAACCAATAGCTTCCATTCTCCTCTCTGCAATTTCAACCTTGTAAGCATCACAAAATTGCAACTATTAAAACTCTTCTTGCACAATCTCAAGAAAAGCAAGAAATAAACCTTTAGCAACCCTATGCTCTAATACCAACATGATCTAAAATTGATTGTTATTTAATGTTGTGCTAATATCAATTTCATAATTAACATGAAATTTCTTTGGTTTTCTTATCATACAAGGGTTTATACATGTGTTTATGATTGACAATCCATTAAACTTGGTGAGATTAAGTGTATTTCATGAAATTAAAAGAATTGAAACTCAATTTTGAACAAAAACATAATAAAATACAATAAGCACAATTAAAAGAGACAAAAACACAAGTTTTTGATGAAGGAGTTCACCCCTCCTGGGCTACATCTCCTTGGTCCAGCTTCATGGTGTGGGGCTTTGTATTAGCTTCAATTGCGAAAAAAAAATGTTTTCAGTCTCCTATTGCCTCTAAAACCTACTCCAATGGTTCCAAAACATAAAAATCTACTAATAATGACTCTTCCTGAGCCTAAATTGGTCGAAAATTGCCTCAGTTATGGCAAAACCAAATTTCCCCAGTTTTTCTCCACTAAATCTGAAATCTAGCCAGCTAACTCCACTAAAACTGGAGTTGCCTCCGAATTTGGTGGGCTCCACCAAGTCATCCGCCAGTTAAATGTTCTCAATTAGGGATAAGCGTGAATTTAATATTAAATTAAGCGGGTGATAAGTGGGGTTAAGCGCGTTTAGCGCTAACCCGCACTCATTGTTAAACTTGTATTAACATAACCATAACCCACGTATTACATATTAAAACTTGGTTTAAATGCATTTAAAACTACATAGATCGCATCACAATTACTTATCGCAGATCGTAGATCATAGATCGTAGCCCCACTATAAAACATTCTATCTTTCCTGCTCCGTCTTGCGATTGTGATACCCCGATGTGATATATCGCATCGCAACTCTGCATCTCATCACAGCACTGCATCAGATAACATTACTACAATGTCACTTATCACTATCGTGAAATCATAGATCTGCCACTTGATAATTCATTCACGTCCACTCCTAAACCCTCGATGCGATTGGTAGGACCCACCTTATCAAAAATCATTTTGTTGAACTCGTCAATGCTTTGGACCAAGGTTTAATACTTTGGGGTTAATGAAATATGTCGCGGATATATATTGTATTGTCATTTGACTATGGTTTCAGCCATTAGTCCCAACCTTTGATAAAATATGTATATTGTGACCAACCTTTGACCTTGCAATAAAAATCATGCTATCTGCCCTTTGATTCAAACTTTGGAATAAAACATATATGCGCCCGAATTTCAACTTGGAATAAAAATGTACGCGGCTTCCAAACTTAGGAAATAGGAGAATAATTCAACTTCCCCAAGCAACATTGACGAATCTGGAGATGACACTTGTCACAGTGTCACTGGCTAAAAAATTGGATAATATTGCCTGAAGATTCTTGCGGTGCTGACTGGACTGCCAAGTCATCAATCTATCACTATTCTGCACAATTTTTACATGTTTGGGAAAACGAACAACAGACCATAACTCACTCATACGAACTCAGATTTTGATGAAACGAGTTGTGTTGGAATCTTGGTGATGAGCTCTATCCATTTGTTCAATTTTGAATCATTTCCAAGCACTTTAGTTTTTTTAGCTAAATACTGAGCCCCTGATTAGGAACCGTAATTTTTCTAAATTTCATGCTTTCTATTTTTTTCCTAGAATCCTTTTATTTGGCCGCATCTGGGGCTTCTCTGAACAATTTCACATTTTTAATTGTTATGCTCCTTATTGGGACTGCTCCTCTTTTTGGGCACGAATCGCATCCTCTGATCTCCTTAACATCTATAACCTCATATTTGCTAGTGATATGAATGTTTCCTTGTCTAATGTCGAGTGTTGGGGTTCCCATAGTCGATGTGAACCCCTTGCTAAAACATTGTCCTCAGTTTTTTCAAAGCATCATCTGGTCGACATTGCACCTCGCCCCTTGTCTCTGACTTGGACAAACCACCAGACTCGAGAAGCTTTCGTGGGCAACAGTCTTGACCATTTCCTTGTACATGAAAGTGTATTGGAACTCACAACCAATCTAAAATCATTTTTCATCATGGATTCAGTATCAGATCATCAGCTAATTGCCCTCTTTTCGCATGTGGAAGCTACTCACGGAGGCATCCCCTTCAAATTAAATTGGGTCTGGCTGGAAGACCCCGAATATTTGGATATGGTTCGTAATACTTGGAAGCTGACAGGGACTCCTCGGGACACATAAGCTTCTTATTTTTTAACTCAAAAAATGTGGCTCCTTAAAAAACACTCTCGAGAATGGGAGAAGCAAAAGAAGTGGAAGTTAGTGGCAGAATTAAGGGACATCATCTCTCGTATTGAGGCAATACATTTCTCCATGACATCCTGCTGCCCTTTTGCACACACTATGAAGCATTTGGCTACACTTGAAGAAAGAAAAGTTTGTATCCTCCGCATACATGATATTACATGGAAACTCAAGAGTCGGGATGTCTGGCTACATAAAGGGGACCATAATACCAATTTTTTTCACCACTTTGAAAATGCTCAGAAAAATAAGAATTTCATCTAGCAGATTAATTCAAAATGGGGTGATCCAGTCTTATCACAATCTGAGATCTCTAATGAAGCCATAACTTACTTTTCTGACTTATATAAGCGCAGGGTGGATGTTAGTGTTATGGACCAGTTCTGGGCAGTGGAACAGTACCTTGTTATGTTCAATGATGAATCTAATGTCGCTTTATACAAGCCGACCACAAAGGATTAACTTCTGGTGGTCCTGAATTCATTTGCCAAGGACAAAAGTCTCAGACTGGATGGTTGGCCTATTGAGATGTACATTTTTTTCTTGGATTTAATGGTGGATCTTTTTATCTTGGTGATGGAGGAATCCAGGTGTTGGGGATGGATCTTGGGGGACATCAATACTACTTTTCTCACCCTCATCCCCAAGTCCTCCCACCTTGTTTTTTTCTCAGACTTTTGGCCCATTTCCTTATGCAATTTTGTGTACAATCTCATCTATAAACTTATCGCCCGCTGCATCACCACTACACTCTCCTTACACATATCCTTCGAACAATATGATTTTCTTCCTGACAAAATTATCCATGATTTTGTGGCTACAGCACAAGAGGTCCTGCACTCAATCCACCTTAAAAACCTTTAAGTTTCCATCATGAAGATCAATTTTTTTTAAGCCTATGACTGAATCAATTGGTATTTTTTTCACCTTGTCCTATACAAGATCGGCCTCTCCTCACAAATTTCCCAATGGATCATGTCTTGCATCTCCCCTACCTAGTTTGCAGTATTGATCAATGGTATACCTACTGATTTCTTTCGAGTTGGTCGTGGCCTCCGCCAAGGCTACTCCCTCTCGCCTCTTATCTTTATTCTAGTTATGGACGGGTTGATTCTGCATATTAAGGAGGCCCATAGGCATGGACTATTTGATGGCATCCAAATGGCCTCGGATATCTCTGTCACACATTCCTTTTTCGTGGATGGCATCCTTATCTTTGGTGTTATTGCTTCTGCAGAGTGGGCTTCTTTACATTACATTTTCCTCCATTTTGGCGCGACATTGAGTGGTGGTAAATCTATTTTGATATCAACCTACCAAAACTATGTGGATCAGGAAATCATTGCTGGACTTTTTCAGGTAATCATTTCTCCTATCTCAGGTGGTTTAAAATATATTGGTTTTCAGATCATGCCATGTGGATACAAAAATAAGGATTGGTGCTGGCTACTAGAAAAATACAAAAAGAGATTAAATATTTGGTCTCACAAATGGCTCTCCCTTGGGGGACGTTTCATCCTCGCTCAGATTGTTCTCCAGCATTGCTTGTTTATTGGGCTCATATGTTCTCATTCCTGTGGGTATTGTGGATTCCATCAAGGCCCACATTTCAAATTTCATTTGGTCAGGTGCAAGGGGCCCTCATAAATTTTCTTTATTCAACATGGAGCTGATTATGCGATCTAAAAGGTTGGGGGTTGGGGCCTTTTTAACATTCCTCTTTTCTCTGTTAGGTCCCCGTATTACTAGTGTAGTCCCTTATTTTTATTAGTGTAGCCCCCTTATTGTTATTTTTGTGCCCTTGTAACCCTCATATTGTTATTATAGTTCCCTTACATTATTATTGTTAGGTCGGCTAGGATTATATTGTGATCCCATGGACTCCTATATATAGAAGGAGGTTTTGTCATTTGTATCATCCAAGAATTGTTAATTTATGTAATTTATTGGAGGTTTCCCTCAAAGTGGTTGATTTCTAAGGCGTTGATCTCTCTTCTCTTCTATTTTTGGAGTTGGTTTCATAACATTTGGTATCAAAGCTTTGGATTCTAGGGTTTCTCTGCTCCAAATAGGTCATCGTGGAATTTTCGCTATAATTTTTTTTCTATGAAGGTTCAGAAGATAAATTTTTTAGAGCGTGAAGCCGAAATCCTATGGAACGTTGTGGAAAAATTTTAGATCTTGGTCTGCAAAATTTTTGGAGATATGATCTGTGGAAGTTAGGGAATTTTACAAGCTCCATCATTTAGCCTAAACAAGTCATCATGGAATTTTCACAATAAATTTTTTTCTACGAGGGTTTAGAAGCTGAAAATTTTATAGAGCGAATTAAAAATCCTGAGGAATATTTTAGAAAACTTTCAGAGCCTTATTTTCAATATTTTTGGAGATATGATATGTGGAAGTTAGTGTTGTTTCAGGCTTCTGAATTTCATCTCAAAGAGGTGACCCTAGGAAAATCATCATAACTCTCACTCTGAACATCGGATTTGAATTCTGTAAGTAGTGGACGAAATTACATGGACTGTAGTTTCCTTTGTATCAATTTTAGAGCTGAAGGAGGAAATAGTGACACGTGGCACGTTGTACAAATTCGCTCTACTGAACTAGTCCATAATTAGGTCATTGTGGGAGATTGAGAATAACTTCGTCTTAAAGAATCCAAATCAGGTGAGACCTATAGAAATTGAAAGAAGCTTCAGAGGGCTAATATAGGGCCAAATTTCAGATATTGAAGATCCAAAATCACAGAGATAATTTAGTTTCAATATCGATCTCCCCAAAATCAATAAAAAGGTGTGTATTTTTTTTTTGAATTGCATAAGTCTTGTGTGAAAAATCAGTTTGAATGGATTCCAAGGACATATTGTAAAATAGATATCAGTATTAGATTATAAAATGCCTCCTAAAAATAATTCAACACCCATTAAGCCTTTATAAGGCTCTACTATGACTCATGAAGATGGAGAATTCCAACGTGACATATCAAAATTACAAGAGCAAGTGCACCAAATTTCGCTCTCACAAAGAGCAACAAAAAATGAAATTGAAGCGTTGAAGAAAGGCGTGGAAGCTAATATGGATGGCATGGAATCTAGCATGGAAGCTAAGATATACGACATGAAATATAACATGGAAAACATGAATAATGATCTAAATGCACACATGGAAGGTTTGACAAAGTTGATACAAGAAATGTTTCCTAATGCCGAAAAGATAGTAGAGGAAACTCATGATGAGAACAAAATAAATGTTAATCGTGATTTCATAAACTCTAATGTTGGATGGAAGAACCACCATATTCTAAATATGGATATGAGGAAGTTTGATGGCAAGGATCTCATAACATGGATACTACAGATGGAGCAATATTTTGATCTTAATAATATGAAAAAACACAAAAGGCACGCATTGCAACTTTACATTTAGAACAAAATACATTTGTATGGTATCGATGGCTTTGCTCCCGTAAAAAAAAAATCACTTGGTCAATTTTTATGAAGGAAATGATAGAACATTATGAGGATACAAATAGCAACGCCTTTTTTAGCCAATTGATAAATCTCAAACAAAAGGGTTCAGTGGTGGAGCACATTGAGGACTTCCAAAAATTGAATATAAGGGTAACTGATATTCCAGAGGAACACAGGATTGATGTCTTCATAGGGACTTTAAAGGATAACATCCAACATGAAGTTCGCGTTTGAGAACTTGATTCATTGGAGAAGACATTCAGGTTGGCAAGAAAAATTGAATGTAAAATTATGGCGACAAGGAAGCCTACCACTCACATATATAAAGATGGAAGTATTGCTACTCCTAGACTTCCACAACCTACAAGGCTGACAACACAGTAATTGGAAGAAAAAATAGCAAAAGGGCTTTGCTACATTTGTGATATCAAATACACTAAAGGTAATAAGTGTGCTGAGAAGAAATTATTTTACATAGATTGTGAAGAGGAGGAAGAAAATGAACAAGAAACTTCAAAAGAAGAGGATATACACCAGGAACCAACCCTAGAAGAACAATAAATGAGTCTGAACATATCATGTAATGCATTGGCAGGAATTACCACTCCTTAAACTCTCAAGATAGAAGGACATATCAAGAAGAAAAAGGTAATAGTGTTGATTGATTCAGGTAGCACCCATAATTTTATTCATTGTAAGGTATCCAAGGAATTAAATTGTTTCATATACCCAGCACCAGAATGTCAAGTCATGGTTGCAAATGGAGGAACTATAAAATGCTCTGGAAAATGCCATAATATCAAACTAACCATGGGGGAATATGTATTGAATAGTCCAATGCTTTCCATTCCAATGGGAGTTGTTGATGTTGTACTAGGACTACAATGGTTACAATCTTTAGGGACAGTAGCTTTTAATTTTCAAGAACTTTTCTTCAGATCTTTTTCGAAAGGAAAGGAAATCAAGTTAAGGGGTTTCGCAGGGAAGATGAAAAATATAATAAGCTCTAATTTCATGACAAATATTTTGAAGAAAGAACAACAAGGTGTAATTGCACAATTATGCTCATTAGAAGTTCCAACATCAAAATCATATATTTCTATCTCCAAAAGGTCATGGAAAATCATTCCAAGGTGTTTGAAACTCCCAAAGGACTCCCACCTATTCCTGATCACGATCATGCTATTCATTTGATTCCAGGAAGTGTTCTTCCAAACATCAGGCCTTGCATTTATCCTTATGTCCAAAAGAGTGAAATTGAACGTATGATTGCAGAAATGTTAGAAGCTAGTATAATTCAACCTAGTCAAATTTCTTTCTCTGCTCCAGTAGTATTGGTTCACAAGAAGGATGGATCATGGCACATGTGTCCGGATTGTAGGGAGCTCAATAAGCTCACTATTAAAGATAAATTTCCCATTGCTGTGATTGATGAATTATTGGATGAATTACATGGCTCTATTTATTTTACCATGTTGGATCTTCATTTAGGATATCATCAAATTAGAATGAAAACTGAAGATATTCTGAAAATGAAATTTCAAACTCATGAGGGTTATTATGAATTTTTGGTCATGCCTTTTGGCCTTACCAATGCACCTTCTACATTTCAAGGGCTAATGAATTCCATTTTCAAACCCTTCCTTAGAAAATTTGTGCTAGTATTTTTTGATGACATACTAATCTACAACAGGTCTTGGAAGGATCATATTCAACATTTTGACAGGGTGCTCAAACTATTGGAGGAGAAACAATTATATGCAAAAACATCCAAATGTTTCTTTGGAGTACAAGAGGTAGAATATCTAGGTCATATTGTATCTCACGAGGGTGTTAAGGTAGACACTAATAAAATTAAATCCATCAGGGAATGGAAATTCCCCACAACCATAAAGCAGTTGCGAGGATTTCTCGGGTTAATAGGGTATTATCGCAAGTTTGTTAAGAATTATGGGAGAATAAAAACACCTCTAACAACATTATTGAAGAAAGATGCATTTTCATGGACTCCTGAAGCAACTAAGGCCTTTGAAAAACTTAAAGAGGCAATGTGCCTAGCATCGGTCTTAGTTACACCCGACTTCACAAAAACCTTTATTGTTGAATGTGATACCTTAGGAAATGGAATTGGTGTTGTGTTAATGCAATAAGGAAGACCCATTGCTTTTGAAAGTCGTCCAATCAAAGGAAAGTATTAATAGAAAGCTATTTATGAGAAGGAAATTTTGGTAATACTACATGCACTAAAGAATTGGAGACCTTACCTAATAGGAAGCCACTTTAAGGTTAAAACCGATCATGAAAGCCTTAAACACTTTTTGGAAGAAAGACTATCTTCAGAAGAGTAGCAAAAATGGGTCACAAAGATGTTGGGTTATGACTTTGAAATCATCTACAAAAAGGGGAAGCCTTAAACACTTTTTGGAAGAAATACTATCTTCAGAAGAGCAGCAAAAATGGGGCACAAAGATGTTGGGTTATGACTTTGAAATAATCTACAAAAAAGGGAAGCTAAATATTGTTGCAGATGCACTGTCAAGAAAGGATGAAGAGGTGGAAGCATTGCTTTATGCAATTTCTACTATCCAACCAGATTGGATAACCAAAGCAAGAGATGAATGGAAGAAGGACGAAGAAGTGTGGACACTCATTCAAAAGTTGAAGCAAGATCCTAGTACATCTGATAAATTTAGTTGGAAAAATGATTCCTTATGGTACAAAGATCACTTATATCTTTGTAAGAATTCCCAAATAAAACAAAATATTCTTTTGGAATTGCACACTTCTCCTTTAGGAGGACACTCAGGATTTTTAAAAACTTACCACAGGGTGAAGAAAGAATTTTTTGTGATGGCCTTAAATCTGATATTCAAAAGTTTGTGCAGAATGTTTGATTTGCCAGCAAAATCAAGTTGAGACAATTAAGACCCCGGGTCTTCTACAACCTTTATCCATTCCAAGTCAACGTTGGGAGGAGATTCCAATGTATTTAATCACATTTTTACCTAAGTTCGAAGGAAAGAGTGTCATCATGTTCGTAGTTGATAGAATTACCAAATATGCACACTTTTATGCATTATCTCATCCATTTAAAGCAAGTACGGTCACTACTTCATTTATGGAAACAATTCAAAAGCTACATGGAAACCCAAAGATTATGGTAAGCGACAGAGATCCCATCTTTACAGGAAATTTTTGGACGGAATTATTTTCTTGTTTGGGTACTCAACTAGCTCATAGATCATCTTATCATCCTCAATCTGATGGTCAAACTGAGATAGTGAACAAATTTTTGGAAGGATATATTCGTTGTTTTGTATCTGATAAATAAACATAATGGGTCAAGTGGTTACCTCTGGCGGAATGGTGGTATAACACTTCCTTCCATACTGCAACAAAAATGACCCAATTTATGGAACTTTATGGATATCATCCACCATCCATCACATCATCTTTAAGAGAAAATTCTAAGGTGCAAGCAGTGGAAGATCACATCGAGCATCAACAACAAGTTCTCCAACTCTTAAAGGATGACCTCAATTTGGCACAAAATCGAATGAAACAACAGTCATATCAACATCGCAGCGAGAGAAGTTTTGATTTAGGAGACTAGATATTTTTATGGCTACAACCATACAAATAAATGTCCCTCAAGCAAGCTAATAAGGATAATAAACTATCGCCAAAATATTATGGTCCTTACAAGGTGTTGCAAAGGATTGGTACTATGGAATACAAATTGGAACTTCCTTCTTCTTCGTGAGTGCATCCAGTTTTCCATGTTTCATGATTAAAGAAGGTTATAGGTGACCAAATTTTAGTTCAAACAATATTTCCAGAACTTGATGATGAAGGAGAAATCATACTGGAACCTGAAACAGTCACGGAAACAAGAACTCGACAGTTACAGCATCTATCAATTTTAGAGTATCTCATCAAGTGGAAGAACTTACCCATTGAATATTCTACATGGGAGGATGATAATTTTATACAAAAGCATCCAGAGCTACTCAAGCGTTGAGGACAACACTTTTTTAAAGGAGAGGGGCATTTTAGGTCCCCATATTACTAGTGTAGTCCCTTAATTTTATTAGTGTATCCCCCTTATTGTTATTTTTGTGCCCCTGTAACCCCCATATTGTTATTATTGTTCCCTTACATTATTATTGTTAGGTCGGCTACGATTATATTGTGATCCCATGGACCCCTATATATAGAAGGAGGTTTTTTCATTTGTATCATCCAAGAATTTTTCATTTATGTAATGTATTGGAGGTTTCCTCCTCGAAGTGGTTGATTTCTAAGGCGTTGATCTCTCTTCTCTTCTATTTTTGGAGTTGGTTTCATAACATTCTCTCATGCCTCACTTATCTAATCTCTCTGGAGGGTTGTCTCGGGTTCAGGTAATTGGCCATGTATTTTTCAAGCTAAATATACCATTTTTCCGAATCTGATCTTCCTTTTTCGGGCCCAGCCCCTTCATCCTCGTTGTGGATCCATCATTTGGAGAAGCTTCGGTAAGACTTTTCCCATTTTGTCAGCTGCCTTGTTTGGGATTTTGGAAATGGTCAGCATATTCACTTGGCCTCTGAAAGAGTACAAGGGCTCCCATCTGACTTTTCACTTGACCATTGTTTGCTCCATGTACTGGCACAAAAGGTCCTCTTCTTGATTTCTCAGTTTATCTCTCATTGGAGTCAGGGTTGTCCCATTTGGAAGACTGCACATCAGCTGAATATGCAAGGTGTGGTTGTTGTGAGTTGGGAGGTTTTGGTCCAACTACTTAAAGTGGCGGGTTTCTATCTTCACCAGGGGGGTGATAGAATCTCCTGGCATGGTAAACTTCATTTTTCCTCACCTGTAGTAAAGGACATCTATGATGTCTCTCTGAACCTTAACATCTCACGGGAGGAGTCTCTCTTCTTTCATAAATTTTGGAACTACAACATCCCTATCAAGATTATTCTTTTTTTCTAGCTAGTAATGAGAAACTGGGTTTTACCTTGGGACAACCTGGTTAAGAGGGGCTTCAATGGCTTGGGTCTCTGCGTCTCCTGCAAGCTAGAGTCAGAATTTGTACATCACATTTTTTTCACCTGCCCATTTATATTGGACATATGTTCTCGCTTCTCTCATTGTATACAACACCGGGACTGGTGGCCTCTCACCTTTCAGCAGTCCATTGATGTCTGGAGTTACCTATCCTCTGGTGCTTGTTCACTACCTTTCTTCCTCTGCTAGGAGGAGTGGCTTGCCAGAAACGGGATCATCTTCTAGGATCGTCAAACCCCACAACATTTTATTTATTTGGCCATACTGAAGTGGATAAATTCAACGCCCTTGGTACCACATGGGACTCGTGATCTCTCTATCCAACTTTGTCTGCATGAAGTCTCCATCTTGGCTGGTTTTTTTGAGGGAGCTCAACAACAGGGTCAATGTGGGTGCGGTGCGTGGTTGAACCTCGAGCATGGGGATTCATATTGAATCTGTTGGAATTGTGGCCCTTGTTCCAATATGTGTGCCAAGATCCTCTCACTCTAGAGCCTTCTCTGGGTGGCCTTCAATCTGTAAGTGAAAAATATCCATATCTATGGTGACACTAAGATAGTGATCAATGGGATCATTGGTCTCTCGAGATTTTAGCCACCTGCCCTCCTCTTATGGTTTTCTAGGATCTAATATCTTCGTGGTTGCCTCCTCGATCCACCCATCCAGCACATTTACCGTGAGGCTAATGCAAAGGCTGACTCTCTCTCCAAGCAAGGTTTTCTCCTTCCTTTCGGGACTGTTCAGTTTCAACACTTCAGAAGAACTCAGTTGGTCTCCTCCACTTTGCATCTGCTCCCCTAGGTGTGCTACTATTTTGGTTTCGGTTTTTTTTATATGCCTCTCACTGTATGGTTGTTTTGTTCTTGCTGAAATTTTTCTTTTTTGCTAGGTATTACCCATGATGGTCTTCTTGTCTTTTTTGTCTGGCCACTCATACATCTTACAATTTCTTCGCAGTATCAGGTTTTTTAGTAATTTTCATATCATATGAAAAATTTGAATCGACCCCAGCACCCTTGCTACGATATCGTTTGCTATATGTATTTTTATTTACTTATCATTAAGAGAATTTTGAGGTCTAAAATGGGCCTCCTAAGGAAAATGTACAATCAAAATTCACTTTATGAGAACCAATCACATTTTAGAGGATGACATCATCCCTAATGGTTGAAGTGGCATTGCTTGAGTTAAAGGTACTTACTTGTCACATTCTCAATGGTGGATAAAAACTTATGGTTAACCATGGTAGTGCTCTAAGTACTTTTAAAATCAAAGTAAAGTACTCATAATAAATGTCATATCACACTTTTTGAATAAAAATATATTATTGTCATTTCATATTTTTTGAAAAAACAATGCATATTCCTATACATTTATTATATTATGTTATATTATATTATATTATATTATTTTTATATAGTATAGTAATTACATGTTATTATAAAATTTAAATAATATAAAATTTAATTAATAGCATATAATATAATTAAGAATTTATAAATTTATTTATATTTTATTTTAATTTATTTAAGTACAAAGGACAAATGCATTAGGTGTTCAATAATAATGTTTTTTTCTTGAATAAATCATTCTTATTTATAGTCACATCAATACAATTTTTTTATTAAATTTATTTTTGTACAAATTTTGAATTGAATTTAACTATGGTTACATGGATTGTGGTGCAAAAAGTGAATTGAAAATTCATAAATAATATTTTATTGGTTTAGCTATTATTTTATTATTTCTTTAGGAGGCCCATTTTAAACCTCAAAATTCCCCTAATGAATACAAAAAGTGTTTTTTTTTTTTTCTCTGAAAAAAAGTTACAATAAGGATGCAAGTTTGATAATGGTGTTTTTGCATGAATCTTTTGTGGTGGATTCTCAAATTAATTAAGAAGCAATCCATTCATCTTCCCGCTTCTTTAAATGAGCTGGGAATTATAGAAATCTCTAGCATTCTGCTCGAAACATTGTTATCGCATTACCCATCATAGTTTACTTGCAGCCTATCAATGTCTCAGACTCCTTTCTTTCGAAATTCATCCTTCGCTTAATACATGTCATTTAAATTGATTAGGACTCTCTTCACGAGAGAAACTGAAAACTCACTATGTAATTTTCTTTAAAGAATGAAACAACGCTATCCATTCTTTTTGTGAGAGATAGTGAAAGATTCGAGAAATTCATATTATTTCTCAGTTTGTTTACTATGCTCGAGGGCCGATTCATCAACTGATTCCAGAAATTATAAAATTACCTTTCATGATATCTTTTGGTTTCTGTTGTTCATTAGCACCGTTGTTAAAAGAGAAAAAATCCAATAATGATTCTTCAAACTTGCTTCCCAATGTTTTGAACTTAGATCCTTATTTATCCTCTCCTCCCAAGAGGTTCTTAGACTAGGGCTACACTGGAAATCATCAATCTGTTTATTTGGAATATCTATGATGGGGAGGCCATCAAAACATCCTCTTGCATAACCAATTGTGGAAGGTTGGTGGTAGAAGAAATGAACATTGAGATCAAGAATCTTGACAAATTACAGGGTAAACTATACATTGCTTCAGAATCAACCCTAACAAGCCTAGAATATTTAGGGCTAAATGGATCTGAAGGAAAGCATACATTGTAGAATGAAGACAGGGAATTATGGGAGCTAGTAAATGATCTAGATTATATCATTATATTTTTTTTTCATTTATCTTGATGCATTTAGAGTGAGAAAAGTGAAATACTTACGAGACCGTTTGTCAATACCTAATTTAACTCTGTGTTTGAATAAGAGGTAGGTTGTTTGTGTTATTTGTAAAGCATGAATTCCCATTACCTCTTAATCCAGAGATGCTAGAAACTATGGTCCCAGTGGCAAAGCAGTCTTTGCGGATGAAGTCGGGTTGAAGCTTTGGGTGAATTTGACGCAATAGGTATCCCCGTACGAAAATCATCCTCAATGGCCCAGCGTGCATAAATTTTTTTCGTGTTGGATCTCTAGGGGCAGGGCTCGAATTCGGTAAAATTATGGTTCTGTCAAATTTTCCCAACAACTACATATGGAAGTTGCCATATTAGCCTTTTTTTTTTTTTTAAACTATGCATGCAGAGTAAGGGCGTTTGGGTTGTGCTACGTAAACCCGCAGCAATGTTTCTAAGCCATGGAGTCTGGAGGCTATTGGGCACGTTTAAGTCCATGTAGTTTGAATCTCAATATTGTGCAGATGAGATATGCATCTAGCATAGACTAAAGGAATCATTCCTTTAATTGTTTATAAAATACGATTAGATATTGTGGTAGGTTGTCAATGATAATGAGGTATACATGTCTACTTGTTTATGTCTATATTAGTTCATTTTGTGGAGGAGCTCCACAAAATGAACTTCCACATAAGCATCATCTAAGTGTGTTCCTTTGTTAACAAAATAGAGACAAATAATTTCAAATCTATATATGATTAAGTTAACCAATTTCGCTAAATGATGACTTCATGGCATTGAGAAGCGCAACAAGGCAGGGGTGGATCACGGTTTTTTATTAGCTAAAAAAGTTTAAGCATGGTCAAAATAGCTAACTTACTAATATTAACATGTAACTAATAGTGTAGAATGAATTTAAACTTACAGAGATATGACAATCATTTCCTGTGGGTTTTTTTATGGTGTTTATTTAAAGAAAGAATGTGGATGTGGAGCAGTTGTCTATTTAGAGATTGATAATTTCTATCATTTTTGGTGAGAAGGTGGAAATGAATCAACAATAGAGCTAAAATTATAGCCTTGTAAGGAGTATTCATTGCGGCCAAATGGTTTGGAATAGAAAAAATACAGATATATGGCGATGTCCATCAAGAAATAATAGAGTGGGTCAAGGGACATAATGATTTCAATATTTCAATATTAATCAACTGGATGAATCTCATCAGACCCATGGTAAGGACCTTCTAGAAAGTAAATTTTCATCATATATAGAGAACGAAACTTGACAACTGATTTGCTATCAAAATGATCCAGATTTATGCATGAATGCAACAGAATACACATATAACCATAAATACAAATATGCAGTGGAAATAACACTTCATTTCATTAATATTAAAGAACTGAAATTTGCTTACAGAAAGAATGGAAATAAACTAGCTAGGGTGTTGGTAGCGAATCTCTGAGAAGAGATGTGGCGGATACAGACCTCTGAACTGTGTTACAATGAGGCTCGAGGGCCTATTTATTATTGATAAACAATGGAGAACTCTAAACGTCCAAAAACCTAACCCTAGGAGATGAAGCACCAAAACTATGGGCCCCGTTTGGGTAAATTGGTGTTTCAACTTCCCGGGGATGTAACTTCGACATACGATCTTCGTTTGAAACGTATGATACATCGTTAGAAATATCTATCTGAGGACTAAAACTGTTGCCATGAATATCAATTCCAAAACGGAATCATATTAGTCGGACAAACGATGCCCAAAAAACGTTGTTTAGGGCCTCAAAACGGCTCTGGAAGTTCAGGACCCGAAAAAATGCTAAAAATAGTAAGTTGTGCCGAAACTGAAAAACTGAAAGAGACAATGGTGGGGCCCTAAGTGGAATATGCAGGAGGCCACCAATATCCACCTGGATCATTCCTCCCCCCTTAGGAAGCAACGGTCCCCATTGCGTTGAGTTCCTCCATGAGATGAGGAAACTTCTGCTGAACTTGGTCCCTGGTCAACCACTTGCCTTGGTATAAGAGTTGGCCAGCTTTGACAACCCGATACAGTTGGATCTTCCATTGGTGAGTTTTCTTGATTTGCATGTCCATGATACAGTCTGTGGTGGCCTGTTCCATGCAGTCTGGATTTAACTCTTTTGGTGTGAGTTCTTCTGCAATGTCAGAGGTGTTCAGTAGAGGTGGGAAGTAGGGACGAAGGCTGTCTACATTGAATACTGGGTGCAGACCAAGGAATGGTGGAATACTGAGCTCGAAGGAATTGTTCCCTACAACCTTAATGATGGTGTACGACCCATATCGAAGTGGGTGAAGCTTGTGGTGGGGTCCAATGAGGCGCTCCTTCTGCAAATGTAGCCACACTTTGTTGCCCACCTGGAAGTTGTGTGGCACCTGATGTTGACCATGCCATTACTTGTACTTAGCATTGGCTCTATCCAATATGTCATGAACCTGTTGGCGGATGTGTTCAATGCGCTCGATGAAGTTGTTCGCTCTGTCAGCTTTAGACTAGACATGAGCTGAATCGGCCGGAGTAGCTGCAAATGGCATGGCTACGTCAATGGGACATAGTGGCTGGAATCCCAAGTCCACCTGAAAGAGGTTGTGGCCGATTGAGTTGTGGAGAGCCCGGTTATAATTGTGTTGTACATAGGGGAGGCTCTCATCCCATGTGCGTGGATGCTTTGAATTGTACATGCAAAGAATGTGTACAATCATCCTGTTGACGACCTCTGTCTGCCCATCAGTTTGGGGATGGAAAGTTGTGGACTTGGTGAGCTTGGTGTCCAAATTTGACCAGAGGCCGGACCAAAATGTGCTGAGGAACCTGCTGTCACGATCTCATATGATAGACTATGGGATCCCAAAGTGAACCCACACTTGTTCAAAGAAGAGTTTAGTAGTGGCTTCTGCTGTGATATTCTTCTTGCAAGTTGTCATAATGGCCATCTTCGAGAATTTGTCGACGACCACAAAAACACAATCGTTTCCATGATTAGTAGAAGGAAGGCCTGACATGTAATCCATGGAGATGGATTGCCAAGGTCGACTAGGGGTAGGTAGCGGAGTATAGAGCCCTTGCTTCTTGATGGTCGGTTTGGAAATGGCGCAAGCAGTGTAGGATCCGATGTACTTCCCGACATCCTGTCGAAGGTTCAGCCAATAGAAATATTTCTGCAGTACTGCCACTATTTTCTTGACCCCAAAATGCCCAGCGACTCGACTGTAGTGCGCTTCCCATATCATCTTGGCACGCTCACTTGAAGGAACACAAATGTGTACAGGTGACATAACAGTGCATCTTGGAGGCAAAAATTTTGAACTTTCATACCCCCCAAGAGTGCCTTGTATGTGTGGCTGAATTCTAGATTGCTCTTGTAGAGAAG
This sequence comes from Pinus albicaulis, assembly GCA_034641835.2. Classification (NCBI taxonomy): domain Eukaryota; kingdom Viridiplantae; phylum Streptophyta; class Pinopsida; order Pinales; family Pinaceae; genus Pinus; species Pinus albicaulis. Next base: position 677,933,833 of record CM076579.1, read on the forward strand.
CAGCCAATCAGAAGTCTCATGCCCACAAGAGTTGAGAACTGTGGTTATGGCCACGATCGGTGGTCGGCTGAGGCAATTGAAAACATTATTAGTGCTACCCTTCTTGTACTTGATGTTCAAATGAAATTGTTGCAGATATGTGGACCACTTCTTATGGCGATTGTTCTGCAACTTCCCTTGTCTGTATGAACTGCAGGGGTCGGTGGTCTTTGTGGATGATTGTTTCCTTCCCCAAAATGTAATGCTTCCATTGTCAACAAGACTGCACAATGGAATACATTTCTTTGTCATAAGTGGGATACTTGCGAACTGTATCAGACAATGTCTCACTGTGATATGCCACTGGATGCCCCTGTTGAGTAAGAACTACCCCAATAGCATAGTCAGAGGCATTTGTCTCAATCTCAAATGGTTGTTGCAAGTCTGGTAATGTGAGCACTCGGGCAGAACATAGGCGATGTTTCAATTCTACGAACGCCTTCTATTGAGATTCTGACCAAAAGAATTTTTCTTTTGCTCTTCCCTTGGTGAATTGATTCAAGGGCCAAGTGATATGAGAGAATCCCAACATGAACCTGCAGTATAAATTAGCAAGAACCAAAAAGATGCGAAGCTCTTTTAGAGTGGTTGGGGCTGGCCAATCCTGAATGACTTGGATCTTGGCTGGATCCACTTGCACCCCCCTTTCATCAATAATTTATCCCAGATATTGAACCTGGGTCATGCCAAAAGTGCACTTCTCCAAATTGGCACACAACTTGTGTTGTCGTAGTGTTTGGAGGACTTCTCGAATGTGGTGGAGGTTCTCTTCCCAAGTCTAGATGAAGATCAGAATGTCATCTAAGTACACCACTACAAATGAGTTGGTGAATTTATGCAAGATGCCATCCATCAACCTCATGAATGTTGTGGGAGCATTCGTCAACTCGAAAGGCATGACGAGCCATTCGAAAAGGCCCTCCTTGGCTTTGAAGGAAGTCTTCCACACATCAAAGGGTTCGATTGGTACCTGGTGATACCCATACTTCAAGTTGATCTTGCTGAAATATTTTTCCCCTTTCAGTTGGTCCAGAAGGTCATCAATCTGTGGCATCGGGTACCTATTCCAGACAGTGATCTTGTTCAGCACCCGATAGTCAATACAGAGTCTCCAAGTCCCATCCTTCTTCTATACCAACACAATCGGTCTCCCATAGGGCGATGAACTTGGCCGTATGTGACCTTTCTGCAGCAGCTCCTGAATCTGCCTCTTGATTTCATCATTCTTCATAATAGAGTGCCTATAGATCAATCCATATGGTAGCGGTGCACCTGGGGTCATGTCAATGGGGTGTTTGACCTAACAGTGTAGAGGCACCCCTGTGGGTGAGGTGAAGATGTCCCCGTACTCCTCCACAACTTTGTCCATTTGTTTTTTTCGTGCAGAGGAGCCATGTCTGGAGGTCGTGGCCACAATCTTCTTCTTGCCCTAGGGGCGGATCATCAGGAAAAAAAAAATTCTGGTTTGGGAAATGAGCTTACTACATTGTTTTGCAGTAACCAAAGAGATAGTGGGAGGCGGTGGTACCTCTAGTATCCTGTACAAATTATTTTCCAAAGTAACAATAACAACGCGAGGTCAGGACTCATACACAACATGTCGCTTCCACAAGTATGGTTGGCCTAACAATACATCATAAACATCAATAGGAGCAATGTCACATAATACCTCATTCGTGAAGGGCTTGATGCTATAGGGAAGGTGACACTGCTGGTTGACATGGAGATCCCGTCCTTGGTGAAGCCACCCAATGGTATATGGTTGTGGGTGCGATGTGGTCGGCAAGCCCAACCGCTTCACGAAATCTGCTGAAATGAGGTTCTTTTGGCTCCCATTGTCAACAATGAACTATAGCAGGGAACCCTTTACCCACATCTGGGAATGGAAGAGACGCTCTGCCTCCTCTAGATCTTCTGGTTCCTCCTTCTGGACCTTCGTAGTGGCAACAATGGCATTGGGCTCCGCATCAATAATCTGCTTCCCTTTGTCATTCCCCTTGTCAAGTTCTGATTCAAAGTCGGAGCATGCATCTGATTCAGAAGGCCTCATCTCGGTCACCAGCAATTTCTTGGCCCGACACTCATTTGTGTTGTGAGTGGAGCTCTTATGGAACTCACACCACTTTCCCGTGTCCTTCTTTGGCTTTGCGATGTTTTTCTTTGCTTGTGGCTTTGGCAGGTTGTCTTGGGCTGCCATAACTTGGCTTTTTCCTTTAGTTTTCGGTTTGGGGGCACCTTCCCCTTACTTTTGATTCGCAGATCCAAAGTCTCACTTCTTCTGTTTGAATTTCTGCTCAATCTTGGCGGCATACCAGTATGCCGTACCAAGTGAGGAGATGTCGAGGAACTCCATTTCCTCCTAAATGTATCTGTGTAGACAACCGCGATACTTTAGCACAAAATGTTTCTCTGAATCTTTGATACCCAACTTTGTGTGCAGGGTACGGAACAGATTCGTCAGCTCATGCACATCTTGATCCCTTTATTGCCGCAGCATGGCCCATTGTATGTACTTCTCCACATAGCTCCCCACGAGATAGTATTGTTTCTTGGTGGCATCTCAGAAATAATTCCATGTGGGTACGACTGAGAATAGATAGGGTTCTGTCTCGTCCTTTTTCTCAAAGTAGGTTTCCCACCAGTCCTTGACATGGGGGGTAGCTTTGAGGAGTGCAAAAATAATCTTCTCCCGGACAGAAAATTCATGAACCAAGAAATATCCTTCTAATAGATCCAACCATCTATCTATAGCATCTGCATCTATTTGACCCTCAAATATGGGAATGTCAAATTTTATTTGTACCTTAAAGGGAGTAGCGCCCCTATAGTGGTTTCTGGATGCAGATGCACCGTCAGTGGGCAGTCATTGAAGGATCGGGGCAAAGTTATCCATCATTGCATTCCTTTGTTTTTCGAGGGCCTCCTCAAGCAATATTTTAATAGGATCTCCTGCTCCCTCATCTTTCTTTTCGTCCCCCATGGGCGTCCGTCGAGGTTTGCGAGGCTGATCTTGCAAAGGTTCCACCAGATCGAGCCCTAACTCCTTATATCCCAACCTTGTTGGGGACATGCAAAGAAGGATCGAGAAAAAGCAGCTGCTCTTATACCACTGATCTGGATTTATGCAGGAACGCAGCATAATAAACATATAATCATAAATACAAATATGCAGTGGAAATAACACTTCATTTCATTAATATCAAAGAATTGAAATTTGCTTACAGACAAAATGGAAATAAAATAGCTAGAGTGCTAGTAGCGAATCTCTAAGAAGAGATGTGGCGGCTACAGACCTCTGAACTGTGTTACAATGAGGCTCGAGGGCCTATTCATTACTAAGAAACAATGTATAACTCTAAACTTCCAAAAACCTAACCCTAGGAGATGAAGCGCCAAAACTATGGGCTCTGTTTGGGTAAATTGGTGTTTCAAATTCCCGGGGATGTAACTTTGGCATACGATCTCCATTTGACGTGTATGATACATTGTTATAAATATCCATCTGAGGACTAAAACTGTTGTCGCTAACATCAATTTCAAAATGAAATCATATTAATCGGACAAATGATGCCCAAAAAACATCGTTTAGGGCCTCAAAATGGCTCTGAAAGTTCAGGAACCAAAAAACTGCTAAAAATAGTAAGTTGTGCCAAAACTGAAAAAGACAATGGTGGGGCCCCAAGTGGAATAGGCGGGTGGCAACCAATATCCACCTAGATCACAAAAAAAGGTATATCAAGGGATGGCACAGGTGAGTTCTATTTTTCCTCTTTTGATGAGGGAGCTATGACCAATACACACACTATCAATTATTCATAAAGGAAGATAGGAAAACAAGTGTTTTTTTTTGCTGTAAAATGTGACAAAGGAAGACAAGAAATTAAGGTATTTTGTGGTACAGAATGTGACAGGGAAGGATTTTTTTTTCCACCAGAAAGTGGAATATGAAAGGTTTATTGTAATAATTTTACTAGTATAGTTTTGAACAAAGAAAATTTTTTGCAGTTAAGGAAACAACCTCAAAGAGAAAAACTTGATGTAAATTTTTACATTGTTTGCAAAGACTTCTTTGAATTATGTGATCCAAAAATGGAAAGAAAGAAAATATCCAGGACATATGTACTACATTTTATATTTAATATAAAGAGTAGAGTTTTTTTTTTGTACTGAAGAAAAAAACTAATAGTGCAGAATGAGATGTTTGATCATTGGATCTTATTTTATTGATAGTTCATTGTTTCTAATAAGTCAACAAATATCAATGTAAAGTATCATCCACCCATATATTATTTTATAGTAAATATTTTTATTTATAAGTGGGTATGTGTGTCAATTAAACAATTATTGAAGCTTGTGGGGAGAGATTTTTATTTATAAGTGAGTACGCGTGTCAATTAAACAATCCTTGAAGCTTTTGCAGAGAGCTTTCACTCTGCCCAGAGCTTACATTGTGCAAAGAATTTTGTGAGGAGAGATTTCATTGTGGGGAGACCTTTATGCAGAAAGATTTTTGTTTTCATTGTGAAGATTTTTTGTCTTCCTCCACACAACCTTTAGTTAATTAATTAGTGATAATGATAAAGTCAAAAACTATTATGCGTAGTAACTATTACCTTTGTTGAGCCGAGAGGGGCATTTTACAACCCAGTATGACCTCAATGTGATGTGTATGTATGTCGGAAGCCAATATATATATATATATATATATATATATATATATATATATATATATATATATATATATTAAATAAAATATAAACAATGTCGGCTTTAAAAATAACTTACATAACCATATAAATAAACAATTAAAAATAAATTTAAACAATATAAATTTAAAATATCCATGGACCAAATTAATAATAATACCATGCAAACAAAGAACATTATTAACCCTAACATTAACATTAAAATATTAATATTAATATATTATAATATTAAAATGATTATATTTTCTAACTTTATATTAATACAATATTAACTTTGTTATATATATAAACTCTAGACATAGATGGGAGGGAAGAACAAAGACATATGATACAGGTGGAGAAATAGAGGGAGTGACAAGGGAGAGATGAGGGGAGAGGAGGAATGAAGAGTGAGAGAGAGAGGTAGAGAAGGGTAAGAGAGGGAGAGGGAGACATAAAGATGGAGGTGGGAGAGAGATAGAAGGAGAGAGGGAGGGAGAAGGAGAAAGGATTGGAGGGTAGAGAGAGAGAGAGGAATAGAGAGGGAGGTAGGAAAGAAAGGGATAGCGAGGAAGGATGAGAGGAGGAGAGAGGGCTGGATAGAGAGATGAAGTTGGAGGGGGAGAGAAGAAGAAATACATAGAGAGTGAGAAGTGGAGATAGAGGGAGTGACAAGGGCGATATTAAGAGAGATTGTGTATGTTTAGGGTGAGATAAAGAGACATCAACAAAATGATGGAGATAATGGGTGAGAGAAAGAGAGAGAAAAAGAAAGGGAGTGATATAGTAACACAGTTGGAGAGAGAGAGAGTAATGTGGGAAGAGAGAGGATTTGAGGATAGAGAGAGAAAGCTAAGGTAAAGGAGGGAGGAGGGTGAGTATAGAGAGAGGGAGGCAATAAAGGGAGAGAGAGAAAGGATGAGAGAGAGGAAGAGAGTGATGGGGGAATATAGAGGATTGTAGGGGGGAGAGAGAGAGAGATTGGGGAAGAGAGAGGGAGGTAGGAGAGAAAGGGATGGAGAGGAAGAAAAATAGAGGGGGCTTGAGGGAGAGGAGGAGAGAGAGAAGGATTGAGATATGGAGTTGGAGGGGGAGAGAGGGAGGGATAGAGAGATGGAGCTGGGTGGGGAGAGACGGAGGGATAGAGACATGGAGTTGGAGTGGGAGAGAGATATGGATAGAGAGATGGAGCTGGATGGGGAGAGAGGGAGGGAAGAATAAATACATAGAGAGTAATAAGTGGAGAGAGGGAGGGAGTGACAAGGGATATATGGAGAGAGTGTGTGTATGTTTGGGGGTGAGATAAAGAGACAAAGAAGAAGAGAAGGAGAGAATAGGGGAGAGAAGGAGAGAGAGATGCATATAGTGACAAAGTAAGAAGGAGGAGAGAGAGAGAGAGAGAGAGAGAGAGAGAGAGAGAGAGGAGAGAGGTAGGGAAAGAGAATAGAAGCGGGGGAGAGGGAGGGAAGGGGAAGAGAGAGGAAGGTAGGGAGTGAGAGGAGAAGGGAGTGATATATAGATATATTGGAGAAAGAGAGTGTATATTTTTGGGTTTATATAGAGAGACAAAGGGATATAGAGATATAGATGGAAGGTGAAGAGAAATAAGAGATAGATGGAGACATGGAGGGAGGGACAAAGAGATTAATAAATATGGAATGAGAGAGTGTGTGTGTTTGTGAGGGTGAGATAAAGAGACAAAGAAGGAGAGATGGGGGGATATATAGATAAATATGGAGGTGGGGAGGGTGGGGGGGAGGAGAGGGAAGAATATTTCTTACAATAGATGCATTGATTTTAGTGTAGATGGTGATTTCTAATCCTATTTGATTGCTTGCACTATATGCATTAATTTCAATGTAGATGTTGATTTATAATTATATATTATTACTTACACTATATGAATTTATTTCAATATAAATGATTTCTAATCATATTTGATTGCTTGCACTAAATGCATTCATTTCAATGTAGATTGTCATTTATAATCCTATTTGATTGCTTGCACTAGATGCATTGATTTTAGTGTATATGTTGGTTTGTAATCCTATTTTATTACTTGCACTAGATACTTTGATTTGAGTGTAGATGTTGATTTTTAATCCTATTTGATTATTTGCATTAGATGCATTGATTTCTGTGTAGATGTTGTTTTCTAATCTTATTTGATTTCTTGCATTAACTGAATTTATTTAAGTGTATATTTTGATTTCTCATTTGACGTAATTGGATGTATGATGGTACATTAGTTTTAGAGTCATTTGATTAATAGTGTGCATTGATTTCAGTGTAAGCACATAAAATTATTGACAATGTAGAATGATTTTTGTGTTATAGTAATTAAACCTAATAATATTGGAGACCAAGTGAGACAAGGTATGATGTTTACTACAACAACTTGAGCTAAATATTTAAATTTTTTATGATTCATGATTTCTACTTTATTTTTCATATAGTCGATATAGAAAGATGACAAAACTAACAAGGGTGACAATAAGAATAGTAGAAGAAAATAGTTTGAGATTGATCACAATGAAGGCTATTTGTAATTGACTACATTCTTATTATTCACATTTTCTATCATTCAATATTATTACATTGTCACTTTACATTCAAAAATTTTATTTCATCATTTTTCATCATTAAAGTTATTTTACAATATTTGTTATCCAAATAAACTGAGATAACTAAGAAAATTTAAAATTAAAATGAATTGATAAATCTCAAACATAATTAACATATTTAAAATGGTTATATTAATATTAGATGTATTTACATATTATTGATAAAATTAATCATATATTCCTCATATTATCGATAGATTTTCCCTAGTCGCAAACCTTTGAAACTTAATATTTGATCCAAGGATCCCTCTCGACGCTTGATAGATCTGTAGTTAAGACGGATCTAGGCTGGTTTTAATATTCTTCTCAAAGTTACTTAATATTTTCTTAGAATTATATGATCTCATCCCCAATGGAAAGAGGCATCCAATTAAAAAATCAATCAAAGTGGTTACTATAGATAAGTGAGAAGATTCCTAATAATTTCTTGGAACCATGTGATCTCACCTCACAATGGAAAAAGGGATCAATTTAAACGTCGAAATGGTGAGTATAGAGAAGTGAGAAAATCTTGTATTACGAAAGGTTACCTTGTTCAAGGAGGGTTTTTGCAATAAAAAATAAAGTGGTTTTTTTAGTGAAGAGTGTTTTATAAATAGATGTTTTTATTTATTTTTGTTTTGGAGGTCATTTTGTATTTTGTTTGGGTTAGATTGTGTATTTTAATGGTTTAAAATATGTTTTTAATATATAAATGAATTTAGTGTTTTGAAAAAATTATTGACATATTATTTATATAAGTGAGATTTTTTGGAGTTTCGTGGATGTTTAGTTGGAATTTTGCTAAAAAATTATAGGAAGATTTTGATTTGTGTCATTTTAAACTGGTTTTTTATATATAGATTCAATACTCTTAAAAAATTTTGGGGCATTTTGATTGTGCAGATGAGTCTATATCATATTCTAGACAAATTAGATAAGAAAATAAACTAAAAACTTTTCAAAAAATAACACTACAGCTCGTTGAAACCTAAAATTTCAAAAACACTATAGCAAGTTAACAAAATTGTCCAAATAAAATATTGTTGGAAAGGCAGAGGATATTAAACACCAAGTAACACAAATACTTCACACACGAAACACACAAGTGCTACGACTCTTCTATTAATCACACGAACTTCAATCTCTTTAAATACAATGAACCTGATGAAGGGCATTTATCATTTTAGACTAACTCACCTAACATGCACACACTTACCAAACTCATCTATCACATAAATTCGACTTACTCAATGCTCACTTAACTCACTCTCTAACTCACTTACCAAATTCATCTATCACACAACTCGACTTACTCAACGCTTAATTGATTTTCTAACTTTTCATGCGGGAGTTAATTAACTATTTTAACACTCACCCTTAATTACAACCGTTAAACTAAAACATTAACTCATGAAAACTCAAACATGCCTGTTGGTCTATGTCTCAGCTAGGCTTACAACATCCAAGTTTCTTTTGTGAAACTCAAACACATCTATTGCTAATGAATTTGTAAATATATCAGCTAATTGATCACTAGATTTACAAGGCTTCAAGTGAACTTCTCCATTGCTCACAAGTTCTCTAATAAAATGATATCTAGTATCATTGTGCCTGCTCTTTTGATGAAACACAATATTCTCGGATAGTGCAATCACTGAAATGTTGTCACAATATATTGTTGTTGATCCTTATTGTTTCTGCTTGAGTCCATCCAATACTCTTCTTAACCATACTACTTGAAATGTTGCTGATGTTGTTGCTACATATTCTGTTTATGTTAATGGTAGTGTCACAATGGGTTGCTTCTTAGATGCTCATGAAATCACACATGAACCAAGATGGAACACATAACTGGATGTGCTCTTCCTATCATTCAAACTTCCTGCAAAATCACTATCTGTAAATCCAATCAAATCCTTATTTTATGTACTTGGATACATTATACCACAATCTCTAGTTCCTGCTATGTGTCTCGGAATTTTTTTTTCAACACTCCAATGTGTGTCTTTTGGAGTCTCCATAAATCTGGAAATCAAACTTACTCCTTGCATAATATCCGATCTTGTAGCTATTAATACATGAGGCTGCCAACCAATCTTTTGAATAGAGTTGGATTGACATTTGATCCTTCATCATCCTTGTTTAATTTTGTACCTGTTGCAACTGGTGTAGGTACAAGTTTTCAATTTTCCATCCTGAATCTTTTCAAAAAATCTCTTGCATATTTATTTTGACAAATGAAAATTCATTTTTTAGATTGCTTAACTTCAATTCCAATAAAATATTTTATGAGACCAAGATCTGTCATCTCAAACTCTTTCATCATCGCTGCTTTAAATTCATCTAACTCAAGATTCTTTGTAAAAATCATATCATCAACATATAATCAAATAATCAAAATCTATCCATGCTCATTTATCTTTGTGTATAAGGTAGGCTCAATGCTACTTCTACAAAATCCATTATTGATGATGTAGTTGTCAACTCTGCTATACCATGATCTAGGTGTTTACTTAAGTCCATAGAGCACTTTCTTCAATCTGTAAAATTTATCTTATTTACCTTTAACTTCATAACCTGGAGGCTGCTGCACATAAATTTCTTCTTCTAGAATTCCATTCAAGAAGGATGATTTGACATCCATCTGATATATTTTCCACTTGTTCTGAGCTGTTGTGGCTAGAACTACTCTTACAGTATCCAATCTGGTTAAATGTTTCCCCAAAGCCTATTCCCGGTTGCTGTGAGAATCCTTTTGCTACAAGTCTTTCTTTAAATCTATCAATTTCACCTTTCTCATTCAACTTAGTCTCGTACACCCACTTCACACCAATGAGGTTTTTATCCTTTGGAAAATTAACCAAATCCCATGTATCATTTTTCTCAATAGAATCAATCTCTTCATCCATGGCTTGCACCTGATTTTCATCTAAGATTGCTTCTATAAATGAAGAAGGTTGGAATGACAACAATGCAAAATTTGAACTAATATCCAAATCATCATAAATATCTTTCAGACTTTTCATCTTTCTCTTACCATTGCTTGATTCATCTCCTATTTGGTTACTAGGAGAATTTTGGTTTATCGATCTACTTGAATATCGATGCTGCTTTGAAAATCTTGGAGTCCTTGCTGGTGTGACTCTGTTTGGTATCTTCTCTTTTGATTTTTGCTGCTCCTTTTCTGCTACATCATCCTCTTCCATCAATGGTGCTTGTGCATCAATTGTTTTGTCTACAGTCCCATTCCATGACTCTTGTTCTTTGAATACAACATCTCTTCTAATTATTGTCTACTTAGCGATAGGGTTATATAATTTGTAAGATTTTTACTGTTCACTATAACCAGTAAATATGCATTTTTCACTTTGATCATTCAATTTTCCTCTTATCTGCTTAGGCACATGTGCATAGAATACACATCCAAAAACTCTAAAATGAGATATGCTGCATGACATGCCTAACCATGCTTATTCTGGTACTTTGTTCATCGCACTCTTTGTAGGAGACTTGTTTATCACATGAACAACGCATGCAATTGTTTCTAACCAATACTCATTAGAAAAGTTTCTTGCTTTTAACATGCTCCTTGTCATGTTCATGATTATTATGTTCTTTCTCTCTGCTACACCATTATGTTGTGGTGTGTATCTAGTTGTAAACTGTCTTCTGACTCCATGTTGTTTGCAGTACTCATGGAATGCTTTCGAATCATATTCTCCACCACGATCTGATCTCAATATCTTGATCTGACGATCACTTTGGTTCTCTGCTAAGGCTTTGAACTCTTTGAAATTTGCAAAAGTTTCATACTTCTGCTTCAAGAAGTAAACCCAATTCTTTCTATTATAGTCATCAATAAAAGTGAGGAAGTAACAACTTCCACCAATCGACTGTGTCCTCATAGGTCCACACAAGTCTGTATGCACCAACTCAAGTGGTTTCTTTGCTCTATATCAAACTACCTTCGGAAAACTTTCACAGTGTTGCTTTCCCAAGATGCAACATTCACAAGTACTGGCAGGTTCCTTGATGGGAGGTAATCCTCTGACCATCTTTTTTTGCAACAACAATCTTAACCCAGAAAAATGCACGTGTCCAAACCGAAAGTGCCATAACCAGTAATCATTAGAACATGCAACTGTAAAAGAACTGACCTGATCATTGTAATTCATAATCAGAGGAAATAATTTGTTCCTCGTCATCTGAACCTTTGTTATCAGTTGCTTGTTTGGGGGTTTTTCATAAATAACACACTCTTGCCCCTGAAAGATAACTATGTATCATTTTTGTGTCAATTGACCAACACTTATCAAATTATGTTTGAGACTAAGAACATAATATACCTCTGAGATTGTCTTTGGCTCCCTCTGCTTGGTCTGAATGTTGACCACTCATTTTCCATCTACATCCACAGTCTTGCTAGTCTCTAACTTTACCTCTGTCTTCACAAAATGATCCAAACTTGCAACGAAATTCTTGTTACCTGTCATGTGGTTACTGCAACCACTGTCTAATAGCCACACCTTATCAGACCGTTCATGCATGTTGTTGCATGCTAGGAATATAGATTTAGTATTCTCTATACTGACATTAGCTCTATGGTTTCCTTGATCAACTATCTTCTTCCTGCAATCACAAGCATAGTGACCAAATTTATTGCAATAATAACATCTCACCTTTGATTTGTCAGACCTTTGGTTATTGTTGAGGCCTCTGTTGTTGCTTCCACTTTCATGTTCATGCTCTTCTCGACCATTTCTTTGACCACCATATCTTCTGCCTCGCCCTATGCCTCTCGATCGACCTCTGCCTTGACCTCTTGAAATTGAAACTTGACTTTTGAAAGCAGTTTTCAAAGTGGAATCATTGTTTCTGTCTATCCTTGCCTCTTGTGATAGAAGTAATCCCATTAACTCATCAACTGTCAGTTTTTCCAAACCCTTGGCTTCTTCTATGGCTACTACCACAACATCAAACTTGGTAGACAAAGATCTAAGGACCTTCTCAATCATTGTTCGATCTTTAATATCTTCACCATAAATTTTTAACTGATTTACGACAGACATGACCTGATTCATAAAAGAATCGATGTCCTCTGTCTCATTCATGCACAAACTTTCAAAATCTCTCCTATTATTCTGTACTTTAAAGATATTGACTTTAGCCATACATTGATAGCTTGTCGCCAAAGTTTCTCATGCTTCATTTGTTGAAGACATGATCATAATATTCTGGAACATTGCTCGGTCCACTCCCTGTTGGAGAAGAAGCAACGCTTGTGCATTCTTCCTTTCGTCTTTTTTCCATTATTCTCTCTCTTCAGTACTGAAAGCTCGTTCTTCTGCTTTATTCTCAGGTTCTGCAAACCCAAACTTGACATGATCCCAAATATCATGCGCTTTTAACATGGTCTCCATCTTAATCGCCCACACATCATCATCTTTCCTTGTGAAAAAAAAAAATTATGGCTGAAAACTTGAGACAAAACCATAAATTTCTCTTTTTGAAAGTTTTACAAAACTCAAAAATAATTTTATAATAAAATCCTAAATTATATTTTATATAAAAACTTCTTTATATATAAAAAAAAACTTTTATATTAAATATTTTTTTTTAACTTAACTTCAATAATTAAAAAAAATCATTTTAACCCAATCGTACTCTATAAAACCTCACTTTTCAAAACTTTTAAAATAATCTTTTTAAAATCCAATTTTCAAAAAGCCCTATTTCAAAAAATTCGAATACTACTTTTGAATAAATTGAAATATATGGCTTATAACTCACGCAACGGCTGCCCATTTTAACGATTTTGTAAATTAAAAAAAAAAACAACAATTGCACTAGTTTAACGATTTTGTAAATTAAAAAAAAAAAAACAATTGCACTAGTTTAACGATTTTGTAAATTAAAAAAATAAAAAATGGTTGCCTTTCTGTTCTTGGCTTTGCTCTCACAGGCCGGCAAGCTTCACAGATCTTGTGATTTTTTCTTAGCGCCTCACGAATCTTGTGATCTTTTCTTCAAGGCTTTGATACTAATTTGATTGGACTATATATAGTGATTTTGCAAAACAGTTTGGATGATAAAATAGAACAAATAACCAAATAACTCTTTAACTCACTTACCAAATTCAAATTACTTTAACTGATTTTCTAGCTCTAATTGTCTAATTCTTCATGAAATAGTTAATTAACTATTTTAACAAATAGCTGAATAAAAACTAAGAAAATCTAACAATTGCGGCCAGTGAGTTTGCTCTATTTGCGATACAACAGCGACCCATTTTTCGGTACCATAGCTGCCTTTTTGCCAGCACCAAATGAGTGTAACAGCATCTTTCAATTTCTGTTCAAACTAATTTGACCAATAGTACTTCAGAACATTGGATGTGGCAACTTCACTAAAAATCGGAGAAGGGAGGGAGTGAACCTGTGGTTCATCTGCAACAGTGAGAAGAGGGCGTTGTGGGTTGTTACAGGGATGCTCTGCAGTGTGAGGGCATTAGGCGTGGGACGATTGGGTAAGACTTAGGGTTTATTTTTCTCCTCTCAGTCTTACCAACCCCTCCCATGCCTATATTCCCCGCTGCGCATCCCTGTTATTCCTACACACTCATGCCATCGCCACCACATTTTGTCTGTGGATTTGCTGGCCCCTGCTCTTTTTATGGGTGTTTGTGTTATTCGGAAACAAGGCCGAACTAAAGAATGAGCAGTGACTTACAAACAAGTTTCTTTTCAAAGGGTACTACGAGATATGTAACTACAACTTTGACAAGGTATTTTTCTGCTTCGCACGCGAGATCTCAGGGTAAGCCCTTAGTCCAGTTCCTGAAGATCCCTAAAACAAATGTTGTATTAGGAAAATGAGTTGATTTGGTTTTTTTTTAAGAGGATCCAAACCTCATTTTGTGGGGTCACCTGCTCTTGCTCCTCCTGAGATTGTGATTGACCTTGCAACCCAGCGGCAGTAAGTAAAATGATCGAAAACCCTTTATTTGTTATTATTTTATAATAATGCCAGATTAGTAGCCTCAAGCAGTGGTGTTGTTTTTTAGTCTGCTTGTGTAGGGTTAGCAAGTTAATCTATAGGGTTTCAACTCTTAGTTTTCTGAGATTTGTTCGAATCCAGTCAGAAAATATGATGAAGTTCATGTAGTGCGTAAAAGGGGAAGGCAATGTAGTCCAAGTTTATCAAAAGTACTTGTCAAGTGCAGTAATCTTTGAGATGCTGTTTGGGACAGAAATTAATGCACTTGTATACCATACTTCATCTTTATTTTGTTTTCCATTTGACTGAAGCAGTGCCTCTTTGCAGTCTCAACTGTGAATGCTGGTGTTTACCCATCCAAGGTGCCTCTGACAAAGTAAAAATTAGATAATGCTAGAAAAACTCAGCTTGAGAGTAAGGGAAATGGAAGAGCAAATTCACAGCAGAGAATGTTGTGTAGAAATTGTCTTTTTTATTATATGGGGCTCTATTAAACGTAAGTGCAGAATAGAACTAACATTTTTCTGAAATATTTTTCGATATTGCTGTATTGAATTTTAGTAATTTTCAAACACCTTTCCAAGCTTTTGTATTGGCTTCCATTTTTCACTGACCATGTGCCTGACACAAAAGGAAAAGTCAGTTGATCAGTTATTCAGTTTATGCGCTCTGTGTTTCCAGTTGAAAACTTCTTATAGAACTCCTAAGGAATAGACACTTGAATTATTTAAGATTCCAAGCTTAAACTCTACATGCTGCAAGCATTTTCTAGGATGGGAGAAAATGGAGAAGATAAGTGCCTGAATGGAAACATTTAAGATTTTTCGAGGAACAAATTAACTGATTATCACCTTTAGCTATACTATTTTATGATGCAGTA
Source organism: Pinus albicaulis (assembly GCA_034641835.2). Taxonomy (NCBI): domain Eukaryota; kingdom Viridiplantae; phylum Streptophyta; class Pinopsida; order Pinales; family Pinaceae; genus Pinus; species Pinus albicaulis. Next base: position 677,949,039 of record CM076579.1, read on the forward strand.
TTCTATCCCATTTTTCACTAGAGATATTCTGTAGTCAAACAGTTGTTCCAATGATTTGATTTATGGTTGGAATTTTAGCACCTCTAACCTTTAGTTATCAATATGCACCCACTAATAGTGCATTTAATATTTTAAAAGGTGGGATGTATAAGTTCAATGTAAAAGTTCAGATATTTAATATTTTATATCTGATGTTAAATATCAGGTAATATATAAAATATGAAATGCATTTTTGCAAAATGTATGTTATTTACCGAAGCCATTGATGTCTGCTATTTGTTAAGATAAGTAATGGATGTCAGCAAAATATTGTCAGACTGTTCATGAAAACTAGTTTTTGCACTTGTGAACACATTTTCAAATTTTTTTAAAAAGCGTTTTGATTGTTCACTATTAGTGATTTAACAAAGTTATAAATAAAATTTATAATTTTTATGTTTTATGAGTGATCAATAATTATCTTGTTACTGAGTATTTAGTGTTCTATAAATTAAATTTTACACTTAAATTTAATAACTTTATATTAGATGTTGCACAATCTAATTTGCAAATTGTTAAAACCCTTTACACCAATGCTTATTACCACGGATTTTTATGGTTAAGCTAGATGGTTGTCGTTTCCCTGTTTTATGGTTATAAACTTTGCGGACTTAGGATTTTATGATTAGACTACAAGGATAGTGATTCTCTATTTTTATGGTTAAAAACATGAATGAAAGCAGGATCTGCTCTCTGTATCATAAGAACTTAACTAGAAAACCATAATTTTCAGATGACAAATGTCGGAGTGAATATATATATATATATATATAATTTGTAATCGGCCATTTTATGGTTGCAAACATGTACAATAGCAGGATCAACACTCTATCATCCTATGTATTTGATTTGATAGAAATAATGTTCACTTGGAATATGTTTTAACTTTTAAGTGAATATATTTATTATTTTAAGTAAATATATTTATTATTTTAATTAGATTGTTTTTTTGGTTTTGAAAATTATGGAAATTTTGATAAGATTTTAAGAAAATTTGACAAGAATTTTTCTAAATCTAGGCTGTAGTTATCAAACTTCAATATTTTGGGTGTTTTAAAGGTTTTTGATAGTGCTGAACTCATTTTCATCATCAAAAATATCATTCAAACACTAAGACTGCAAGATTTCTTAAATTTGTTTTGCCCAAATATCTGCCAATTTTGAGCATCTGACCAATTTTGAATCATGTTTTTGATGGTACTAAACCATTTTCACCATCAAAAACATGACTCAAACACTACAACTGCAAGATTTCTTAAATTTTTGTTTTGCCCTAATTTCTACCAATTTTGACCGTCCCAACAATTCCACAGCCTCCTCAACTTTTTTTATTGTTTACTTGTAGAAATGATTAAGTGAATATTTTTTCCATTATTATACTGGTAGCAAATATGGTATTACCGTTTGACTTTTCTTTTGAATAGAATTCCACCGCCTCCCAACTCTTTTTTTTATTGTTTACTTGTAGGAATGATTAAGTGAATATTTTTTCCATTATTAAGTGAATATTTTGAATGGAATTCTGCTGCCTCCCAACTCTTTTTTTTATTGTTTACTTGTAGGAATGATTAAGTGAATATTTTTTCCATTATTATACTGGTAGCAAATATGGTATTAGCATTGGACTTTTCTTTTGAATAAATTATTTTGTTTTAAAAAAAAATAAGCTTTTGAATTATAATAATTGAATTTTAATATTTTTTTATTGTTATTTAAGTTTTATTTTATATTCATTGTATTAGGTGTTTTTATGGCCAAAATGTCTGTGTTGTCATAACTGTGAGAATAATTTAGAATAATGTAGAGTTATGGTTTGGTAAACATGAGTTTTTATAATTAGAGTTTAGTTTCACCAAGTCAGGATTGTTGCCTCAAACTTAGGAAGATTAGGTGAGTACCTATAATATAAATATGTAATGTTATCGTGGAGCTAAAAACAAGTTCTGTGAGCTCTGTCTCACGTTATGTGTGTTGCATTTTGTTTTATTTAATTTGGAATTTCGCTGGCTTTTGTGCTTTGCTTCCCCGCTCTATTTGGAGTCTCCATTGGAGCTTTGACATTGAGCGTTCGAGGTTTTTGAAGAGGACATGAACGATCGTGCTTGAGTAGAAGAAACCTACGAATCACATTCATGTGCCCCCTTGCCAAAAGTAAAACAGGCTGCATCCGTTGACGGATCCAACACTATATCCAATTGTTCCTCCGGAATTGTGCCCTGCAGTGTTCCACCACCATTGTATCCTTGCGTAGGGCATGCCGCTGTGTAACCGAGGTCGTGGTTTCCTGGTTCGAGGTTGAAATTGTAATGGGGGCTTGTAGCTAAAAGCGTTATCGAAAGAAACTCAACTTGATTCTGCAACGACTTGACATAGTTGATAATCTCGTCAAGAATAACTGTTTTTCTTGTTGCCTTACAACACTCGGGAACCGGATCTTGTAAATAATTCATTCATTTCTTGATTCGATTTCTTCAAATATTTGAGTATCAATTTACATAGCTTTTTTGTGAATCAGTACATGGGAGTCACGCCAGATAGTTAAAGCGTGAGCAAGTGCGTAACATGACAAGGAGTCTAGCCCTGGTTCTGATCGTTTTTGTGTGGAAGAACTGTTGTAGTCTTGTTTGATGTCATTGTTTCAGTTACACACAACGTATTACCGAGTGTTTTGTTGTAGATTTGTTGCCTCACCGCCACACCACTATGTTATGCTGAAATTTGTTGTGGATTGACTATTTGTCATTGTCAGCCTTGTTTTGTTGATTAGTGTCTCTATTTCACTATGACTGCCAGTTCGATTGCCTCTGAGTTGTGAAAACTGTGATTCTGCGAGTTTTCAAGTGGATCATTGCAGTGAATTAATTTCTTGCAATTGAATCTGGTCATTGTTGTTGAAAACAATGGCTAATCCTCTTGCCGATTCATATTTAAATGAATCCACCAAACTTGATGGCGAAAACTACGTCAATTGGAAGTTTAAGCTGGTCACCGTTCTCGAGGCTTACAACCTCTGGATGATTGTCAATGGTAACGAGCCCAAGCCTGTTGCTGCCGCCGCAATTCCAGATTAGGATAAGCGAGAAATGAGAGCGAAAGTGCTGTTCCGCATGTCTGTAAAGGACAACATCATTCCTCACATTTGGGACTATAAATCTTCAAAGCAAACGTGGGAAACTCTCAAAGGTTTGTACGAAACTACTAATGCAAACTGCATTTTATTTTTAAAAACGAAGCTACTATCTATCAAAATGGAAGCCAATGAAAGCATCAGCAACTTTGTTTCTAGAATTAAAGACTTAATCGATAAGCTTGGTGGAAATTGGTGAAAAAGTGTCTAGTAGCGATTTAGTAACTGTTGCTTTGAAGGGTTTAGTCCAAGACTATAAAGTCTTTATTTCAGCACTCTCAGCTAGGCAAACACCTCCTACAATTGATGAATTGGCTGGAATTCTTCTTCGAGAAGAAGAGAGAATGAAAAATTTTGAACTGGATTCAAATGATTCTGATTTAGCATTGATTGCAAGAGGTAAAAGATCATTCCGAGGGAGACCATGGGACAGGAACAGCGGTCGTTTTCAAGCAAAGCAGAAAGGTATGACACATCTTGATTCTTATGTTAAGAGAAATATTGAATGTGATTATTGTGGAAAACCTAGACATCTAGCTAAAGATTGCTATAGAAGAAAGAATCATGAATCAAATCAGAGACATAGAAGGCATAATGGAAATTTCATGAACAGAGACACTTCAGTTACTGATGGATTTAAAAATCTTAAATTTTTTCTTTCTGATGCTGCATTGTCTGCTGAAATTGATGAAGAGACTGCTTGGTTCATAGATTCTGGTGTATCAGCTCATATGACTTGTAATAAAGAATGGTATGATAAATATTACGATAAAACTGATGGCATACACATTTACCTAGGAGATAATAGGTCACATAAAGTCGAAGGCTATGGCATAATAAGTGTGTACTTACCTAATGGAAAAATGAGACAGATTCATGATGTGATGTATGTTCCTGGTATTAAAAATAATTTGATATATATTTCAACTATCACTGATAATAATTTAAAAGTGGAATTTGGTAAATTGGGCTGTATTGTGAAAGATGTTTAGGATCGCTACAGGGTTGTTTCCACAGGTACCAGGGTTGGCGGATTGTATAAATTGGATGTGATGATGAAGCGTCATGTTGCATTGACATCAACAGCAGAGTTATGGCATCACAGGTATGGGCACCTAAATTACAATGATTTATTGTTTTTGCAAAGAAAAACAATGGTTGAAGGTCTTCCTGCTATGAAGTGTGAACATTTACCATGTGAAGCTTATGCACTTGGTAAGCAGCATAGAGAGGAGTTTCCCGTTCATACAGAGAAAAGACAATATGATATACTTGAATTAATTCACACTGATGTATGTGGACCTATGCAAACTAGGTCGCTTGGTGGTGCATCCTACTTTCTTATTTTTGTTGATGATAGATCTAGATATACATGGGTCTATTTCATACGAAGAAAAAGTGATGTCTTTGAGTATTTTAAAGAATTCAGAACTTTGATTGAAAAGAAAACAGGCAAATACATTAAAATTCTCAGATCAGATCATGGTGGTGAATATAAATCAGGAGCGTTTAATAGGTATTGTAAATTTCATGGGATCCAACAACAGTTCACAGTACCCCATACTCCTTAGCAAAATGGTGTTGCTGGGAGATGGAATAGAACACTGGTGGAGTGTGCTCGCAGTATGCTTCAAGGTAAAAATATTTCTAATGGTTTCTAGGAAGAAGCCATTAATACCATTGTTTATTTGAAGAATTGAAGTCCCACTAAGAAATTAGCTTTTCAAACTCCTTTTGAGATTCTTTATGGTCATAAACCTAATGTCAGTGATTTAAGAGTATTTGGATGTACTGCCTTTGCACATATTCCTAAGGATAACAGAAGAAAGCTTGATGCAAAGTCAATCAAGTGTGTTTTTATTGGGTATTGTACAGATCAGAAAGCATATAAACTGTTTGATCCCAGTTCACATAAACTGTTTGCAAGTAGAGATGTGGTGTTTCATGAGAATGCTGATAAAAGTGATACAATGAATGATGCTTGGCATATATCTAATGATGATCATGTCAAAATTGATACTTTGGTTAAACAGGAATAGGAACAGGTACAGGTACAGGTTCAAGATCAGAATGAAAGCAGCATGAGCACATCCAGCAGCAGTGATTCATCACGAGAGGAAGATTCACCTCAAAGCAGGAGAATCATGGATGGAACTCCAACAGGTATTGTAGAACCAAGAAGGTCAACCCGACAAACCTAGCTTCCTGCAAGGTATAGAGATTATGCCTTGATGTCTAATATCATGAATGTTGTAGAACCAGTTGATTATGAACAAGCTAAAGAACATGAACAATGGAGAAATGCTATGAATGATGAATATGCCTCTCTTATGAAAAATCAAACATGGGAATTAGTGGAACTCCCTGAAAACAAAGTTCCAATTGGAAGAAAATGGTTGTATAAATCTAAATTTAAAGCAGATGGTAGCATTGATAAATTTAAGGCAAGATTAGTTGCAAAAGGATATGCTCAACAGGAGGGAATTGATTATGAAGATACTTTTGCACCAGTAGCTAAATTGAATACAATTAGAGTACTGATTGCCTTAGCTACAAAACATAATTGGAATATACATCAATAGGATGTCAAATCTGCTTTTCTGAATAGTGATTTAAAGGAAGAAGTTTATCTGGTTCAACCTGAAGGGTTTGTCAGACAGGGACAGGAGCATCTAGTCTGCAGGTTAAGAAAAGCCTTATATGGTTTGAAACAGACGCCGAGATCATGGTATATAAAGATTGATACCTTATTATATCATAATGGATTTGTGAAAAGCAAAAATGATCCTAACCTATATGTTAAGAAAGATGAAAAAGGAAATTTTTCTTTAATATCTTTATATGTGGATGATCTCATTATCACAGGCAGTGCTTACAAGTTAATTGAATAAGTTAAAATTTAGTTGTCTCAGGAATTTGAAATGAAATATCTGGGGAATTGCATTACTGTTTAGGAATTGAGGTATGGAGAGAGCCTGGTAAAACATTGATCACTCAAAGTAAATACACAAAGGAAATTCTTAAAAAGTTCAATATGAGTGATTGCAAAGCTATGACAACTCCCTCAGAACAAAATGCAAAGTTGTACAAAGAAGATGGAACTAAAAAGGCAAATGGAACTCTATATCGTCAGTTGGTGGGAAGTCTGAACTATCTCACCACTATCAAACCAGACATTGCATACTCAGTCAGTATACTTAGTCAGTTTATGGCTAAGCCTTCAGGAAGTCATTGGAATGTTGCAAAGAAAGTTCTCCGATACTTAAAAGGAACAATCAATTTAGGTATTATGTATACTGATGAATCTGATGTTGCACTGACAAGTTTTTCTGATTTAGATTGGGCAGGAAATCCTGATGACAAACGATCTACCTCTGGCTATGCATTTCATATAGGATCAAGGGTTGTGTCATGGAGTAGTAAGAAACAACCAATTGTTTCTTTATCATCAACAAAATCTGAGTACAAAGCTTTGACCAATGCCACTTGTGAAGCTGTTTGGTTGTGGAGAATTCTTGCAGATCTCAAAGAGGAGCAAAGTGGTTCAACATGCATAAATTGTGATAATCAAAGTGCTATCAAATTAGCACACAATCCAATATATCATGCCAGATCAAAACACATTGAGCTGCAATACCACTTTTTACGAGAGAATATTGAATCAAATGAAATTGATTTAGTATTTTGTAATACCAAGGATAATATGGTTGATATCTTTACTTAGCCTCTTGGTAAACTCAAGTTTGAAGTTTTTAGAAGTAAATTAGGTGTTGTAGAAAATCCATTTCTCCATTAAGGGAGGATGTGAGAATAATCTAGAATAATATAGAAATAGGAGTGGTTATGGTTTGTTGAACAAGAACTTTATAATTAGAGTTTAGTTCCACCAGGTCAGGATTGTTGCCTCAAACTTAGGAAGATTAGGTGAGTGCTTATGCTATAAATATGTAATGTTATCGTGGAGCTAAAAACAAATTCTGTGAGCTCTGTCTCACGTTATATGTGTTGCATTTTGTTTTATTTAATTATAATTGTACCGTCATAGTTGGGGCAAGCATTTTGGTGTCTGTTCAAATAAATTAATTATTGCAGGGTAGACCTTAGTAATAATTCATGCCTTGTGTATTAAAACTTCACGGATTATTTTCGTTTGGTTGAAATTTACAGACATGTAGCAATATATGCAAATTACGCACATAAATGTGCATCTCTTAATTTAAGTAAGTACACTATTACACCAAGAGTTTGGTGGATTTCAGATTTGATGCTGGTAGCCCGTGGCAGTTGAGGGACGACCTTCTTCCTATTCCTAGCTACATGGCACTCTTGATCCTACTTAACGAATTCAATTTGTGGGACTTGTTTAATATTCAGATTTTTAAATGATGTGCGTCATAGTTAGGTTTTTTTTGCCATCTGTATGCTTCTTCTTTGTGTTAAAAATTTAAACATACACTTGGGAGGATGCTTCTTCAACTTACAGAGTTGACATGGAGTCATGCAAAGGTCTTAAACAAAACACCATAGTTGTGGAAATCAAATTATGAGAGACATTCATTTCAATATAGTGTGGGGAGATTAAAAATGCAACTATATGGTGCGGAAGATTAAAAACTCAACTATAGTGGAACAAATAAAATCAAACAATTTTACTCACCGTGAAAAACTCAATTATAATGGAACAAATAAAATCAAACAATTTTACTTATCTTGACAAAGAATGGTCGTTGAAATAACGAAACAAAACCATATCACCACTAACCAAACTTTATATTATAACTTCAAAACATGAAATACATTCACATATGGAGGTTGGAACTCCTCCACCTCTAAAACAAGAGTTCTTACAAAGATTTACATTCACTAGGGTTGTAGAACAGTAAAACCTATTCACCAGGTTTGCAGAATTAACACACAGTAAAACCTGTAACGTTTTCACTAGCCTACCAAAATTTGTTCCACGATACTTCTCAAACTTACATCTGCCACATTACATGAGACTATTATCGCTTGTTAATTCAAAAGATATATATCGAACACATTAATTCATGAAAAACTTTATACAAGCCAACAAGTAAATGTTTCCCATGCATTTCTAAAGACCATTAATAAATTTCAATTTGACTTTTAATTAATTTACTTTGTTACGGAATGGGTAAAATGTACTCTACTTGGAATTTCATTTATGCGATGTCCTTCACTACAAACACAATCTGCAACCTGCTAAAAATTCATTGAGGTATGGCTGCTTGTCAGTGTATTTAACGCGTTGGTTGAGATTAATTCTCCAACACTCCCCCTTATTCACAACTACAGCCATTGACCATTCCCAAACAATCTCTAAGATAAACAAAATTTCCACGTGGCAATGGCTTTGTGAAGATGTCTGCAAATTGTTTTTTGATCTGCAATGCTACAACGCAATCTCACTATTGTTAACTAATTCTCTTATGAAATGATATTTAGCATCAATGTGCTTTGTCCTCTTGTGAAAGACAATTTTTTGATAGTGCAATTGTTGAACTGCTATCGCAGAAAAAACAGTTGTTGTTCCGTCTTGTTCATGGCATAAATCCCTCAACATTCTTCTCATCCAAACTGCTTGAGACGTTGTTGCTGTTGCGGCGACATTTTCAGCTTCTACTTTTGACAATGACACTATCAGCTGCTTCTTGGAGGCCCATGAAATGGCTCCCGAACCCAAATGAAAAACATATCATGACGTGCTCTTTTTGTCATCAACACTTTCTGCCGAGTCACTGTCAGTGTAACCAACCAGCCTAAAATTATATGTTGCAGTGTACAAAACGTTGTACTCCTTTGTCACATTGACATACTTTAAAATTCTTTTTGTTGCTTGCCAATGTGTCTCTTTGGGTGTCTCCACGAACCTTGACACCAAAATTACTACATACATTATATCATGCCTAGTTTGAGTCAAATACATTAGGCTGCCCACCATATATTTGTATAATGCCGGATTGAAATTGTTGCTGCAATATTCCTTGCTCAACTTCAACCCCATGACACTTGGAGTTGGTGATGGCTTGTTGTTATGCATATTAAATCTCTATAAAATGTCCGCAATATACTTTGCTTGAGAGATAAAAATGTCATTTTCTGTTTGCTTCACTTCTATGCCCAAAAAATATCGTAATGACCCCAGATCAATCATTTCAAACTCACTTTTCATGACTTCTTTGAAATCAACGATGAGGAAATCATCATTCCCTGTAAAAATCAAATCATCTACATACAAAACGACAATAAGAAGCTTACCGTCACTTTCTTTGATGTAGAGAGTAGGTTCACTGTCACATTTGTCGAACCCATTGTCGATCAAGTAAGCATTTATCCTGCTATACCATGCACACGGTGCTTGCTTAAGCCCATAAAGAGAATTCCTCAACCTACACACTTTGTCTTCTTGGCCTTCTATCTCATAACCAAGAGGTTGCACAACATATACCTCCTCTTTCAGCACTCCATTCAAGAACACTAACTTTACGTCCATTTGATACACTTTCCATTTTGTTGTGCTGCAATTGACAACACTGTACGCACTGTCTCCATCCTTGCGACTGGCGCAGATTTCTCCGCATAATCTCTTCCATGATGCTGCTTGTATCCTTTGACAACTAGCCTTGCTTTATGTCTTTCAACCTTTCCTTCAATGTTGCTCTTGGTCTTATAGACCCATTTCTCTCCAATGACTTCTTTTCCTTGCGGAAGGTCCACTAACTCCCATGTGTCGTTCTTTTCTATTGTTCCTATTTCTTCATCCATTGCTGCAACCCATTTTTATTCTTCGACTTCATCCTCAAAATGAATTGGGTCATCTACATGACAAAATAATGCAAATAAATAATTCAGACCCGTGCTACTATCAGCTTGATTTTTCTCGTAAATTTCATTTAAATTTTTGAATTTTTGTCTTTTTATGGTTGCGAAAGATGGGCTTGATATGTCACTTGGTGTTGCACTTGAAGTAGATGTCGTTGCTGATATTTGTGGTGTGCTTGGAGAAACACTTGCTTGGTTGCGCAACCCTGTCTTATTATTTGTTTCGGTGTCACACATTGACTGCTTTGTTGACCCTGTGTAGGTGTAGGAGTCATAGTTGAGAAATTACTTGTTGCGGTCAATTCCTCCTTGTCTTCATGTGGCATACATGTCTTCACATTCACTGTCTTCTCTAAACTCCCATCCCATGCTTCCTCTTCTATGAACTGAACATCTCTGCTGATTATGACTTTCTTGGTTAATGGATTGTAGAGTTTGTATGCCTTGAATTCATCAATGTATCCAAAAAATATACACTTCCCTCCCTTGTCCAACTTATTCCTCAACTCATCCGGGACGTGCATATGCTACACACCCAAACACTCTCATGTGAGTGACACTATGTTTTCTTCCACTCCATGTATCTTTAGGAACTATACTCATAACACTTTTGGTTGAATACGTATTAATAATATATGCTACACAAGCGACAAATTCAACCCAATAGTCATTTGGAAAATGCTTTGCTTTCAACATACTCCTTGCCATTTCCATAATGGTCATATTCTTCCTTTCCGCAACACCATTTTGTTGAGCTGTATACCTTGTTGTAAATTGCTTGTGAATTCCATGCTCCCTACAAAAATGTAGGAAATCACTTGAGATATATTCACCACCTCTGTCAGTCCTCAACACTTTGATGTAATGTCCACTTTGCTTCTGAACAAGAACTTCGTATTGGCGGAAGTGCTCAAACACTTCATTTTTTTGTTTTATGAAGTAGACCTGTGTCTTCCTTGTGTAGTCATCTATGAAGGTCAAAATATAAAAACTGCCCCCAATTGATGGTGTTTGCATTGTTCCACATAAATATGAGTGGACAATCTCCAAAGGTGTCTTTTCCCTTATTGACTTTCCTGCTGGAAATTATTTCTATGTTGTTTAACCAAGATGCATCCTTCACATAGGCTGTTTGGTTTTTCTATGAGTGGAAATCCCTTTACCATGCATTTCCTATGCAACAAATTCAAACCTCCAAAGTTGAGATGAACAAATCTCAAATGCCATAACCAATTTTCATCTTTAATTTCTGCTTGAAAGTTTTCTTGTGTGACAACTGCTACATTTCTTTCATCCTTTTATGAATTCATTGATAGTCATGCTTGAGCACCTTCTTCCTTCAAGTCTGATTGTAGCTTGGGAGGAAACATTTTATTGTTTTTCATGCGAACTTTTGCAATCAACTGTCTGCTTGGAGACTTATCCAAAATTGTGCACACATCATTCTTGAATAATACATTATAGCCCTTTTGCATGAGCTATTCAATGCTTATGAGGTTATGCTTCAAAATAGGGACAAAATAAACATCTGAAATGTATTTCTTCTCCCCCTTATTTGCTAGAATGTCTACTCTTCCTTTGCCCATGAAAGAGACTTTGCTATCAGTCCCTAATGTCACTTCAGATTTCACACTTTTATCTATATTTGAAAACATTTCTATGTTCCCTGTCATGTGATTGCTACACCCTGAATCTAGAAACCATACATCTCCTTGTTTTTCTTGTGCTACATTACAAACTAAAAACATGTTATCATGGTTCTAATTTTCCTTTATGAAATTTGCACTTGGTTTTTTACTTATGTTATATATCTTCTTTCTACATTCATTTACATAATGACCATACTTCTTACAATAATGACATTGAATTTGAGATTTATCATACCTCTCACCTTGTGCTTGATTCTGACTTGGACCTTGAGTTAGATTTTGATTGCTACCCCTTCCACTTGAGCTAGATTTTGATTGCTACCCCTTCCACTTGAGCTTGAAGGGTTGCTTCTTCCATCTCTGTGTGGGCTTCTTCCTCTTCCTCTATAATTTGATCTTTCTCAACCTCTACCTTGACCAAATGAAACTTGTGTCTTGAAAGCATGTTCCATTGAGGATTTTGTTCCTTTGTTCAGTCTGTATTCATGAGAAATCAATGACGTATGAAGCTCATCTACTAAAAATTGTGAGAGATCCTTTGTCTTTTCTATTTCCACAATATGACATCAAATCTTTCTCGCAGACTTCTCAAAACTTTCTCAACTATTCTTCTTTCCTCAAGTGTCTCACCATGAGATCTGATTTGAGTAACCAACCCAATTACATGAGTAAAAAATGAGTCTACGTTCTTAAACTATTTCATCCAAATTATCTCAAAATCTTTTTTCAACATTTGTAATTTTGTAGTCTTCACCTTTGCCATGTCTTGGTAGGTTTTTTGGAGGGTATCTCATGCTTGCTTGGAGTTCGTTGCTGTTGCAACCCTTGGGAAGATACTTTCAAGAACTGTTTGAAAAATATAGAAGAGGGCTTTGGAGTCCTTCCTATTATCTTTCAACACATCATTTTCTGCTTTTGTCAATGCATTGTATGCTACTGCATCTGCTGGTTCTTGGAAACCATTCTCCACCAATTCCCAAATGTCTTGAGAATAAAACAAAGTCTTCATTTTAATAGCTCAATAATCGTAATTTTTCTATTAAACCGAGGTATTTGTGGATTAGTCAAGCTTGTGCTTGTTGCTGTGATTTTCACTGTATAAAAAACACTTTCTCACTGTGTAAAAATTTCTCATTGCTGGTGAATAAACTCCACAAAAAATTTCAGAACACCTTTTAACTCCCCAATAAAAACACTTGCGGTAATGAAGGTTTAAGCCCACTTTGATACCATGTTAAAAATTTAAATACACACTCAATAGAGGATTCTTCCTCAAACCACAAAGTTCATACAGAGTTGTGGAGAGGTCTTAAACAAAACTATGTGTGGAGAGGTCTTAAACAAAACAACATAGTTCAGGAAATCAAATCATAACAGACTTGATTTCAATACAGAGTGGTGGAAATTAAAAATGCAACTAGTGGAGCAAATAAAATCAAACAATTTTACTCAGGGTGAAACATAGTAAAATAGAGTGGTTGTGGCAAGAACTATACTTGAAATTTCCAGAACCAATCACCACTAACCAAACTTTATATTATAACTTCTAAACATGAAATATATTTACATATGGAGGTTGAGGTTCCTTCACTAGTAGATTTACATTCATCAGGGTTGCAGAATTAACACACAGTAAAACCTGTAATATTGTTTTCAGCACCCACCAAAATTTGCTCCACGATTTTCTCAACAAACTTTTCAGACTTACATCCACCACATTACATTAAACTACTCTGTGCATATATATCTAACACATTAATTCATGACAAACAAAATATAATACAAACACCCACCAAAATTTGCTCCATGATTTTCTCAACAAACTTTTCAGACTTACATCCGCCACATTAGACTACTCTGTGCTTGTTAATTCAAAACATATATATCTAACACATTAATTCATGACAAACAAACAAAATATAATACAACTGGATGGCATTTTTTGAACATTGCGAAGGAGTAAATGTTTGCCAATGCATTTCTACTGACCATTTCAATTTCAATTTTAATTAATTTACTTTGTTGTTGCTGAATGGATAAAATATACTCTATTCTTAACTTTATTTATGCGATTTCCTTTCCTGTAAACATAATCCGCAACTTGCAAAACATTAACTAAAGTATGGTTGCTTGTTAATGTATGTAATGTAGTGGTTGAGATTATTTCTCCAACTCGCTGTATATTGTCAACTGTCAACGGTAGTTGAGTGCGAGTTTAGTGCAAGCCTCCCGTTTGAAATGCTACCATTTCACACGTCTATATGTTGCTAGATTCGTTAATGAGTTTATCCCAAGAACAGTTCTGCACAGAATATCCTTTGTTACTCCCACGTTAGCCCTTTGTTCAAACTACCATGCATGGCATTGTTTTGGCATATAATTTCATCGGCACCACCAACGGGTCTTCTCCTAGCCTATACCGTCAAGATTTTGTACTATCCATTATTATAGGGCAGTACTATAAGTTCGTTGATGCCAATTTTAGGAATTCTAGGCTTAAAGGAATTCGGAGGTTGCCAAAAAACTTTCAAAATGTACCGTGAAATTTGATGAAGGCTAGAAAAGATTAATTACTTTTATGAAATTCAAAACTTTTGTTCTGATAATAGGTGCAATTTAATTTTGTGTTTCTAATTTTTTGAGTTTTTAGGATTTTAACTGGAAAAATAGGCACACCATAGAGAAATGGAAAGAAAATATATTCTAAAAGACTACAATGGAAAGAACACTCAGGGCATTTTAACTTGTGAATCCATAATCAAAACTGGTACAATACAACATGAATAATTGCATAGCAAAACTAACTGCCTAAGTTTTTATTTGGAGCAAGTATGGAACAAACGAGATGCTTTAGCAAATCTTTATCAAAATATTTCATTTACAAATATCAAGTAATCATAAAAGCAAAAAGATAATAAATGTATAAAAAATTATAACATTTTGTTGCTTAAATGCTATTGTGATGGGATATATGTAATTTTAGTTTTTTTTTGTTTTTTACTTCAATTTAAATATATTTAAATTAAAGTTGAAATATTAACTACTATGTAGTATTGGTTGATTTATGGTTTTCGATAGAGTTTTCATATTTATATTATAATTATACATAATTTTGTTTTGTTATTACTAATCTAGAGTGAAATAGAGAAAAAAATTTATTTGAGAGTATACCAATTAAATTTTAAATAAATTTGAGAAGGTGCAAAGTATTTATTATTATAATTATTAATTTTCAAAAAATCCTAATATATATTTAAAATATATGTTTAAAATGATTATTATAATATGCTTAAAATATAGTGATTATGAGAAAATAAAGACAACAAAGGAAAATTATTACAAAGATTTTATAATTAAGTGATTTTATAATATTTTATAATGTGTGTGAGTGTAGTGCAAGATTTTCCAATTATTTGGAGTAGTAAATTATTTTTTTTACTGGTTAGATGCTGACAAATTGTAATTTGGTAATAGGCAATGAGATATCCTTCAATTATGGTGTTGGTTACCTTTAGGATCTACTTTTAAGTGTTTATGTAGTGTCTCTTCTAGTGAGATAGCTTTGATGACATTTAGAGATGGTGATTTTGATATAATATTATGTATGAAAGACTTATGTACATGCTTATATGCTATGACCTGGTCACTTGGTTGTTGCGTGCTTATGATAATATCTATGGTTGCATGCACAAGAATTGATTTTGGTTAAGAGAATACTAGCAATGTTTTCTCTTTTGGTATCCTATTTTGGACATAGGTGTATGACGTGAATGGTGATTCAGAATTGAGACACAGATCCATGGACGATCATGGTTATGTGGAACATATGGTTAATTATGAATTATTGATGATACGTGATTTGTATGATTATATGTGTGTAGTCTCGTACTAAGCATGATGTGGCAGGGGACCTGATCATTTTCCAACAAGAATAAATGACTGTGGAAGTCATTTCTTCAAAACCCAAATGACTGTGGAAGTCATGCACCATTCATGGTAAAATGTGGTTAAGTTAATTTCATTATGAAATTCATATGATTCCTTTGATCTATGAGATTGTGATGTATGTAGGTCTTCAAACAAGGCCTTACCAACGAACCATCAAATGGGTAAAAGCTCACAATTAGTATCATAAGGAGAAATGTGGAGTTTCAAAGCACAGTAGATGAGAAGCCATGGAAATTAGGGCATGGAGTCCTAAATCCATGAAATATAAAGACGTGGAGTCTTGGATATATGATAAAAGGATTAGGACACAGAGTCTTGAATCTATAATGAAATGTTTGGGGCGCAGAGTCCTAAATATTTAAAAAGATCAAGGTGTGGAATCTTGGATCTTTAGAGTAGATCAGGGCCCGGAGTCCTCAATCTACTAAGGCACAAAGATGCATACAATAGGGGTGCGTAATCCCTATTATCGGGAAGAAAAATACCATTCATGGGCAACTCATAGATGAATTTCCTTAATAATCTCATTCCTAACAATTTTGGAGTGACTTTCTAAAAATAGAAAGTCATGTCTACTATTTCAAGTATGACTTTCCAAAAATAGTAAATCACTTCCAATCAATTGGTAAACAAGTATACCTGAAGGAAAATCACTTAACTTATGATTAATCAATCATAATAGTTCAATCTCGACTTAATCCTCAATATTATTAATATTATTAATATTATTACTATCTTTTATGAGACTATGATATTATTATTAAAAGAGAATTATATCTCCTCAATCACTTCACACCTCTCTCCTTCATGACTCTCATGGCTCTATGTAACTCTCTCTATTTTAAATATTACATTACACTCTCTTTTATGCACTCATCAAGGAATGGCATATTCCTCTTACACTTGTTAAAGATATGTCATAAAATATTCCTCTTACACTCGTTAAAGATATGTCATAAAATATTCCTCTTACACTCTCTTTAATGCATATGTTACACTCTCCTTAAATAAGGCATGCATACCTCTCCTTAATGGCATGTTACGCTCCTCTAAATGGAATACAATGCATGCATATTACTCCTCCTTTATGACAAGAATTGGTTTCTCCTCCTATATATGAGTCTCATGTATTCTCACTTGGAGGGGAGGAAAGGGGGATGCCAAGAGTGGAAGAGACTTGAGCAAGGTTGTGAGAGATATGGAGAGCATCCAATTTCTTCCAAAACAAATTTGGATTCCTTACTAATCTAGAAGTGTCTATTGAGGTTGAACATGAGTGGTATTTAGAGGAAGTGAAAACTATCTTCTTGAGTTGCCTTGCATATCTCTCTTTACTGTTGTATTGTGGTACTGGTTGTGAGCTTTTGCAGCTCGGGCGTTCCAGGGGGAGAAATTCTTCCTGGATATGGTTGGGAGGAAAACCGGGTGGTTCATGATGAGTTTGTAAGGATATGGGCATTGGAGCATACTCTTATTGGAGCTAGAGCATACATCCATCCTCTTGGAGTTGTACAAATTCACTGCTAGGTATGTGGGTCAAATTATATTATGCATTTTTTTTTGGTTTATTTCATAAGCTTTTGCTTGTTTGGTTGTTTGCTGAAACTTACATGTATATGAAGTTTTGCACACCAAATGTGAGGAAATTTCGTAATGATTGTTGAAGTATTTTCTTGTATAATGTTGAATCGATTGAAAGAAAGTCCTAATGGATGAATCTTGTAGGCTGTCATGAATTGGATGAAAATGTTTTAATGGCTTAATTTCTGTTCTCCTCCTCTTTTTACAGCTCTAGATAAGTTTTCATACTATGTTTTTGATAGAAGTCATAAATGAGATTGTAGGATTCTTGGGTAGTTGTTGTTTTCAAGAATCACATTTCTGGGCGTCCCTGTTGCGATTCAGCTCCACTTCAGGGGGTATCTGTACCAACAGACCATTTCACCCCAACTTTGATTTCACAAATCAAGGTTTCAGACATCGATTCCCAAATCTGATCTGTTTTGCAGATTTGCTGTTGCATATAGAACCGCCTGTTGTTTTGTTTTGCTGTTTGGTTCTTTTTATATTGGAACTGCCTGATAATTTATAGTGATGAATCTGATATAGGCTAACCACTTGGAAATGGTTTTTAAAGTATAAATGGTTAATAATTTGAAAATTTAAATAACCTTACGACCACTTGTTTTATGACTGCCAACTATTTGTCAAAATTCCTCAATGGCTGTACCTTACAACATTGTGAGCTATGTTTGAAATTTCTAAATATTTATATTCATTGGTATAGATTCAACAATGAATATGGCTGATAGTCTACTAATATCTTAAGTTCAATTATTGACACTATTTACAAAGAAAAAAATGAAGTCATGTAACTTTGGATTCATGTTAGCTAATTGTTGTGAAAACACCTTAAAGAGATAATGGTTGTAAGTGTTTGACAAAATGCCTCAATGGTTGTACATTTCATACTTGTAAATTGGCTTTCATAATGTTCAATGGTTGCATCTAATTACGTTTATGAACCGTCCATAAAACAAAAGGCTTAAGTTAATTTAAGATTTGCAATCAAGGTATTTCTAGTGTAATAACTCATTGAGTTAAAGGGTCTTGCTGAAAAGTCAAAATTGCAGTAAGTAATTTGTTGCAATATCAACTCACATATGAATTCCTAATTATGGGATGCCAACTCTATATAATTTAAATTATCCTTTTAAGAAAATAATTCATAAGCATGTTATTAGTCACTCTTGAACACATTTAATTACAATGGAATTAACAATTAGCTTATTGTAAATTGTGGTTCATAAAGGTTGACATTTATTCATCCCACTAAACAATTTATATTTTAAAGGTGATTTTAGTCTTGAGAAGCAAGTATTATGGTTGTATTTTTTTGGATCTTGACAAACCTTGAACTTGGTAGCTTTGAAGATAAGTTGATAGAATTTAGGGTGTAGTGTAAAGGACACCAATAACTTCTATATATAAAAAAAAAAAATTAATAATAAAAAAATAAAATAAAATAAAGAATAATAATAATAATAATAAATATCGCATTTTGATTTAATATAATATTTCTCTATAATAATTATGGTAGGTAAGGTGGCACCTTACATATGGTATCAGAGCGAGTTGCAACACTAGGGCCTAATGGGCCAACATGCTTACTTGTAGGTTGATGATGTATGAATGTTGATTTTGCATGCATATTCAGTTGTTGTATATCTTGACTTGGAAGCATATTGGTTGCATAGAGGTTATTATTATCATTATGTCATTTAGTGACTGATGAAATAAAATAAAATAAATCCCTAATATTCCTTTATATTTTTGTTAAGACACATTATTAACAATATGTTAAAATGCTTAAAGACATGTTGGGAATGGATGTGGTTGAGAAAGTTGGGGTTAAACCCAAGTATGTGAATGACTTGATTTTCAATCAATGAGTGAGATAGGTGGAGTGAATGCATGGTTTCATATATTTTTAGTGCATCATTTTCAATGTGATATGGGATTAGTAGCCATCTTTACTAGCTGAAATCGTATCTACCAAGAAGAATATTGGCTTAATATGGACTATAGTGTGATGACCTTGGTGTGTATGCTTTGGGAATGAGTAACAAGTGTAAGGCTGAGATTCCATTAACGTGATGGTTGAGTTCATCATGATAATTTTGAATCTTTTCGTACCTACACTAAATGAAACTTAACTAAAAGCTACCTTGAAAGATGTCACTTTTAACTGTGAATGTAAATTCAAGAGTAATGTATGTGTACTAATTAGATGTGTTAAAATATGATATGGGAATACATTCTTAATGAGTAAGAATGAAATTTCTCTGATTTCTTTGACATGATTTTGTGTATTTTGGGTTGACATTAGGCATCAAATAACTTTAAATTACTCAAATACTAGGTTGAGGTATGAACTTCCTAATAAACAAGAGGCTTAAATGGTTGGTGCATGATGGGTTGTGGAAACCATTTTAAGGAACATTTGAATGTTATGTTTTCCTTAAGCTAATGTATGGGTGTGGAATCCATGATAGCATATATCTATGAGAAAATGTATGGGTGTGGAATCCGTACTAGTATATATCTATGAGATAAGTAATGAGGTAAGGTATGGGTGTGGAATCCAAAGTAAAATATATCTATGAGCTAAGTAATTCTTCTAGTTAGAATATTTTGATGGAATTTGATATTCATGATTAAGGAATGATTTTGTGTAATTAAAGTTAAATGGATAGACATTTGTAACACAAATTTTCTTGAGCTTTAAATCCATTATTTTATTTTTATTACAAATGAAGATACTAATATTGGTATACTAAACACCATTAGGTGGTTTAGAATGTCTGGAATAATTGATTTTGATATATGGAAGTGTGAACTAGATATCTATCCTCTATTATTGTAATCCTTTTGTATGTGTTGAATTTAGGTAGAATTAAAATGACTTTCAAATTCTTGAAATGTAGAAAAATATTATTGTGATAAGTTGATGAAATAAATTTTCTATTGGCTTAAGACAAATTAGGTCTAGGAAAGCCACAATAGTCTCTTTAATGATTTTATCAGTTGAATATTGGTTGCATTCTATTTAACCAAATTAATTAGAGAAATTATGAGGATTGAACTCATGTATTTCTCTAAACTATTGTTAGTTAGGCGATCACGTCAAAATTCAAATTATTTATAAATTGTGAAGGGAATAGCATGTTTAGAAGGTAAATGTTTTATGTGGTGAGAACTTGTTTTATTTGAAATTAAAGAAAAAAAAAAGAAGCACGTGATTAATGAAAAGCCTAGTTGAGTTCTTGTTTTACAAGAATATGTGCTTGTGATAGTTTTTGAGGTAGAAATTGAAGGAGAGTGAGATCACATTTTGATGAATTGGAATTCTTGCATGATTTAGAAGCCTAAGATGAGTGTATTGTATGTGGAATGGAAGAGATTGTTGGATTTAGGACTTTTTTGTTGGGATGTATAGTTGTTTGAGTATTAATTAGTCCTACAAAATGTTGTAATAATTTGAGAGGGTGGTAATTATCCTTAAAAAGAAAAGAAAAGAAAAGGGGTCTAACTTTAGGCTAGAAATTCCCTTGTGATAATCTAAATCTTATGTAAATTTAACAAGATTCGTCACATTTTGAGAAATGTATGGTTTTCATAGCTTGTTGTTGTGTATATATTAATAGTAAGGAATAAGATATGAAATCAAATGATTTGATTAATTACTGAATATAAATCATGACTGATTTCATAGTTGGAAAACAAATTGACATAAAGTTATCAAGTTTACCATATTTTCATAATTCTGAGAGTTGTTATTGATTACAAGCCACTTTCAAAAATATATCATTAATCTACTTTCAGAATGAAGATCTTCTAGCTAAGTCATTTCATAATTGATTCTCAAGTTAGAGAAGTGAATAATAATGAAGATTATGCAAACTAAAGGAATGATCTATAATACATAAGTGGGTCAATGAGGACTGTATTTAACCTTGGGTTGTTAGTTAAAAAAAAAACAAAAAACAATAATGGTGCCTTGAACCTCAAATTGTATTTTTTCCTAAAGAGTAAATGTTTAGTAAAAACTAAAGATAGATCCTAAATATTTCAATTGCAAGGATATCTTATGGAATGAAAAGAGGAAAAATGGATTGAGAAGACATAAATCAAGTGGGATGTAAGAGTGTGTTTTAGATATAACGTCATGTTTTGTTGTGTAAGAGTGGGTTTTATATATAACATCATGTTTTGTTACATAATTTCACTAACAATTGTATGTGGATTATTTTATGCTTATTGTATGCCAATTTGATTATGATATGGTATGGACCATCATTGTTGTGTATACAACCAATGTGTGTTCTATTTATAGCTTGGCAAGCTCAACATCCTACAGAACCAAGAAGATGACACATGTAGGATTCATATAGACTATGAGAAAGAATAACATGTAGAATATCAAATTATTATAGATAAATTAAGTAGATATCATATCAATTACATACAATAGTATTTTTATATGGTACTATAAATTGTATGGTTGGTTTTGATATAGAAATATTTGGTATTTTATATCAAGTAGATATCATATCAATTACATACAATAGTATTTTTATATGGTACTATAAATTGTATGGTTGGTTTTGATATAGAAATATTTGGTATTTTATATCAACACATGTCTAATATGGTGTGGATATATTTTCTACCTGATTAAGAATGGTATGTTTAGTTTTCATGGAGTTGCTTCCAATTTAGAAAACATTAAACTATGGATTGACATGAAGAAAAAAATATATCAAATACATAAGGTTAACAACTTATTGATAGGAGAATCTAAAAGAAATAAGTATCTTATAACCGTAGGAAAAATTTCGAGCCAAGTTTAGCCCAAGAGGGGGAGTGTGTAGTGTCCCTTATTAGTGAGATAGATTTGATGACACTTAGAGATGGTGATTTTGATATAATATTATGTATGAAAGACTTATGTACATGCTTATATGCTATGACCTGGTCACTTGGTTGTTGTGTGCTTATGATAATATCTATGGTTGCATGCACAAGAATTGATTTTGGTTAAGAGAATACTAGCGAGTTTTTCTCTTTTTGTATCCTATTTTGGACATAGGTGTATGACGTGAATGGTGATTCAGAATTGAGACACAGATCCATGGACGATCATGGTTATGTGTAACATATGGTTAATTATGAATTATGGATGATACATGATTTGTATGATTATATTTGTGTAGTCTCGTACTAAGCATGATGTGGCAGGGGACCTGATCATTTTCCAACAAGAATAAATGACTGTGGAAGTCATTTCTTCAAAACCCAAATGACTGTGGAAGTCATGCACCATTCATGGTAAAATGTGGTTAAGTTAATTTCATTATGAAATTCATATGTTTCCTTTGATCTATGAGATTGTGATGTATGTAGGTCTTCAAACAAGGCCTTACCAACGAACCATCAAATGGGTAAAAGCTCACAATCAGTATCATAAGGAGAAACGTGGAGTTTCAAAGCACAGTAGATGAGAAGCCATGGAAATTAGGGCGCGGAGTCATAAATCCATGAAATATAAATACGTGGAGTCTTGGATATATGATAAAAGGATTAGGACGCGGAATGGTTTAGTTATGGCCATTAGTAATTCTGTCTCTGGATCTAGTACTTTAAAGTTTGATGATGTTGTCGGTCCTATCCTTAGCGAGGAAATACAACGGAAAAGCTCCGGTGAGACATCGGGTAATGCTTTGAGTGCAGAGTCTAAGGGAAGAAAAATGGAAAGGGAAAAGAGCTCAGGATATCGTAGTAAATCAAGGAAAGTTAGATCCAAGTCTAGATCGAGGATAGTGTGTTGGAAATGTGGAAAGAAAAGACACCTGAATAAAGACTTTAGATCTCGAAAGGGAAAAGAAGGAGACGCGCAACAAGAAAAAAATCATGAATCAAATATGACAGGTGATGTGTTACAAGATGCTTTGATTCTTTCTTTCGAAAATGTTACTGATTCTTGGGTTGTAGATTCAGGGGCCTCATTCCATGCCACACCTGATAATAAATATTTTCATGGCTATGTTCAAGGATATTTTGGACAAGTCTGTTTGGGTGGTGATAAACCCTGTAAAATTGTTGGAATGGGCAAAGTTCTTGTAAAAAAACAGAATGGAAACCAATGGCTATTAAAGGAGGTAAGGCATGTTCCAGATTTGAAGAAAAATCTGATTTCAATAGGGCAATTAGGCGGTGAAGGTTGTGTAAAAACTTTCATAGATAAAACTTGGAAGGTCACCAAAGGAGCCCTGGTAAAAGCAAAAGGCGAAAAGGTTGGTACATTGTATTTATGCAATGGTATTTCTAACTCTGTTAATGCTTTAACTTCCAAAGGAGCAGATGCAGCATTATGGCATTATAGGCTCGGACACATGAGTGAGAAGGGGATGAAAATTCTTCACTCAAGAAATTTGTTGCCAGGTTTGAAGAATGTTGATTTGGATTTCTGTGAGAATTGCATTTATGGAAAACAGAAGAGAGTCAGATTTCTCAGAGTTGAGAAAGAAAAGAAGAGCGAAAAATTGGAGCTTGTGCATACAGATGTATGGGGACCTGCTCAGGTATCATCTCTCGGTGGCTCTCGCTATTATGTTACATTTATTGATGATGCAACTAGAAAAACTTGGATTTATTGTATTCAAAATAAATTTGATGTATTTGATACTTTCAAGAAATGGAAAGCTTTGGTTGAGATTGAGACAGGAAAGAAGTTGAAGTGTCTCAGATCAGACAATGGAGGTGAATATTGCAACAAAGAGTTTGATAGGTACTGTTCAGAGCATGGAATTCGTAGAGAGAAGACAGTTCCAAGAACACCACAAGAAAATGGTGTGTTAGAAAGGATGAACAGAACAATCATGGAGCATGCAAGGTGCATGAGATTGCATGCAGGATTGCATTTACAATTTTGGGCAGATGCTGTAGATACTGCTGTTTATCTAATAAACAGAGGGCCTTCAAGTTCCTTGGATGGTGGTATTCCAGAGGAAGCATGGACAGGTAAAAAGGTAAACTACTCTTTTTTAAAGCCTTTTGGCTGTGAGGCCTTTGTCCATATTAATAAAGAAAATAGAACAAAGCTTGAGGCTAAATCAAAGAAATGTACCTTTATTGGATATGGTGTTAACGATTTTGGTTATCGCTTATATGATTATGAAATCACAAAATCATTAGGAGCAGAGATGTAATATTCAATGAAAAGGTATTGTATAAGAATCAGTTGCAGGAAAAGAAACAGGAAAAAGAAAAAAAAGGATATACAGTTCTTGATGAGATCACAGAAAAGGTAAAGGTGCTTGAAAATAATAATAATCAAGAGCCACAACAATAGCAACCACCACAACAACAACAAGAACCTCAAACACCTGAAAGTGGTGTTAGAAGATCTACTAGGATAAGTAGACCCCTTGAACGATACTCTCATTCATTTTATTATTTATTGTTGACTAATTCTGGTGAACCTGAATGTTATGAAGAAGCAATGTAGGTTGAAAGCAGGAAGAAGTGGGAGCTAGCCATGGAAGAAGAGATGGACTCCTTAATGCATAACCAGACTTGGGACTTAGTCAGGTTGCCTGCAGGTAAAACTACATTGCAAAATAAATGGGTTTACAGGCTGAAGGAAGAAGATGGAGGAAAACAGAGATACAAAGCTAGACTTGTGGTGAAGGGGTTTGCACAGAAGAAAGGTATTGATTTTGATGAAATATTTTCTCCTGTTGTTAAAATGAATTCAATCAGAACTGTTTTAAGTCTTTTAGCAGCGAAAGATTTACATCTTGAACAGTTAGATGTAAAGACAATATTTCTCCATGGAGATTTGGAGGAAGAGATATACATGCAGCAACCAGAAGGATATGAGGTAAAAGGGAAAGAAAAATTGGTGTGCAGGTTAAAGAAGAGCTTGTATGGCTTAAAACGGGCTCCAAGGCAGTGGTATCTAAAATTTGATAAGTTTATGTCTGAACAAGGTTATACTAGATGTCACTCTGATCATTGTGTTTATCTAAAAAGGCAAAATGATGGCAGCTATATTATATTGTTATTATATGTAGATGACATGCTTGTTGCAGGGTCTAACATGCAGGAAATAAATGTGCTCAAAAGAAAATTGGCAAATTCATTTGCAATGAAGGATTTGGGAGCTGCAAAACAAATCCTTGGTATGAGGATAACTAGAGACAGGAAAAATCACAAGTTAACACTGTCTCAGAATGAGTACATAGAAAAGGTGTTGAAAAGATTTAACATGCAGAATGCAAAACCAGTGAGTACACCTTTTGCTAGCCATTTCAAACTTAGTAAGGAGATGTGCCCAAAGACCCAAGAAGACATGGATTATATGTCTAAAGTTCCATATGCATCAGCAGTTGGAAGTTTAATTTATGCAATGGTCTGCACAAGGCCTGATATTGCACATGCAGTGGGAGTTGTAAGCAGGTATATGAACAATCCAGGAAAAGAACATTGGATGGCAGTAAAATGGATTCTCAGATATTTGAGATGTACCACAAATCAAGCATTATTCTTTGGTGGTTCAAACATTGCTCTACAGGGATATGTTGATGCAGATATGGCAGGTGACAGAGATAATAGGAGGAGCACTACAGGATATGTATTTACTGTAGGTGGAACAGCTGTCAGTTGGGTTTCAAAAATCAAAAGTGTTGTTGCACTTTCAACAACAGAAGCCGAGTATGTTGCTGCTACAGAGGCTAGTAAAGAAATGATTTGGTTACAAAGGTTTATGGATGAATTGGGTAAGAAGCATGATATGGGCACACTATACAGTGATAGCCAAAGTGCTATTCATCTTGCAAATAACTCAACATTTCATTCCAGGACTAAACACATACATCTCAAGTACCATTTCATACGGTCAGTATTGGAAGATGGAGAGTTGAAGCTGGAAAAGATACACACTAGCCAGAATCCTACAGATATGCTAACAAAAGTTGTAACCAGGGAGAAACTAAGAACATGCTCAGTTTCAATTGGCCTTCAAGGATGACGATGAAGATGAGAAACAACTAGGTCCAAAGAGGATTCATTGTCCAGCAAATGAAGCAGCGGTGGAGTTGCTACAATCAGTCTCCAAGTGGGATATTGTTGGGTGTGGAGCCTGATTATCTTGTTTACTTTGTATCACAGCATTGGACCCCTGTACCTTAAAAGGGGCGGCAACGCTGCCCGTAATTAAACGACGATTGGGGGGGTCCGGGGGTGGCTACAACTTTATGTAGCCCCACCCTAGCAAAGTTTTCGAGGGCAACGCCCCCCAAACTAAAGCAATCATAAAATTGCCTTGTAAAAGTATAGTAATTTCTAGTCAATTTGGGCCATTCATTAGGCAAATGATCTGACGGTAGAAGTTATGTTTATTTTAGGGTTTTTTTGCCCTAGAAGGCAACCCCTCACTTTTATGAGGGTATTGTAGTGTGGCTGTGCATTGTATGTGTATTCTCGGAGCAAGAAACAGAGAGGGAGACTGTGAGAGAGAACTGAGGATATTACAACAAATCTGCTATAGGTTGTGTCTCTTCATTTTACCTGATAATAGAAAGGAAGGATTGGCTATTCGGGGTGGACGTAGCCCAAACTGGGTGAACCACGTATATCTGTGTCTCTCTGGTTTTATGTGTTTTATGTGCTTGTGTTTTCTGCATATTTTATGTGTTTCATTGCTTTATAATATATATAATTTTCTAACAGAATTACGGGGTATCGCAGGGAATCCGGGAAAGATAATAAGCTATAATTTCATGAAAAATCTTCTAAAGAAAGAAAAATGAGGTGTAATTTCACAATTATTCTCACTAGAAGTTCCAACATCAAAATCATCTATTTCTGCAGATCTCCAACAAGTCTTGGACAATCATTCCAAGGTGTTTGAAACTCCCAAAGGACTCCCACCTATTCATGATCATGATCATGCTATTCATTTGATTCCAGGAAGTGTTCCTGCAAACATCAGGCCTTATAGATATCCTTACGTCCAAAAGAGAAAAAATGAACGTATGATTGCAGAAATGTTAGAGGCGGGTATAATTCAACCTAGTCAAAGTTCTTTCTCTGCTCCTGTAGTATTGGTACACAAGAAGGATGGATCATGGCGAATGTGTCCGGATTATAGGGAGCTCAATAAGCTCACCATTAAAGACAAATTTCCCATTCCTGTGATTGATGAATTATTGGATGAATTACATGGAGCAATTTATTTTACCAAGTTGGATCTTCATTGAGGATATCATCAAATTAGAATGAAGACTGAAGATATTCCAAAAACAGCATTTCGAACTCATGAGGGTCATTATGAATTTTTGGTCATGCCTTTTGGCCTTACCAATGCACCTTCTACATTTCAAGGGTTGATGAATTCCATTTTCAAACCCTTCCTTAGAAATTTGTGCTAGTATTTTTTGATGATATGCTAATCTACAACAGGTCTTGGAAGGATCATGTTCAACATGTTGACAGGGTGCTCAAACTATTGCAGGAGAAACAATTATATGCAAAATCATCCAAATGTTTCTTTGGAGTACAAGAGGTGGAATATCTGGGTCATATTGTATCTCACGAGGGTGTTAAAGTAGACCCTAACAAAATTAAAGCCATTAAGGAATGGAAAGTCCCCACAACCATAAATAAGTTGTGAGGATTTATCGGGTTAACAGGGTATTATCGCAAGTTTTTTAGGAATTATGGGAGAATAGCAGCACCTCTAACAACATTATTGAAGAAAGATGCATTTTCATGGACTCCTGAAGCAACTAAGGCCTTTGAACATCTTAAAGGGGCAATGTGCCTAGCACCGGTCTTAGCTACGCCAGACTTCACAAAAACCTTTATTGTGGAATGTGATGCCTCAGGAAATGGAATTGGTGCAGTTTTAATGCAGGAAGGAAGAACCATTTCTTTTGAAAGTCGTCCAATCAAAGGAAAGTATTTACAGAAACCTATTTATGAGAAGGAAATGTTAGCAATACTGCATGCACTAAAGAAATGGAGAACTTACCTAATGGGAAGACACTTCAAAGTAAAAACTGATCATGATAGTCTTAAACACTTTTTGGAACAAAGACTATCTTCAGAAGAGCAGCAAAAATGGGTCACAAAGATGTTGGGTTATGACTTTGAAATAATCTACAAAAAAGGGAAGCTAAATGTTGTTGCATATGCACTTTCAAGAAAGAATGAAGAGGTGGAAGCATTGCTTTGTGCCATTTATATTATCCAACCAAATTGGATAATCGAAGCAAGGGATGAATGGAAGAAGGACGAAGAAGTGTGGACACTCATTCAAACGTTGCAGCAAGATCCTAGTACATCTAATACATTTAGTTGGAAAAATGATTCCTTATGGTACAAAGATCGCTTATATCTTTGTAAGAGTTCCCAACTAAAACAAAATATTCTTTTGGAATTGCACACTTCTCCTTTAGGAGGTCACTCAAGATTTTTAAAAACTTACCACAGGGTGAAGAAATATTTTTTTTGGGATGGCCTTAAATCTGATATTCAAAAGTTTGTAGTGGAATATTTGGTTTTCCAGCAAAATAAAGTCGAGACAATTAATACCCCAGGTCTTCTACAACCTTTATCCCTTCCAAGTCAACGTTGGGAGGAGATTTCAATGGATTTTATCACAAGTTTACTCAAGTCCGAAGGAAAGAGTGTCATCATGGTGGTAGTTGATAGAATTACCAAGTATGCACACTTTTGTGCATTATCTCACCCATTTAAAGCAAATACAGTTTCTACTAAATTTATGGACACAATTCAAAAGCTACATGGAAACCCAAATATTATTGTGAGTGACAGAGATCCCATTTTTACTAGAAATTTTTGGATTTAGTTATTTTCTTGTTTGGGTACACAACTAGCACATAGCTCATCTTATCATCCTCAATCTGATGGTCAAACTGAGATAGTGAATAAATGTTTGGAAGGATATCTTTGTTGTTTTGTATCTGATAAACAAAAAAAATGGATCAAGTGGTTACCTCTCGCTGAATGGTGATATAACACTTCCTTCCATACTGCAGCAAAAATGATCCCATTTACGGTACTTTATGGATATCATCCACCATTCATCACATCATATTTAAGAGAAAATTCTAAGGTTAAAGCAGTGGAATATCACATCAAGCATCAAATAAGAGTGCTTAGAACTAGATTTACTTATGACTACAACCAATAAAAAATGTCCTCAAGCAAACTACATGATAATAAATTATCGTGCCAAATTACTATTTTCCTTACAAGGTGTTGCAAAATATTGGTACTATGGCATACAAATTGGAGCTTCCTGCTTCTTCACGAGTGCATCCAATTTTCCATGTTTCATGCTTAAAGAAGGTTATAGGTGAAAATCTTCCAGTTCAAACAATATTTCCAGAACTTGATGAGGAAGGAAAATCATATTGGAACCAGAAGCAATCATGGAAACAAGAACTCGACAAATACGTAATCGATCAATTTCAGAGTATCTCATCAAGTGGAAGAACTTACCCACTGAAGATTCTACATGGGAGGATGAGAATTTTATATAGAAGCACCCAGAGCTACTTAAGTTTTGAGGAAAACACTTTTTTTAAGGAGAGGGGCATGTAGGTCCCTATATTAATAGTTTATTCCCTTATTTTTATTAGTGTAGCCCCCTTATTGTTATTGTTGTACCCCTATAACCGCAATATTTTTATTATTGTGTCCTTACATTATTATTGTTAGGTTGGCTAGGATTATATTGTGGCCTCATGGACTCCTATATAGAGAAGGAGGTTTTGGTCATTTGTAGCATCCAATAATTTTTCATTTATGTAATGTATTGGAGGTTTCCCCCTCAAAGTGGCTATTTATAAGGCATTGATCTCTATTTTCTTCTATTTTTGGAGTTGGTTTCATAACATCTTATTCATTGTTTGAGCAAGGAATATCCCATGAATAGAATCTAGCTCATTGGTGGGCGAATAAATGGCCCAGGCTTGTGAAGATAGATTCTTAGTACTATTACTAGTGCCATCGGAAAATCCAATGTAAGTTTTTGGGAGCGTTGAAATATGTGAATCAGTGTAACATGAGATAATCAGGAGAAGTAGCAGGAAATTGTAAAAATATTGCTAAAATTACTACACACAATCATAAAAATATGATACAGGTAATGTACAAAATCTTCACAAAATGAATCACGCATAATATTTCTTCAAGTAAAGACCATTCCTTGCCTGTCACAAAGAAACATCATCATAATCAACTAGCTCATAAGCCCCTTTAGCTAGTATATATTTTACAATGTAAGGACCGTGCCACATGGGCTCAAAGTTATTAGTGCCTAGTTTATCATGTGATTGAGTATAGATTAAGACTAGTTCACCTTATGAATATGAACGAGGATTCATGTTTCAGTCAAAATGTGCCTTAACGCGTTTCTGATGAGCCACACTAGCTAGTGAAACATCACGGAAAGTTTCATCTAGTCGTGCTAAGTACAAAAAACGTTCCTCCTCTGCAAAGGTAGCTTTTAACAACTCAATGACTAGTTTCAAATATGAAATTTCACATTCAATCTGTAAAACTGCCTCCAAACCATAAACAAGTTGGAAGGGAGTAAAGCCAGTTGATGTTTTTGTTGAGGTACGGTATGCCCAGAAGGCTAGAAAAAGCTTAGTATTCCAATTTCGTTTATGGATGTCGAAAATCCATTTTATCATGGTGGTCAAAACCTTGTTAAAAAATTCTACTTGTTCATTCTCTTGTGGATAATATGGGGTAGAACTATCATGACACAAGCCTAGTGCAAAAATTTCGGTCATCATAAAGTTTCGAAATGGCTACCATAGTCCGTGACGATCTCTTGTGGAATGTCGAACCTGGAAATCACATATTTGAATATGAAAATGGTTGCAGTGTCACCATCATCCTTATATGTAGGCATCACCTCATCCCATTTTGTAAAATAATTTACTTCTAGGATAATATACCCCGGCCGAGTGACGGTTAGATGTAAAGAAATCCCAACAAATCTTGGATATATTTCATTTTTGTTTGATTTCTATTTCTGAGAATAATTTTGTTTCGCTTTACCTTTCCCCTTACTTTTACCTCCATCCTATTGATTCTTTCTAGTAGATGGGTCTATGACATTAATTTCAGAAGTAATTTTTGGAGAAGGGCTTTCGCTGGGTGAATCTTCTATAACTAATATCTGAGTGTTTTTATAATTCTTCTTTTTACCCTTATATGTATGGCTATCAGAACTAATCACACCATCAGTGATGTGAGATCCTTTAGGGATTGACTCAGGTTGATCTGGGCAAGGTAGATTTGGAATTTTCTCACGCAAAGTGTCAGGCAATGTATAAATAAGGTCTAGGTATTGGGCACGAGAATTTACTTTCTCTTCCATTACAACACCTTCTTTGACCACATCCTTCGTAATGATGGGAAGTAATGAGGTTGTGAAATGGAAGACTTTAATAACATTTAATGAAGAAACTCGATGTTTTATATTTCATAATTTGTAATTCTTTCAGATTAACCACTTTCCTAGGTTGAGTGGCCATATTATCTACATAAGAAATGTTGGAAAGGTAGATAAGGGAAAAAAAATATTTAACACACACAAAACATATGAGCTGCAGCTATTCTATATTGATCAAACAAACTAGATTGACATTACATGACTTGACCTACAATGAACCTGGTGAAGGGTATTTAAACCTTTTCTACTAGTGACTCACCTAATATAACTTGACATGTGCACACTATCTAAATTTATCTATCACTTAAAATTGACTTGACTCAACCCTCTCAATGCTCAGTTAACTTACTCTCTAAATATAGCAAACTCTTCATGTAGGATTGATTAGCTTACTCTAACACTCCCCCTTAATAACAACCGTATGACTCAACATAACTTAACTCTGCCTTCTAGGCTTACAATAGAAATTGACTCAATTATCACTCAAATATGCCTGCTGGTATATGTCTCAGCTAGGCTTACATGACTCATAACTTTTATAGTTTTGCATTTTCTTTTCCTTTACTTCCAGATTCTATATCCTCGAAATTGTTTCATTCTTGTTGTAGGCTCTTTGTTGTAGGCCCCATATGTTTTTACTTGTTGTTTTTGTTGCACTTTCGCTTTGAATTTTATTAAATTTGTGATGAAAAACAATATGATCTTGTCTTTTACACCTTCCTCTTCAAATATATGTTCAACCATGGATTTCTGCCACAACATTGCATCTTAAAAATATCTTCTTTTCTCTGCTTCTTGCGATTCATATTCCTGACTTTCTTTCTGCCATATCTTTTTGTAATCTACACATTCAATATCATTATTCACCATTTCATTCAATTCTTTTATTCCAGTTGCTGCTATAAGACTCACATCAATATGTTAAATTGGATTTTGAATCCATTCTTCAATGAACTTCAAATTTGCATCAAATTTATTAACAACCTTGTTTTCAACTTCTGCTCCCATGCTATTTTGAGTACCTACATATTCAAAAACAATGTTGAAAGCATATTTATTATTCTCTTCAGTGAGAGCTTCTTTCTCTTCCTCTTCCTTCTCTACCTTCTTTTCAACCGTATGAAGGTTGTCTTCCATTGTTATGTTGTTAGTGGATATTCTCATAAATAAAAAAAATCTTCAATCACTTTAACCTCTTCTTGATCTAGATAAATGTCTTTCAGATTAATCATCATTAGGATTTAGTCGACATTTTGAACCATCTAATGTGGTTCATCCTCATGACAAGTTGAAGACGGAAATCGATCTTAATGAATAAATAGTAAGGATGCGCCATTTCCCGGTCATAGCTAATCAAACTAGCCATTATAAAAACTATCTGTTATTTAGTTAATTTGTTAATTAGTTGAAAATTTTAAAAAAAATTAATTATTTAAATTATTATCCTTTTATAATTAATATAGAGGGGGAGAGGGGTAACAAATAATATAATAATAAAGTAAAAGTGACTAAAAAAAAGGACGGGTTAATGAATAATAAAAATAATAAAAATAAATTATACAATTAATAAGGAGAAGGGAATAATATTAAAATATTGAAATTATAAAGAGAAATAATATAAAGGGGGTTAAATGAATAATATAGAATTATAAAATAATAAGGAGAAGGGGGAGGGAGGGGCGGAAGGAGGGGTGGGTTAATGAGTAATAAAAATATATTATACAATTAATAAGGAGAAGGGAATAATATTAAAATATTGAATTTATTAAGATAAATAATAAAAAGGGGGTTAAATGAATAATATAGAATTATAACATAATAAGGAGAAGGGCGGGGGGAGAAATTAAAATATTGAAGTAAGGGGGGGTTTATGAATGATATATATATATATATATAAGTAAAGAATCAACAGAACCCGGGATAATATCCAGCAAGAGGAAGAAGCATAAATAAATAAATAAAAACAACAATTATACAAAAAGAGGAGGGAAAAATCAAAAGAAAGGGCAAAAAATCAAGGACAAAAGAGGAAAATCACAGGGGATGAATCAACTTGAAAGGGCCGGAGTCCAACTCTTACTTAATTTCCACCCATCATCTCGGTTGAGATTTTTAGGATGTCTCTCAATTTCAATAACCTCCCTCAACTTTCTATGATGGAAGTGATCCACCCTAGCAATGACTTTGGAATATTCAATGCAAACATGGTGACAAGATTTCCCAACATGCTCCACAAGGGAAGAAGTGTGGGAACGACTGTGCCTAATGTCTGCAGCATGCTCATGGATTCTCTTCTTGATCATTAGCTGTTGTTAGATCGTGTACTACTTCATATCTTTGTTCTACAAAGGTAGCTTCAACCTTCAATGCTTCATCAGACATGGCACTTACCATATCACCATAATCAATCATTTTTTCAAAAAAGAAACCAAACATGTCATCAACATAATGATCACCCACCCTATGGTGGGATATTCGAGCATGCATGTGCTCATTGTCAATTTCATTGACACTTTCATTTTTACCAAATTCACCAACTCCGACTGGATTCACCAATGCACATCTCACTTTGCAGTCATCATCCACTTGTGTTTCATCACAATGGGATTCACCATATTTTTCACCATCCACGTTATGGTGGAGTGCTTGAGCATTGATATTCTCATTCTATGTTTCACATACAAAGGCTTCAACTTCTCTCTTTTCAATCTGTGTTGCATATTCTTCATCCATATGAATGTTTGCATTATGGGTTTCACCATCATCTGCACCATCCATATTACAGTGGAGTGCTTGATCATTGATATGCTCTTGCTCTGTTTCACATACATAGGCTTCAAATTCTCTCTTTGCAATCTCTGTTGCATATTCATCATCCATATACATGCTTGCATAATGGGTTTCACCATCATCTGCACCATCTATATTACAGTGGAGTGCTTGAGAATTGATATGCTCTTGCTCTAATTCACATACAGAGGCTTAAAATTCTCTCTCTGCAATCTATGTTGCATCTTATTCATCCATATGCATGTTTGAATAATGGGTTTCACCATCATCTCCATCATCCATATTACAGTGGAGCGCTTGAGCACTGATATTCTCTTCCTATGTTTCACATACATAGGATTCAATGTTTATCTTTGCAATCTTTGTTGCATCTTCTTCATCCATATGCTTGCTTGCATAATGGGTTTCACCATCATTTGCAACATCCATATTACAGTGGAGTTCTTGAGCATTGATATGCCCTTGCTATGTTTCACATACAAAGGCTTCAACATTTCTCTTTGAAATATCTGTTGCATCTTCTTCTTCCATATGCTTGCTTGCATAATGGGTTTCAATTTTATAGTCTTCATGACCATCTTCCACTTTTGAGTGGGATTCTCCAAGTTTTTTTTTCATTTCAGAGTCTTGATCATATACTCTCAGATCTATGTCTGACTCAACAAACTATGACACATCTTCCTGTTGCATGTCACTCCCCCTTGCACCAAATTCTGCTTCCAGGATCTCCCATGATTCCTTAGTAGTTGTAGCCTTTTCTACCTTGCACATAATTGTTTCATCCATTGCATGTTGAATGAAACTCAAAGCTAGGGAATATTTGTCTTCTGCTAGCCATCTCATTTCCTCGGCTGCGGCCTGAACCTATTGTTGTACAGTACAACAACCCTCCCCATTTCAAAATTTTAGAATAAATTTCATTTAGAAATAGGTCCCCTTTCTTTTTAAAATAGGAATAAAAGACTTAGAGGAAATCCAATCATTTTGAATAAAACAATAAAAATTTCATTGATTAGGAAAGCATAAATCACATATCGCAAAACACAAGTTCATATAAACAAATGCAACATTGAAAATCTCCGATCCGATGAGATATAAAGTCTTTTATCGCATCAACATAATACATAAAAGTATTCATATTGAATAAGTTTGATGTGATAAAGTAATCGAAATCACAAATCGGCAGTATCTTAAAGTTTCACATTTGTTTTGCAAAACTCCGGTGCGATAAAGTAATCGCAATCGCAAATCGGAAGGACCTTAAAAGTTTCACATTCTATTTCATAAACTCCGATGCATGCGATTTATCGCAAATCGCATTTCGAAGGAGCGATATCACATGTACTTGTTTTATAAACTCCGATGCGATGTAACCCATCGCAAATCGCAAATCGTAAATAAAAAAGACAACCCCTCGTTCAGTCATTAAAAAACTCTGATGCGATGTGATTTATCGCAATCGCATTTCGGAGGAACAAACATCATATTCACTCATTCTATGTCCCGATATAGTGGACCCGATCATCATTGCAATCGCAAATCGGTGGATATCATTTGCAACTTATTTCCTTTGGAAAGAGCCGATGCGATATACCATCATCGCAATCGCAAATCGGCGAAGATCATGAAATGTTATTTGTTATCCCTTTTGAAAAACCCCGATGCAGTCGATACTTAGTCTTTAATTTTATTTTTACCGTGCATATGTTATTTATTCATCGAAATCGCAAAATTAAAAAGGAAAGTTTTATATTCTCATTTCAAAATCGCCGATCTCCGATTGTACGTTTATTATTAAATAGAAAATAAAATGAATGATGGTGATTGATTCTATTTTGAGTGCATGAGTGTGACTCTCATAGAGGGAATTTAAGTTTAACCACGAAGTTAATAAATTGAAATCAACAAATAAATCTTTTCATATAGTTTTTCTCCTTACTTCGTTTTTTTTACCACGTCTGAAAATTTTCCCATTTGCAGAACCATAGAATACCCAATCCTTTCGTTCACCGAAAAAGTGAAACATTACTAGACGACAAAATGTCTAAGAGATCTAAGAAAGCAAAGGCTGCTTCCACTGCAAAGACCGCTGCTATTCCCACAGTACCAAAAAAAAAACCAGCCAAAATCAAGCTGGTAATAGATACTTCATGCCAGGGTCTTGGAAAATTTTCTTGGGGGGATGTATATAACATGATTGAGAGAGAAAACCCTAAATTCACTATGGTTAAGGCGATAGTACCAGACGAAGAAGACTCAGATTCTGATTCTGAAACTCCTCTTAAAGCGCTTGCAAATTCATTCCTTCACAGAATTGCAGCTCATGCAAACATTTTCCCCTATTATGATGTAATTCGGTGGGTGATAGACAATGTCACCATCAAAAACATGACATTTGTTTCAACTGCGGGAACAATATTTGGGTCTTTCAAAGCAGAGGATATAAAGGCAATGTACCATCTTCCAGATCCTCAAAAATTCTACAACAAAGCCTTCATTAAAGATTTTGCTGCAAACAATGAGACTGAGTCGGAACCAATCAGGGAATGGAGAAGGGCTCCAGAGAAACACAAAAATGAAGCATCAGGTATGTACTCCGTGGAGTCTCTTTCGCCCCCATATTGTTATGTTGCCGCAATGATGTGTAGGCTTTTCGGAAATGATAATTCTGCGAGATTTTCAGCCAAATGGTACCTTTGATTCATTCTGCTGTGAATTTAGAAATCATGGACTGGTCAGTTATCCTTTCAGACAAGATAGCCAATAGAATCCTAGAGTCTAGAAAGGACAAAGATACAGGAAATACGACCCCGTTTTACTTCTGTGCCTACATTTTAGATGCCCTATGTTTCAATTCAGAATTTCCCATACTAGGTTGGAAATCGACCCCCAAGATCATGTTCCTATACATATTTACCATAAGCACATGTGGAAAGTCCATTTTAAAAATCATGTATATAGAATTTGTCACGGTTTTCTGATTCTTGTCTATCAAACCATTTTTAACCAATTTCGTCCCCGGCTTTCTGAAAAAGCTAAGAATGATATATCCTTGATTGGTGACTGGTTTGGAGAAGAGAGATTTACTTATATCAGAGTTTTTGGGAGCATTTTGGAGTCCCATATCTTACCTCTGTATGTTCTCGACAAACTGTTAGCACAAGAAATTTCTTACCAGTTAACAGTGGAAGGTATGTCAAGGTGTCTAAAGAATAATAAGAAACCGATGTGGCCTACTTTCCCTTTCACTGTGGGAATTATACTCTTAATGACTTCAAACATGCTGAGAAGAAAGTCATTAAAATAAGGGATCTTAAGCTCTCAATAGTCCCAGGCAGGCAGTATGACCCGAAAAAAGTAGCATTTGATTTCACAACTTCAGTTTCAGTCGCTCGGTTTGAACATGAGCCCGATGTATTTGATGATTTATTTGTTTCTGTTGATAAATTTTCCCAAGTTTATAACTTGGCTAAATCTAAGTTTCAAACAGAAGAAATCAATAAATTCATGCTGTTTAGAAGTCAGAGACTACTAAAAGCTCCTCTTGACCAATTAAGAATCCCTTTTCAAGAATCTGAAAATATAGAAAAACAACAGAAGGAAAAAGAAGATGCAACTAACAAAGCAGGAAAAGAACCATCTACCAGCAAGGGTAATGTATAGACTGAAAAGGTAAGCACAAGTGGAAAGCTTGATGTGCAAAAGGAGAATACTGGCAGCAAAACAGATGAACCTATTGAGAAAGAAACTACAGTTCAGACAGAAAAGAAAAGCACAGGTATTAAGACCAATGTGCATACTGAGAAAGAAAACACAGGCAGTAAGCCTAATGTAGAGACAGAAAAATAAGATATTGGTAATAAGCCAAATAATCAACTTGAAAGAGAAAAGACCACCGAGAAAGTGGTGGATTCTGCTGAAGTTATTGTTTCTTCCCATTTTCTAAGTCAATATGAGCAATTCCCTCAGCAAATAGGATCACAAAATAATCCTCAAGTTGAAATTCTGAAAGATCAAGATATGGAAATCATTCCTGAGCATCCTATAGAAGAAATTGTGTTGAAAGTAGAAGAAATTACTCCTCTAGATATCTTTTATAGTCCTAAGCATAGAGCTTTTTTTAGGAAGCAGAGGAAGAGAAGAAGAATAGATCAGGAATCACTTTCAACCTCACAAGTTGAATTTATGAACATTGTCTGGAAAAATACTGAGGTGAATACTTCAGAGGATCTAACCAAATTGTCACAATATGCAGGCGCCTATAGTGCAGCCACTATAGAAAAAGCTTCTGAAGTCACCCAAATGATGAAGCAAAAGGAATTACAGATAGCTATGCTGGAGGAACAAGCAATAGAAAATCAGCAAAAGATTATGCAGTTGGAACACTAGTTGCAAGATGAAGAGCTCAGATCTAAACAGTTGGAAGATCAACTTGGCATTGAAAAGAAAAATATTGATCAAAAAGCTTTGAATAAGTAACAACAGTTAAGTCAAGAGGTGGCAAAGTTACAAACCCTACTGCAAAATGAAAAAACTGCTAAGGTTGAGCAAGAAAAAAATATTCCAAGCAAGATTGGACAAATTTAGGGATTATCCTAAATTGGATCAATTTAAAACTGAAGCTCTTGAAATAAATAAAATACTGTCTCAGCAGTTGAATGAACTCTGTCAAAAGATGGCACAAGCCGAGCCCTTGTGTGAAATAACATCATCTTTAATAGATGAAGCAGTCAGCCTCAGGCTTGAATTTGATGATGCAGATGAGAAAATTTCTGAATTTCTTTCATGGAAAGACTCAGAGCAAGGAAGGAATGCAAACCTTCCCAAGATTGAGGAAAGGCACAAAGAAATTCTGTTTGTTGAATGGGAAAAGCAGTTTATAAAAGGAGAAAGAGCCACATCAAGAGCCAAAACTATGATGAATAATATAACACAGTTGGTTAATGATAACTTATATGCCACCAATTTAATTTCAGATTGTATCCCAGGTAAAATACCAAAGATAAAAGAGATTGATTCTAAGTGGAAGCAAGAATTAGTCAATAAGAACCAGCAAATCAGCAAACTTCAAGGAATTTCATGGGATATCATGTGGACATATCTAATCAAGCCACACAGTCAACAAATGGAAATCAAATTCCTTTCCAATGCCATTAATTGCATCATTCCAGAGTTTTTTGATGCCACGCATACTGGTCAGTTACATTTAAGGTTAAGTCATCCAGCAGAGGTCAAAGATATGCTCAAAATTTTCCACCTTGGCACATTGAATGTAGGATAAAATCAATGAATCTGTTTCATTTTAATATCGCAAGTATATTTCTAGATTTTCGATGATAGATTGTAGCAATAGTTTTAGTTATTTTGTTCTATTAATTTCCTATTTAAACCCCTTCTGTGCATTAGAGAAGGGGTCCTGAGTTTGTAATATTTTGGCTTGGATGTTACATTTTTGTACTCCATCGACTACTTTATTTTTATAAAGGATCACATCCTGTGGTTTATGGCAAATTATCTCTAAGAATTACATTTCTGTACCTTGGAGTTTGTTTTACATTGAAGCACTGGATCTGAATATTGAATTGGATCAGGAAAAGTATCAAGATGAATTTGGTATTTCTATCAATTTACTGTTATTTTTCATATGTTATGAGATATTCTCTTTGAATATGCTATCATTTATATATACTCGCTTTACAAATATTTATTTATACATATCATTTATGAGTGTATAGAAATATTTATCTCTCACAGTATGTGCAAATGATATATAAAATGATGAATGCAATGTGTTATTATAACTCTGTTTAATTTCTTAAATAGAGTTATCATTATTTGATACTGCATATTTCAATTAAATTATAATACATTTTCATGGTTATTGGTTTGATTGAAACAATCTTGAAGTTGTATTCATATTTGACACTCGGGTTAGTTTTAGAATTATTTATAAGTTATAGATTAAATTAGATAGTTTATTTCAGTAATTTTAGTTCCATCATCCACTCATACAATCATTCCATCACCAATCCATTAATTATTAGGAAACTGGTCCTATAAATCTAGTCGGAGCCACCACACCAAACGAAAAAGGAGTTGTCTTAAGGTCCCGACTGGGTGGTTTTCCCCCAATGTTTGAAGCAGTGATTTTCAAGGCTTCAACACCTATCTAAACACAACAACAATCTTTGCCTCTTCTTTTTTATATTTTTTCTTAGTTTTCTTCAGTCATACTTTACGACCCATAACTACCATTATAGCTGCTTGCATGAGACTATCTTCCATATCGCCAGTGAAAAAAAATATGGTTTTTAATATGCACCCCCATAAGGCACAATCTTCACACAAAAACATGTCATGCTTTTCAAAACACCAAAAACTTGTAGACTCACGGACTTTTGCAAAGCCTTAAATTCTCTTGCCAATAAAAAAGTTCTTTATAAATTCTTTATACCATGCAAATTTCACAAAATTTTCAAGTCTTTAAATCTCTTAAACCCTTTCAAAAACACTTTGAGAAATCTCCAGTTTTCCAAAATAATCCTTTAAAAAATATTATATTAAAAAATTCATTTCAAAACCGCTTTTGAAAATCTTTAATATAAATATTTATTTAAAGAAAAACCTTCCACGACACCTTTTTATAAAAAACTTCAATAAATTCCACTCCTTTTTAACCTTAAAATTATTTATACCATGCACCATACACCTTTTAATTGTTTTCAAAAACTCCTTTCGAAAAACCTTTAAAAAAATCGAACATTTTTAAAATAAGGATGATACATACTCTCAAGCTTTAAGAAATAACTCTTATAAAATGGTCACGTAATGGTTAATATGAGTTACACTCCCATATACGGAGTGTGAATTATAATTGATTTTGGCTATGCGTTAAAACACGACCTTCTTTGACAAGCAGTACGTGCTAATGCTCTTGATGTGTAAGGTAACTGTGTTAGTGTTGTTACACTCAGAAACTCAAAGGAAATTCGTGTGCAATGTTTCTCTTAACGCGGCTGGCGTTTCTGCCCAGCAGCGTTATAACACTCTATATACCACTATAGGGAGTGTTATAGTTCGAATCAAGAGAAAAATATATCTCTTCTCACTCACAAATGGTTGCTAATCTGTCCTTTCTCTTGGATCTTTTAAAAAAGCTTCAATACCAATATGTTGGAAAGGAAGAGAAGAGAAACACACAAAAAATACAAACAAATTTGATTGACATTACATGACTTGACGTACAATGAAGTTGGTGAATGGTA
Source organism: Pinus albicaulis (assembly GCA_034641835.2). Taxonomy (NCBI): domain Eukaryota; kingdom Viridiplantae; phylum Streptophyta; class Pinopsida; order Pinales; family Pinaceae; genus Pinus; species Pinus albicaulis. The sequence continues at coordinate 677,990,763 of CM076579.1, forward strand.
TTTAACTCGTTTGGACTAGTGACTTGCCTAATATAACTTGACATACGCACACTCTCTAAATTAATCTATCACTTAAACTCGACTTGACTCAATTCACTCAATGCTCAGTCAACTTACTCTCTAAATATAGAAAAATCTTCATGCGGGAATAATGAACTTACTTTAACAAGAAACCAGTGTTTTAAATTTTAATGTCATTGAATTTATTCCTTTTGAAAATGATCACTCAAATTGTTATAAGTTTTCCTCAAAGTGTAGAGGTACGAAGGAAGGTTTCTTAATGTTATTTTCATAATTTTGTTGATCCAGGGCCAATCCAATCTGTTGCAAAACATTTGTGTTTCACACATCATTAGAAAAAATAAATATGGCTTTCCTTCTCCTTGTAAATTTCTACAAATGTGGTAGGGAGCAATTTTTATATGGCATAACCCCATATGACAATTCCCATTTTCCATTGCCTCCATATCCAGATAAAAAAATTCTAAGAGGAATTGTGGTACCTATATTCGTGTATTTCAATTGGAGTTCCACGTATGGCAATCCATTTGTTATAATAATACCATGTTTTCAATTTTTTTGATGATTTTGCTATTCCTTTTGCTTTGGTTTAACAATTTTCACTGTGTGCGCAGTTACGAAGTATCCTCCACACCTCAACACAATGAAAGCCTCCGTACAATGTGGTGACTAAAAAAATCTCTGCAAAATGCTCCATCTGGTTCAATATTGTATGGAGTTGCAATGGAGGATGGTTTGTTCGCTCTCATAATGAGATTTTTGCCACCTTTCAGCGAGCCACCAAGTGTTTTAGATGTGAAATTAATACCTTTATTTCCATATCATGAATACGAAATGGGTACAACTATGAAGGATCAATAAGTATTAAAAAAAATATTTAAAAACTCAATTAGAGTAGGTTTTAGGGCTTTGAATCTTGTGCTCAATTTACCCATTTGTTTATCAAAGGAGAACGTAAGGTTTAGAATGATAGGTGATAGTCATATCAAGGAGAAGGAAGTTGAGTCTTCTTGCAACAGAGGTAACCATTGAACAGAGAGGTAGAAGGTAGTTGGAAGGAGGGATATTCTAAGCACTCATTACACATATCTACATATACACATTCAACAGAGTCGGTAAGTTCCACTAAATTTGGCGGCATGAAGATTACAAGAAAGTACAAAACTTCGAGCAACCTTCCCACCTCGACTTGCCTGTGGGCCATTTTTCAATATCGTGCTTAGAATACAATTATATAAACCATGTCTGAATGTTGATCCTATGACAAGTATGTGTATTTAGAGGAGAAATAGGAGATCCACACAGATGGTGATATCTTATTTTTAAGCATAAATTCACCCATTTTAACATTTATTAAATAAAAAAGGGTTGAATGGCCAAACTAGAGTGATTAACAGTTCAAAAGAAAATATTTATGTACAATGATAGGTTACGTGGAATCCTAAGCACTAATTTTCGATTACTAAAATTATCAAAGAAATACCCATTTATAGTGACCACAAACTATGGGCTTCCATAGCTACAATAAGGATGCAATTTGATAATGTTGCTCTTGCATGAATCTTTTGTGTTGGATTCTCAAATTAATTACGAAGCAATCCATTCATCTTCCTGCTTATTTAAAGGATCTGGGAATGATACAAATATATAGCATTCTGCTCAAAATATCTGCTATCGCATTACCTGTCATAGTTTACTTGCAGTCGGTCAAGGTCTCAAACTCCTTTCTTTTGAACTTCATCGTTCCCTTAATCCATGTCATTTAAATTTATTAGGACTCTCTTCACGATAGAAAATGAAAACTCACTCTGTAATTTTCTTTAATGAATGAATGTTAAAACTAATCCTTTGGGATTTTTGTTAGTTATAACTAATTTTGGTTATTCTCGTATGGACAGAAGTTATATAACTATGTCCCAACGGTTTGTCTTTTGTATGTATAAATATTGGTGATTAATGAATAATATGTATATCGATGGTTTTTTTATTGTGAAGTTCAGGGTTGTCAGTGGTATCAGAGCTTGGCTTGAAGGCATAGATCTGCTGGTAGTTTGAACCATTTTCTTAAAAAAGACTGGCTGATCCTGGATGATTAAAACAGTAGTCTTGTGGCAGCTCCCTCTTGAAGGCTTCACGGTGCTGTGACCTGCTGCTTTGCTTGCAGAATTTGGTTTGGATGAATCTGCGTGTAAGAGGGGCTGTCAGCATATGTGTGTGTTTGATTGTTTGATATGCAGTGTTGAGGGATTACAGTGATCAACATGACCCGCGATTGTTGGCCAGTGCAGAAGGACCAACAAGTTAAAAACTCTGGTTTTCTTGTTAAGAAATTTGTGGTTGAGATTTAGTTGAAGCAAAAACGTTGAATGCTTCAATTGTTGTAATTAAAACAGAGTTTTTATTTAAGAAAAATCAGTGTCTTTTTTAGTGATAAAAAAAAATATCACTAAATTTTCAAGTTAAAACTGTGTTTTTTAAGATAAATTTGTGTGAGGAAGTTATTAAAAACAAAAGTTTTTTTAGAAGAATTCTGTGGCAGTGATTTAGAACAGATTTTTTTTGTAAGATTATCTGAAAAAATGAACTTCTTGGTGTCCTTAGTTGGGGATTTTCTTGTTATAGGTCAATTTGGGCGTCATTCCCAATGACCTAGTTAACTGGGCATCATCTCCAGGACCAATGAATAGGGTCTATCATCCCCTATCATTTCAGTTGCTACATGCCCTAAGACAAAGAACAAGACAAATCACTCAAAGACTTTCATCTACAAAGGTTTCCAAGATTTTAAGTTTATAATATATCACATGAGAGCTCATCAACGCTACCTCTAAAGGGACTAAGTGCATTGCATATGCAGGTAGCCCCATGCAAGGCTACTCTGCAAAGCACTTCCCGACATCCAAGGGTGTGTTGGTCACATTGGGAGCGAAATTCTCATTGTTACAGAATCTCTACTTGTCCAGTGCCTTCTAGAAGAGTTCACATGTGTCAAACTTTGAATCCATGTGTCCATTTTACATTTACAAGATTGGGAACATGTATTGCCTATTATTGGAAATTCATTGATTGAAAAAATACCTTCAGCTCCTCTATAAATTGAGCACAGATCTTAGTGTTTGAGAAGGAAGAATTTGAGTAGAGAAATGTTGTTGGAATTTCAATTGAGGGATTGATTTGAGTGACATATTGCTGGATATATCTGCATTGTGATGAGGTTGGGATGCTGCTGGAGATGGTGACACTAAATCAATCATTGAGTTGTAACCTCCCCTTCTATTATTAATAAATATTACTGCTTATTTTTCCCTATATGCATCTGTATAAGCTTTGATTTTCCATATCATGATTTCTTATTTGATGTATATGGTTTATGTTTTATTGATTTAGCTAAATAAATTTAATAGAAATCTATATTATTGCTATCTCTTGTTGTTTAGTCTTCATTCTTGCAGGAAATATTTTGCACAACCGATTAGAATTTGAAGCTACAGAAAAAGCGACAGAAGGAGATTTTGGAAGTGCTTGGACTCCAATTAAGCTTCTTATTTCATTATGTGTGTCTGTTTACAGTTAGGAAATATAGTCGTAAAGTCTTTGACCTATTGTTCTATATTAGCACTTGTCTAGGGAAGAATGATTTATTTGTAATTCATAATTTTGCATAACAAATTGGCGACTCTGCTGGGGATTATATGTCGATTTTTGAATTACTCACTTTGGTGGCTTGATTGTCAATTCAGGAATAGCAGTAGGCGGTACTGATTCCGTAGACGGATTCGTTGTCGAGGTATTAGGTTTATCAGTGGCCTGACTACCATACTATTTATTATGCGTTGACACCAAAATATATGTTGAAGGTTTTGTGATAAATAACATTAACACTTAGGAACTAGGAGTTGGATCCATAGCAACCAACTTTGTGTCCGGATTTGGAAATGGGTCTGTCAACATAGCTGACGCATGGGAAGTCTTGATGATTTTTGAGACTTCAGTGCGGTGAGGACAATCCCTAACAAAGTGTTCCAAAAAGTAAAATTACCAAGAGTGGTTTAGGAAAGTTTAAAATATTCTTATCATTAATGATTTATGGGATGGAGTTTGTGAAGGAGAAGGAGAGGATGCACTAGAGTAGCCTGATGAGCGGAAACATCTAGACATATAGGAAAGTAAGGATAAGAAGGTCTTTGCCTTAATCTCCACTTCAGTCTCAAAAGAGGCAAGCAGATACATTACTCAGAGTAAAACAACTTATGATGCCATAAAAAAACTAAAAGAGCTTTATGATTCACATTCTGAATTGGAGATAATTTAGTTATTGTTGAAGTTATTTAATCTGGAAATGAGCGATAATGATCCTCTAAAACTTGCCTATGAAATTAAATCCATTAATCATGAAATTGAATGTACTGGAGTTAAAGTTGATTTTCCACTTACTGCCTTTATAAAAGCTCTTTACCCTAGTTATTCACACTACTTGGAATCTCTCCAAGTTAGTGCGCAATTAAAAGATATAGATTTTGAAAAATTAGTAGGGAAAACCCTACTAATTAAATTGCAGAAAGAGAGAAGGATTTTGGTAGGAAAGAAGCATCACATAGTTCTAATACTGAAACCCTATGTCTTTCTCAAAAAGACCAAAAACATCAAGAGGAATCTTTCAGAAATATAAAGGGTAATAGAGGTCGAGGTAGGAAGAATTATAGAGGCAGGGGGGAAAAATATTCAGGGAGATATATAGCATGAAAAACAAAGAAATTTTTCTGATAAACCAACAGTAAAATGTTTTAGATGTGGTAAAATTGGACATACTACTGCAAATTGTAGAATTCCTTGGGAGAAAATTAATGAAAAAAGAGAAAATTTTCTTGAAAATAAAGATCATATAATTATAGACAGAGGACAGTCTTCTGAGAATGCACATAATTTTGTTGCTCATTGTAATTTCCACATGGAAGATGTTTTTAGTACTTCTTTTTATTCATGGTATGACAGTTGGGTTCTAGACATAGACGCCACATGTCATATGACCTTTTAAAGAGATTTGTTTGATGAATTTAGTGATAATATTGATGGACTAGTGTATTTTGTTGATAAGTCCCAAATCAAACCATTAGGGATTGGTTCAATTCAGTTGAAAATTCCTGGACTTTTAAATTATATTTTGAATGATGTTCTTTACATTCCGCAGTTCCAAAGAAATTTGTTATCTCTTATACAAATAAGACAACATGGACATTCCATTCACATATTTGATGGTAAAGTAGAAATTACAAGAGCACCTGACAATCAAATTGTAATGACTGATCTAGAAGAAGATAAAGTATTGAAGTTGCATGGTATGTTGTCTATTGCATTGAACATAACTGATTTGGTTCATCAAAATTATACTTTTTCCTTTTCTCTATTATGGCATGCACGCTTCGATCATGTTAATTATGAAAGTATTCGAATTATCAATCAACAGGGGATTAAGGGACTTCCAACAGTTCCCAGAAAATTAACCCCATGAAATGCTTGTATATTGGGTAAGCATCACAACCGTGTATTTTTATAATTCTAAGTCTAGAGCTACAAGAAAATTAAGCCTCATACACTCTGACTTATGTGGTCCAATTCCAGTACCAACTGCAAATGGAAATAAATACATCCTCACTTTTATTGATGATTATTCAAGGATTTGTTGGGTTTATCTTCTTAAAGAAAAATCACAATTTTTTTATATGTTTAATAAATTTCATCATTTGATAAAAAATGAAGCACAAATTACTATTGGTACTATAAGGACTGATAATGGAGGAGAATATACTTCACATGCTTTTGAAACATATTTGCAAGAGAATGACATCAAACACCAGACCATAATACCATATAATCTAGAACAAAACAGTGTTGCTGAAGGAATGAACAAAGCATTGTTTAATATGGTAAGGTCAATGATTTTTTTTAAGAATGTAAAATTAATGTTTTGGGGAGAAGCCATGCGGTGTGCGGCATACATTATAAATCGGTTCCCTTCCTCTATCATTAACAATAGAACTACATATGAAATGTGGTAAATTCATCTTCCTGCTATTAAACATTTTTGAAATTTTGGTTCTCAATGTTATGCTTTGATTCCTAAACATCAGAGGAATAAACTGAGTGAACGAAGCAGAAAATGTATATTTTTAGGGTATTCCATGACTTCTAAGGCATACTGATTTTATGATGAAGAGAACAAAAAGTTGATTATGTCAAGAGATGTAATTTTTCTTGAAACTGATAAAGATTCCCTCACTATTGATAGACAACTTAATCAGATAGAAAATTTTGTGCCTCAAAAGTTTTATTATGAATCCGATAATATGCTTCCCCATCCTGAAGGGGGGATTCCTATATTAGATCGGTCTGTGGAGTTTCCTTCTCTCAATGATGTCAAATTGGTTGATGATGATAATTTTGTTGTTGCTGATGAGGATTTGGTTGATGCAAGTGTTTCTACGGAAAAAATGATAATAATGGAAAGAACTGAGCCAGATGAAGAAGATGAGAAACTTCTGCAACTTCCTGAACAACTTCCTACACAACCTTTGCGAAAGTCAGCTTGTATTTGGACATTTACAAAGAAATATGATGAGTTTAAGGTTGGAAGTTCCTCAGGTAACTATTCTCATTGTGAATTTAATTTTTATGTGGATTTTGAACCTTCTTGCTTTGAAGAAGATGCTAGTTATTAACAGTGGAAAGATGCAATGAAAAAGGAATATGATGCTCTCATAAAAAATGGCACATGGAGGCCAGTGGATCCTCCTAATAGCATCAAACCTATTGGTTGCAAATGGATTTATAAAGCTAAGTTTAAAGTTGATGGTTCGCTAGACAAACACAAAGCAAGACTTGTAGCAAAGGGATATGCACAAAAAGAGGGTATCAACTATACAAAGACTTTTACTCCTACAACTAAATGGGGCACTATTATATCTTTGTTTTCTATTGTAGCTCGGAAAGAATGGAAAATTAATCATATGGATGTCAAAATTTCCTTTTTAAATGGAGATTTGAAAGAAGATGTTTACATGTTTCAGCCAAAAGGTTTTTCCATTAAAGGGAAAGAACAAAAGGTTTTCAAACTAATGAAGTCTTTATTCATCTTGAAACAAGCGCCATGAGCATGGTATGAGAAGCTAACTGAACATATTCTTAAATTAAACTATAAACATTTTGACTTAGATGATGCAACTCTTTGCATTAAGAAATTTGGAAGATCGGTTGTATGTGTTGATGATTTGATGATCATAGGAAACGATGATGAATATATATCATCTATAAAGAAGGAATTGAAAAGGGTTTTTGATATGACCGATTTAGCCTTATTTCATTATTATCTTGGTATTGAAGTTGATCAAAAAGCACAACATATTTTCATCTGTCAGAAGAAATATGTTTTTTAAGTTATTGAACAGATATAGTATGACGTAATGTAATATTGTTTCTACTCCAATGGAGCAGAATTTGAAACTCACTTCCGAAGAAGGAAATCCATTTGAAGATCCAACAAAGTACATGCAACTTGTTGGAAGTTTTATTTATTTGTCTCTTACTTGTCCTAATATAACGTTTGCTGTCGGAATAATTTCCAGGTTTATGCATCATCCTTGCGAGGGGCATTGGGTAGCAGTAAAAGATTTTTGAAATATTTAAAAGGAACTCAAACTTACGGCATCAAATATTCCAAAGTTTTAGACTTCCATCTTGCTGGTTATTTAGATTCAGATTTCGATGGAGATAAATAAAATGGAGTCTCAACTTCTGGATATTCGATGAATCTTGGATCAACAGCCATCAGTTGGATATCGTGCAAGCAATCTGTTCCTAGTGATTCTACCATTGAAGACGAATATGTTGTAGTAGCTCAAGCCACTAAGGAAATCATTTGGCTTCAGAAAATACATGAAGATTTGCAGGAGAAACAAAAAGCCTCAACTCCTCTATTTGCCGACAACTCTTCTGCAATTCAATTGGCCAAGAATCCTAAGTTCCGTGATCGAACCAAACATATCAACATGAAGTATCATTTGATTCGACATCATGTAGAGGCCAAAACAATTCATCTGACACATTGTCCTACTTCAGAACAAATTGCAGATATATTTACCAAAGCATTAGGACGTGAAAAAATTGAAAAGTTCATATCTTTACTTGGCATGTCAGATATCTCTTCGGATTAAGGGGGGATGTTAAAACTAATCCTTCTCGATTTTTGCTAGTTATAACTAATTTCTACGCACTTTAATGAGAAGTTATAATAATTATCTCCTCAACGATGTCTTTGTATGTATAAATATTGGTGATTAATGAATAATATGTAAATCAATGGTTCCTTTTTTGTGAAGTTTTGGTTGTCAATGAAATAGTTCCATCCATTCTTTCTATGAGAGACAGTGAGAGATGAAAGAAATTCATATTATTTATCGATTTGTTTACTATGCCCGAGGGCCGATTCATCAACTGATTTTGGAAATTACGAAATTACCTTTCATGATATCTTGTGGTTTTTGTTGTTCATTGGCATTGTTTTTAAAAGCAAAAAAATCCAATAATGATTCTTCAAACTTGCTTCCCAGTTTTTTGAACTTAGATCCTTGCGTATCCTCTCCTCCCAAGAGGTGCTTGGGCTAGGGCTACACCGTACATTATGAATATGTTTATTTGGAATATCCAATGACGCGGAGGCCATCAAAACATCATCTTGCATAATCAATTGTGGAAGGTTAGTGGTATAAGAATTGACCATTGAGAGCGAGAATCATGATGAATTACACGTTAAAATATGAATTTCTCCATAATCAGCCCTAACAAGCCTAAAATTGTGGGTTAAAAGGAACCGAAGGCAAGCATACGGTGTAGAATGAAGACAAGGAATTAAGGGAGGTGATAAATAATCTGGATTACTTGTCATTCATCTTGATACATTTGGAGTGGAAATGTGGAAGAATCTGATACAGGATCATTTGTCAGGACCTAGTTTGGCTCCGTGTTTAGATAAGAGGTGTGTAAACTGTGGTCCCCATGGAAAAGTAGTCTTTGCAGATGAAGCCAAGTTGAAGCCTTGGGTGAATTTGACATAATAGGTATCCCCGTACCAAATTCACCCTCAACCTATTGGCCCTCCATGCATAAATTTTACTTGATAAAAATCAAAGCAGAGACAGAATAAAAATCGAAGGTGAGTCACTTGGAGAATGTCAAAGCACTCAACACACACTATTACTAATTCATTCAATAAAAGTCTCGTAAATATAAACATACACATTAGGTGGTGATTTGAACCACTCCCTAAATAATAGGATCTTATACCTAAATAGAAGATCTCGATCTTAACAACAAACAACCAAATACATTAATAGATTTCTCCATTAATTCTAACACTCCCCCTTAATGGGGAAATTCACCCAAAGTCATATTTCTCCTTCCTTGGCTTAATATACGCCTACTCGTCTCAGTCTCAGCTAGGATTACAATGGTACTTGACAACTGAGCTTTCATTTTTGTCTTTTTGCTAAAGATTCCATGCTTGTTCATTTTCTGGTGAAGTTTCATCTTCACTTTTCTTGCCATTAGATAGTGGTGGAGCTTATCCTTCTTTTTGAGTTTTCTGCGCCAAATGTGGAACACTTGAACTCTTGTTCTCCTCCTTCTTTATCTCGATTGTAGGCTAACTTTCTTTGAATTTAATGTTGCAGGTTCTTGGGACTTATCCTTGTCCTTAATGTTTTCGATTGCTTCTTCCTAGCTTTCAATATCTGCATACTTAAAAACAATATTAGATTCATAAATAGGACCATATTGGCTCTTTTCATCCTACTCATTTAAGAGAGATTTCATTTCTTCATCTTTCTATGTTGTCATAGTTTGTTGATGTATGTATTCAACCTCTTTAATAATTTATGTTGCAGCAAGCATGTTGTCCTTCATTTAATCTGTATATGGCGATAGAATTTCCTTCTCACCGAACAACAACTCATCAATAAGATTCTTTTCATGCATCATATTGATCCACTCATCATGAGATACATAGTTCTCATCAAATTTGACTTCATAAGTCTCTGCATCAGGGAAGCTTTCTTCATAAAACATTTCAGATTCTACAACAATGTTTTTTTCTTCATCATCACATGTTTTAATGTTATTTACAAGCACACATTCAACATCCATCATTGCATCTTCAAAGTTGTCATTTTCAGTTTCACACTTAGTTATGGGAATGAAAGTGAAACAATAATTTTCAAGAGATATACTTTCATCATTTTTGCCCTCATTCAAACTGTACTTCATTTCTAAAATATCCCACAAAAACTTTAATTCACTGTGGATCTCACCATATTCATTCAGTATACTGAATAAGATGCTTTCATCTAATGCAATTGTTATAAGGTGTAATGATGAACTCATATCATGGTTTGATTTAGCAAAATCATCTTCAACATAGTTTAGTAAATCTACCTTCCACAATATTGCTTTCATCTCAGTTGCCCAATTTCACAATTCATACCTAAAAAAGAGGGTAGATTGGGCAATAACCTTTTAAATATTTCATCAAATTCCATATCTATATTCTGATCCTTGACTTGATCATCTACCGGTCCATCAGTGTCAACCTGAAATTCTTCACCAAATATAGCTGAAAAATATATCACATGGATCTCTTGATGCTCTCTCCTCATATGTTAAAGTTTTCTTCAAGACTGTTTGAGTCTCCTTTGTTTACACATTGAACCTTCAGGCTCTAAATCAAAAGATCGGTCCACCTGCAAATTCGATATCCTCTGCTAAAACTCGGTACAAGCTTCATAAATGACGATCGTTGCCCCAAAATGCCACCGTAATCAGATCTAGAATATCCCAGACACAACAGGCAAGATCCACTCACATATCCCAGTGCAAATATTATGGATCACACAGATCCGATGGAGTTAAAGGGGCCAGGAAAGCTGCATCGAACGATTCTTTCTGCTTGCGGGGCCAAATGTAAAAAAAGGAGAGGAGCACGTCCTCAAAAAAGGAAACAGAACCAATCTGATCTATTACCCACGCTATCACCCACGCTCTTCAGTCGAAAATGATGAAGGGCCTTCCCAATTATCTACACGCATGACCACACCGATTGAATAACAGATATATTTCAAATTGTGTCGTTGTGAGAGACTTCGCACCAATGCTAGCTCCACATGTCACTCTAAAGGCACTCCAAAGGCTACTCCAAAGGACCGAAGGATGTAGCACGAATATGGAAATCACTTAAAATAAATCGATCCACCCACACTCTCCACCGATATACCACCAACAGTATCATAAAAAATGGATCATTCTTATAGTGATCATGCTTTCTCCTCTACAACAACTCCAGCTTCAATCCTTCAAAAAATGGCTTCAATACTCATGCACTCTAGCGATCACAGCCTCAGCAAATGGCCTTCAACGATTTCTCACTGCACTAAACACATCACCAAATGCAGTAGCAAGGCACCATAGCTCCAAACGCAACCAATTATTTCTGCTTTCCCTAGACGTAGACGAGATTTTGGCTCAATCTAGCAGATATATTCCGAAACGTGGACAGACCGTTGACACTTGCAATCTCCAAGTGACGCACCACAGTGACGACAGAAACTGCAATTAACTGCTTACGTTGCACCACAGTAGGTGTCAGTCGCAGGTCGTGATTTTGTGTTTATTGACGAGGTCGAACCTCCCCTAATAGGTGTTGCAAGTGAGATCTTGATGCTTTCTCCCCTAACAAATAATATTTCAAGTGTTGCACATTTTCTGACGAAGTTTCATCTTCACTTTTCTTGCCATTAGATAATAGTGGAGCTTATCATTCTTTTTAAGTTTTTTGTGCCAAATGTGGAACACTTGAACTCTTATTCTCCTCCTTCTTGATCTCAATGGTAGGCTAACATTATTTGAATTTAATGTTGCAAGTTCTTGGTAATTTTCCTTTTCCTTAATGTTTTCAATTGCTTCTTTGTGGCTGTAAATATATGCACACCTAAAAAAAAGGTTAGATTCATGGAATTAATGGAGGAATCTAGTCCTTTCCAGCAAAAAACAACATCGAAAACACCACCGGCTTTCCAACATTCTCCGAACATAGCACAATCGGGCACCAAGAAAAAAATGTCGATCCATGAGGAAGATGGGCACTGTTCCGCAGGCTTCACTCTGTTTCAAAATCCTCACAGCCACCACGATGTTTTCTTGACCAAGAAAAGAGAACTGCTATTGGAGAGATCGCGTGCGGTTAACTAGGACCCCAAGGAAGGCCAACTCAGAATGTCGTAAAAGTAACTTACAAAATTAAATGTATTGAACCAAATCTCTGATCTAGCATTAAGCATTGAGAGCCAAAGCCACAAAACCAAAATGCCAAAGATACCCAAAAAAGCATTAGGGGAATTTTGAGGTCTAAAATGGGCCTCCTAAGAAAATTGTACAACCAAAATAAACTTTATAAGAACTAATAGGATTCAATATGATGATGTCAACCATGGGGGACGATTCACCATTTTTTAAGTAAAAGGGTAAAAACATTAAAAAAAAAAAAAATAATAATAAAACTACTTTTTCAACTCGTATTTTCGACTTATCTCTCAAAGTTTTTACTCAAATTTTGAGTGGGAGTACTCATTGGATGCAAAATTTAATTCCTCATCCAAAGAGTACCCATGTTGCATACTTTTGATGGACCCCGCTACATGAAAAAGGAGAAATACATGAAAAAACATGATTGCAATCACGTTTTTCATGAATTTCTCATTTTTCATGTAGCATGATCCATCGAAAGTATGCAACATGGGTACTCCTTGGATGAGGAATTAAATTTTGCATCAAACGAGTACTCTCGCTCGAAATTTGAGTAAACACTTTGGGAGATAAGTTGAAAATACAAGTCAAAAAGTAGTTTTTTCATTTTTCCCTCTAAAATGTGATGATGTAATCAAATATTATTTTATTATTTCCACTATTATTTTATAATTTCCTTAGGAGGCCCATTTTAGACCTCAAAATTCCCTTAATGGCTTGATCTCCAATGATAAGAACATGAAACTGAGAATATGTTCTCACATAACCAAGCAAAGCACGAAGTGCACAAAACCAATTGAATTATGTAGAAACCATGCATAGGATCTCTAGGTGATCGAGATCTGAGCTCAACGCAACACATGATCAATGGGGAAAGAGAGCACATAAATCATCTCTGATACCCTGGTGGAGAAACGTAGCAAATCACCAAAGCAGATTAGCTAACAGTTAACAAGACTGCATAGAAGACTCTCCAAGCCGATTAAGCATCCAAACGCTGGACCAATACAACACGCTTCCAAGGAGTCAAAATAAATAAAATTCACCATGCTTTCGCTAAAGGTCTAACCACAAGTAGCCACCACAGTTTACCAACTCCACGCTTCACTAGAGTTATGTGGGCAAATCCACAATGCACGAACACGATGTTCCTTGAACAAGTCATCAGACTTACACTGCTCACCATAGGCACGGACAACCTCCAACACCTTCTACACCCATCTTCCATCTGAAGCTCTGATACCATGATAACAATCGAAGGAGAGACAAAATATGATATAAAACAAGGGTCTCTCCAGGTGAGTCACCTAGATAATGCCGAAGCATTCAATACACACTATTACTCATTCATTCAATTAAAGTCGCGTACATATAAAATTACACATTAGGTGGTGGTTTGAACCACTCCCTAAATAATAGGATCTTGTACCTAAATAGAAGATCTCGATCCTAACAACAAACAACCAAATACATTAATAAATTTCTCCATTAATTCCAACACTCCCCCTACACAAAACAATGACGAAAAAAACTACAAAAAAAACTACAATTAACTGCTTATGTTGCATCATGGTAGGTTTCCGTCGCAGCTCATGAGTCTGCGTTACTTGACGGGGTCATACCTTCTCTAACAGGTGGCGCAGGCGAGATATCGTACTGGTGGAGAAACACAACACAACACTTCCATTCGCCGCTGTCTCAACCTCACGAATCCGTAGTTCCCTGAAAAACATCTGTCATGATTCTATTCTTGAGTTGCAAATGGCAGACAAAATCAAGGAAATGAACCCGTTGATGCCCAGGCACTAATTTGAGGTGCAAACGGTCCCGTGCCTCACGTCCATGGAGGCTTGAAAATCACTGTAGAAAATTAAGAATGCAAGCTCGAACCTTTCACACGGCAGGTTGGCAGCAAACCCAGCAGTAGCCAAGGGAATCGAGGAGCAATCTGATCCAATCCGAATCCTCACAGGAAAGCGCGACTGTTGTAATGGATGGGTGGAACCAAATAAAAAAACTTCAGTTGCAAACACCTTCGCACAAAAAAACAACTGAGAGACACAACACAAGAACTGACTCGATCTGCTAAGGAGCGCAACACATACACCAATAGATTACGACGTACCCCACAATGCTTCTTCAAAACGATGCCAACAACATCCTTCCAAACGATGCACGCAGAGATCCATATCGGTCTCTTCGGGTGGGGACTATTCTTCCAAAATCGCAGCTCCACTCACGCAGGTATGACAACCCACTTACTCGCGTAACACAACTTCAACCCAAAGCTTTGAAACCATGATAAAAATCGAAGGAGAGACAAAATATGATGTAAAAGAAGATGCTCTCTAGGTGAGTCACCTGGAGAATGCCGAAGCACTTAACATACACTCGCATTCAATCAAAGTCTCATACATATAAACTTACACATTAGTTAGGTGGTTTGAACCACTCCCTAAATAATAGGATCTAGGACCTAAATAGAAGATCTCAGTTCTAACCAAATAAATTAATACAAGAAAGACTAGATTTATCCATTAATCCCAACATTTATCATGCTGGATCTTCGGGGGCATGTCTCAAATTCGGTAAAACTATGCTTATGTGAAATTTTCCCAACAACTATATATGGAAGTTGCCATATTCGTCTTTGTTTTGTTGAAAAACTATGCATGTAGAGTAAGGGCCTTTGGGTTGCGCTAAGCAAACCCACAACAATGTTTCTGCGCCATGGAGGCCAGAGGCTGTTGGGAATGTTTAATACCCTGTACTCTAAATTTAAATATTGTGCATATGAGATATGCATGTAGCATAAATTAAAGGAAGCATTCCTTTAATTTTTTAGGAAATTGTTTTGCACAATTTTCTCCATTACTCGAGATTTGTATATAGTGGAAATTGTTTAAACAATGCAATATTCATAAGTCATTTCAAATCATTTCCAGAGTATAAATTTATTATGTTTTCGAGAATTCTTGCAACTGATTTCTTGGCTACAAACCACAGTTTTTTAGCTAGTGATGTTGACAAGGAGTCACATTTCTGATGACCAGTAAAGTTAAATGAGAATTAATTTTCAAGTTTATGATTGTGTATAAAAGATTAATTAATTGTTGATAAAATACGATTAGATATTGAGGTAGGTTGCCAATGATATTGAGGTATACATGTCTACTTGTTTATGTCTATATCAGTTCATTGTGTGGAGGATCTCCACAAACTGAACTTCCACATAAGCATCATATAAGTGCATTCCTCTGTTAACAAAATAGAGCCAAATAATTTCAAATCTATATATCATTAAGTTAACCAATATCGCTAAAAGGTGACTTCATGGCATTGGGAAGTGCAACACTCAAGGGGTGGATCATGGTTTTTCATTAGCTTAAAAAATTTAAGCATGATTAAAATAACTAACTGACTGATACTAACATGTAACTAATCGTGCAGAAAGAATTTAAACATACAGAGATAAGACAATCATTTGCGGTGGGGTTTTTTGATGGTTCTTGTTTAAGGAAAGAATGTGGATGTGGAGCAGTTATCTATTTAGAGATTGATAAGTTCTATCATTTCTGGTGAGAAGGTGGGAAAGGAACCAATAGTAGAGCTATAATTATTGCCTTGTGGGGAGTATTGATTGTGGCCAAATGGCTTTGAATAGAACACATACATATATGGCGATGTCGAAGGAATAGTAGAATGGGTCAACAGACATAATGATTTCAGTCTTCCAACATTAATCAACTGGATGAATCGCATAAAAACCATCGTAAATACCTTCCAAAAATTAAATTTTGATCACATATGGAGAACAAAACTTGAAAACTGATTTGCTATCAAAAAGAGGTATATTAATGGACATAGGTAAGTTCTATTTTTCCTCTTTTGATCACGAAGCTATGACCAATGTAGGCACTATCAATTATTCATAAAGGCAGACATGAAAAGAAGTGTTTTTATATGCTATAAAATGTGACAAAGGAAGACAAGAAATTAAGGTATTTTGTGGTACATAATGTGATAGGAAATGAATGTTTTTTTTGCACTAGAAAGTGGAATATCAAAGGTTTATTGCAGTAGTTTTACTAGTATAGTTTTGAACAAAGGAAATTTTGTGCAATTAAGGAAGCGATCTCAAAGAGAAAAACTTGATGTAAATTTTTGTAGTCTTAGAAAAGACTTCTCATGTAATCCAAAGATGGAAAGAAAGAAAATATCGAGGACATATGTACTAATTTTATATTTAATATAAAAAGTAGAGTTTTTTTCTACTGAAGAAAAAAAAAAACTAATAGTGCAGAATGAGATGTTTGATGATTGCATCTTATTTTATTCATTGTTCATTGTTTCTAATAAGTGAACAAATATCACTCTAAAGTATCATTCACCTATAGATTATTTTATAGTAAATAGTTTTATTTATAAGTGAGTATTGTGTCAATTAAACAAGCATTGAAGCTTGTGTGGAGAGCTTTCACTGTGTAAAAAACATTGTGATAAGAGATTTCATTCTGGAGAGATTTTTATGCGGAGAGATTTTCGTTTTCACGGTGAGAAATTTTCTTCGCACTCCACACAACCTTTAATCAATTATTTAGCGATAATAATAGAATCAAGAACTAGCTATTGCCCTTGTTTCAATATTCTTCACAGCTATTTCCCTTGTTTTAATATTCTTCACAAAGTTACTTATTATTTTCTTGTAACCATGTGATCTCATCCCCCAATGGAAAAAGGCATCCAATTTAAAAATCAAAGTGGTTGCTATAGAGAATTGAGAAGATTCTTAATAATTTCTTGGAACCATGTGATCTCACCTCGCAATGGAAAAAGGGATCAATTTAAACGTCAAAATGGTGAGTATAGCGAAGTGAGAAGATCTTGTATTACGAAAGGTTACTTTGTTCACGGGGGTTTTTGCAATCAAAAAATATGTGTTGGCACGATCTTAGCTGGGATAGTCATCATCCTTCTTCTTTATGTTGACGATATTGTTCTTCTCGCAAGGTGCCCATCTGATCTTGATAAGCAACTTAGAATTCTTAAGGATTTCTGCTCTACCATGGGTATGTCTGTTAACACTGACAAAACAAAAGTTATGATTATCAAATCCAAGAAGGACACTTACGCTAATTTTATGTATGAAAATAGTAACTTGGAGGAAGTGTCTTCTTACAAGTACCTAGGAATTGACATTCATCACAAGCTCAACTGGAACTATAGCATTTAGGAAAGGATTAGTTAGGGGTGGAAAGCTTATTTTGGTCTTGAAAATAATTGTAAAATGGCAAACCTCGTAATGTGGGATAGAAAGAAGTTCCTCTTTGAAACTTTAGTCACTCCTATTATCTTATATGGATGTGAGGTTTTGGGGTTGCAACATCTCTAGAGAATCCTGGAGAAATATTGAGCAAATCCAGAAGCGTTTTATAACGTATAACCTTAAAATTAAAAGCAATACACCGTATCCTATTCTCCTTATAGAAGTGGGTCTTTCCCCTATCAAGAGCCTAGCTATGACTAGGCTTCTGTTGTACAAGCACAAGCTCAATAACATAGGAGACCATAGACTTCCTAAGCTAGCTTCAAATTCCAGCCAAAACTACCTAAGGCTTAAACGAGGTTGGTATAAAGACACCAAGGCCTGGTTAAACCATTGGGAGATCGACGAGAATGTTGCATTGCAAAACATCAATGGCATTAAAAAAATTGTTACTTCTAAGTTCAAAGAAAAAATGTGGTGTGAGAAAGATCTAGCAGCTAAAATAAAATTAAGGTATTATAAGGAGGTCATCAACCCCACTTTAGAAGATCAAAAGTATCTCTCTGTTTTAACTAGCTCAAAGAAGAAAATTAATATAGCCAAGATTAGAACAAGCTCCCATGAGCTCCATAGTGAAACAGGTCGTTGGACAGTTCCTAAAACACCATGGATGGAAAGGATCTGCCATCTCTGTGAGAATATGAACATCGAGGATGAAAATCACTTCCTCTTAGAGTGCCCCACGTACAACCACATTAGAGCTCAATTTCATAATCTTTGTTGCAATACTGACCTTCCTAGCCTTTTAAGATGTCAAAATTATAGTATACCGGGAGGCTTTCCAAGCTTTTGAGCATAGGAATAAAATCTTAAATCAAATTAAATAACTCTTTTCTTTAGGTCCGATAGACCAAAGATTGGTCTCAGTGGACATTAACCATCATCATCAAATGTTTTTATTTTGTTTTGTTTTGGAAATAATTTTGTATTTTGTTTGGGTTAGATTGGGTATTATAATGATTTAAAATATATTTTTAATATATAAATGAATTTAGTGTTTTGGAAAATTTTTTGAAACATATTATTTATATAAGTCAGATTTTTTAGAATTGAATTTGGTGGATGTTTAGTTGGAATTCGGCAATGATTTTGATGTGTGTCATTTTAAATTGATTTTTTTTATATAGGTTCAATACTCTAAAAAAATTTTGGTACATTTTGATTTACCACATTCTAAACCAATTAGATAAAAAAATAAACTTAAAAAACTTTTTAAAAAATAACACAACTAGATAAAACCTAAAATTTAAATCTCATAAAAACTCTAGCAAGTTAACAGAATTGTCCAATTAAAATATGTGAATAAAGACCAAGAAAATCTAACAATTGGACAACATTGTCGAAGCACTGTACATGCCTTCCTCGTGATTTCTTTTGACCACTTTCCTTTCTTCGTCGGCAGTCAGTGGAGGCGGCCAGTGAGTTAGCTCTATTTGCGGTACAACAGCTGCCATTTTTCGGTACCATAGCTGCCATTTTGCCAGCACCAAATGAGTGTAACAGCATCTTTGAATTACTGTTCAAACTAATTTGACCAATAGTACTTCAGAACATTGTATGTGGCAACAATATCACTAATAATCGGAGAAGGGAGGGAGTTAGCTTGTGGTCCATCTGCTATTTATATGGATGTTACATTGCAGCAGTGAGAAGAGGGCTTTGTGGGTTGTTACAGGGATGCTCTGCAGTGTGAGGGCATTAGGCGTGGGATGATTGGGTAAGACTTTGGGGCTATTTTTCTCCTCTTAGTCTTCCCAACCCCTCCCATGCCTATATTCCCCGCTGCACATCCCTGTTATTCCTACACACTCATGCCATCGCCTCCAGATTTTGTCTGTGGATTTGCTGGCCCCTGCTCCTTTTATGGGTGTTTTTTGTCTTCGGAAACAAGGCCGATCTAAAGAATGAGCAGTGACTTACAAACAAGTTTCTTTTCAAAGGGTACTACGAGATATCCTCAGAAAGGTAACTACAACTTTGACAAGGTATTTTTCTGCTTCGCACGCAAGATCTGAGGGTAAGCCCTTAGTCCAGTTCCTGAAGATCCCTGAAACAAATGTTGTATTAGGAAAATGAGTTGATTTGGTTTTTTTAAAGAGGATCGAAACCTCATTTTGTGGGGTAGCCTACTCTTGCTCCCCCTGAGATTCCGATTGACCTTGCAACCCAGCGGCAGTGAGTAAAATGATCGAAAACCCTATGTCTGTTATTGTTTTGTAATAATGCCAGATTAGTAGCCTCAAGTAGTGGGATTGTTTTTAGTCTGCTTGTGTAGGGTTAGCAAATTAATCTATAGGGTTTTCAAGTCTTAGTATTTTGAGGTTTGTTCGAATCTAGTCAGAAAATATGATGAAGTTCATGTAGTGCGTAAAAGGGGAAGGCAATGTAGTCCAAGTTTATCAAAAGTATTTGTCAAGTGCAGTAATCTTTGAGATGCTGTTTGGGACAGAAATCAATGCACTTGTATATCATACTTTACATTTATTTTGTTTTCCATTTGACTGAAACAGTGCCTCTTTGCAGCCTCAACTGTGAATGCTGGTGTTTACCCATCCAAGGTGCCCGTGACAAAGTAAAAATTATATAAGGTTAGAAAAACTATGCTTCAGAGAAAGGGAATTGGCAGAGCTGTGGGGAAAGAAGAGCAAATTCAGGTTAAACTTAAGTGCAGAATAGAACTGACATTTTGCAGAAATATTTTTCAATATTGCTGTATTGAATTTTAGTAATTTTCAAGCACCTTTCCAAGCTTTTGTATTGGCTTCCACTTTTCACTGATCATGTGCCTGACACAAAAGGAAAAGTCAGTTGATCAGTTATTCAGTTTATGCGCTCTGTGTTTCCAGTTGAAATCTTCTTATAGATAACTCCTAAGGAATAGACACTTGAAGGAATAGACACTTTGAATTCCTTAAGATTCAAAGTTTGTTTTACATGCTGCAAGCATGTTCTAGGATGGGAGAAAATGGAGAAGATAAGTGCCTGAATGGAAACATTTAAAAGCATGTTCTAGGATGTGAGAAAATGGAGAAGATAAGTGCCTGAATGGAAACATTCAAGAGTTTTCGAAGAACAAATTAACAGATTATCACCTTTAGCTATATTATTTTATGATGCAGTAGTCTATCCCATTTTTCACTAGAGATATTCTGAAGTCAAATAGTTGTTTCAATGATTTGATTTATTGTTGGAATTTTAGCAACTCTGATCTTTAGTTATTAATATGCACCCAGTAATAGTGCATTTAATATTTTAAAAGGTGGGATGTAGAAGTTCAATGTAAAAGTTCAGATATTTAATATTTTATATCTGATGTTAAATATCAGGTAATATATAAAATATGAAATGCACTTTTGCAAAATGTATGTTATTTACCGAAGCCATTGTTGTCTGCTATTTGTTAAGAAGGGATGTCAGCAAATTATTGTCAAACTGTTCAGGAAGATTAGTTTTCGCAATTAAGTGTATAAACACATTTTCAAACTTTTTTTTTAAAAACGTTTTGATTGTTCATTGTCTGTGATTTAACAAAGTTATAACTAGCAATTGCACCACATGTTGCAAAGGGAACGCCATAAGATGCTAGCATATGAAACAATAAAATAGAAGAAAGTAAAACTTTTATGCACTGAAGAAAAAAGTGGCACCCTACTTGCCCAACACCAACATCACGACCATTTTTGTGGGCAATGAAGTTCTCACAACAATCCCCAGCGTTGCCCTCGTCATGGTTCCCGCCATGAGATTCTTGCATTCGTCACTCGTGATGGCCAATCTTGACGGGAAGGTCAAGGTTTCGACTCCCCACATTGTCGAACTCATCCTAGATTCATTCCCACCTTCGCAAGCCTTCAACTCCTCCTGGAATAGTGTGATGATGTCGATGTTGTCCTTCCTACGCGATAAAAAGTCATACTTGATGCTCAACATCTACCCCTACTATGTCTACATTCAAGGCAATGGTGTCGTGCCCCTGGACTATGCTATGTTTCGACCACTCCTGCCCAACAAGAACATCATTGACCCCAACATGTTGCTCTACTATACCAACGCCTTTGATGTTGTGGTCGACGCGGCCTACTATGCCATGGCCTCACTAAACTTCCCAAACATCCCTGTCGTCATGACAGAAATCGGGTGGCCCTCCATGGGCAATGCCATTGTAGACAATGCCAAAGTAACATACCAACAATATGCACCTAATGTACAATGTTCCTAGGTGGATATTATTTTATTCTAATTATTTCAATGGCATCAATGTCAATGAGTTTGTGTACAAATTACACGTAGTTATTACATACAAACATATTAATTTGGATTCAAGAAAATTGTGACCAACCCAAACTAAATGTAATATCCTAAATAGTCTTATTGATTCATTATATATGTGGTGATATTTTTGTAAAACTATTTATAGTTCTAATTTATAATTTTTACTTTTCCCATGACCTTAATTTTTCTAATGGTATGTTAATTTGGATTTTATTTAGGTTTTGAACATTAAATTTTCAAAGGACAATAGTTGGAGTACTTTGAGCTTACTAATTCACCAATTATTGTTAAGAAATAAATATTTATTTGCACATTAAATCTAGCCTTTTACCATTAAACATATTTACCTTAAAAAAGACATGAAAACTTGAAGACCTAAGAAAATATGCCAAAAACAATTGAACCAAAAATATTAGTATTATATCATCACGGATGGTTACCAAATCAAGATGGTCACAATTTAGATAAAAAGACATCAAAACATCCAATAAACAACTATGATCACTCAACCAAATATTTGTTTAATTAAATAGAGGGTGTTAATAGAGTGAGGACCTCAAAAACATAATTTTTTTTTGAAGTGTGAAAAATTATCTACATCCTTAAATCTAAACCACTTATAATAACTTATTGTAATAACTAATTGGTGATGATTGCTTAGAATGTTTTATTGATAATTTATAATACACTGCTTATCTCCTTATTATCCATTTATATTAACATGCTTTTTACTCTCTTTTTTTATAATACCTTATTAAATATTAAATTATTTTTTACATTTGAATGAAAATTTGTATTTAAATAATTAAAAATTAAAAATAATATTTAATAATAAAAATAAAATGAATAAAATAATTTACAGGCTTATTCCAAAATCATATTAACAAAAAAATTTTATCGCTCCATAATACTATATTTAAAATTTCAAATACTTTGTTAGAATTCATAATATTTTCACGTGGAAACACCTTCACATATCAACATAATCAAACAAACAAAAAGTAATTACATCACTTAATATTAGAACCTTCTTTTCTTGTGTGTTTCAAAAAATACATTCAACATTTTTGTTTCATTTATCAAAGTGCTTGTCCAAACAAAAGTGCGGTATTCCATAATAAGAATCCTGTTCACTACTCTCCTATTTAAAAAAATATATTCAATGAGCCAATTTTAATTTGGAGCCCATTGAGGTCACAGTTCGATCCCCCAGGAAAAGCAAAACCCAGGTATATAGGTTGAGAATGGCGAAACAACTGAGTGCCCCTCGCGGTTTCTTCCCTTTGCTGTGAAGAATGCTGCTTCAATCAACCAAAATGAACCCATTTTAACAGGGCAAGAATCTCAAGATGAGAGTCAGTCAGAATTCCACCAGTAAGTAAGCTACTTTGGTACCCTAAAAACTAATGTAATTCATCTTCCAAGTTTTAAACTATGAAGGTGTTCCTTGTGTACATGTTTCTTCACACCGCAGGTTCGTTGTTCACATGTCCTCTAGAAATGTTCAGAGAAAGCAGTCAGGGACAGTCTATCAATCCCATCAATACAACAAACGTATGAAAATCCTGTACCTCTATGTACACAGTAGTTTGTTCTGCTTTGCATTCGAATGCACAGTGAGAGGACCCCTCCCGGTGGTTACCGTGAAAAAAAATAATTACAAATCAAATCCATTTTTACACTTCCTCAAAAGCGACAACTATAATCTATTGAATTTAAAAAGGCAAAGAATCATAAATATTGCATTACAGTTGATTTCATACTTACCAGCCTTCCAAGTTTTAAATTATGAGCGTGTTTCTTGTGTACATTTGAACAACTGCATTGTTGCACCCTTTGCAAGCTCAGAAAAAACAAGTTTCACCAACAGAGTCCAAACCATCAAAACCTGCTCACACAAACGCCTTTCGCTTGCGAAAAGAATCCTGATACAAACTTTGGCAGCCTTGATCCATCAACCGGTTTGCATGCGAGCAATGGCATGCAGATAGATAGGTTATTTGGAACTGCCACAGCGAATGCTTCGCAACTGCCATCTGTTAGTTTTATTCGAATCAAGAAAAGGAAAATAAGTTACTCTTTGTCTTCACTTAGAACACTTACAAAGACTAAATAAGATAAGAGACAACCTTTAATAAGGGTTTTAATTTGAAATAATTATAAAAAAAACTTTTGGATTGAAAAGCAGATGAAGTAAGCAAAGTTATCTATATTATCACATATATTAATTTTAAAAATATATTAAAGCAAAGTTACCTATATTATCACATATATGAATTTTAAAAAAATATTAAAAAAATTATATTTACTTTAAACATTGTTTTTTTTTTAATTAAATAATATTTATTATTAATTTTATGTATATTTTAATCCTAACCAAATTTATATTTTAATGTAGAAATAACTATCTTTTAGAACAATATGTATTGATTTTTTTTCTTAATTTAAAAAATATGTGTAAACATCTCAATTAACTTAGATTGAATTATTAATTTAATTTTAAAAAATCTCAATCAATTATTAATTATTATTTACTGTATATTTAGGCATTTTGCATGCGAGCAATGGCATGTGGATGGATAGGTTATTTTGGAACCGCCACAACAATTGCTTTGCAACTACCATCTGTTAGTGTTATTCGAATCAATGGTTGAGTATCATCTAATCGTCTAACAAAAAATCTAATGATACAGATTATGACAGAAAGACAATTAGAAAAATTGTTTTCAAATAATAACGCCTTACGGCATAAATATAATTACTAAATGTTTTACAAGTAATCAATAATTATCTTGTTACTGAGTATTTAATATTCTATAAATTGAATTTTACACTTAATTTTAATAACTTTATATTAGAGGTTGCAAAATCTAATTTGGAAATGGTTAAAACCCTTTACACCAATGCTTATTGCCACTCATTTTTATAGTTAAGCTATACGGTTTTAGTTTCCCTATTTTGACTTAGGATTAAATGATTAGACCACAAGGATAGCGATTCTCTATTTTTATGGTTAAAAACATGGATGACATTAGGATCTGCTCTCTGTATCGTAGGAACTTTAGTAGAAAACCATCCTTTTCAGCTGACAAATGTCGAAGTATATATATATATATATATATATATATATATGTGTGTGGTTACAAACATGTACAATAGCAGGATCAACACTCTATCCTATGTACTTGACTTGATAGCAATAGTGTTCAGTTGTAATGTGTTTTAGGTGAATATATTTATTTTTTATTATTGCTTGCAGGTAGGAATGTTTAAAAAATATTAAAAAAAAATCATTATTATACTTGTAGCAAATATGGTATTAGGATTGGATTTTTCTTTTCGTCGGATTATTTTGTTAAAAAAAAAAAAAAGGGGTATGGATTAATTTGGTTTTTTAATTGTTATTTAAGTTTATTTAAGTTTTATTTTATATTCATTACACTAGATGCTACACAATGCGTGGTGTCCTAACTGTATTGTCATAGTTGGCAGGCATTTTGGTGTCTGGTTTAAATATATTAGTTATAGTAGGGTAGAGTTTAGTAATTCTTCATGTGTATTAAAATTTTATCGATTATCTTTTTTTAATTGAAATATATATATATAAACCACCAAATCTACTATAGTGATAGGCACATAAATATGCATATATTAATTTAATTAACTACCACTATTACACCAAGGGCTTGGTGGTTTTCATTTGTTTTGTTATCATTAGGCTAGAATAGGTTGGGTTGTGTCAACCTCCAACTCGACATAACTATTTCAAACCAAATAAAGTTAGCACTTCGAGTCTGAGAGGGCTTTCTAAAAATACCTATCAGATTCTCAGTATAAAACTCAAAATTTCAGAAGCCT
Source organism: Pinus albicaulis (assembly GCA_034641835.2). Classification (NCBI taxonomy): domain Eukaryota; kingdom Viridiplantae; phylum Streptophyta; class Pinopsida; order Pinales; family Pinaceae; genus Pinus; species Pinus albicaulis. The sequence continues at coordinate 678,016,585 of CM076579.1, forward strand.
AACTCTGTACTTTTCATGTGATTTTTGCAGGCGAAAAAGTGTGATGATTGCCACCATTGGGCATGGAGTTAGCTAAGGAAAATCAATTACAAACAAACTGTTCTCATGGAAGCTGAGACAATTTTGGCTGTAAAATGGTGTGAAATAAAACATTTGCAATAAAAACATAGCAAATAAAGGAAATTGTAGCATCTAACATGAATTCCAAGTAATCAAATTGCTATGAAACTGATAATAACACATAAAACATGAAGATATATCATATGAGCCAAAACAAAATCTCAGGTGAAAAAAGACAGTTTGTTGCAAATGTATATTAACTGAAGAGAAAGGTTTACAAAGGTGGTTCTCTCAAATCATCCATCAACCCCTTCAAAGTGAAAAAGTTACACATATATAGAGTGAGGTCTCCATATAAAAATTCTGCCACCTGGGTTAGACTCGATGCACAACTAAGATACCTAATTCTAATTGAATTACAACTCATGGAGCCTTTGTAGGTATATTTTTGTTTCAACATAATTTGAAAAAAAAGGGAGTCTCCTATCATTTAAGAGCTCAACAAATTATGTTATGATCCTCATTGAATGCAACCAATTGCTGATGTGTTGGAGTGTTGAATTGCTAGAGTGTTGGAATGTTCTACTCTTGCCACATGTATGCTAACCTGTTGACCTGCTGAGCTGACTCCCTGAAAAGTAGGAGTTGAAAAATAAGAGTTCATAGGCTGATGATTTGGACACCTTTGACTTGTTTTCCATCCAATACCTTGCTATCTTATTACCCAAAATCTCATCAAAAATTCATTACGCGGAAAAAACAGAGTATAGGAAGTTTTTTAGCAAACTTTGGTAGCAAATGAAAAAAACACCTTTTTTCTAGCCATATGACATTTCTGACAATTCTAGGGTCTTCATTGATGTTTATTAGCTAAACACATGCCTCTTGCACTCCCTTTTTTGAGGTTTAAACTTTTCCTTTCCTCCATGAAATGCTACAGCAATTCCGTATCAAATATTCACCTTCAATATGGGGAGTTGCTACAAAACTGTCAACTTTCTGAGATTTTTCCCTTTCATGATTTCTTCCACCTGCATGTAATTTCTAATAGCCTATACAAGCTTGTATACTACTAAAAATATTAGTTAAACATAGCATAGGCAAAAAATAATGATGTTACCATGTTCAAGGACCCTTCTTCAAAAAGCTCAGCTTTGATCATTTCAATTTGAGTCTATAAGGATTTGACTTGCCCCGACAACTTTTTCCTACCTTCCTATAACCAGTTGTTTCTCTTGCATAATTGCTTCATCATTCTATGCAAAGGAAAATTATGTTCTCTTAAACGTTTTCTAGATTCATCTCCAACCTTATCATAGAAATCAAGTTTCTTTGATATATCCTCCTTCAATTCCTCAAAAAGTAATTTAGATTCTATCACTTCATTCATAGCATCTCTTAATTGTTCTTGTACAACCTCCACTTCACTTTTTTCTTGTACAAGCTCCTTGCCTTTCCTTTTCTTTGATGGCTCTGTTTTTTCTAAGGGTAGTTCAGGAATTTTTTCAATTGGCTGTTGTGATCCTGTGACAGGCTCCCTAGGTTTGAAAACAAAACCTCGTTCTTCTTGTGAAAAATCTAATTTTTGTTGCTCTCTTACTCTTCTTTTTTTGAACTTCATTCTTTTTTACTTATATAGGCTGTTCAATTGTGCTTTCTTCCATCTCAATAACTTCCAAGATATTTGATAACTTAGCCTTCCATTTTCTTTGAATTATATTCATCCTCTTCTTGGTGCTTGTAGAAGTCTTTACTGCTACCACAGGTTCTATCATAGGTTCTACTTCAGGCTCAGCCTCAGGCTACTTTCCCCCCCTAGGGGTTATGGATTGGGACTTTGGATTGGCAATATCTAACTGATAGCCACTTCAAAATAAAAAGGTGAGCCAATATCTGTTCATCTTATTTAACTCTTCAACAACTAGCAATTTAATAAGACCATGATGGAAAACAGAGGTGTTACTGGCATCAGGCTTGGCTTGGACCTTGTCATCCATCTTTCCCAAACTTCTAAACAGATAAAAATGAATGTCTAGTGGTTGTTTGACTATGAAATGCAGTAGCAATTTGAAATGGTATTGGTAGACCGTGTTGAACCTGCCTTCACAAGTGAAATGCTTATAGATTATCATCAAGAGTTTAGAAAAATATTATTTGAGGCAAGTTCTAGGAATGCCTATAATCATATCAATCCCTCTATGCTCTTCCTTAAGAAACTCATCACAATTTTGCAGCTGAAACTTCTGCACTTTAAACCACATTTCTCCATACCTAGGGATTTCTGTAGCACAAGCAATGGTGTCAGGGGACACTACAAAGTTTAGCATGCCCACTTTTGATTTTGTCCCTATGAAATTAATGGAAAAGTCTTTGGCAATTTTCCCATGGTATCCTTGTATCTTCTGACAGAAGCAAAGGCACCCCACATTGGAAATTGCATAAGTGAATGCAAGGTAATACTCTAGTAGTTTCATATCCATTGGTTCATATCTCACAATTGAGCCTCCTTTGTATTGCTTCCTATGAGCTGTCATGGCTTCACCATGTTGAGAGTTGCTTCTTGACACCTGTAAATATACTAAAGACAACAAAACCAGTTATAGACACCAATAGACCTTCCCTCATGGCGGCTATACCAACTCACAACACAACAAGATCGAGCTTATGGACAGCAAGAACAACTTGAATGAGAATGAGTCTGAGTTTATGACAATAAAGCTAATCTAAAGTGAAAAGAGAACAGAATTGGAATGAAGCTATATGGTGTATGCGTTTTGGGATGATAGATAAAGACAAATGACATGTAATCATAACCCATATGACTCTAACCATAACCATTTTAAAAAATTTGCATCGTTACAATACCATTACCACAACAACAAACTTCTGTAGTGGGATAAGTGTTTGAAGAGACAAATTCGCTACGAAAGTGCCAGGAACTTTCGTAGCAAACCCTTGGCTTTATTAACTAAAATTGCTATGGATTTTTGTTAAATTTTAAAAATTCCAATTATGACCAGATAAGCCGAGAGACATGGAATATTTTATTTTCACCTTTATGTTAAAACCCCACTAAAATTCATAATGAACCTACAAATTGACTTGATGACAAAAATGACCTTTGTACATGTGATTATTTTTTAAGAAAACTCAAAACCCTAACTAACTTAACCAAATTGACTCAAAGACAAAACCTAAGTGTTATCATGGATAATTGTGGCTCGAATGGAGATGTTGTGCCCCTGTGATGCAACAAAGAACCAACAAACTAGGTGCCTTGTCCATTGGGTTGATCCCACACTTACCCTGCAACTTTAAAATTTTTGCAACCAAACCAAACTGCAATCCAAGCTGAAAACTAAATCTGAACAAGCTAAATATAAATGCTTAGAATTTTGAGCTTATTTACACACACACCTACCTACCCTATACTGCTGAGAAGCTGTTGAATCAAATGACACAAAAATTCCAGTGAAGCGAGTCAAGTAGTTGTTGAAATGAAAGTACTGCTTGACTATGCATCAAAAAAATCGAAGTTGAAAAATATAATGGCAACTTACAATGGATATGTTTCTCACAGTGAAAACATGGCTGAAAACTCAAACTAAAAAAACACTCCATATAGTATGCTATAGGATCAATAAAGATATGATATTTTTATGAATATTTTCAAAATATTGAGCAAAGAAACCCTCATAGCTGAACATCCATGTCATCATATGTTTTCAAATGTGTGTCATCCAATCTATTTAAAAAAAAAACATATATCCATCTTGATGTCAAAAGACAATACCTCCTTTGTTTGTTCAGGCTAGAAAAAAATTTCAAAAGTCTGCATATGATCTTGAAAATGATAAGACTGAATTTGAGCTTCTACATCCTCAATATATTTTTCAAGCTCACGAGCAAATTCATCTAAAAAATTGATCTTATTTTCAGGATTTCCTTTATATGAGTTTAAATAAAAAGATAGTGATGAAGAAAAGTTCTCACCAAATTCTCCATCAGAGCACATATCGTTCCATTATGTGAACTCCTGAATGGAAAGAGAGCCTTCCACAAACTTTGCCTTATCCATCCATGTTTCCAAGAAAATAAGCCAAAAAGCCAAAAATGATTTAATAGATCTAGCATGCAACCTTTCCACCCAGCTTTTACACTTTCCTTTAAATGAATCATATAAAATTCTAATGAATACATCTTCTTGTTTGACTCTAAGGAGCTCAATAAAGTCATGAAACTTTGATGCATTCTCTAAAGTCAAGATTAAATCTTCTCCATCAAATTTAGGGCCAACGCTTAAAATATATGCATCCCTGGGAAAAAGATTTGGAAATCCATAAATTTTTGAAAATTCCACACATGCATACCTTGAAGAAATTGTAGCTGCATCTAAGTCTCTCATTTCCCCAGTGGTGTTATCATGAAGCTATAAATTTCTGAATTTTTCAAGATTGGAGTCACCAGGTGAATGATGTATAACCTCTATGTTGTCCAATTATTCTTCACCATCAACAATTGTATCTAATATTTAACGGTCTGATTTTGATGAACTACCATTTCCTCTGCTAATTTTATCTGGATCATCAACTATCTTTGATGGATCTGGATCTGGATTTCTCCTCGCATGAATCTTCTTGGGAGCCACCTTTAAGCTGAAGATTCCAGTGGAGTCACCAAGGTAGAAGTACAACCTAGAAATTTCTGATCTCGTGCTACCTTCAAGAGCTTAGCTACTTTGAAAAGAAACACCCAAGATAATATAACTTTCGACTCCTGGCAGACGCACCAAAATGTTATCACTAGGCTAGAACAGGTTGGGTTGTGTCAACTTCCAACCCAACATAACTATTTCAAACCAACTTTTAACTGGAAGTTAGCCTTCCGGTCTGAGAAGGCTCTCTCAAAATACTTATAAGATACTCAGTATGAAACTCAAAATTTCAGAACGCTAACTCTGTACTTTTCATGTGTTTTCAGGTGAAAGAGTGTGATGACTGCCACCATTGGGCATGGATTCAGCTAAGGAAAATCAATTACAAACAAATTTTTTTCATGGAAGTTGAGGAAATTTTGGCTGTAAAATGGTGTGAAATAAATCATTTACAGTAAAAAAATAGAAAATGAAGGAAGTTGGAGCATCTAACATGAATTCCAAGTAATCAAATTGCTATGAAACTAATAATAACACATAAAACATGAAGATATAACATATGAGCCAAAAAATAATCTCAGGTGAAAAAGGCAGTTTTCTGCAAATGTATATTAATAGAAGAAAAAGGTTTACAAAGGTGGTTCTCTCACATCATCCATCAACCCCTTGAAAGTGAAAAAGTTACACATATATAGAGTGAGGTATCCCTAAATGTTTTTTTCCACCTAGGCTAGACTCGATGCACAACTAAGAGACCCAATTCTAATTGAATTACAACTCATAGAGCCTTTGTAGGGATATTTCTATTTCAACATAATTCGAAAAAAAAAGGAATCACATATCATTTAAGAACTCAACAAGTTATGTTGATGACCCTCACTGAATGCAGCCAATTGTTGATGTGATGGAGTGTTGAATTGCTGGAGTGCTGGAATGTTCCGCTCTTACCACATATATGCTGACTTGTTTACCTGTTGAGCTGTCTCCTTGAAAAAAATGATTTCATAGGATGATGATGTGGACACCTTTGAGATTTTTTCCATCAAATACCTTGTTATATGAATACCCAAAAACTCATCAAAACTTCATTACGCAAAAAAACAGGGTATAGGTAGTTTTGTAGCAAACTTTGGTAGAAAATAAAAAAGACACCTTTTTGTTACCCATTTGACCTTTCTAACAGTTCAAGGGTCTTCATTGATGTTTTTTAGCTAAAAAAATGCTTTTAGCACTCCCTTTTTTGAGGTTTAAACTTGTCCTTTCCTCCATAAATGCTACAGCAATTCCGTAGCAAATATTCACATTCAATATGGGGAGTTGCTACGAATTTGTCAACTTTTGAAGAAATTGCTCTTTCATGATTTCTTCCACCTCCATGTCATTTCTAATAGCCTATACAAGCTTGTATGCTACTAAAAATATTAGTTAAAGATAGCATAGGATAACATTAATGATGTTACCATGTTCAAGGAGTGCCATCTATTTCAGCAATAACCTTGAGACCCTTCTTCAAAAGCTCAGCTTTGATCATTTCAATTTGAGTCTCTAAGGCTTTGACTTGTCCCTGCACCTTTTTACTATCTTCTTGTAACCAGTTGATCCTCTTGAAAAAGTGTCTCATAATTCTATGTAAAGGTAGTGTTCTCTTTAACATTTTTCTAGATTCGTCTCCAACCTTATCATAGAAATCAAGTTGCTTTGATATATCTTCCTTCAATTCCTAAAAAATTAATTTAGATTCTATCACCTCATTCCTAGAATCTCTTAATTGTTCTTGTAAAACCTCCACTTCACTTTTTTCTTGTACAAGTTCCTTGCCTTTCCTTTTCTTTGATGGCTCTATTTTTTATAAGGGAAACTCAGGAATTTTTTCAATTGGATGTTGTGATCTTGTGAAAGGATTCCTAGGTTTGAAAACAAAACCTAGTTCTTCTTGTGAAAGATATATTTTTTTGGCTCTCTTACTCTTCCTTTTCTAAACTTCAGTCTTTGTTACTTCTATAGGCAATTCAATTTGGCTTTCCTTAATCTCAATAGCTTCTAGGATATTTGATAGCTTACCCTTCCCTTTGCTTTGACTTCTAGTCATCCTCCTCTTGGTGCTTGTAGAAGTCTTTATTGTTGCCATAATTTCTACTTCAGGCTCAGCCTCAGGCTGCTTCTCCTCCCTAGGGGTTATGGATTGGGACTTTGAGTTTTCCTAGGGGTGGCAATATATAACTCATATCCACTTAAAAATAGAAAGGTGATACAATCTCTATTCATCCTATTTAACTCTTCAACAACCAATAATTTAATAAGACCATGATGGAAAACAAATATGTTACTGGAATCACGCTTGGCTTGGAATTTTTCAGCCATATTTCCAAAACTTATAAATAGATAAAAAGAAATGTCCATGGGTTGTTTACCTATGAAATGCAGTAGAAATTTGAAATGGTATTGGTAGACCATGTTGAAACTGCCTTCAAAAGAGAAGTAATTCTGGATTACCATCAAGAGTTTAGAAAAATATGATTTGAGGAAAGTTCTGTGAGTGCCTATAGTCATATCAATCCCTCTGTTCTCTTCCTTAAGAAACTCATCACAATTCTACAGTTGAAACTTATGCACTTTAAACCACATTTCTCCATACCTAGGGATTTCTGTAGCACGAGCAATGGTGTCAGGGGACACTGAAAAGTTTAGCATGCCCACTTCTGATTCTATCCCTGTGAAATTAATGAAAAATTCTTTGGAAATTTTCCCATGGTATACCTGCATCTTCAGATAGAAACAAAGCTACCCCACATTGGAAAATTTTTGAGTGAAGGAAGGGTCCTCCTCCAGTAGTTTCATGTCCATTGGTTCATATCTCACAACTGAGCCTCCTTTATATTGCTTCCTATGAGCTGCCATGGCTTCACCATGTTGAGAGTTGCTTCTTGACACCTGAAAATATCCTAAAGACAACAAGACCAGCTATTAACACCAATATACCTTCCCTAAAGACAGCTAGACCAATGCACAAGATGACAAGACCAAGATTATGGACATCAAGAACATCTCGAATGAGAATGAGATCGAGTTTATGACAACAAATCTAATATAAAGTGAAAAGGGAATGGAATTGGAATGAAGCTATATGGCGTACATGTTTTGGGGATTGTAGAAAATCTCTAACACAACTACCATGTAGAAGTTATATTAGTGGACTCAATCCGATTATGTAATGTACTAAAACAAGATACTGAATCCTTCTACAATATTTGTGGAATATAAATCACGATCGCTCAATCACATGCAAGTAAGAGAAATAAGTAAATCAATATACAACACCAAATATTCCTTGGGAAAGAAACTGCTCAAAACCCCTCCATCTTTATTGTATAATCAACCAAGGAATCATGAAACAATACAATGTATTTGTGCTCACCACAACCTCATACACTCTACCAATTGCTTCACACTGATCTAGGAAAAATTGGACAAACAAATAACCAATTATCAACCTACCCTTAGCCTACCCTGCTTATGCAATCCCTAGAGAATTAAACCCCTATTAAATAGGATATTCATCCTTCCTTGATTGCACAATTCATCATGGGCTTCTTGTTGTTTTGTAACGGCATATGGGTAGTTTGCTAAAAATACCACTGATAGTTTACTTGCCTTGAACCTTTGTCTCAACTAGGTCTCCACGAGAATTAGCATGCATGAAACTATAAATAGTGAATCATGAGTTACTTCGTAGATCACTACTAGTGAATTAAATCTATTTTAATTCACTTGATCTTCCACTAGCTCATCAAACAGCTAGAACTATTTAAATTGATTTTAACTCAATTAATGTGAGTTAACTGATCCTACTCACACTACATTAGTGCTACAACTGCAACTGGACCCTGTTAATAATATAATCACTCTACATATCTTTCCTTTGACCCTCAACTCGAAATTCATGAGCTAACTAAGTGACCATGTTAATAATATAATCACTCTACATGTCTTTCCTTTGACCCTCAACTCGAAATTCATGAGCTAACTAAGTATATCACACTTAGTTAACTATTACAAGTTGCTATGAGATAAGATTAGAATTAATTTTCCAATTTATTTAAAAATTGGTTGCACGCTAATGTGTTGCTAGGATCCATCACTGTGTGACTTGTGATCCCACACCAGCATGTGTGTTGTTTCTGGATGCCAATTTCATTGTTTCTTATTTCAAATTTCAACACTCCCTCTCAACAAGAAAGAAATCAATATGTCTCGATCCAGTACCTTTGGAATGTTATGCATGCAACACTGCTCTAGTGTTGTTCACACATGCAAATCTCCTGAAACTGAATAGCCTCCAAACAACTAAATCAGTATAATGCATTTGTAATCAAAGTCTTCTAACTATTGCTAGCTAATGCACATGTCTACTGGACTCTTTGCGTTGCTGACATCTACATCCATGCACTCTACACTGCTACCAAAACTGATTTGCGCTCTAGTATCTGACACCTGTCACTCTGATTTTTATCTTCCTGACATCTAACTGAATCAATCTAACTAATCCTTCCTTCTACTATTGTACTATGGTCTCCTCGTAGCTAGGTTTTATCCATGAGACACACCATCTCAATGGACCCTGCCCAAATTTATTCTTAGGATTAATTCTGCACATCACCCCACCTCACACCTGGAGGTATAGCTGCATGTACTCCCTTTGCCCATCTGGCCTGAAATTTCCTCCTCTTAGAGGTCTCTTTTTGCTTCACCTTGTAGAACCACCTTGATCCAACCACTGACTTCCCCACTGGTCTTGGGACCACTTTCCATGCACTGTTTCTGATAATGGAGTCATACTCCTCAACCATGGCATCAACCCATGTTGGTTGTTGCAATGATTCCTCAAAAGAGAATGGTTTTGTCACAATACGCTCGCTCATAAGAGCCATGTATCCAATATACCTATCTAGGGACCTTCTTTTCCTGTGATGTGATGTAGGTTCTCCTACATGCTCTATCGCATCTAGCATCAATCTGTTAGCCTCTCCGGTGCACTTCCTACCATTTCTGGTGGATGGCTCTACATGAGTGGTTTCTGCCACTCCATGATCCTCATCTTGTGGTTGCTTCACATCCTGAGGTTCATCCTTTGGAACTAATAGTTCCTCATCTGCATGTAATTTAATCACCCTCTCAAGGGACAATCGCATGACTTTCTCCTCATCAAATGTAACATCTCTCTTGACAACTGTCATCTTGTTAGCTGGAAAATACACCCGATAGTTGTGGGGAGTATCAGTGTACCCCAAAAATATCCCAACCTCTATTGTTGGTTCTAGATTCTTCCTGGCATCTTTGTTCACATGGAAATAAATAGATGAGCAAAAAATTTTAAAATATGAAACATCTAATTTCTTACCTGAAAAATCCTCCTTTGGTGTACTCATGCCAAGTATCCGATGAGGACTCTGGTTCTGCACAAATAATGTTGTGTTGCATGCCTCTACCCACAAATGCAACGGTAGGCCTTGATCATGTAGCATAGCTCGTGTTGCTCACACAATTGATCTGTTCTTTCTTTCTGCAACCCCATTATGTTATGGGTTATGAGGTGGAATAATTTCTCTCTGAAATCCTTCTCTGCCACAAAAGTTATTGAATTCATTAGAGATATACTCACCACCATTGTCACTCCTTAGAGCCTTCACCTTCTTCCCTATATCATTCTCTACTAGTGATTTGAACTCACAAAATTTGGAGAACACATGATCTTTCTTCTGCAGAAAGAAGATCCAACTCTTTCTAGAATACCCGTGCTTTGTTGTGGAAGGCATAGAGAATGGTCCACACACGCTTGAGTGAACTCTCTCAAGGATTTCTGCTACTCGGTTCTCCTTCTCATGAAAGGTGGCCTTAGTATACTTCCCCATGGTACATCCATTGCATGTGTTTATCTGCGTAAGAGTACCCTTTGGAAGACTTGTAGAAATATGCTGCATGATCCTCAAAGCACTATGGTGTAGATGGCCAAATCTCGAGTGCCATAACTCACATGTATCTCGTCTCACCAACTTCCCTGCTTTATTTCTCAATGTTGCGCAACCATCTACATCAAGTTTGTAGAGGTTCTTCACACGAACCCCAATCCTCTTTACCTATGTTGTGGCTTTGTGATGAAGGAATGTATTTACTTCACTGGAAACCACATCATATCCAAGATCCTCCAACATAGCAACTGAAACTAAATTTTTTTTCAAGCCTGGTAGATGGATGACATCTTTTAATAAGAAAGGTTTAACTGACTATCTCTAGAAAGTAACTGTACCAATCCTGGTAGCGCTATACCTCCTCTCATCACCCATCTCTATGTGCATCCGAAGATCCTTATCCCCCAAGCTACTAAAGAGTTCTTTGTTTCCCGTCACGTGTAAAGATGCTCCACTATCCAAGTACCACATAGATACCATCATAATTGACACCATGCATGCGATGAGAGAGAAGTCCAACTAAAAATATGAGACCAAAGCTTCACTTGCTGCAGATCCTGGAGCCTTCTTGTTGTTCTTCTTCTTTTGTGGACTCTCCATTTTGATTTTCCCGAGCTTTTCCTTGAGTGCCAATTTTCTGTGGTCACTTCTGCTTTGAAATAGATCTGTCAAGGCCTTCCACATAGCATATGGAGTTTCCTTTCCATGGAGACTTGAGACAATGTGATCTCGAACTCCCTCTAAGAAGATCCTCCTCACCTTTTTTATCTTCTTCTGTCATGCATCAAGAAGTTGGGAATTTGCTACTGCGGGCTTGGGAATATTATTTTCTATGAATTCCTTCAACCCATTGTCCTCCAAAACTGCCTTCATCTTGTCCTTCCATGCAATATAATTTGAACTGCTCTCGAGTGCATATTCTAGTCTCAAGCCATTGAAAGACATCTTGATCCACTTATAGCTCCAAAGAAAGTACCTGCAAATTTGAATATTGTTCAACACAAACTCAATTTCTTCTCCACGATTGTGTTTCCTGGTGCTCTAATACCATGTAGAAAATCTCTAAGACAACTATAATACCATGTAGAAGTTATATCAATGGACTCAATCCGATCATGTAATGTACTAAAGAAAGATATTGAATCCTTCTACAATATTTGCAGAATATAAATCACGATTGCTCAATCACATGTAAGTAACAGAAAGAAGTAAATCTATACACAACACCAGATATTCCTAGGGAAAGAAACTGATCAAAAACCCTCCATATTTATTGTATAATCAACCAAGGAATCATGAAACAATACAATGTATTTATGCTCACCACAACCTTATACACTCTACCAATTGCTTCACACTGATCTAGGAAAAATTGGACAAACACATATCCAATTATCAACTTACTCTCAAACTACCCTGCTTGCGAATTCCCTAGAGAATTTCCTGTGGTTTTATAGCTGCATCTGGGTAGTTTTCTAAAAATACAACTGACATTTTACTTGTCTTGAACCTTTGTCTCAACTGGGTCTCCACTAGAATTAGCATGCATGCAACTATAAATATTGAATCATCAGTTACTTGGTAGATCACTGCTGATGAATTAAATCTATTTTAATTCACTTGATCTTCCACTATCTCATCAAACAGTTAGAACTAGTTAAATTGATTTTAACTCAATTAATGTGAATTAACTAATCTCACTCACAGTACATTAGTGCTACAACTGCAACTAGACCCTATTAATAATATAATCACTATACATGCCTATCCTTTGACACTCAACTCGAAATTATTAAGCTAACTAAGTCTATCACACTTAGTTGACTATTACAAGTTGTTATGAGATAAGATTACAATTAATTTTCAAATTTATTTCAAAATTGGTTGCACACTAACGTGTCGCTAGGATCCATCATTGTGCGACCTGTAATCCCACACCAGTGTGTGTGTTGTTTATGGATGTCAATTTCACTGTTTTTTGTTGCAAATTTCAACAGGGATGAAAAATAAAGACAAATTACATGTAATCATAACCCATATGACTCTGACCACAACTGTTTTAAAAAATTTGCACCATTACAATACCGTTACCAGGGCAACAAACTTCCATAGTAGGAAAAGTGTTTGAAGAGACAAATTTGCTACGGAAGTGTCAGGAACTTCCATAGAAAACCCTCCACTTTGTTAATTGAATTTTCTACGGATTTGTAAAATTCTCAAAATGCCAATTATGACCAGATAAGCCCGAGAGAAATGGAATATTTGATTTTCACATTTATGTTAACACACCACTAAAACTCATAATGACCCTACAAACTGACTTTATGACTCTTGTACATGTGATTCTTTTTTAATAAAACTCAAAATCCTAACTAAATTAACTAAATTGACTTAAAGACAAAAACAAAGTGTTATCATGGATAACATGTTCATTGTTGGTAGTCGGTGGCTGTTGAGCAACAACCTTCTTCCTATTCCTACCCTACATGGCACTCTTGATCTTGCATCACGGCTTCAATTTATGGGATTTGTTTAATATTCAATTTTTTTAAAGATGTCTGCCATAGCTAGGTTTTCTGCCATCTATATAACTTCTTCCCTATATATTTTCAATGGTAATTGGGTGTGAGATGGGTACAAGCTTCCCATTTGAAATGCTACCATTTCACACGTCTATATGTTGCTGGAGTCGTTAATGAGTTTATCCCAAGATCATTTCTACACAAAGTATCCTTTGTTAGCCCCACGTTAGCCCTTTGTTCAAACTACCATGCATGGAAATTTTTTGGCCTATAATTTCAGGTGAGCCTTATTTCCCAGTCCATCGGCCCATAAATGCGCCAAGGCAGGAAATGGTCACCGTAGGATGATGTATAGCTTTAATCTTACGGTGGACATTTCCTGCCTTGGTGCATTTATGGGCCAATGGACTATGAAATAAGGCTCGCCTATAATTTCATCTGCACCACAAACAGGCCTTTTCCTAGCCTATGCTATCAAAATTTTGTACTATCTATTATTCTATGGTAGTGCTATAAGTTAGTTGATGACAATTTTAGGAATACGAGCCTTTTCCTAGCATATGCTATCAAGATTTTGTACTATCTATTATTCAATGGTAGTACTATAAGTTATTTGATGCCAATTTTAGGAATTCTAGGCTTAAAGCAGTTTTGAGGTTGCCAGAAAACTTCAAAATGTACTGTGAAATTTGAAGCAAGTTGGAAAAGATTAATTACTTTTCTGAAACTCTGAACTTTTGTTTGGATGAGTTTTGGAAGTCGCTCGGTTTAATAGGTGCAATTTAATTTTGTGTTTTCTTTTAGTTTTGAGATTTTATGATTTTAACTAGAAAAATAACGACACTATAGAGAAATGGAAAAAAAAATTGACATATTTGGCCGCTTGTAAAACTGCTGAAAGTTGAAATCAAATTTTGCTTTGTCATTTTATTTTTTTGTTTTGGGGTTTGTAACTAGAAAGAATATTAATGCTCTAAAAAAACTACCAATGGAAAGAACACTCATACATTTTACTTTTTAGCTTTTGAATCCATAATCAAAACTAGTACAATACAAAACTAAATGCCTAAGTTTTTATTTGGAGCAAGTATGGAACAAGTAAGATGTTTGAGCAAATATTTATTAAAATATTTCATTTAATAATATCAAGTAATCATAAAAGAACAAAGATAATAAATGTATCAAAAACTATAACCATTTTTTTTGCCTAAATGCAATTATGACAGGATATATGCATTTTTTGTTCTTTGTTATATTTTACTTCAATTTAACTATAAATTAAGTTGCAAGTACTAGCTACTATGTAGCACTTGTTGATTTATAGTTTTCAATAAAGTTTTCATATTTACAATATGAGAGTGTAAAATTGTGTTTTGTTATTAGTAAAAGTGTAAAGTAGAGAGAAAATTGTTTGAAAGTAAACCTATTAACTTTAAATAAATTTGGGAAGGTGCAAAGCCTTTATTATTATAAATATTAATTTTCTAAAAGATCATGATATATATTAAAATATATGTTTAAAATGATTATTATAATATGTTTAAAATATAATGTTTATGAGAAAATAAAGACAACCAAACAAAATTATTACAAAGGTTTTATAATAAAGTGATTTTATAATACTTTATAATGTGTGGGTGTAGTGTAAGATTTTCAATTTATTTGCAGTAGTAAAAAATTTCTTACTGGTTAGATGTTGAAAAATTGTAATTTGGTAAGAGGGGAAGAAATATCTTACCATTAGAGTATCGATTATCTTTTGGATAGACTTTTAAGTGTTTATTAATGTTGATTGGAATCTTTTTTTGACATGACTTATTGTTAGAAACTTACTTATAGATGCAAAACCTAATGAATGTATATATCCACGATGACATATGATAAGTCATCTTAATTTCATACAATGGTTTATATGATAGTGTATTGATGCTTTAGTATCAATGATAGAATATGGTATTTTGGACTCACTATCCCCTTGTGTTTTTTTCCATTAATGATTGAGTATGATAAAACTATATACCTATAAGATTTTTTGGATGATGATAAACATTTACATTTCTTAATTGAAAAATAAAACAAGACTATGAAGCATTGGTAACAAATGGATTATGCTTAACATGATTAGAACTTAATGGTTTGGTTAGGAGCGACATATATAATTTTGTATAACATACTTATCGAGGTTTCGATGATAGGGATATCAATGATAATATTTCATATTCTTGATAATGGCTAAGTAGTTGTGATAACCCTTGATAACAATTAATATGATTTATTACATTATGATGTGATTCGCCCTCATATGATGCTTTCATATTTGGATGCCCTGTTAGAAATATATTTCATTACGATTATGTTGCAATTCCTTACTAGGAAGATGTTTCATGTTATCTCTATACATGTGTTAGATACCTTGCTATTGGATTGATTTCATATTATGATTGGTCATTTGTATATGCTTTAAATATCTTGCCATTAAAGTGATTTCATATTATGATCGGTGATGTGTACATGTGAGTGGATATATTGCTACGATTGCGTACTATGATTGGATACCTTATGATTACTGCTATTATTTTATATCTTGATATGATTCAATATCTTTTTATGATCAGATATCTTACTATGATTGATTAGATACCTTATTATGATTGATTCGATGTCTTTTCTATGATATGGTTTAGGATGTATGCAAATGTTCGATGACTTAATATGATGTACACCTATATTGCGTACATTTCTTCCATTTAATGTGGTTTTGTTTTGGCCACAGCAACTCCATACTTTTTAAACTTATTGTGGTGACCCTGTATGTAAATTTTGGTCACATCATTCCTTGAAAGCTTTGATTTTGTTAATTTTATGAGATTTTCATTTTTCTCAGATTTACATTCTGACCATTTCATCGTCTGCTTTCCAATGGTTCAAGTTTCATCTCATTTTGACTTATGGTTTGGAAAATATCTTTAGTCAAATTTTGATTGAATTTCACCACCTGTTTTATTTATTTTATAAATTAAAATATATAAAATATATAAATATTATTATTTATCTAATTTAAATTAATTAAATTAATTATAATTTATTTAATTAATAGGTAAATATTATAATTTTATTAATTATTAAATTAATTCAATTTATATATATATATATATATATATATATATATATATATATATATATATATATATATATATAATCCCAGCTCCCTAGAAGTGTCAAATGAACTGCATTTTCGGAGCCCCTAAGAGATTTCTTTATTACTTACCATTATGTCATCATATATATTGTTTGTATTAACTAAATTTAATTTTTTTTTTAATGTTCAGTTTATTTTAAGTTTTTATTATTTAATTTTGTTTTGGTATATATTATTTTAATTTTAATTTTTTTATTAAAAAAAATTGTGCATTTTCCAACATCATGTTTATTTTGGAATTTAATTTTTGGAGAGCTCTAACTTGAGTTTTATTAAGCCAAATGAGCTCCAGACTAGCTCGTTTGAAAACTAAAATCATTAAAAAATATTTTGAGAGTGATTGCATGCATGTATTTGGTAATTTAATATACTTAAAGTTTAGCATAAGTTGGAGCTTCAAATTTACAATAAAAATGTGTTTCCTAAATTTGCTTTGAATAGTAAAGTTTAGCAGAAGTTTGAGCTTCGAATTTACAATAAAAATGTGTTTTCTAAATTTGTTTTGAAAATTTTCATTGGACCAAAACCTATGACTGTTGCAAATTCATTGGAGTCTACTCTCTTTTACCGAAGAAATCTCCACAAAGAGAAATGGAAAGCACAAATCCCTTTTTATTTTATTTTTTAATTTCAATTTAAATGGAAAATTTGTTGTGACAGTTATGCATTTCAAATTTGGTGTTTGAATTTAATTGGTTTTTAATGATAAATTTTATAGGAATTTTGCAGAGCTAGTGGAAGAGGATCAAGCCCAAGAAATTTGGAGCAATAGAATGAGAGCAACAAAGAAAAAATGAGAGGATTTGCAGCTCCAAAATTGATGGATCTAAACTTCTTTAAACAACTATCTTTTTTGGAATTTCAAAAATAAAAAAATTGAACAATGAAGAGGCGGTTCTAGATCTAAAAATTTAGAGGAAATTCTCTGCAAAAAGAGGACTTTTTGCACTACTATAGGGAGCATAATTGTAGAGAATTGGCTAGTTTGAACTAGATACAAAAAGATGAATTACAACTCAAAAAATTTCATGTTATCATGATTTTTTTTAGAAATTATGTGCTCATAAAGCTTTTATTAGATCTACAATTTTTTTATTTGAAATAAAAAACTTGAAAGTCTATTAAAAATTTGCAAGCAAGTTTGTCTTGTGGGAAATTGATCAAGTTGCAAAAGAACATAAATTTTAGTGTTTTTAAAACATAGTTTCTAGAAATAAAATAGAGAAATATGAACCATGAAAATCAACACAAAAAAAAAAATTTGATAACTGAGTTCAACCCTCCTATGCTACATCTCCAGGTCCAACTTCCAATGTTTGGCCTCTTCAATTATATGCTCAAATCTGAATTACATCACATTACAGTGCTCAAAATGCAAAAATAGTCTGGCCAATGGATTCAGAATGTTTAAAAAACCCTATATACGCTCTTATTGAGTTCAAAATGGTTAAAAATTGAGTAAGATATGCCTCCTTCAACAAATATGCAATTCTGGCTAATCATCATATGGATTCTTCCTTTCCTCCAACTGCCAAGTGAAGATTTCACTTGACACCGATGAAATTCCCACCATAAATAGGGAAATTTGTCACCTCCTTAACCGCTTCAATATCCCTTAAGCGTCGGTCAAGGTCACATGTGACACCATGTGGCCGAGGGTCAGGCTAATTTCTTACCCCTGCCACTCTGCTCCCTCCTGTCTCAGCCTATGGTTACATTATAGTTCATGGGACTGGGGGCTGGCATGGGCTAAGTGCCACCCGGTCCACTCCCTCCACCATGGTATTGGTTGTATGATGCTAATAGAACTAGGGCAAGGGCTTAACTACCCCTGCCCCCTCTGGTAAATCCTCTGCATAGTCATATGGGCACCGATAAACCAGGGGCTAGGGCCAAGTGCCCCACCCCCTCCTACCAACGTGCTGACTATTATAAATGAAATATAACCAGGGTCATATATTGGTTAATAAATAATGGTGTATCCCAACGATAGAGCATGGATTTGTGTTGTGTAAATTTGAGGGGTCAAACTGTGCCGAGGCCATTCGACACTATTTCAAAATTTTGGCCTCTCTCGGAGTGCCACATGGTGCCCTAGGATTAGGTCACTCTGTGATTGGTCCTTCATAAAACCTTCAACCAATCACAATGCGCCACCCATACTTGTACGATACTACCATGTGGTGGCATTGGATTAGCCTATACCGCTCACTGTGCATCAAAAGTCAGATGTTGATGTCAACGTACGGTCTGCCTAATCAACAACATAGTCAACCCCGCTGCTCAAGTTTTTAGTTGTTTAGCCAAAACTTTAGAACATCATAACTTGAGTATATGATATCTGTTTGAGGCAATTCAAGTGGTGTTGGATTCAGGATGATGAGCACTATGATCTATTGCTAGTTTTGAGTTATTTTGAGAACTGTTAACTTTGAGAATTTTTTTTTTTTATCCCCTAGATCATTCCTCCCCACTGGAAGCTTTTGGACCAAAAAAAGGTTATTTTTAGTCAAGAAGTAGGTGAGGGTACAACTCCCTCACCCTTCCTATCTCAATCCACTTGGCTCTTGGTTTAGTTTCCTTGAGCCCCACATGAAGGTACTCCACATTGCCTTTGTGTGAAGTCCTTATCCTCCTGTCAAGAATAATATCTTGTTGCAATTATTTTAAGTATTCAGGAGATAAATATTCTATTTTTGGAATCTAAACATTCGATCCTTGATCTTTAATCATAGGAGGATCATATAATCTTAATTTTTCCACATTTAGAATAACATAAATTTGCAAGTATGGTGGTAAATCTAATCATAAGGTGTTATTAACAATCTTCTCCAAGTTTTTAAAAAGGCCATATATGATTGGTTTGAGTTTTTTACCTTATCCTTGGAGCCTTTCATTGCTGATATAAATCCAA
Organism: Pinus albicaulis; assembly: GCA_034641835.2. Taxonomy (NCBI): domain Eukaryota; kingdom Viridiplantae; phylum Streptophyta; class Pinopsida; order Pinales; family Pinaceae; genus Pinus; species Pinus albicaulis. The sequence goes on from CM076579.1 coordinate 678,035,900, forward strand.
GGTTGATCTCCCACCTAGAATTTGTTGTCAACACGATGCTTACCATGTCTTTCCTTGTACTTAGTGTGACTCTTCTCAAAATGTTCTTGTACCATATGATTCAACAAATGAATCTGTTCCATGAAGTGCTTGGCCTTATCTATATCACAGTTTCCATCCATCACAACATATTTCCCAGAGATAAAATCTAAGGGAGATTTTGGTAAGTATCCCAAACATTGATCTGGGTCCGTCAGCTACCGGATTTACCCATGATATTTTACTTATGTGATGTTGTTAGAATTGAATTTTAAAAGAGCATAAAAGAACACATGTGCATGTTGTAAATAAGGGAAACAAGACAGCCATCAAAAACATAAAAACATGAGACGTTGATAATGGAGTTCACCCAGTGTGGCCTACGTCTTCGGGCCTGATGTCAAAATGGGGTAGGCTGCTTCATATAGTGCTAGAAATTGGAAGATGTACATGGATGATGTTCATAAAAGGATGTGGCCTCAACATGAGTGTCTTTTCTCTCCACGAGACGTTCCGTTACAAGAACTCTCACTCACAATTGACCTCCTATCAACATGACATAATCTCACATGAAGCAAAACAAGATCCCACACACACAACAAGCAAGGATCTAGAAATCATAATACATCTCACAGCAGAAATAGGTACATGATCAAATTTCATATACCTCAACCCCTGAAGTTGGTTGAAGAAGCGGATTCTCTGCTACTGACTCTGACAGTACTGTCAAACCCGTGGCATTGAGGTGCATAGAATTGATTGCCCACACTTGAGAATTGGACATCGTCACTCCAATCTGTAAAATGGATCAGAAATGGGGAGCTTTGCTACTAAAACAGACATCCCCATTGAGCTCCTGTCACCGAGATGTGTAAAATCAACATAAAGTTTCTCAAAAATGGACTCCAGTAATTTTTGGGTCTCAATGAATATTTTGATTCCCCCAAGATTCCCTAAGATTTTGTTTTGTAGGGAGTCTACAAATATGCTGCTCATATTCCTATTATGGCTTTACCATCGCGTTCCTTGTGAAATTCTAGTTAAAATCACTGTAAACTTCATATCATTCTGATAAAATGAAATTTACCTCCACATGGAATCTTTCAGGCCTCAAGGAATCTTCTCTACAAAAATTCTCTGCCTTGAAAAGTGTGCCCGCACATGGTTCCTCCTTGGCTTGGTTCACAGTTCCACGCTTGCAGTTAAAATATCATTATTTTTCCCTATGCGATCCACCATTCGGTCCGCTCTTGCCCTCCGTGCAAATGAATTTCGGGTTCTTATATGATTTGGTGGGTGGCTTTACAGAGCGTGCCCACGTGGCACAATGGAAAATGAGGTAGATGGTTTGAGAGGGGTCAGAGGATCAAATAATTCCCCTCTCATAATAGCCGCATATGTTTTAATTTGGGTGGAATGTAGTTATTTGTTTTAACAAATATTTAATATTTGGAGCGCGTTTGAACTTTTATTGTTGTGGTGGTTTGAACATTGGTTGTAATTTTTGTTGTTTGGTTGGTTTTATATGGTATTTTTATTATGTTTTTTTATCGTTCCATCGACGGACTGGCCGAATTTTAAGTCATGTGGGTTCTACACACACTAGAACCCTTACCTCCAGTGGTAATAACATAGTTATGGTGGGTGGGGTCCACTTCACACGGTCCTGACCCAAACCTCTTTAAACATATCTTGATATATATGAACCGTATTCATGGCCGGAGGGTGCAGCGGGGGTCATGGCCCGCCGCCCCATAATTTCATTTTCTTATATAATATGATTGCGGAGGGGTCAGCGGGTTTTGGCCGCTCGTCGACCCCTATTTTTTATATATTTTTGTTTTTATAATAATAATGGGCTTTTTGGTTATAACGAAAATAAGGGTTATTGGGAAAATTAACGAGGCCACAATTTCGCCTATTTTCGAGAGCCAAGTTCCCTGGCGGTTGACGGTGAATTTGTGGGACACTTAAACCTAGCCCACTGCCCAAATTTGACCAAAACGTTGACTCACTCTAACTTCTCGATATGGACTCATATTGGAGATCTGTTCGCACCGTTGGAATCAAGGTGACGAATACTTGAATCTGAACCTGGGTTGAGAGCAATCCGACCACTTTGAATTTTGAACATTTCTAAGCCCTCTTGATCTCTTGAGGGTGTCTGGAGCCACTTAGATCAATCCTTCCCACTGAGGATATTTTGGTCCACCACAAGCATGAACATAATCTGCAGCTTCTTCGTACCTTCTCTAAACCACACGTGTCCTAAGAGGTCAACCTTCATTCTCCTTCACCTTTGTCCTTCAGAGTCATATGCGATGATCAGACACATGCATCTTCTACAAACCTGTAGTATAATATTTTGGAAATTACATGCTTAACTAAGTGACCAATCTATGACCCAAGAATCCCATACTTGCCACTACTTTGTAACACATACTCGATGGCCAAGCTTACATCAAATGGAATCTATACCTCAACTATCTATACAAGGCCAAAAAATCATTGTTGCTTCATAAGTGATGGAAAACACATCATCACTTTTACATTTTAAATTGCAACATATGATTTACAAAGTAAGGCCAGACACACTACCAAACTAAAAAAACCATTTCTCACTTATCAAAGTGAATGGGTCATTTCTCTGTTGCACTTTTGCTTGTCGAACAGTTGTTTCAACTGGTTCCTGTACTGACACTTTGTCCTTAAGGTGCTACTTTGGATGGAGCCTCCAACACGTGGCTCTTTGATGTCCACTTCTGTCGCAATAAATGCAATGAGTCTTCATCCTCCAGACCTACTTTACCTTCTTATTTTTCTGCGATGGAGAAGGCCTTTCACACCTCATCTTCTTTTGTGATGCCATTCTTTTCCAACACTCAGCAAATACATGGTTATGTAATCCACAATAACTACATGTTTTCTGATTCCATGTTCTATGTTCATTGTTAGTGACATGCTTGTAATAAAAATGAACACTAGAATATTGAGACTTGTTATATCTTTCTCAGTTGTCTCTGGTGCAATCATGGTGATGCCTCAACTCTTTCACTGCCATGTACGGTGTCATAGGACGATGGTGAAGTGTTCCCATCATTCTCTTTCCCCAATGGTTTCAACCATGAATTGGAAGCTTCTGACACCTTCAAGCATTGTCCTTCAGTGTATCCAAAACCTGTGAATTGAGGTCTCTGCATGACCTCCAATGGCTGAATCATACCTTGTCCGTTAACGCCAATTCCTCCTCCTTTGTATCCCATCTTGGTGAGGAGTCTCATGCCAGTTCCCGTAATGGGTATCTCCACTTTTCCCACAGAAATGATAGCATGTGAAGATGAAACTGAAGAAACATCAACATTGTTTACCTCAGATGTTTATTCAGAAACAGGCGATGGTGGATTCTTTAAGCCTTCGTTGTGCTTCAACTCCTCTGATTCCTCTTCTGCGGCTCATAGTTGAAGTTGATGTCTATGCTTATCCTCTCTCTCTTCTTGTAGAAGCCTTCTTAATTCATCATCCTTTGCTTGAAGGATCTGGTCGTTGCACTTCAGTTTTTCCAAGGCTTCCTCTACGGCTTGTAACTGAATTTGCACTCTATTCTTATCCTCTTTCTCCTCTCGTAGAAGCACTTTCAATTTAGTGTTATCTACTTGAAGTATATGTTTTATCTCCTCATTCGAATGATGAGAAGACAGTGATGAATATGTGGATGAAGCATCGCTTTCTACTTCTTCTTTCTCCCATCTTTCATAAGCTTCATACATCATGTCCACCATTTTTGACATCCTAAGCATGTCCTCGTACATGTCTTTGTCTCCCTCCATTGTTACACGTTCAATCATTGTTGACGCTCACAATTCTCATAAGCAAGAAGACTGCTCTGATACCACTTGATCTGGGCCCGTCAGCTACCGAATTTACCCATGATCTTTTACTTCTGTGATGTTGTTAGAATTTCATTTTAAAATATCATAAAAGAACACATGTTCATGTTGTAATTAAGGGAAAGAATACAACCATCAACAACATAAAAACATGAGACGTTGGTAATGGAGTTCACCCAGTGTGGGCTACGTCTCCGGGGCCAGTGTCAAAATGGGTAGGTAGCTTCATATAGTGCTAGAAATGGGAAGATGCACATGGATGATGTTCATACAAGGATTTTCCCTTAACATGAGTGGATTGTCTCTTCACAAGATGTTCCACTACAGGAACTCTTACTCACAATGGACCTCCTATCAGCATGACATAATCTCACATGAAGAAAAACAAGATCTTGTGCACGCATCAAGCAAGGATCTAGAAATCATAATACATCTCACAGAAAAAAAAGGTACATGATCAAACTGCATATACCTCAACCCTTAAAGTTGGTTGAAGAAGCGAATGCTCAGCTACTGAATCTGGCTGTACCATCTAACTCATGGCGTCGAGGTGCATAAAATCGACTACCCACACTTGAGAGTTAGACATCGTCATTCCAATCTGGAAAATGGTCGAGAAATTGGGAGCTTTGCTTCTGAAAGAGACATCGCCATTCAGCTCCTCTCGTTGAGAGATGTAAAATCGACATAAATTTTGTCGAAAATGGACTCGAGCAAGTTTTGGGCCTCAAGGAATCTTTTGATTCCCCCAAGATTCCCTAAGATTATGTTCTGCGGGGAATCTGTAAATCTACTGCTCAAATGGACATTCTGGATTTACCATCGTGTTCCCTACAAAATTATGGTTAAAATGACTATAAAATTCATATCATTCTGACAAAATGAAATTGACCTCCCCATGGAATCTTTCAAGCATCAAGGAATCTTCTCTGCAAAAATTATCTCCCTCAGAAAGCGTGCCCGCACATTGTTCCGCCTTGGCTCGGTTCGCAGTTTCACACTTGAAATTAAAATATCATTATTTTCCCCTCTGTGCTCCACCGTTTGGTCCACTCTTGCCCCTCCATGCAAGTGAATTTCGGGTTCGTATATGACTTGGTGGGCATCTTATACAAAGCGCGCCTACCTGGCGCAATGGAAAACGAGGTAGATTGTTGGAGAGGGGTTGAGGGATCAAATCATGCCCCTCTCATAATAGCCGCATATGTTTTAATTTGGGTTGAATGTAGTTATTTGTTTTAACAAATATTTAATATTTGGAGCACGTTTGAACTTTTATTGGCACGGTGATTTGAACGTTGGTTGTAATTTTTGTTGTTTGGTTGGTTTTATATTGTATGATTATTGCATTTTTCATGGTTCCTCTGGCAGACTAGCTAGTTGTTAAGCCGTGCGGGTTCGACACCTGCCAAAACCGTTACCTCCGGTGGCAATAACACAGTTATAGTGGGTGGGGTCTGCTCCATGCAGCCCTCACCTGACCCTCTTTAACCATATCTTGATATATATGAATCATTACCATGGGTGGAGGGTGCGGTGGGGGTCATGGATCGCCACCCCATAATTTCATTTTTTGATATAATATGATTGCGGAGGGGTCAGCGGGGTTTGGCCACCCGTCGACCCCTATTTTTTATATATTTTTGTTTTTATAATAATAATGATATTTTTTGGTTCTAACGAAAATAAGGGTTATTGGGAAAATTGACGAGAACACAATTTTGCCCATTTTCGGGAGCCAATTTCCCTGTTGGTTGATGGTGAATTTGTGGGACACTTAAACTTGGCCCACTGCCCAACTTTGACCAAAAATTTGACTCGCTCTAACTTCTCCATACAGGATTGGATTGGAGATCCGTTCACACCATTGGAATCAGGGCGACGAGTAATTAAATATGAACCTAGTATGAGAGCAATCCAACCACTTTAAATTTTGACCATTTCTAAGCCCTCTTGATCTCCTGAGGGTGTCTAGAGCCACCTGGATAAAATGCTTCAAATGGAGATGTCTGAGTCGAAGAATGCTTGGATATTTTGTATGCATATTAAATGTAATGTACGTGTTCATCTGAAAGCTTAGGATTCTTTTTGCAGTATCCAAAAAGGATATGTACTATTTTTCTGTTCACCATTTATGTTTGGCCATCAGTTTGTGGATGAAATTTTTTTATCTTGTTTAACTTGGTGTCCACAAGTTCCCATAAACTTGACCAAATTTCTTGAAAAATCGAGAATCTTGATTAGAAATAATAGAAGTGGGTAACCCAAAATGCACCCATACATTTTGGAAGAACATCTATGCAGTATGTTTAGTTGTAACCTGCTTCTTACAAGGCATCAAAACACACATTTTGCTGGAACGATCCAAAACAACATAAATATAATCATGACATTTTCTAGACATAAGTATTCCTCCTACAAAATCCATAGAAATACTTTCCCAAGGATGAGAAGGAATAGGAAGTGAAGTATACAAAACCAACTTTCTATTGTTAGGCTTTCTAATTTCACACATAGAACATCCTCCTACATATCTTGACACACTTTCATTCATATGAGGCCAATAACAATATCTTTGTAACTAGGCAACTATTTTTCCTACCCCAAAATGGAAAACAATAAGAGAAGTATGAGCTTCCCTTATGATGTTGACTCTTTCACCCTGTGGAGTACATAAATTTCCAAGATGATACACCAATTTATCATGAACATGATAATCTAACTCTTCAACATGATTGGCTTGACACAAAGTTGCATAAACATCTTTGAAATCTTCATCTTTAGCATATTGTTCAACATATATCTCATGCATGATTGAATTATGCTTAAAAATTATAGATGCACTAACAATAGGCCTTGATAACATATCAACAAATTTGTTGTAAATACCTTTCTTATACCTGATTACCAAATGGAATTGTTGTAGAAACCCCATCCACTTGAAATTTCGAGATTTTTGTTTCTTGGCTTGCGATTGTAAATATTGAAAAGGTTGATGTTCAGTATGAAAAATTGTTTCCTTACCCATCAAATAATGCTTCCATTTCTTCAATATTTATACCAAATCATACAACTCTTTGTCATAAGTTGGATAGTTAATTACTACATTGGTAAAGGTTTTAGAATGATAACAAATAGGCTTACCATGTTGCATCAAAACTTTTCCCATGGCATAATCACTTGCATAAATTTGAATCTCAAATGGATGCTTAAGATATGGAAGTGCAAGGACTGTTATTGTACTGATTTTCTCTTTCAATGTATCAAAGCACTTCTTCTACTTGCCTCCCCACTGAAAGACGTATTTCACACTTTTCAAAGCATGTAGTGGGGCTGCAAAAAATGAGAAGTTACCAATAAACATACTCCAATATTGGGTTGCTCCCAAAAATCTCCTAACATGTGTTACATTATTGGGTTTAGGCCAATTCACAATGACTTCAACCTTTGAGGGATCAATCTTCAATTCACCCCCTCAAACAATATGACCCAAATAAACTAAAGAGGTTTTCCAAAATTCACACTTAGACATATTCAAATACAATTTATCTTTCTTTAAGACATTTAAAACTTGCTTAACATGCTTGATATTCTCTTCATGAGTCTTAGTGAAAATCATAATATCATCTACGTAGACTATGACAAAATCATCAAGGAATGCTCTCAACACATAATTCATAACTCTCATGAATGTTGCAGGTGCATAACAAAACCCAAATGGCGTAACTAACCATTCAAAAAAACCTTGTCTTTTCTTTAAAGTAGTCTTCCAAATATCACCTTCAGCAATCCTGATATGATGATAACCACTTCTCATGTTCAACTTAGTGAAATAAACAACATCCTTCAATTGATCTAGAAAATCATCAATACGAGGAAGAGGATAACAACTCTTTACCGTGATTTTGTTCAAAGCTATTAAATCCACACACATTTTCCATGTATCATCCTTCCTTAGAACCAAAAAGATAGGGGACCCACAAGGATATGTACAAGGCCTAATGACCCCTTTGTCAAGAAGCTCTTGAATTTTATTCTTGATCTTTGCATTCTCCAAAAATCACATTCGATACATGCCAATGATTGGAAGAGCTGCATCCTGCCACTATTGAATCTCATGTTGGATTCCTCTTTTAGGAGGAAACCCTTCAGGTCCATGAAACATCTTATCATGTGATCTAGGTGTTGAAAATTTTAACTAGGCTGGTCTTCAAGTTGACTATAAAATTATGTATATATGTAAAGAAGAATTCAAAGATAATAAAATATATATTATTACTGTATTTTCTTCATGGGTTTCATGAGCATAATTTATTAAGTATATGGACTTCTTCTTGATGTCCTCTAGGGTTGAGTTAAGTCTCAGATCTAGTTTTCTTATATGCTCCTTATGGAAGAAGCTTACAATAACCCCCAATGAAACGATGAAAGTCAAGTGAAGAAAACACCTCTCCAATGATGAGATAAACCTTATCTATTCGGCCTAATTCACAGCTGCATGGTCGGCCTGCTTGAAGGAATGTGCCCTATATATAAAGATGTGATATGTGGTCATTATGGATAACAAGTGATCTGATATCTCTGAGATAACAGTGCAGATATCTACAAGAAAGTTAGACGAATATCTACGATGAATTTAGTGCTAATATCCACAAGAATAACATGCGGATATCTACAAGGAGACAATGCGGATATATATAAGGAGATAGTGTAGACATTTACAAGGAGACAGTGCGATAAAAGAAGAGATTACAGTGTGGATAAGGGAAGGACACAATATGGATGAAGGAACGATGTAAGTGCATATAAATGACAGTATAAAATGCGGATTTGAAACAAAGGTACAGGAAGAGGATTGCGGATATCAAGAAGTAAAGGATTGCGATCATACTACGTTGGTATAAGTGAATGTCTCTAATGTAATACAACATTGGTATACACGAATGTATCAAGAAGGATTGCGGTCATACGGCAATGAAAAATGCGGAATTCTATATGGGTATAATACAAAAGTATATATGAATACAAGTAAGGGCTCCAGAACAAAAAAGGATGCGAATTGATAAGAAGGAAAAACTGCGGTCAATTCTGGAAAGATTGCAGTCAAACTATATCTAGTTAAAAGTCTAGAAGAAATATATAGTATGTGATAGAATGTGAAATCATCAGGACTAACATACAAGTGTAAGGGTTATGATGAATTATGAAGTGTAAAGTAAGGAAGGTAAATCTGTGATTTACCTTCCCACATTAAAAGTGTTACTCCTGCATAACATTTGTGTCCCGTGCATTTTGATAATTGACTTGATGAAAGATTAACTAAGAGAATACATAAGCAACAAAAGCAAGCTCACAAGTAATTATCAAGAAGAGAATTTGTATTTACCTTAAGCCCTCAAAATTCTCAACATGGTATCAGAGCTAAGGTCATGATCAAAGTCAGTTTTAAGTGAAGGACAGTATTCTCAGTTTGAAATATACTCTGTTTGCATTCAAACATATCAGTCAAATCAAGATCAATGAGCCAGTTTAGTCTTTGCTCACCATGAGGAGGATCTTAGTATACCTCCAGATGACAAGTTCAGACCTATTTCAGTGATTGGGTTCCTAGTTCTCTTGGACATCACAGAAGCTCGGACTAATTACAGTGAACCTCACATTAATCACAGAAGTGATTCGGATGACAATTACAGAGGCTCGGTGTTACCACTGTGACCAAAGTGACCACAATTTTTATGTTACATTTCAGTGCTATCACATGTATGTTTTGGTGCTCTTTCGATGGGAATATTTCGGTGCTACGACAGCAAAGGTTTTAGTGCAAACACAGAGATGAAGTCTCACCACTGTACCACAGTCTTAGTGAAATCTCAGTAAATAATTTTGATGCCATCTCAAGGAGAAGGTCTCGGTACTATCTCAGAAATAAGTGCTATATAAAATCTGTATTAATCTCAGCAAGTAGTTCAGTAATATTTTTCGGTGTATGTGAGTAAGATAAGTTCAATCAACTTCAGAGAAGGAGTTTCGGTGTAAATCATAGTCATAGTCATGACTTCTGATTTCAAAAGAAGGATTCTGAGTGATATGTATATACAGTGAAGCAGTACATTAAAGGATCTTGGAATAGCTGATCTACCAAAGATCTGAGGTATCTACAAATGATATAAGTATTCAGTTTTGAGGGAACTTGAATTCTCAAGCCTTGAAGACCTGAATTAACAGTCCAAGCACAAGGTACCAGTCCATGGAAATTTAATTAAACTTATAAGGAATTGATTTCTATTGGAAGCATTGTAGCATCCTAATCGAAGCATGGTAGGAGCTCCTGGTGAATCAGCTCCAGGAAAAACCTCTTTGAAAAACATTACTAATAGAAAGTAGTCATCAAGAGAAAGGGTCATCATGGAAACATATTTATGGGATGTGATGAAATATTGATGAAACAAGCCAAGGGAATGAAGCTCTTCATTCTTGAGAAATTGCTACAAGATGACTCAAGAGAAAACGGTATGAGGTATGTATATATTTATATGTTGACATTAGATGTTGTGATTTCATGGTTGTAGGTAATGGACTTCTGTACTTAGAATTATGATCTATGGAGAAGTATCTCTCAATGCACAAACACATGAAATCAACATAATATGTCCTCATGGAATATGAGGTGGTTGTATATGAATAAGAAACTATAAATTTTTTATGTTCCTGGGAATCAAGAATGTGCAGAGTGGAAGAGATCATTAAGTGCAACCATGTCAAGAGGCATTTATCATCCGGAGGTCAAGAAGATGTGACTAGGATATCTCCTGGAAAGATATGTAGACTTTGACGAAAGTCTAGTAAAGAAGAAGACCCTTGGAAAAACATATCATTAGGAGATGTGTCAATATGTATGAGGGATGTCGATGCCTACAAGAATATTTCATGATGAATGATCATCAATGAGGTGACTTTTGTTTTAAAATTTCATATGTATATGTTTATCTGGATGAATTTGTGCAGGGCCGCTAATCATGAGAAAGGATGTATGATCCTGGGATATGATTCGAAGGAAAGCAGCATGGCATAACAATGGACCATATAAGGAAATCTAATGAATCAATTTCTGATGGATGTAATGAATCAGGATGAAACTGATGGATAATTTGTGCCCTATGAAGCTAAAAGTTGAAGATTCCTCTATATCTAAATCTGTGACATTGAGGACATGAATTCTTCATGAGAAGCTGGGTGTCTCACCATTGCTGCTGGAGGTCCCTGGTTAAGAGGGAGCATGATGGTAAGTTCCTTATTTGAAAGAAACTTGGTAATTCCTAAGATTGAGCTTAGGTACATTTGTTGTATAGGAATGAGTACATTCCCTTGTGGAATAGGTCCTCCTTGGTTGAGAGGGAGAGATAGACACATCATTTTTGTCTTCACTTGGGAAGACAGAATGGAGGATTGGGTAATCATCTGGCATTCGATACTCTTTGAGGATGTGTTAGGGTATTCAAGATAAGAGTAGTTGGGGAGAGATATTCTTTGAGGGCTAGTTACCCAAGAGAAGAATAGTCCAAGAAGGTCATACTTTGGGAACACTCGGGTGGAGTATGTACCTTGTAGAGACAATGATGAAGGTGTCTATAAGTCATGTGTCTCACCAGCATTGTAGCCCATTGTCTCGTTGAGAGATGGGGTTGTTAGTCAAGGCCTTGCACTAGGACAATTCTAGTTGATATGATGCTATACAGATGCGATTACCAATCCAATTCCTCTTATGATATTCTTCAGTTTGAAAGTAACCATGTACCTATATGAATACCTCCCTAGTTAAGAGGGAGTCTTGAAAAGTGTAACTAGGTCGGTCTTCATGTTGACTATAAAATTATGTATATATGTAAAGAAGAAGTCAAAGATAATAAAATATATATTATTGTTGTATTTGCTTCATGGGTTTCATGAGAATAATTTATCAAGTAGATGGACTTCTTCTTCATGTCCTATAGGGTTGAGATAAGTGTCAGATCTAGTTTTCTTATATGCTCCTTGTGGAAGAAGCTTACAGCAAACTCCAATACAATGATGAAATTCAAGTGAAGAAAACACCTCTCCAACGATGAGATAAACCTTATCTGGTCGACCTAATTCACAGTTGCATGGTCGACATGCTTGAAGGAATGTGCCCTATATATAAAGATGTGATATACGGTCATTATGGATAATAAGTGATCAGATATCTCTGAGATAACAGTGCAGATATCTACAATAAAGTTAGATGAATATCTACAAGGAAGTTAGTGCTGATATCCACAAGAATACAATGCAGATATCTACAAGGAGACAATGCAGATATGTAGAAGGAAATAGTGCAAACATTTACAAGGAGACAGTGCGATAAAAGAACAGATTATAGTGTGGATAAGGGAAGGACACAGTACAAATGAAGGAAGGATGTAAGTGAAAATAAATGATAGTATAAAATGTGGATCTGAAACAAAGATACAGGAAGAGGATTGCGGATATCAAGAAGGACAGGATTGCGATCATACTACGTTGGTATAAGCGAATTTCTCTAATGTAATACAACATTGGTATAAGCGAATGTCTCAAGAAGGATTGCAGTCATACTGCAATGCCAAATGCGGAATTATATATGGGTATAATACAAAAGTATATACGAATACAGGTAAGGGCTCCAAAATAAAAAAGGACGGGAATTGATAAGAAGGAAAAAATGTGAGCAATTCTGGAAAGATTGTGATCAAACTATATCTAGTTAAAAGTTTGGAAGACATATATATTATGTGACAGAATGTGACATCATCAGGACTAAGATACAAGCGTAAGGGTTATGATGAATTCTGAAGTGTAAAGTAAGGAAGGTAAAACTAGGATTTACCTTCCCACAATAAAAGTGTTACTCCTGCCTAACATTTTTGTCCTGTGCATTTTGATAATTGACTTGATGAAAGATTAACTAGGAGAAGACATAAGCAACACATGCAAGCTCACAAGTAATTATCAGGAAGAGAATTTGTATTAACCTTAAGCCCTCCAAATTCTCAACACCATGTAGATTGAACAGGTCTAACAACAAGTGGCTTAAGTACAAAGACTCAAAAATCAAAGTGTTCGGATTGATCTCGAACTAGGTCCAGGTTGAATATCTCATCTTTCTGATTCCAATGGCGCAGATGGCACTCAATTCCTAGTCTTCATGGAGAAGTTAGAAGTAGTCAAATTTTTGGGTTGACTTGATGAGGTGGCAGCCTTAAGGAGACAACATTTTCGCCAAATTTCGGTGGCCGGATTTCGGCTAGCTTTGGCCAAAATCCAGGAAAATTTGTGGGATACCTAAAATGTCTCCTACGGGTCAAAAAACAATTTTTTCAAAAAAGTATGTTTGGTTAATAAATAAAAATTAAATATATATATATATATATATATATATATATATGGTCTGACGGGTCGTGACCCCCTTTGGACCCACTGCACATAACCAGAACATATATTAAATGGGCCGGAGGGCCATCACCCCCGCCGGACCCCACGACACCCACACTACGGTGCACAACAAACAATGGTATTAAGGGTGGCGTGCGGGCTGTCAACCCCGCTGCCCCTACCCACCTTCCATACACGTCACATATAATGGTGGAGAACTGTGGGCAGGCTACCCGATGCGGGTCTGCCCTCCCCCCCCCCCGGCCCCCCTCATTAATGGAAAATTTTGGGTTTTAAAAAAATTTCGTTGGAATCTTAAAATGGTATACCACCACTTTGGGAGGGGGTGGGGTTTGATTTCCCGACCTCCTCCCTTCCATTATGGATACAAACCGACTCACCAACGGTGGACTTTGTGAAGTCTAGCCAACTATTTTTATTTGAAACTTCATCTCAGAAATGTGCCCAGGAGGTCAGGAGAGGGCACGGAAATCGAGATAGTGGAACTAGGAGCGCTGTGGAGGAGGGGGGAGTGGAACCATGATCTGAGCCATTTTCCAGAGGGGTCAGATTTTCTCTTTTCCAGATTCAGACAAATTTTATATGGATTATGCACTACTCAATGCCACGAATCCAATAGTGCCGTCCATTTCTTCATCATAGGTATGCAATTTTCGAGCACTTTCAACTATGGAGGTATAAGGGTGTAATTTCTCATTTTATACTTGTACTTTGATTTTTTTCCACTTAATGAAAGAGGGCCTCCCCACTATTTGAGCAGGGCCTGGAGACATAGTCCCCCCTGGAAAAACTCCGATATCAATTATGTGGCTTCTTACATGATGATTAATTGATTCTCTCTTCTTATGTTTATGCCTTTAAAGTTTCTTGATTTAAGCTGCAATTTTCACATGTAATTATTTAACACATCTCAGGCAAAAGATTTTGGATCATCATGTGTGCTAACAACTTCAACAAAATAATGCTTGATTTTTTCATCATGTCCTTGGAAAGCTTTAGATTCAGCAGTATCTTTTGGTTTGATCATCGATAATACAAAATTCTTACTAGAATTTACAAGCCTTTTCATTTGACCCACACTTACAAGAGACAGGTTCATATTCTTATGATGTGCTCTAAAAATATACTCGATTCCATTTTTAAAAAGATGATATTTGTTCTCATGATGATAGAATATGGATTTTCGGTCATACAAGTATGGACTCCCTAAAACAATTCCACAAATTTCAAGTGGTACAACATCAATCTCTACCTCATCAATAAATTTTACAGTATTGGCGAATTTAAGTTTACATTTTCTTGCCACTTGCAATTCGGAATTGTCACATACCCAACCCAAAGGATAAGGTTTAGGATGAGGAGTATTTTCTAAGTTTAGTTTTTTGACAACAACTTCAGAAATAAGGTTAACTTGGTATCCACTATCAAACAAAGTGTCAAATTTGGTATGTTTTGTAGTGACCCTAATATGGAAAATCTTGTATAAATTCCTTGTAGATTCAAATGGATAATTGTAATTTGTTAAAACAATAGAATTGAATCTACTCTACCAATTTCGGAAAATAATTTAAATGATCACGAAATCATGAATCATACAAGAGAAAGAATTCAATCAACACATTACACAATGATTTCCTGGGGAAATTGACATCTAAAAAACCCACTATTTGTATATTGCATTAGTTAGAAAATATGAGAACTTTAACAATGATTTGTTCATGCCCGAGAAACCTATGCACTATCTCTATCTGTCCCACTCCTTCCTAGACAAGCCTAGGCCAATACTTAACCAAATTTCTTCTTTCCCAAGTCCCTATTTCCATGCACTATTTCCTTGGGAATTACCCCCTATTAATTAGGGAAATCTTCAATTGGAATTGTGCAATACATCATAGGCCTTCCTCTGACTGCATGCACCACCTGTACAATTTGGATGATTATACGACTGATAGTACACTTCCCTTGAAATATAATCTCAACTGGGTAACTCTTAGATTACACATGCATGAGCTATTTATGGTCAATTTATTACTTAAGCGGTTAATCATGAAGTACACATCCCACTGCTTGACCTCCCAATAGTTCCTCCAACAAGTGGAACTAGTTAAACTAACTTTAACTTAGATAAACTGAATTAATTAATTGCAACTCAAAATAAACTCAACGAGGGCTCCTAAAAAGTAGGAGCCACTCTACATGAATCAAGTTAGGCCCTCAACTCTAATAAACTGAATCAAATAAGTCAAACTAACTTAGTTAACTCGTACAAGATGTCATGACATGTGGAATTACAATTTTCTTCTAATTTAATTCATGGGAAAATTAAATTGGAATCTCTCTTGGTGCCATTTTCAACACTCCCTCTCAGCAAGAAAGGGATTATCAGATACCTAGATCCTACCTCTTTGGAACTTGAATTTTCCTCTTGAAAATTCCTTAGTCAATATATCTGCATCTTGTTCCTCTGTAAGAATTTACTCTAGCATCATGATCCACATATGCACATAATCTCTAAGATAGTGGTACCAGATGTCGATATGCTTGGACCTATCATAAAAAACTGGATTCATGGAGAGTTTGATACAACTCTGGTTTTCATAGGGAATCACTGTAGGATCCATCTGCTGAAAAAAAATAACCTAGCAAGGATCTTCCTCATCCAAATAGTTTCACAAGTTGTTGGACTAGCAACCATGTAGTTTTATTTTACTGAACTGAGTGCAAGATATCTCTATTTCCTGTCGTACCAAGGAAATGTTGCTGACCAAATACTGAAGATTCCTCCTGATGTGTTATTCCTATCTGATGGAATCCCTACCCAGTCTGCATCTATGTGTTGAGTTTTCACGACCTTGGGTCTAGGTTAGAGTCTTAAAATCATTGGCGCTACTAAACCAAGAATCTCAACCATGAACTACTTTGTACAGAAGAAATATAAAGCAGTAAATCATATATGCATAAATATACATAGTTTTAACAAAATTTTCCTTGAATAATGTACAATCACCGATATTCATTATATTAACCCTAAATATGAATAATACAACATTATATATTATACAAGATACAATGAAAAACTCGATGTCTTATCTCATCCTGTCAGTCCTTCTCTTTCGTATTGCTCACTAATAGTGCCTTAGTTCATAAAATCCACTACACATCGAGACTCTAGGAGGGTTAACACCTAACAGTGTTGAAAATCACTTCTATAGAGTGTACACAGGCTGATCCAATCTACTCTCTGGGTAGGACTAATTCCTGATCTCCAAAATACTAGGCTAGCAGCCACTTTAGTCCTTCAAAGTGCTGTACTTCGGCACCAATATTCACCCAACCTTCAATTTCTCTTTGTCACGTCAAGATAGCTTGTCTAGGGCTACTTTGGGTTGCCAACATACTTCCCTCCACCAGATCAATGGCACCCAATACTACATTGTGGAATCTACACCGATGAAGGCTAACGGTCACCCAATCACGCCTCCAAATGGGTTCCCACAGACTACATAATCAAGCTGATCCAAAATAGTCAATGCATGACCCAAATCTCCTCCAAAATACTGCTACACATATGTTTGACTTTGATGTTTGTGACAGTTGTTACACAACATTTTGTCACCATCCCTTCAATCCCCATCCCGCATATTGGAGGATCATTTCTATGACTAATAAGAAGTTTCATGCCTTGAAAAGACCATCATTGCATCCCTTACCACGAGGAAAACATTCCTTCTGTTGAAAATTTCCTAAGAAGACCATCAGAAACACATGTTTTTTCATTGGCACTAGTAGACTGTTATGCCCTCACGCCAATGAGGAAGATTAACACTGGGCCCCGCACCCATTGGCACTCTGTCCCAGTTAGCTACCCGCGCCAAGCTATTTTTGGAATGTTTTTTAAATATAGAGGCAAAGTTTCTATCCTAACAACTTCGTGGGTGAGTCAACCTGAGTGGTTTGACTAAATAACTACGACCACCATCCTTTGGTCTCTTGTTTCCACCTTTTGGGGAAACCTACCAAAGGATAAGGCCTCCCTTCCATCATTGTAGGGATCCTAACCTCCTCCTCTCCCTCTATAAATAAAACTATCTCCCATTAATACACTAGATGAACATATTGTTACACCATTTTTTGGTCATCTAACCTGTTATTATTAGATGGACCTAAGTACACCATGTAAGACCAATTTTACCCCAAGTAAAATTGCTTTCACTATGAAAAATAACTTACTAAAACACCTTTATTAAGTTGTTTATGGTCTAAACGGGAAACCCCATGAGGAAATATTAAATAAATCCACATTTTTTTTATTTTCCTCAAGGAATAATTAGTTAACCAATAGTTTAATTAATATTCCTAGTCATATTTAATCCAAAACAGGAAAATTAACTAGATAAATTATTATTTTATTTTCTAGGAATAATTATTTAAACCTTATTTAAATAGTATTCCTTGTTAAATTTGTCTAAATCACTCATTAATAGTTAAATAAATCATTATTTATTTAATTATTACTCAACCACATCCTTAAAATGATAAATAAATCATTTATTTATTTATTATTTACCAATAAAGGGATTTGACCCAAGTCAAATTCCTTTTCCCTCCAACAAAAATAATAAAATATTTCATAAAAGTTGGATCTTGATTTGGTTAATAATATTTTAATTATGCACCAATATCTAGACTAACTCAATATTTTGTTATAAATAGAAGGGTTTTTCCATTCATTCATCACCTTTTGTTGCCTAAAGATCACTCTGGATCTATAGTTTTGGTCTGACCTTGATCCACCATCATTGTCATATTTTTCCATCTTTTTGCTTGTGAGCTTCCTTCGAGTTCCATTTTTGTCTGGGTTTTCTTCACCATCAAGAGAGAGAAATTTTAGATCTGAAGTGTTGAGGGCTTACAATAACCCATCCCATTGAGGAGAACTGGTAACATCCTTCTATGTTTTCCTCCCAGGCGCCCTTAATATAAAATTCATTTAACATATTCTTGTCTTGTCTATTGGATGCATGGTGTAAATCTCATTTTTATTTACTACTTAATGTATTTTGATGCATAGATCTAGATTTTTGTAGCATTTATCTTGATCAACTAATTGCAGATATGAAGATATTGGCGGCCATCTTTGCTGTTAGGGTTGTTTGTTATGCACAGCTAAAGTGGTCTTTTGTCGCACACTTGCAATTAAGATTCATACTAACACATATTATAGCTGAATATCTGAAGAGAATTGCTAAACATTTTGCTAGCAAGATAGAATAGAGAAAGAGACATTTGTGGAGAGAGATATTAGGCTTGTGTCCTCGCCTCGTCCCAATTCCCAACGATTCTTTGAGACGCGCTTCAACTGAACCCACTGAAGGAGGATGCGACGTCAAGGCTCCGGTTGTAATCTCTTTCTTCTATTTATATATACTTGATTATTGTTTGGTTCCCATCTTGTGTTAATATGGTTTCTTTTACGCAATGTGTTTAGTCCTCCTTAACTGAATAGTTAGCTACGAATGCTATTATTGTCTTGTATATTGCTCTTGTCTTTGATCTTCATGTAGGAATACAAGTACCATTGCTGAAGGACCACAACCTGTTAGGACGGATATCAAGAGGCTGCCATTACTATAGCTGCAACAATCGCGTTGGATTCCAGGTAGGACAATCTACCCCAACCTATTTCATTTGTTAGATAGGAACCTACACCTTAGCTTGTTCCCTTTTTGCTAGACCCACTCTAGGGTTAGAGGGATCGCCTCTATCCATAGAGGGGATTTACCTTTCCAACAAGTTGGTGACTTCGTTGGGGACCACCCTGACCATCTCCGTCAAATGTTTCTTCGCTGTTGACGTCATAATATCTGGCTAAATCTGCATAATTGTGTCTTCTGCGTCGATTCCGGTACACTCTTAGGGTTTATAGTTTCCAAAGACGGAATTCACCTCGATCCACTCAAAGTCGAGGCTATCATTAATCTCCCCTATCCATCCTCACTGTATTAGCTGTAAAGTCTACATGAGAAGTCTAACTTTTTACGCCATTTCATACCTAACTATGCTGAAGTGGATAAAGGATTCACTTGATTACTAAAGTAGGGTGTCCCGTTCCTTTGGGATGAGATCACCCAGAAGTCTTTCGATGTGCTGAAGACGTTGCTTGTCAACAATCCTCTGTTGCATCCTCCGAACTATCATCGCGATTTTTCCCTCTATTTAGCCGCCACTTTCAGTACGATTTCCATGGTTTTGGTGCAAGACGATGATGATGGTGACGAGCATGTTATTTAATATCTCTCTCGTAACCTTATCGATACAGAAACGCGCTATGCACATGTTGAGAAGTTAGCATTGGCTATCGTTCAAGAAATTTAATGTTTTTTTCATTACATTTTGTTGTGTATGGTGACTGTGATTTATGACTACAACACTATGACCTATATAGCTTCTTCTCAGGAAATTGTACCTGCTCCTCTAAAGCCCGAACCTTCTCTTGCTTCTATGGAACCTACACTAGCTCCAATTGTTTCTTTCCATCACCCACAGGTTTTCCCGTTAACCTTTAGAGACCATGCTCTCTAACTCTGAGTACAATCCCATTGGAATTAGAGCCTCTAGGCCCGATTCTTGCCTTCCCATACTGGAGCAAGACCTCAAACCCCTTCCTATCCATCATCGAGACAGAAATCATATTATATCTAAGACATGGTACAAAAAATATATCTTGGACCCGCATCATAAATCTTGTCTCCATCTTGAATGGCACCACACCTGATCCTCGAATCTCCAACTGACTCTTGCTGCCCAACACCATGTGAAACTTCGAGTCCCATTTAGATAAAGTCTCAAAAACCTCTTGTGACCCTGTCATATTCTTTGTTGCACCACTATCCATGTAACATCCATCCTCCTTGATAGTATCTTGCGAGAAATGAGAAGTCATAGAAAATTCCTCCTCTTCCAATCTCCTCAAGAGATCATCTATCTCAGTTGAAGTTGTAACACCGAAAACTTTCTTTCCTTTCCTCTTTTCATCATCTCCCCTCTTCATCGAACATCTCGACGAAAAATGACCCATCTCACCACAATTGAAACACTTGACTTTACTCAAGTCATTCTTCATATTACCCTTCATTCATGCTACAAGTTCCACGTCCTCATCTGCTTTTTTTGATGGATGAAGATCCTCATCTCACAACTCTTCTTGAATGAATTTGTCCCACATTCTATTCTAGTATGGAAATTTCTCCCTGGAAACGATTCCTTTAATGAAGGGCTACCACTCCTCGGTGAACCCTTTCAAGGAAATACTCACCATATATCCATCTGAAATAGTGACACTAACAAAAGAAAGCTCATCTCTGACCTAAGACAACCTCGTCAGATACAAAGTCACTCCTTCACACTTTATCATCTTGGTGGACATCAGCTAATCCTTCAATACCAATACCGGGTTCTCGTTCTTATTCTAGAACAAATTCTAAAGATCCATACACATATCGTGTGCATTGTTATTCCCAAAAAAATGAGGCATTAGGGAATCCTTCACACCATCAAGGATGATAAACCTCACATTCATATCCAAATATTCACATATATCTAGCTCCTTAGGGTTGGTTGGCTTCTTGATATCTTTCAGGATAAAATCCCAGATCCTGTTGACCTACAAGACCAACTTGATCCTTTCATTCCAAGGATAATAGTTGGAAAATCCCTCCAACCTGCCCTCATACTGGAGTCCTGCCTGCATCTTCGACATTGTAGTGAACCCTTCACTTGCAGTGTGACCAACTCCCTCTCATGATGTAATTTGATACACACAACTCTAATTCACTGACTTCCAATGCAGCTCAAACACACTTTGATACCATGTTGAATTTCCATGACTTTAGGTCTAGGTTACAGTCTTAAAATCACTAACGCTACCAAAAAAAGAATCTCAACCATGAGCTAATTTTCAAAATGGAAATATAAAGTAGTAAATCATATATGCAAAAATATACCTAGTTTTAACAAAATTGAACAATAATGTAAAATCACCAATCTTCGTTATATTAAAACAAAATCTGAATAATACAACAATATATGGTATAAAAGATACAATGACAAACTCGATGTCGTATCTCATCTTGTCGGTCCTTCACTTCCATATTGCTCACTAGTAGTGCTGTAGTCCATCAAGGCTACTATCGAGACTCTAGGAGGGCTGCCACCGAACACTGTTGCAAGTCACTTTTGTAGAGTGTACACAGGCTGATCCAATATTCTCTCTGGTTAGTCCTAATTTCCGAGCTCCAAATTTCTAGGCTAACAACCATTTTAGTTCTTCAAGGTGCTGCACTTTGGCACCAATATTCACCCAACCTTCATCTTCTCTTTGTCACATCAAGATAGCTTGTTTAGGGCTACTTTGGGTAGAAAAAACACTTCCCTCCAATAGATCAATGGCACCCAATAATACACTATGTAATCTTCACTAATGAAGCCTCACGATCACCCAATCATGCCTCCAAATTAGTTCCCACAACCTGCACAATAAATTTGATCCAAACTAGTCAATGCATGAAATAACGCTCCTCCAAAATAATGTTGCACATATGCTTGAATTTGATGTGTGTAACAGTTTTGGTTAGGGCACGTGGTGCAACCCTAACTCCACCTAGCAGTCAATAAACAATCCCTTTAAGGGTTGTGACACACCTTGGTAATCTTCCTCCTTTTCCACGTTTCCTCCTTAAGGTACTTTTCAAATCTTGACAACCCTAAATCAAACCTAGCTATGTGTTATGGTTTGTAGCCTAACACAATAACCTTCCTCCTATAGCAAAATACCTCCAAACTGTGCCCAAAAAGTCTCAGAACAACAATATTCTACCCTACAAGGACTCGACCCTATTAGTCTGCCCGCTCGGCCCTTGAGACAACAATGTTTCAACCCAAAAAATAGACCCTTGTACCTCAACTCACTCGACCTCTAGTACAAGATTCATACCCTTCTCCTCACGTTGTCCAAGACTCCTCTCTTTGTTGTGACTAGGCTTGAGATCCTCTCATCTTTGTCCAAATTTCAGAGCTCTTTCCTTGAGAAGATGTTGCACACTTGGATGCCGAAACAACAAAAAATCACTCTTTATTTATACACAACAAAGGGGATACACTAATTGATAAAGAGATACATCTATTGGTCAAGTTTTAGTTCAAGCCTACATGACTTGAAAACAAGTAATTACTTGTCAACTTCAAAAATTCACTTCTCCACTTCTACAACTTGGAATTCGACGATTCTCAAAGCGTTGGATTCTACTTTCCTCCCTCTATCGTATCATGCCATCACATATAGAAATTTTATCCTGGAAATTCCCCAAACACATTTGGGTGCAAAACCCCATACTAGGGTTCCAAGCCCACAAGTGACACTTGTGGCTCTTTTCCCTCCAAATATTGAACCCTATGGCTTGGAGTACCTCCCAAGCTAAAAATATCAACACCGTGAAGCCTTGCAACTTCATTCCCTCTATCCTTCTGTACCAAAGACCAAATTTATTGGTTCCTATGAGGTATCTCAACACATGTTTGGTTTCCTTCCATTATAGTTTGGTTGGCTTAACCATTTCTTGACCAAGTTGGTTAACTGCATAACACATGTTGGGCGTGTGTTCAAAAAGTACATAAGTGAACCCACAATCTACCTATAAATGGTAGCTTCTAACACTTCGCATGAAGTAGCATGTTCCTTCCTCCAATTCCCTTCTAGAGGAGTCTCCATGGGTTTGTTTCTCTCCATGTGAAACTTCTTCAATATCTCATTGTCGTACTTTCCCTAAGAGACAAATAGTTCCCCATATCCTTGCCAAATTTACAAACCAATGAAATAATGCATGAGCCCCATGTCTTTCATCTTGAATTCTCTTACAAAATATTCTTTGCAAGATTTTATCAGCTTCTCATAACCTGTTAATATTAAATCATCTCCATATAATACTATAATCAATAATTTACCTTCAACCACAATATGGTAAAGGTTTTCATCTGCTTCAATTTTGGTGAAGCCCAACCTGGTGAAATAGTATCGATCCTTCTGTAGCAAGCACAAGGTGATTTTTTCAATCCATACAACGCTCTATTGAGTTTGCACACATGCGACTCTTTTTCGAAGTTATGAAATCCTTCTAGATGCATTATGTACGCCTCTTCCTCCATCACTTCAGTTAGGAAAGTTTTCTTCACATCCATATGATGTATCTTCCATCCCATCTATGCTAAAAGTGCTAGAATAGATCTAATTGAAGAGTACCTTGCATTTGGAGAAAAGGTATCCTTGTAATCAATTACCTCCATCTGATAGAACCCCTTGCCGAAAAATATGGCCTTGTGTTTCTAGACACTCGCATCTGCTGCTTCCTTCACCTTGTAGATACACCTGGATCCTACAACTGATTTATCCTATGGCCTTGGTACAAATTCCCATGCATTTTTCCTGATAATGGAATCATATTCCTCTACCATGGAATCAACCCATACTAGTTGTTTCTTTGCTTCCTCGAATGTGGATGGCTCATTTTCTACACTCTCGCTCATCATAGCCATGTAGCTAGTTTACTGTTCTGGTGACCTCCTCTGCCTGTGTTGTGATGTGGGTGATCCCACTTCTCTCTAGCATCATGCATCAATTTTTTAGCCTCCCAGGTGTGCTTCCTTCCATCTCTGGATGTCTCTGCATAAGTGGGTGCTTCCACTCTCTACTCCTTGCTTGTGGTTGCTCTACAAAATTCTGAGGTTCTTCCTTTGGAGCTAAAAGATCCTCATCTGCATGCAACTATAGCTCCCTCTCAAGGAAACATATCATGACCTTCTCTTCATTAAAATTCACATCTCTATGGAAAACTTTCATCCTTTGTGATTGCAGGTACACCTAATAGTTGTGAGGTGTATCAGTGTACCCCAAAAATATTCCCAACTCAGTTGTTGATTCTAGCTTTTCCATGCATCATTGGAAACATGACAATAAATTGATGAACCAAATATATTGAAGTGTGCCACATATGGTTTCTTACCTAAAAACTCTTCTTCTGGTGTACTCACCCTGAGAATCCGATGAG
This sequence comes from Pinus albicaulis, assembly GCA_034641835.2. Lineage (NCBI taxonomy): Eukaryota > Viridiplantae > Streptophyta > Pinopsida > Pinales > Pinaceae > Pinus > Pinus albicaulis. The sequence continues at coordinate 678,060,354 of CM076579.1, forward strand.
GACTCTAGTTCTTCACATATACCATTGTGTTGCATGCTTCCACCCATAATTGAAATGATAGGCCCTGATCATGAAACATTGCCCATGCAGCTCCCAAAATACTTTGTTATTTCTTTATGCAACCCCATTCTACTATGGGTTATGGGGTGCTATTAACTCTTTTCAAATTCCTTCTGATGCATAGAAGTTCTTGAACTCATTCGACACATATTCTCCATTTTTATCACTCCTCATAGCGTTCACTTTACTTCCTATGTCTTTCTCAATAAGTGCTTTCAACTCACAAAATTTTACAATGTTTGGTCTTTCTTCTTCATGAAAAATATCCAACTCTTACATGAGAAATCATATACAAATATCACATAATACTTGTGCTTGTTTGTGGAGGTTGTCGAGAACCTTCCACGCATATGAGTGAACTCTTTCAAGGATCGCTTGCACTCGATTGTATTTATCATGAAATGTGGCCTTGGTGTAATTCCATAATATAAAACCTTTTCATGTATCACGCTGCTCTAGTGAACCCTTGGGAAGTCCTGTATAATTCTGCTCAATGATCTTCAAATATTCACAATGCAAATGGCCGTCACTTATGACATAATTCACTGATGTCTCGGATCTACATCTTCTGATCCAGGTGGATATTGGTGGTCACTCGCCTATTCCATTTGGACCCCCACCATTGTTTCTTTCAGCTTTTTAGTTTTCTTAATTGTAGCACAATTTACTATTTTTGGCATTTTTTCGGGTCCTGGATTTCCGGAGCCATTTTGAGGCCCTAAATGATGTTTTTTTGGGCGTCAAACCTCCGGCGAAGGGTGTCCTTTCCAAATTTAACACTCGTTGTTAGAAATTTTAGTCCTCAGATAGATATTTCTAACAATGTATCATGTGCGTAAAATAGAGATAGTATGCCAAAGTTACGACCTCGGGAAATTGATGTACCAATTTACCCAGACGGGGCCCATATTTTGGCGTTTCATCTCCTAGGGTTGGATTTTAGATGTCTAGAGTTTTCCATTGTTTCTCAATAATATATAGGCCTTTGAGACTCATTGTAACATAGACTTCAGAGGCCTGTAGCCATCACATCTCTTCTCAGAGATAAGCTACCAGTTCCCTAGCTAGTTTATTTCCATCTTGTCTGTAAACAAATTTTAGTTATTTGGTATTAATGAAATGAAGTGTTATTTCCACTACATCTTTGTATTTATGGTTATATGTGTATTTTATTGCATTCCTGCATAAATTCGGGTCAGTGGTATCAAAGCAGTCTTCTCTTTCTCGATCCTTCTTTGCATGTCCCCAACGAGGTCGGGGTACAAGGAGTTAAGGCTCGATCTAGTTGAACCTTTGCAAGATTAGCCTCGATTAAAGCAACAAAATTGAATCCGGCACCCAAGGAGATCTGGTCTCTAATTCCTGTCCATAATTCCCTTTAATTCTTGTCAAATTTATTTGTCAATTTCGTAGAAATTTAAAAATGAATGCTTTAATCCAACTTTAGTTATGGCCACTTATATACACAGCTCCTTATGTTTCTTTATTTCTGCGCTCCTGAACCATATGTACGCATTTCATATTTTATCCTTTCCCATGTTAAGACTTTGGATAATTTTAAATATACATCCGGACTTTAATCCCTCACAATATGAATCTACGACAGTCCTAAGTCCCAACCAACGGGAAATTTATTATATTGAAGCTGATACATCAACTTCCTTAACCAATGATACCACGAGATAATAGGTTGACCTGCCTTATACCTTCTAACCTTATAATCAAAGTTATAACACTTATGGCTTATATTAATAACCCGACGATATTGAAAAAGAAACACTTTAATATACTTTAGGCCCTGGGCCCACATATACAATCGACGGGTTTCAATTAAATACACATGCCCATACCGTAGTTTATCCTTCGTATTACTTTGAGTGTGATCACCGTTTGACGAGCCAACCTCCAGATCGGATGGTGTGCGTCGATATCGTGCTGATTTCATCGTCGATAGTTATCGCGCGATGAGGGAGCGATGAGGCGATATTGCCCCGTCGACGTGGCAACTTTTCACAGGATCGCGTGATATTTGAGTGGTTTCACTTCCATACAAAGGTGGTGTGATATGGGTGGGTTTGGTTTCACAAACCCGCTCCGGATTATGAACAGTGTTTGACCGGAGTTTCATCGAGGTTGACACTAATCCGTGTATTCGCTCCACTCATTAACTCAGGTTCTAACCTCGAGCGGGGTCTTCAATTAAAAATAAGGCAGTTTATACTTTTGTACGTGAGGTTTTTTTTTTGTAACCAGTGTCCATAGTTCTGCTGCAGACACACTACCGGTGCACTCTTTCAGAGGCTCGAGGCATACACACGACTTGATACCTGCAACAAGGTCCAGTACATCCCTTCAAGGATTCTTATAGGGGTTATGGCAACAGAACATCTCTCGGAATTTCAAGGGAAATCAAGGCTCAACATAGACAAAGGATTGTGGAGGTTTAACACAAAAATTTAATTCATGAATATTAACACAAAACTGGAGGTTCTAATACTATTGTGGAGGTAAATCCCCTCTGCGGACAGAGGCGATCCCTACTAGCCCAGACCGGGTCTAGCAACAATCGTTCACGCTATAGTGCAGGTTCCTAATTTCAAATAAAACAACTAGCGATGAAGGCTTACTTGGAATCTAAAGTTGTTGCTTGTAGAAGAGGTAGCGCTCCTGTTCCTTAGCTCTGGAAGATCACGATCCCCATGATCTCCGTGATAGGACACCTGTACACGTGAGAAAGAAAACAAACGCAAGCGTAAAATCCAGTTGATGCAACTATATGTCAGTCAAAAAGGACATAACTCATCATCATAAACAACAACAAGAGTGGAACCATAACCAATAGTCGCCTATTATTAATCAATCAAAGGAAGAATACAACCATAGTTCTGACGCTGAATTCTCATTCGGCGGGTCGCCAGCAGAACACATCTCGAAAAGCCTGTCAAGGATGGGACAAATATCTCTTTTTGGATCTTGACAATAGTCTCCTTGCTTGGATTTGGCCTTAAGGGAATTATGGAGGCTCTTGTAGCATAAGGCTCTTGGGAATTTGGGAACTTGAAGACTAGCTTGCAATGGAGATGGGCAAGCTTTTATAGATGGAGGAAGGGGAGTTGGGATCCATATAATCATGGGATTGGCCCTATCCTCAAGGAAGCTTCCATGAGATGTGTCAAACCACTTCCTCTACATGGAAATCCGGAGCCAAACCTCCCAACTCAAATTAGATACCAGTTCCTGGATCAGTTAGGACGAAACTTCCGCCATTTATTTTTAAAAAACACTCCTTAAATTGGCTGGAGCGAGTGCGAATCTGGGACAGAGCGCCAATTGGCGCGACCTCTTTGAAGGATTTTCCCCATTGGCATGGGTACTGAACTGTCTGCCCGTGCCAATGCAAAAAGGGTCATTTTTAGGGTTTTCCACAAGGAGATGTCTTCAGGGCAATGAAAGCTCTTGTTCAGAGGGATGTCATGAAAGTGATTTCAAGCCATGTCATTGCTCACAGGTCACGGAATGAGCCCTCCAATGTGCGGGACGAGGATTGGAGGGATGGTGACAAATTACTGTGTAACAGATGCTCCCTAAAGCATGAGGTCTGAGAGAGAGAGAGGGGTGAAATGATTTACGAGAACGTGTCCAACTGAAAACTCCGGCGTCAGAAAACCTGCGTGGAGAAATACAACTGATATCTCAGATACATGATATATATGCGGTATGGGCGCAGCCATCCATAACAGAGTATACAATAATCCAGATCCAAGGCATGGATGCAGCCATCCAGTGAGGATCGATAAATAGACTCAAGTATGGTCGCAGCTATCCAGTAAGTGAGTCATGTAACCAATCATAATAATCCACAAAATCGTAGCCTCGATTACAACAGACAGAATCGATGGTCTTGTGCTCCATCTTGACCCGAACACAGTACAAGTCCAAGCATGTGAATAAATGAGCTGAAGTCAAACATGCAAGAACATCATCTGATTACCAGCCAATGATGAAAGTTGTTAACAGATGTGAGAGGTACCACTAATAATGACGATGGCCCTCAAGGTACTACAGGTACAATCTACGGCATGTGAATCAATGAGCTGGCATCGAACACCCGTAGAATCACTCGATCGGAGGCCAATGATGAAAACCTCACGTCGAATGCGAAGAACCTGCCATTGAGGAATGCAGGCTCCAAAGCACTGGAAGGGAGTTTGTAGATCAGCTTCCCGGATAATGAGCTCAAGTCGACATGAAGTGACCTTGACCGAAGGTGGGCATAATTTTTCCCACATCATCGACACGAGACAGAGGAATATAATGTCTTGTGAATTAGGATCAGATGAGAATCAGAGGAAGGTTGGTATTTGGAGAGGTCAACTTCTCTTGAACATATAAATGACACGACAGTGAGTTTGGCAGTATTTTACATCAAAAGATCAGAGGTCATAGTGACGAGGAAAAGAGCAGATGAGAGGTCAAAAGGGATCACCCAAACCCACGGAGGCAAGTGAAAAACGAGATGAGATGTCCCCAACCCGACACGAATGTAGACAAGTGCCATGTTCAAGAGCGACATACTGCCGACACGACAATGATGCTGGTTCCATTTTTTCCCTACCATTTCTGGCGAGTACCCCAATTATTTTTGATAACAAGCTTGAAGGGGATAGCATATGCTTGTGATATAAGTCCATCCTAGTACGTTTAACGAGCCCTAGGAAGGAGAGACTCGAATACCATCATTACGACTGAATCCAATGTCATCAGGGTTTAACGAGTCTGAAAAAGGAAGAACTCGACGTCTTTTCATGTTTAGAGAGTTTGAAAAGACAGCGAAAAAGTAAACTCCAACGGTCCCTTTTCGTAAATAGTTTCTCAGACCCGAAAAGGTAGAAAAATTTGTCTGAGAAAACCTCCTAGTCGCAATAGGCTAGGGTATTCCTTTTTCGTAAGTAATCTGTCCCAGCCTGAAAAAGGGGTAAACATATACTGGGTAGATGTCGTTTCGCAACCACTTTAACGAGATCGAAATGACAAGGGCCTCGACAATCTTTTCATATTTAGAGAGTCAGAAAATAGCTGAAAGATGACTCCACCTGGAGGAACGAGTGGTATAAAGGGTAGCAACTAGTTCCGGTAATGGTGGAACTACTCAGAACAAGTAAAGGTTAAGAGGCTGGCTAACAAGACCACTCATCACAGCGGTTCCTCGGGAATGGGTAAAACAACCAAGTGAAGGCATATGATCAGCCAAGTAGATAGTGACGATGGAGTGAGAAAACCAACGCTCATTTGGAAAAAACAGGCTGATAAAATGACAATCACAAGAGGTAAAATGGGAATGATTTCATTTTTACACAAGCTTGAAATCAGGAAACTCTGCTTGAGGTTGGTTTCATTTTTACACAATCTTGAAACAAAGATAAACTATGCTTGAAACTGGTTTCATTTTTACACAAGCTTGAAACGGAAACAAACTATGCTTGAAAAAGTAAGCATGCCCCCAGCATGGTGACTCAATTCAAGGTACATGCCCCCCAAGCTTCAGTCCATATGGTGACTTAGATGGAGTGAAGGTTCAAGTTACGAGATCAAGAGGAAGACTCGACTGGGATTTTACGATAACTTATCAAAGACTCGAATTGAACAGGAAATTGTTTCATTATTTTAACGAGGTTGACACATTAAAAAAACTATCCTCGGACACCCTTGTTTCATTTTTTAAGGAGCTTGACACAAGACAAGGAAATCTGCTCTAAAGAGCTTGTTTCATTTTTTAAGGAGCTTGACACAAGAAAACGAACTGTGCTTCGACCAGCTTGTTTCATTTTTTAAGGTGCTTGACACAAGAAAACAAAATGTGCTCCGATGACCTTGTTTCATTTTTTAAGGAGCTTGACACAAGAAAATGAACTATGCTCCGACACCTCATCATAATGAAAAAGAAGTCATTGCTTCCAAGAGTTCCACTCCCGATGGAATGAAAACATCCTGGAAGTCAGGACCCAATGCCCCCAGCACCTTATGCACGACGGCACTATCACTGAGCATAGGCACGGGGTAGGTAGCCACATAGTTGACCTGCGGTGGGGCAGATACAACGGGTGGATAAAAACCAGGAAGGGATGATGGCGGGCCAGCTGCCACATCAGGACCAAAGAACGAAACTTGATCAATGGTCACGATCCGTCCTTCATGCGGAAAACAGACCACCCGAAAAAGGGAGGAGACAAGCGCTCCCATGGCATAGGTGTAATTTCGCCCCAAGAGCAGATTGAAATCCAAGGGGCCTGGAACAACCATCACGTCCATATGGATGGTTTTACCTCCCAAAGTAACAGGTAACCTTGGAAGGATCCCTAGCAGTTGACTCGTTCTTATGTTAAAAGCCAACAGATTCTGCGTAACAGGCATAAGCGGTGGCGAACCGAAAGCTTGCTAGGTAGTTGAGGATAGAACACTAACAGACGTGCCTTCATCTATAATGGTGCTAGGTACGACCAGACCAAAAGCCTGTACTATGATCTCGAAAGGCACATAAGAGGGAAGGCGGTATCCTGAAAATCGATTCCAATCAAAGGAAGCAACCAAACTACTCAGAGGGGCTACCATCGAACCGAGATGGTCTTCCCCTGGTGTTACGATAGAAGAAGGAGCATCCTCCACGACCTCCATCTCGAAGGTGGGAGGAGTAGCTTCTTGAGGTATAGGTACAGGAGAATATTTCTCCAAGTCCGAAGAATCTGAAGAAACCAGAAGGACATGGGGGGTGTGAGGTCCACTCTCAATGGAAAATAATTGGTGCACCATAGACGGGGCCAGCTCAATCGATCTCACGACCAATGGTTGGTCGGGAACGGATTCCTGAATTTGAATTTCCAGGGTAGCAGGATCGACCAAGGATGACTCTTGACCAATCGTAGGATCAGTGGGTGGAGGACTCAAAGAAAGCCGATTATAACCAGCTGGAAAGCATGGTGTAGAACCGGTTAAGTTGTCCAAAACTCGCTTGGCTTCATCCATATACGGACAAAGGTGAATGGCATGGTGCCCTTCACACAACTTACAGGGATTGGTTAGCTTACCCTGCTTCTTAGGAGCCTTACCAGCAGCAGCTGAAGACATGCACCCAACCTGACTCCCAGAAGCCAAAGGCAACGGCAGGTGACCGTTGGACCATACTTCGAGTGCCTTGGGAATTCCGGGGCAGTCTCAAAGAAGATGGTCTCCCATGCACAACATGCAAGGGAACTTGACATTCTGTGGAGGGTTGGGAGGTTTATCAAGAGGAGATGATTCAGAAGCAGGAGATGAAGCCTTAGCCTCTCGCTTATCAGACTTCTTCTTATTAGCCACTTGGTTACTCGAATCCAGACTTTCACCAGGCGAAGTAGAAGAGGAGGATGCAGAAATAGGAGAAGAAGGGGAGAGGTCCACCTTGGAATAAACATGATGTTGCTCAGGTGGAGGAACTGATTGAACAGTAGCCGAGACATTTGGGACCACAGAGGTTGAAAACAACCAAACAGGCAACCCAACAGTTAACCCAGGAAGGGAAAACGTTGCCATATAAGGAGCACCAATATTTCCAAAAGGAGGAAAGGAACAAGATTCCCATCGGAGGGGATTCCTTGGTTGGTGAACTCCGGGAAAGTTGCCATCAGAAACGATCTGCAGAACAACACCCTAAGGGAACTAACTTTAACTAGGAATATTTCGTGGGTAGTTAATTTTTAAAACATTGAAACAAAACTCTACCGTTTCATCTTTTAAGAGTCGAGAAACAGGCAAAAGGTGACTCTATCACTTTCAGATTGGAAAAAAGCGTGAAAGGACAAGCGCTTGATGACCTTTTCAGATTTAAAGAGTCAGAAAAGATCGAAATGACTACTCAGGAATACTAGGCAAAGGGTGTACCAAATAACCGTGAACTGCAATATACACCTTGGTTTCAAAATGAAAGAGAAATCAACCAAGGACTTAACGTACGTGCAGGCAATCTCCCCGAATGATGTGTCCGGTGTATCATGGGTATAGGGTGGCAGACTCGGCTTCCTGTGGATAAAGGATAGAAACCTAGTGGGGTCTCCCTTTATATACGTGACGGTACGGGGAGCACAAGTCTGTACTAGCACTGTCTAAAGCCAAAAGGCGAACGACAACTACTAGGTTTAAAGACGCTGGAACACGTCTCTAGCCTAGACCTCTAAATGTTGCATTAATGTTTCAATGTTGCCTTAGTGTAAATTGAGTAAATTTTAAGGTTTATCTTCAATTACGTTTCAGTTTTCAGGCCCTAGCGAATGTAATGTCTCAAAATCTCCTAAATGCACTCTATATGCCACAGTATATCATTTCATTCGATGAAAGCTATTTATGAGAGAGTTGAGAGATTTTCACACAATAACGAAATGAACAAAAAACAACCAATGATGTCTCTAATGCAGCTAATGAAAACTAAAAAGCTTTTCGTTCAAAGTTACCAATCACTAATAACACCGAAAAGATCTAATTCACAAAAGAGCAAAAGAGATTTTTTTTTTATTTTCAATATTTCAGAGCAAAGTGCGCTAAAAAAATGAAAACTAATGCAAGAGAAATTTGAGAAATGATGACAAGAGGGAAAAAACAGGAAAATTCCACTCAATGCAAACGTACAATCAGACCTCAAATCAACCAAAAGTCCCTTAAAACGAAAAGAATCCCAAAGACCCCAAATGAGCCGCGTAATCTAGGCTCAAAACGAGATAAGGCAGAATTCGAATGGAGAAGGAAACAATCACTCAAACAACACAATGAGACAATAGAAAACCACCAAACGAATGCAAAGAAGAAATCACAAGGTTGACTGAACCGATAGAAACTGAAAACTCCCAAGGGAGGCTCGACACACAATAGCACCTAGATGACCTAGGGCTAGAATGAAAAATCGATGGAAATGGGAAAACAACCAAAGGATGCAGGTAACAATCAGTCAATCAAGGCTCCAAAACACTCAAGCAGTGGAAAAATCAAGACCAAACACACAGATCAGGCTCAGGAAGCTCAGGACTGAGCAAACCCTAGTACCTCGCAGGATTAGCGCGACTGTGAGGCTGAAACTAGTGTCAGAGACGAATTGGCGCGGTTAATACACAAGAAACCTGCGCCAATGGGCGCGACTATCAAGCTAAAAAGCGCGCCAGTCGAGTTTCCCAGTCAAAAATAAGAAAGAGCAATCCAACAAGCAGACCAATGATGACCAAGCTATCAAAAACCCAAATTCACAGAAAGAACCAGCCCAAAAGAGATGATTAAGCAAGGAGGATCAAGAATTGACCGAAAAGACAAGACGATGCTCCAAGTGTTCAGTTTACAAACTAAACCGGAGATTGACTGAAGCAGCTTTGATCTACTTCGCAATTGCAGAGAAAAACCGTTTTGAAGGCTATCTGGCTAACTTCAGGCTCTGTCTATAGTTTACAAAGCAGAACAACAACAAGCTAACGATCCCCAGCGGAGTCGCCAATTTGTTGTGGAGGTAAATCCCCTTTGCGGACAGAGGCGATCCCTACTAGCCTAGACCGGGTCTAGCAACAATCGTTCACGCTATAGTGCAGGTTCCTAATTGCAAATAAACCAACTAGCGATGAAGGCTTACCTGGAATCCAACGTTGTTGCTTGTAGAAGAGGTAGCGCTCCCGTTCCTTAGCTCTGGCAGATCATGATCACCATGATCTCCATGATAGGACACCTGCACACGCGAGAAACAAAAAAAATGCAAGCGTAAAATCCAGTAGATGCAACTATATGTCAATCAGAAAGGACATAACTCACCATCATAAACAACAACAAGAGTGGAACCATAACCAATAGTTGCTTATTATTAATCAATTAAAGGAAGAATACAACCATAGTTCTGACGTTGAATTCTCCTTCGGCGGGTCGCCAGCAGAACACGTCTCAAAAAGCCTGTCAAGGATGGGACAAACCTCTCTCTTCGGATCTTGAAAATAGTCTCCTTGCTTGGATTTGGCCTTAAGGGAATTATGGAGGCTCTTGCAGCATAAGGCTATTGGGAATTTGGGAACTTGAAGACTAGCTTGCAATGGAGATGGGCAAGCTTTTATAGATGGAGGAAGGGGAGTTGGAATCCCTATAATCATGGGATTGGCCCTATCCTCAAGGAAGCTTCCATGAGAGGTGGCAAACCACTTCCTCTACATGGAAATCCGGAGCCAAACCTCCCAACTCAAATTAGATACCAGTTCCTGGATCAGTTAGGACGAAACTTCCGCCATTTATTTTTTAAAAACACTCCTTAAATTGGCTGGCGCGAGTGTGACTCTGGGACAGAGCGCCAATTGGCGATACCTCTTTGAAGGATTTTCCCCATTGGCGCGGGTACTGAACTGTATTCCCGCGCCAATGCAAAAAGGGTCATTTTTAGGGTTTTCCACAAGGAGATTTCTTCAGGGCAATGAAAGCTCTTGTTTAGAGGGATGTCATGAAATTGATTTCAAGCCATTTCACTGCTCACAGGTCACGGAATGAGCCCTCCAATGTGCGGGACGGGGATTGGAGGGACGGTGACAAATTACTGTGTAACAAATACCTTGGAATTAAACAATGCACACGCATAGACAACTATATCAATTATCACCACTGATGATCATCAAACATCAAATTTCATTCACCAGAGAGAAAAAATTCTTAACACATACACAATCTTTACTGTGAAAATCCCCCCCTCCAATGTATTCGGGGGTTACATTTTATATGCATTGTCATGTGTCTCTTCGGTTCCTCTGTGAGGACCATTTCTACTCTAACAAAAGGCCTAATTACATTCATTCAAATAATTGAATAGGACAGATGGACTGAACCTAAAACTATTCGACTTCTACTGACTCTAATTGATCTAAATGCAAAAGACAACTAAGGTATTGACACCTTCCTGTTACAAATTCGAATGATTTTGATCCCTCCTAGCCACAACATGTGGAAAAAATTCCTACATTGCTGGCTAGTGTCTAATGCCCCTGCATCAGACTCCCGAGGGAAATTTTCCTTCATGGACTCCTGCCCATGAGTTCTTCCACTGATCTGCCTATTTTCTGCAACATTCCTTTAGTCATCCAAGTGGCATCTTCCTCTGGCTGGTCCTTCCACTTGATTAAGTACTAAAATTACTCTTGTCCTCTGGTCTTCTTGGACACTCTTTTGCCCAATATCTTCTCTGGTTGTAATGGTTGTGCTGGAGGTAGCTGCTTTTCCCACTCAATATATTCCTTGTCTGTTAGTCCTTCTTCTGCACCATCATCTTCATACTTGTACAAATCTGCAACATTAAAAATGGGAGATATTCCAACATCAGGAGGCAATTCAATCTCATAAGAATTAGCAAAAATGTCTAATGCCCCTGCATCAGACTCCCGAGGGAAATTTTCCTTCATGGACTCCTGTCCATGAGTTCTTCCACTGATCTGCCTATTTTCTGCAACATTCCTTCTGTCATCCAAGTGGCATCTTCCTCTGGCTGGTCCTTCCACTTGATTAAGTACTGAAAGTACTCTTGTCCTCTGGTCTTTTTGGACACTCTTTTGCCCAATATCTTCTCTGGTTGTAATGGTTGTGCTAGAGGTAGCTGCTTTGCCCACTCAATCTATTCCTTGTCTGTTAGTCCTTCTTCTGCACCATCATCTTCATACTTGTACAAATCTGCAACATTAAACATGGGAGATATTCCAACATCAGGAGGCAATTCAATCTCATAAGCATTAGCAGAAAACTTCCTAAGTATCTTGCATGGCCCAATCTTTTTAAACTTCAGTTTGTTATACTTCTTCTTTGGGAATATCTCCTTTCTCAAGTGTGCTAAAACCAAATCTCCTACTTCAAAATGGACTTCTCTTCTGCTCAAGTCTGCTCTGCCTTTGTATTTGATGCTGCTTCCTTGTAGCTGTTGTTTCACTTGTTCATGTATGGCTTGGATTTCTGAAGCAAATTCCTCACCATCTGCACTTCTCAGCTCTGCCTTTCCTAGATTTCTTAACTCTGATATTCCTTTGGGGTGCATTCCATAAACAATATGGAATGGACTCTGCCATGTGCTTCTGTTTGGTGAGTCATTCTATGCATATTCTTCCTGAGGCAAAATATGATCTCATTACTTGGGATGTTCTCCTGCAAGACTTCTCAACAAATTTCCCAGACTTATATTCACTACCTGAGTTTGTCCATCAGTCTGAGGATGATAAGCTGAGCTGAAATTCAACTTGGTACCAAGTTTCTTCCACAGTGTCCTCCAAAAATGGCCCACAAATCTGGTGTCTTTGTCTGAAACAATACTCTTGGGAAACCTATGCAACCTAACAACTTCTTTGAAAAACAAGTTAGCAACATGGGTGGCATCACTAGTTTTATAACAGGGAATAAAATGTGCCATTTTGGAAAATCTATCCACTACAACAAAGACTGCATCAGTCCCTCTCTGAGTCTTGGGAAATCCCAGAACAAAATCCATACTCACCATGTCCCAAGGCCTGTCTGGAATAGGCAAGGGAGTGTACAATCCTGCATTTTGGCTCCTTCCTTTGGCATATTGACAGATTTTGAATTTTTTCACAAAATTGTCCACTTCTGCTCTCATCTTGGGCCAACAATAGAAGTGACTCAGCTGCTCATAAGTTTTATCAGTACCAAAGTGCCCAACAAGTCCACCACTATGCTTCTCCTTGATCAAATTTTCTCTCATGGAACACTTTGGTACACACAGTTGGTTTCTCCTGAATAGTAAGTCCTCCTGCAAGAAATAATCCAGCCACTGGCTTCTATCTGTTAGAAAAGGGTTGCAACATGCTTCAAATGCTTCCTTAAAATCTGAATCTGGTTTATACAGTACTTTGAGAAAATCAAATCCTACAACTTCAAAATTGGTTTCTTGAACAAGCATGTGCCTCCTACTCAAAGCATCAACTACTTTATTTTCTTGGCCACTTATATGTTTCAAAACAAAGTTAAAACTTTGGATATACTCAACCCATTTGGCATGCTTATGATTTAACTTTGGCTGTTGTACAATGTACTGTAAAGTATGATTATCAGAGTATAGTACAAATTCTTTGGACATTAAATAATGCCTCCACTTTTTCAATGCCTGAAAAATTGCATAGAATTTCTTCTCATAAGAGGAATACTTCCTTCTGGTGTCATTCAAATTTTCACTGAAATAACCTACATTCCTATCATCCTGACTCAGCACAGCTCCAATGGCTTCTCCACTGGCATCACACTTCACTTGAAATGGTTTAGTAAAATCAGGCAGAATTAAAACATGCTTTTCAGTTATCTTTTGATTCAAAAGTTTAAAGTTTCTTTCTGCTTCAACAGTCCATTTAGATGGTTGTTTCTCTTACTTATTGTCTCAATGATGGGTGCATTAATCTTACTGAAGTTTCTTATAAATTTCCTGTAAAAACTGGCAAGTCCATGGAAACTTCTTACCTCAAAAACATTTCTAGGTGAAGGCCACTCCACAATTGCCTTAACCTTTTCTGGGTCCATCTTCAATCCTTCTGTAGAGACAACAAAGCCCAAATACACCAAATATTCCCTCATGAATGAGCACCTTTTAAATTTTATCAGTAGTTTCTCTTGGTGTAGCTTCTTCAAGACATAATTAAGATGCCTTAGATGTTCTTATTTAGTTTTGTTGAAAACTAATATATCATCCAGATACACTATCAAAAATTTCCCAATAAATTATTTCAACACTTCATTCATAAGTCTCATAAAAGTGCTAGGTGCATTTGACAACCCAAAAGGCATTACCATCCATTCATACAATCCTTCATTTGTTTTAAAGGCAGTTTTCCACTCGTCACCCTCCTTTATTCTAATCTGATGATATCCACTTTTTAAATCTAACTTTGAAAAATATTTGGCACCACTCAAACAATCCATTAAATCCTCAACTCTGGGCAAAGGGACTCTGTACCTGATTTTTATCTTATTGATTTGTCTAGAATCAATACACATTCTCCAGCCTCCATCTTTCTTTGGGCTCAATACTGCTGGTACTGAACATGGACTCAGACTTTCTCTGATCAGTCCTTTGTCCACTAACTCCTGTACTTGCTTCCCGATTTCCTCATTCTCTGTGGGAGTCATTCTGTAGGCTGCCTTATTTGGCAGGTTTGAACCAGGGATAAAATCTATCTGATGGCTGATCTTTCTCACTGGTGGCAGCTCATCTGGTAAATCATCCACAACAATGTCACAATAACTATCTAACATCTCTTGGATTTCTATTGGAAAATTAGAAATCTTTGTAGAAGTAAGAACTAACTTAAGTTTGCAAACTAAAGCAAAGCTTACCTCTTCTTCTTCAATCTGTTGTAGATACTCCTTCCCGCTCAGCAACAAGGCCTTTGGATCAGCTACTCTGCTTGATGGTTCTCCTTCTTCCATGGGCATCAATGTATGATGTACCCCATCTTTGAAGAACTTGTAAGTGTTCTTCTTGCCATCATGCATTGCTGCTCTATCAAACTGCCAAGGTCTACCCAGCAGTATGTGACACACATCCATGGGCATCACATCACACAGGACTTTGTCATTGTAGTTGCCCATTTGTAGCTCTATCTCACACTGTTCCTTTACAATCAGCTGGTGCCCTTTATGCAGCCAGGACACCCTGTAGGGAGTTGGATGCCCCCTTGTCTTTAGCTTCAACTTCTCTATCACCTTAGTGGAAACCAAATTTTCTGTACTGCCACTATCAATGACTAGCTGGCAACATTTCCCCTAGATTTTGCATATGCTCCTAAACAAAGTCTTCCTTTGTGTAGGCTCAGTGACCTCTTTGGCTTGTTTCAACAGGACCTTATTAACCACCAAGGATTCTCCCTTTTCTGGTAAAATTGCCTCTTCAATTGCTGCCTGTTCTCCAGCCTGGGAAACAATAACATTTCTTGGACCAGCACCCATATCCTCTAGGCACTTATAATGCTTGTGTCCCACTTGATGACATCTATAGCACCTCAATTATCTACCTCTGCCTCTGCCTCCTCTTCCTCTGTGAGAACCCCTTCTACCTCTTGCATCACCCTTTGTAGATGCATTCTGAGGTGAGCTACTATTAGCTCCATCTCTAGGTGTATTAGGCTTTCCTCTACCACCCTTAATTCCATTTCCACGAAAAGTACCTCTCCCTTTGGTAGACTGGTTTCTCATAAGTTTCTCCTCTGCTTTCAAGGCCATCTGATAGGCCTCTTCAACTGTCTTAGGAGACAGAAGACCAATTTCATCTTGGATCTCCAGGATGAGACCATTCACATATCTGGCAATCTTCTCTGGTGTGTCCTGAAACTACCCAGCTCTTATACTTACTCTATAGAATTCTTCTGTGTATTCCTTTACTGTCAGCAACCTCTGTCTTAGGTTCTGCATTTGCCTAAACAATGTTAGCTGATAATCACTAGGCAAGAATTTACCTTTTAGATTAGCCATCATTCTGGTCCAAAATTTGATAGGCTGTTTGCCAGCTCTCCTTCTTTCTGCTTGCACTCCATCCCACCAAAGTGTAGCATGTCCCTTCAGCTTTGTTACTGCAAACTTGACCTTCTTATCTTCACCCATTTCTTCATAGTCAAAGCACTTGTTCATTTCATTTATCCAGTCCACCAGCTCTTCTGGATTCAGTCCTCCTGCAAAACTTGACACTTCAATCTTGGGTTAACTGCAGACCCCAGAACAGTTCTGAGGAGCCTCATCTCAGGAGGAATCTCAGCATTTTCTCCAGCTTCTTCTATTTTAGGTTCATTGATGTCTTCAGGATCTCCGGGCTGTCCTAGCTCCATGGCATCCAATCTGGCTTGGACCCTCTGCAAGGTCTCCAACACTTCTGCATTGGCAACAGGTTTGCCTCTCCTTCTGTCGACACCTCTAACAACTCGGATTGCCCTGTTAATTCCCTGCATAATATCTCAAAAGTGGCTCTGATACCACAATTGACAGCAACAAAATTGAATTCGGACCCCAAGGAGAGCTAGTTTCTAATTCCTGTCCATAATTCCCTTTAATTCTTGTCAAATTTATTTGTCAATTTTGTAGAAATTGACAAATGAATGCTTTAATCCAACTTTAGTTATGGCCACTTCTATACATAGCTCCTTATGTGTCTTTATTTCTGCGTGCCTGAATCATATGTACGCATTTCATATTCTATCCTTTCCCATGTTAAGACTTTGGATAATTTTAAATATACCTCTAGACTTTAATCCCTCACAATATGAATCTACCACAGCCCTAAGTCCCAACCAACGGGAAATTTAATATATTAAAGCCGATACACCAAATTCCTTAACCAACGATACCACGAGAGTATAGGTTGACCTGCCTTATACCTTCTAACCTTATAATCAAAGTTATAACACTTCTGGATTATATTAATAACCCGACGATATTGAAAAAGAAACACTTTAATATACTTTAGGCCCCGTGCCCACATATACAATCGACGGGTTTCAATTAAATACACACTCCCATACCTTAGTTTATCTTTCGTATTATTTTGAGTGCGATCACCGATCGATGAGCTAGCCTCCAGATCGGACGGCGTACATCGATATCGCGCTGGTTTCACCGTCAATAGTTATCGCGTGATGAGGGAGCGATGAGGCGGTATTGCCCCGTCGATGTGGAATATTTTCACAGGATCGCGTGATATTTGAGTGGTTTCGCTTCCGTACAAAGGCAGTGCGATATGGGTGGGTTTGGTTTCGCAAAACCACTCTGGATTATGAATAGTGTTTGACTGGAGTTTCATCGAGGTTGACACTACTCCGTGTATTCGCTCCACTCATTAACTCAGGTTCTAACCTCGAGCGGGGTCTTCAATTAAAAATAAGGCAGTCTATACTTTTGTACGTGAGGTTTTTTTTTTTTACAACTGGTGTCCACAGTTCTGTTGTAGACACACTATCGGTGCGCTCTTTCAGAGGCTCGAGGCATACACACGACTCGACACCTGCAGCAAAGTCCAGTACATCCCTTCAAGGCTTCTTACAGGGGTTATGGCGACAGAACATCTCTCATAATTTCAAGGGAAATCAAGGCTCAACATAGACAAAGGATTGTGGAGGTTTAACACAACAATTTAATTCATCAAGATTAACACAAAACTGGAGGTTCTAATACCTTGGAATTAAACAATGCACACATAGAGACAACTATATCAACTATCCCCACTTATGATCATCAAACATCGAATTTCATTCACCAGAGAGAAAAAATTCTTAACACATACACAATCTTTACTGTGAAAATCCCCCCCCCCTCCAATGTATCCGGGGGTTACATTTTATATGCACTGTCATGTGTCTCTTCGGTTCCTTTGTGAGGACCGTTTCTACTCTAAAAAAAGGCCTAATTACATTCATTCGAATAACTGAACAGGACAGATGTACTGAACCTAAAACTATTTGACTTCTACTGACTCTAACTGATCTAAATGCAACAGACAACTAAGGTATTGACACCTTGCTGTTACAAATTCGAATGATTTTGATCCCTCCTAGCCACAACATGTGGAAAAAATTCCTACATTGCTGGCTAGTGTCTAATGCCCCTGCATCACTCGAAAACCCCGACGACCGCCCATGGGTTACGAAAATAAAGGAGAGGGAGTAGTAGACCCTATGAAAACATTGCTTGAGGAGGCCCTTGAAAAACAAAGGAATGCGATGATGGATAACTTCACCCACATCCTTCAATTATTGCTCACTGGTAGCGCATCTGCATCCAACAACCAGTTTGGAGGCGCAACCCCTTTTAAGTTACAAGTAAACTTTGACATTCCCATATTTGATGGCCAAATAGATGCAAACGTTGTATATATATGGTTGAATATATTAGAAGGATGTTTCTCAGTTCATGACTTTTCCGACCGGGAGAAAACTATTTTTTCACTGCTCAAAGTTGCCCCCCATGTCAAGGACTGGTGAGAAACCTACTATGATAAAAAGGACAAGGGGGAACCCTCTCTGTTCTCAGTCATACCCACTTGAAATTCTTTCTGAGATGCCATCAAGGAACAATATCATCCTGTGGGGAGCTATGAGGACAAGTACATACAATGAACTATGTTGCGGTAGCAAAGGGATCAAGATGTGCATGAGCTGACGAATCCATGCCATACCCTGCGCACAAAGTTGGGTATCAAATATTCAGAGAAAAATTTGGTGCTGAAGTACCACACTTGTTTGCACATATAAATTCAGGTGGAAATGGAGTTCCGCGACATATCCTCACTCGGTACAACATGCCGGTATGCTGCCAATATTGAGAAAAAAATTCAAACAGAAGAAGCAAGACTTTCAATCTGCAAGTCAAAGGTGCCCCCGAACCGCAAAACAAAGGAAAAAGCGAAGGCATGGCAGCCCAAGACAACCTGCCAAAGCCACAAGCAAAGAACAACACTGCGAAGCCAAAGGAGGACACGGGAAATTGGTGTTAGTTCCATAAGAGCTCCACTCACAACACAAGTGAGTGTCAGGCCAAGCAGTCACTAGTGGCCAAGATGAGGGCTTCTGAAACATATGTGTGCTCCGACATTGAATCAGAACCCGAGAAGGGAAATAACAAAGGGAAGAAAATTATCGATGCAAAGCCCAACGCCAATGTTTCCACCACGAAGATCCAAAAGGAAGCACTGGAAGATCCAGAGGAGGAGGACCGTCTCTTCCACTCCTAGATGTGGGTAAATGGTTCCCCACTAGAGTTCATTGTCAACAGTGGGAGCCAAAAGAACCTCATTTCAGCAGAGGTCGTGAAGCAGTTGGGCTTGTCGACCACAACACACCCACATATGTACACCATCAAGTGGCTTCACTAAGGACGGGATCTCCATTTCAGCCAACAATGCTGCCTTCCCTACAGAATCAAGCCCTTCACCGATGAGGTATTATGTGACATTGCTCCTCTTGATGTTTGTGATGTATTATTAGGCCAACCATACTTGTGGAAGCGACATGTTGTGTAGGATTCCTGGCCTCGCTGTTATTGTTACTTTGGGAAATAAGTTGTACAGGATAATAGAGGCACCACTGTTTGCCGCTATCTCTTTGGTTACTACAAAACAATGCAGTAAGCTCATTTCCAAAACTGGGAAATTTGTTTTCCTGATGATCTGCCCTCAAGGCAAGAAGAATATTGTGGCCACAACCTCTAGACAGGGCTCCTCCGCATGACAACAACAAATGGAAAAAGTCGTGGAGGAGTATCAGGACATCTTCACCTCACCCACAGGGGTTACTCTGCACTGTTAGGTCAAGCACCCCATCGATCTGACCCCAGCTGCACCACTACTCAATGGACCGATCTATCGATGCTCTGTTCTCGAGAACAATGAAATCAAGAGGTAGATTTAGGAGCTACTATAAAAAGGTCACATCTGGCCAATTTCATCGCCCTGTGGGAGCCCGATCATGTTGGTGCAGAAGAAGGATGGGACTTGGAGACTCTATATTGACTATCGGGCACTGAACAAGATCATAGTCTAAAATAGGTACCCGATCCCACGGATTTATGACCTTCTAGCCCAACTCAAAGGGGAAAAATATTTCAGCAAGATCGACTTGAAGTACAGGTATCACCAGGTACCAGTCAAACTATCTGATGTGTGGAAGACTTCCTTCAAAGCCAAGGAGAGCTTGTTTGAATGGTTGGTCATGCCTTTCCGGTTGAAAAATTCTCCTGCAACCTTCATGAGGCTGATGGACGACATCTTGCGACCATTCACCATCTCATTTGTAGTAGTGTACTTGGATGACATCCTGATCTTCAGCTAGACTTGGGAAGAGCGCATCCACGACATCCGACAGGTCCTCCAAACATTACGGAAACACAAGTTGTGTGCCAATTTAGAGAGTGCACTTTTGGCAAGACCCAGGTTCAGTATCTGGGATACATTATTGATGTGCGGGGGGTGCGTTTGGATTCAACCAAGATCCAAGTCATTCGAGATTGGCTAGCCCCAACCACTCTAACAGAGCTTTGCAGCTTTTTGGGTCTTGTTAATTTCTACCGCAGGTTCATGTTGGGATTCTCTCATATCACTTGGCCCTTGAATCAAGTCAACAAGGGAGGAGTGAAAGAAAAATTATTTTGGTCGAAATCTCAACAGAGGGCATTCGTAGAATTTAAACATCGCCTCTGGTATGCCCCGGTGCTCACATTACCAGACTTGCAACAACCATTTCAGATCGAGACAGATGCCTCTAACTATGTTATTGGGGTAGTTCTTACTCAACAGGGGAATCCAGTGGAATATCACAATGAGACATTATCCGACACAGTCCTAAAGTATCCCACTAATGACAAAGAGATATATTCCATTGTGCAGGCTTGCCAATAATGGAAGCATTACATTTTTGGGAAGTAAACGATCATCCACACAGACCACTGACCCTTGCAGTTCATACAGACACAAGGGAAGTTGCAGAAAGATCACCATCAGAAGTGGTCCACATATTTTTAAAAATTTCATTTAAGCATCAAGTACAAGAAGGGAAACACCAATAATGTTGCAGACTGCCTCAGCCGACCACCGATTGTGGCGATAACCACCTTGATCAACTCTTATGGGCACGAGACTTCTGATTGGCCGCTTCACTACAAGAGCGATCTAGAATTCAGCCACACATAAAAGACGCTCTTGGAGGGTAACTAAGTTCTAAATTTTCACCTCCAGGATGCACTGTTATGTCACCTGGGACACCTTTGTGTTCCTTCAAGCAAGCGTGCCAAGATGATTTGGGAAGTGCACTACAGTCATGTCGTCGTCCATTTCAGGGTCGAAAAAATAGTGGTAGTACTGCATAAGTATTTCTATTGGCCAAACCTTCAACATGATGTTGGGAAGTACATTAGATCCTATACTGCCTGCGCCATTTCCAAACCAGCCATCAAGAAGCAAGGCCTCTATACTCCACCACCTACCCCTATTCGACCTTGGGAATCCATCTCCATGGATTACATGTCGAGCCTTCCATCTAATAAGCATGGAAACTACTGTGTTTTCGTGGTCCTCAACAGATTCTCGAAGATGGCCATTATGACGGCCTACAAGAAGAATAGCACAATGTAAGCCATTGCTAAAATATTCTTTGAATGAGTGTGGGTAAACTTTGGGATACCATAGTCTATCATCTCAGATCGGGACAATAGGTTCCTCAGTACATTTTGGTCCAGCCTCTGGTCAATGTTGGACACCAAGCTCACCAAGTCCACAGCTTTCCATCCCCAAACTGATGTCCAGATAAAGGTCGTCAATAGGATGATCGTACACATTCTGTGCATGTAAAACTCAAAGCATCCACGCACATGGGATGAGAGCCTCCCCTATGTACAACATAGCTATAATCGGGCCCTCCACAACTCAACCGACCACAGCCCCTTTCAGGTGGGCTTGGGATTCCAACCATTATGTCCCATTGATGTAGCCATGTCATTTACAGCTACTCAATATGATTCGACTCATGTCCAGTTTGAAGCTACCAAGGCGAACAACTTTATTGTGTGCATTCATCACATTCGCCAATAGGTTCATGACATATTGGATAGAGCCAATGCTAAGTACAAGCAGCGGCATGATCAGCATTGGGTGCAACACAACTTCCAGGTGGGCGACAAAGTGTGGCTACATTTACAGAAGGAGCGCCTTACTGGATGGCAGCGCAAGCTTCACCCGCTCCAATATGGGCCATACACCATCAGCAAGGTTGTAGGGGACAATGACTTCGAGCTCAGTATTCCACCATTCCTTGGCCTGCACCTAGTGTTCAATGTCGACTTCCTTCGACCCTACTTTCCACCTCTACTGGACACATCCGACATGGCAAAACAACTCACACCAATAGAGTTAAACACATAATGCATGGAGTAAGCCATAACTGATTAGATTATGGACACAAATATCAAGAACAATCCTGAATAGAGGATCCAACTATATCGAGTTGTCAAAGCATGCCAACTCCTTCACCAGGGCAAGTGGCTCACCAGCGACCAAGTTCAACAGAAGTTTCCTCATCTCATGGAGGAACTCAACGCAATGGGGACCATTGCTTCCTAAGGGGGGAGGAATGATCCAGGTGGATATTGGTGACCACCCGCCTATTCCACTTGGACCCCCACCATTTTTTCTTTCAGCTTTTCAGTTTCCTTAATTGTAGCACAATTTACTATTTTTGGAAGTTTTTCAAGTCATGAACTTCTGGATCCGTTACGAGGCCCTAAACGACGTTTTTTTGGCATCAAACCTCCGAAGAAAGTGAGTTTGTTCCAAAATTGACATTCATTGTTAGTAGTTGTAGTCCTTGGATAGATATTTCTAGCGATGTATCATGTGCATCAAAAAAAGATAGTATGCCAAAGTTACAACCTCGAGAAATTGATGTACCAATTTACCCCAACGGGGCGCATATTCTGGTGTTTCATCTCCTAGGGTTAGGTTTTTGGATGTTTAGGGTTTTCCATTGTTTCTCAATAATATATAGGCCTTTGAGCCTCATTGTAACACATAGTTCAGAGGCATGTAGATGCCACATCTCTTCTCAAAGATAAGCTACCAACACCCTAGCTAGTTTATTTCCATCCTGTTTGTAAAAAAATTTCAGTTATTTGATACCAATGAAATGAAGTGTTATTTCTATTGCATCTTTGTATTTATGGTTATATGTGTATTCTTTTGCATTCCTGCATAAATTCAGATCACCTTCTCTGCTTTCATTCTCAAAGCATCACAGCCTTCTACATCCAATTTGTAGAGGGTATTCACCAGAACCCCAATCCACTTCACTTGTCACGTGGCTATGTGTTGAAGGAAAGCCTTCCTTTTGCTAAATATCACATCGTAGCCACAGTATTCCAACATAAAAACTGAAACTAAATTCTTCTTCAGACTTGAAACATACATGACTTCTTTCAATGTGAGAGGAGAACCAAATTCCCTCTAAAAAGTAACAGTATCGATGTCGGTATCACTATACCTTCCATCATCTCCCATATCAATGTGCATCTAGAGGTCCTTCTCCTCTAAGTCAATTAAGAATTATTTATTGTCAGTCATATGGAATGAGGCTCCATTGTTCAGGTACGACACACTACCCATCACCGATGTCACCATGCATTCAATGAGGGTGAAATCCAACACGAATTTTGAAGCAAGAGATTCACTTGCCACTCCTCCTGAGGGATTATTATCGGTCTTCTTGTGCATACACTTCGTGGCATAGTGTCCTAGCTCATGGCACTAAAAACATTTAATCTTAAAAAAGTAATTCTTCTTGAATGTCTGGCCAAAATATCCTTTGGATTGGGGTTTCTTCCCTTTCCCTTTCTTTGCCTTTCCATCCAAGGCACAATTCTCTCATCATCATGCTTGGATGAGGATCCATCTCTGGTGTTCTTCCTAATCTCTTATTTCACCAAGTTGGACCAAAAATGGTCCCACTTTGGTAGCTTCTCCCTCCCATTTACCAAATATTGGTAGTTGTGCCAGCTCTTCAGAATGTCTAGAAGTGCTAGGTTGACCAGATCATCTTCAGCAACTGTAACACCAACACTCCTAAGCTCATCCCAACATTGGATGAACTTGCTCAAGTATTGTGGTATTGTGTCACCCTTTTCCATCTTGATCTTCTGAAGCATGTCCTTCAGTGCCAACTTCTTGTGGTCACTGATGTTCTGAAACAAGTCTGTCAAGGCCTTCCACATTGCATATGGAGTCTCCTTCCAGTTGATATTCGAGACAGTATGATCTCGAACTCCTTCTAGTAATATCCTTCTTTCCTTGGCTACATTCTTCTTCCGTTCGGCTAGATCCTATGCATTTTCTACTGCTGGTTTTGGAAAATTGTTATCAATGTATTCCTTTAATCCATTGTCTTCCATGGACCATGACTGCTTCCATCCGGTCCTTCCAATAGATGTAATTCGAGCTACCCTCAAGGGCATACTTGAGCCTCAGACAATAGAACAACATCATAATATTATTGATGGCTCTGGAGAATAGATATGAAAAACTCGTTCCTCCCACACGTATTATTCTCTTCTATAGTAGTTTCTTCTCTGATACCATGTAGAAATTCATTGTAGATTCAAATTTCTAATTGTAATTTTCTAAAAACGTAGACTTGAATATACTTTATCAATTGCAGAAACCAATTTAAACAATTGCAAAATCATGAAGCATACAAGAGAAACAATTCAATCAACACATTACACAATGATTTCCTGGGAAAAGCCACAACTAAAAACCATGCTATCTATATATTGCATTGGTTATAAAATATGAGAATATTACAATGCTTTGCTCATGCTTGTGCAACCTCTACGCTATCTCTATCTGTCTCGCTACTTCTTAGACAAACCTAGGCCAATACTTAACCAATTTTTTTCTTGCCCAAGTCCCTATTTCCTTGTATTTTTTCCTTGGGAATTAACCCCCTGTTAATTAGGGAAATCCTCAATTAGAATTGCGCAATACATCATAGGCCTTCCTCTGACTGCAATTTGGATGATTATACAACCACTAGTACACTACCCTTGAACTCCATTCTCAACTGGGTAACTCTCAGGTCACACATGCATGAGTTATTTATGGTTGATTTATCATTTAACTGGTTGATCATGAAGTACAGACCCCACTACTTGACCTCCCTCTAGTTCCTCCAATAGTTGGATCTAGTTAAACTAACTTTAACTCAGATAAATTGAATTAATTTATTACAACTCAAAATAAACTCAATGAGGGCTCCTAAAAAGTAGGATCCACTCTACATGACTCAAGTTAGACCCTCAACTCGAATTAACTGAACCAACTATGTCAAACTAGCTTATTTAACTCGTAAAAGTTGTCATGAGATGTAGAATTTCAATTTTCTTCTAATTTAATTCAAGGGAAAATTAAATTAGAATATTTCTTGGTGTCATTTTCAACAAAGATCAATTATTTATTTATCATTTTGAGGTTGAATAGGCTTACTATAATAACTACTACTTGCAATAGAGTCTTTACCTTTCATTCCCATGGCTGTGATTTTGGTCTCATCACCTGAATCAAATCCTAGATCTTGTTGAGTTGCTGCAGCAATATTTTGTTTCCCCTTGTTTTTAAACTTCTTTGGTCTCATTTCTAGATGTAGTTTCCAACAATGGTCTCCATCATGGCCTTTTGTTGAACAATGTTTGCATGTGAGTTTTTCTCCCTCTTTCTTGGCTGTAGAATTCTTTTTTCCTTTGCCTTTAAACTTCCCCTCTCCTTTGTCTCTAGATTTGAATGGCTTCTCATTATTCTCTTGAGGAACCTTCTTCCCTCTTGCTTCTAAATGAGTTTCCTAAACACATACTTCATCTAGATTGGTGGGATTAAACATAATAATTGTATGTCTCAAACACGTCCCAAATAACTATGTAATCCACCTATGTATTTAAGGAGAGTGTCTTGTGAAGACAAATTTACACCCAAGATTAAATCTCTTCTTCTAAATTTTTGTGTGTAACTTTGAACACTTTGACCTTTAGCTTGTCTAAAATTTTTCCAATCCATATTTGTATTTTGCATGTAAGCTAATGGATAAAATTTTCTTCTTAATGCAACTACAAAATAATTCAAAGAAGAGATAATTTTACCACGTTTTTTCAAGTCTTCTTGAGTTTTGGACTCCCACCAAATGAGAGCTGAACTTTCCAAATGAAGAGAAGCAAGCTAGATCCTGGTCACATCATCCTTAATCTTTTGAATCTTATAATAGACTTCAATCTAATGAACCCAATTATCCAACTTTTCAGCATTTACTTCCCCATTATACATAGGTAATTCAAACTTGACATCAAGCTTTAACAAAGGAGACTTAACATGTCCTTTTGGAGATATTGGAGGAGTATGTGAAGGAGATGAAGTAGATAAGGATGAGTTTGCTACAAAAACTCATTTTTTCATAAGGATGTCCTTTTTTGCATTTGCTACCAAAGTTTGCTACAAAACTGCCTATACTCCATTTTTTCTGCGTAATGAAGTGTTGATGAGTTTTTGGGTTATTAGAAAGCAAGGTATTAGATGGACAACAGGTCAAAGGTGTCCACATCATTAGCCTATGAACTCCTATTTTTCAGGGAGACAGTTCAGCAGGTCAACAGGTTAGCATTCACGTGGTAAGAGCAGAACATTCTAGCACTCCAACAATTCAACACTCTAGCACATCAACAATTGGTTGCATTCGATGAGGGTCATCCACAGAATTTGTTGAGTTCTTAAATGATAGGAGACTCCTTTTTGTTTTCAAATTATGTTGAAAGGGAAATATCCCTACAAAGGCTCCATGAGTTGTAATTCAATTAGAATTAGGTCTCTTAGCTGTGTATCGAGTCTAACCCAAGTGGCAGATTTTTGATATGGAGACCTCACTCTGTATATGTGTAACTTTTTCACTTTGAAGGGGTTGATGGATGATTTGAGAGAACCACCTTTGTAAACATTTTTCTTCAGTTAATATACAAATTTGTAACAGACTATGTTTTTCACCTGAGATTTTGTTTTGACTCATGTGTTATATCTTCATGTTTTATGTGTTATTATCAGTTTCATAGCAATTTGATTACTTGGAATTCATGTTAGATGCTCCAATTTCATTCATTTGCTATGTTTTTACTACAAATGTTTTATTTCACACCATTTTACAGCCAAAATTGCCTCAGCTTCCATGAAAATAGTTTGTTTGTAATTGATTTTCCTTAGCTGACTCCATGCCTAATGGTGGCAATCATCACACTTTTTCACTTGCTATAATCACATGAAAAGTACAGAGTTAGCCTTCTGAAATTTTGAGTTTTATATTGAGAATCTTATAGGTATTTTGACAAAGCCCTCTCAGAATGGAAGGGCTAACTTACAGTTAAAATTCGGTTTGAAATAGTTATGTTGGGTTGGAGGTTGACACAACCCAGCCTGTTCTAGCTTAATGATAACAAAACATATGAAAGCCACCAATCCCTTAGTGTAATAGTGGCAGTTAATCAAATTAATAGATGCATATTTATATCCCTACCACTATTGTATATTTGGTGGTTTGCATATATTGCTATATATATATATATACAAATTTCAATTGAAAGAAGATAATCTATAAAGTTTAATACACATGAAAAATTACTAAGCTCTACCCTGCCTATAATCAATATATTTAAAGTAGACACCAAAATGCTTGCCAACGATAACAATACAATTATGAGAGCGCGGACATTATGACTACAAGAACACCCAATACAATAAATATAGAATAAGACTTAAATAACAATAAAACAAATAATAAAATTTGATCCATAACCAAAAAAAATTATTTGATAAAAACAACAAAATAATATAATCAAAAGAAAAAATACAATCCTAATACAATATTTGCTACCAGTATAACAATAGAAAAAAAATATTTTTTAATATTTTTTAAACATTCCCACTGGCAAACAATAAAAAAAAAATTTGATATATTCAATTAAAACACATTTCAAGTGAACATTATTGCTATCAAGTCCAGTATATATGATAGTGTACGTGTACGTGTTTGTAACCACACACATATATATATATATTCACTTCGACATTTGTCAGCTGAAAATGATGGTTTTCTAGTAAAGTTCCTAGGATACAGAAAGCAGATCCTGATGTCATCCATGTTTTTCACCATAAAAATAGAGAATCGCTATCCTTGTGGTCTAATCATAATATCCTAAGTCAGCAAAGTTTATAACCCTAAAATAGGGAAACGACAACCGTATAGCTTAACTATAAAAATGAGAGGTAGTAAGCATTGGTGTAAAGGGTTTTAACAATTTCCAAATTAGATTTTGCAACATCTAATATAAAGTTATTAAATTTAAGTGTAAAATTCAATTTATAGAACATTAAATACACTCAGTATCAAGATAAGTATTGATCACTCATAAAACTAGTAATTATATTTATAACTTTGTTAAATCACTGACAGTGAACAATCAAAACGTTTTTAAAAAGAATTTGAAAATGTGTTTATATACTTTAAGTGCAAAAACTAGTTTTCATGAACAGTTTGACAATAACTTGCTGACATCCATTACTTATCTTAACAAATAGCAGACAGCAATGGCTTCGGTAAATAACATACATCTTGCAAAAGTGCATTTCATATTTTATATATTACTTGATATTTAACATCAGATAAAATATTAAATATCTGAACTTTTACATTGAAGTTATACATCCCACCTTTTAAAGTATTAAATTCACTATTACTGGGTGCATATTGATAACTAAAGAACAGAGGTGCTAAAATTCCAACAATAAATCAAATCATTGGAACAACTGTTTGGCTTCGGAATATCTCTAGTGAAAAGTGGGATATAATACTGCATCATGAAATAGTATAGCTAAAGGTGATAATCTGTTAATTTGTCCCTCGAAAACTCTTAAATGTTTCCATTCAGGCACTTATCTTCTCCATTTTCTCCCATCCTAGAACATGCTTGCAGCATGTAGAGTTTAAGCTTGGAATCTTCAAGAATTCAAGTGTCTATTCCTTAGGAGTTATCTATAAGAAGATTTCAACTTGAAACACAGAGCGCATAAACTGAGTAATTGATCAACTGACTTTTCCTTTTGTGTCAGGCACATGGTCAGTGAAAAATGAAAGCCAATACAAAAGCTTGGAAAGGTGTTTGAAAATTACTAAAATTTAATACAGCAATATCGAAAAATATTTCAGCAAAATGTCAGTTCTATTCTGCACTTAAGTTTAATAGAGCCCCATATAATAAAAAAGACAATATCTACACAACATTCTCTGCTGTGAATTTGCTCTTCTTTCCCCACAGCTCTGCCAATTCCCGTTCTCTCAAGCATAGTTTTTCTAACCTCATCTAATTTTTACTTTGTCAGAGACACCTTGGATGGGTAAACACCAGCATTCACAGTCGAGACTGCAAAGAGGCACTGCTTCAGTCAAATGGAAAACAAAATAAAGATGAAGTATGGTATACAAGTGCATTAATTTCTGTCCCAAACAGCATCTCAAAGATTACTGCACTTGACAAGTACTTTTGATAAACTTGGACTACATTGCCTTCCCCTTTTACGCACTACATGAACTTCATCATATTTTCTGACAGGATTGGAACAAACCTCAGAAAACTAAGAGTTGAAAACCCTATAGATTAATTTGCTAACCCTACACAAGCAGACTAAAAAACAACGCCACTGCTTGAGGCTACTAATCTGGCATTATTATAAAATAATAACAGACAGTGTTTTCGATCGTTTTACTTACTACCGCTGGGTTGCAAGGTCAATCAGAATCTGAGGAGGAGCAAGAGCAGGTGACCCCACAAAATGAGGTTTGGATCCTCTTAAAAAAAACCAAATCAACTCATTTTCCTAATACAACATTTGTTTTAGGGATCTTCAGGAACTGGACTAAGGGCTTACCCTGAGATCTCGCGTACGAAGCAGAAAAATACCTTGTCAAAGTTGTAGTTACCTTTTTGAGGATATCTCGTAGTACCCTTTGAAAAGAAACTTGTTTGTAAGTCACTGCTCATTCTTTAGTTCGGCCTTGTTTCCGAATACCACAAACACCCATAAAAAGAGCAGGGGCCAGCAAATCCACAGACAAAATGTGGTGGCGATGGCATGAGTGTGTAGGAATAACAGGAATGTGCAGCGGGGAATATAGGCATGGGAGGGGTGGGGAAGACCAAGAGGAGAAAAATAGACCCCAAGTCTTACCCAATCGTCGCACGCCTAATGCCCTCACACTGCAGAGCATCCCTGTAACAACCCACAACGCCCTCTTCTCACAGCTGCAATGTAAATGGTTAGTGTGGTAACATCCATATAAATAGCAGATGAAGTAGAAATTTCAAATCTGAAACACCTGAAACACCCGTAAATTTGACGATTTCTAATAACTTCCATACAAGTTTTGATGATTTACCCAAACAATATTGACAGGTTTACAAATTTTCTGACTGGCAAATGACCCCATGACGGGCAATTTGCCCGTCAAATTCCATCCCTGCACTGCCACCACAGGCTCACTCCCTCCCTTCTCCGATTATTAGTGATATTGTTGCCACATACAATGTTCTGAAGTACTATTGGTCAAATTAGTTTGAACAGAAATTCAAAGATGCTGTTGCACATTTGGTGCTGGCAAAAAGGCGGCTATGGTTACGAACATCCATAACAATAATTAACAATCGAAGTTGCCTATAAGATTTCTGAGCTTGATATATGCGCATATGCTTTTCTATCCACAATGCAGCAACCTCCCTCCTCATGCTACTATAAAGTGAAAGGTTATCTCAATATAGGGTTTGAACATGAATGGCAGCATTGCGCAAAGAAAGAAATTATTTCCCACCTATGTAGATCTTGCTTTCGAAAAGTCTGGGTGTGCTTGGATTTACGAAAATATTCCCTGGTGTCAAATATACAAAATTGAATACATTCCAGATTTCATTAAAAAAAACGGTGACTTGGAAATTTGACTTTCTCTTTTATCTGTATTAATTAAAAAAATGTATGAAACTTCAGCCATCGTTGTCATTCCAAAAATGGGAAAAAATATTTAAAATGGTAAAGAATTTTAAAGTTTAGGACGAATTAATTAAAAAAATGTATGAAACTTCAGCCATCGTTGTCATTTCAAAAATGGGAAAAAATATTTAAAATGGTAAAGAATTTTAAAGTTTTATGATTCAGTTATAAAAGGTCAGATTTAAGTCATTAAAATAGCAAGACAAAACATCATCTGAAAATTGTGTTTTATTTTTAATAGTTTGTAATTATTTACTGTAAAAGTTTTATTATGTATTCTTGTATATTATGGAAAAAAATTTAATGCTTCAGTTTTTATAGGTGTTGGAAAATGATTTTATATTAAAATTCTTTGCTAGAACCGAATACATAGATATTATGTATCATTTCTGTAAAAAAAAAACAATTGTTGCAAAAGAACTGGTATTTGATTTCTGTATTTTAGAGGATATAGCTACTGACATATTTTGATGTGCCAATTTTTTATCATGCAGAAAATTGGTTAATTTGCAGCATAATAAAAATGCAAGATTGAAACTTGTGGCAATCACCACTAATTACGCTGTAAAGCATCTTATTTGAAAACAAATTTCCTAATTTCCAGTTGGACTATTATATATCATTGATCTAGATGTTAGACGATTGAAACATTCTCAACCTTCAGATTAAACACAGTTATTATTCACAGTTATTATTCAATTACATAAGAAAACAATTTTAACTAGATGAGAATTTGACATAGTCGAATCAAACTAGCTGAAGGGCTTCACCTTTGGTTCGGACCCCGTCTTGAGTCTAGTGCTTTACAATCCAACATAGCGCATGTTTTCTATCCTGCAAGCCGCTACGATTCTTCGCATGTATCATTCCACTCCTAATTTGCTAGTCGATGGTCGAGTATTGGTTGTTGGGTGTAATGCTCATCTGTTCCATACTTTCACCGAAGCCATTCCCACGAAATTGAGAGTAGAAGCTTTCTCGCCTCCATATCTCGCCAATGTTTGGAACCCTAGACACCCATAGATCACGAAGGCCCCTGCTACTGTTCGCCATGGGAAAACGTTTACTGTCGTTTTCACTGTTACTGGTCAGGTGACATAATTGGAGATGAATCTTCTGAGTGCGCCATTCACAACTCATTCGTTTTCTCAGGGACAACGCATGCTGACGCTGAATTTGGGGGCAGCTGTTCGTGGTCTCACGAATCATTCCTGTCTTGTGCTTCGGAAGTTGGGCCACATAACAATAGCAGTAGCCCATTTAAGGAGCTGCCTGGAGCCATTCTCAAGTTCTGCGGGGTGTACGAGTGGGTCCTCCAGTCTTGATGCGGATGCATCATTTGTGTGGCTGTTTGTAGCTCGTGGCATGGAAATTTTTGTTGCTCAATCCTACAACAAGAAGAGATCCAAAGAATGCATCTGTTCATGGAGACTCACGTGGAGCTCACCAAGATGAAGCATGGAAACCATACTGGTAAGAAATCAAAACAATTTTCTCTAATTTCCATTAAGTTTTCCCTAATTTCCATTAAATTCGCTGAGAAAGGAATTGCATTCACAGTGTTCGAGTCTGCCTGAGGCCCTGGAAGTCGCATGTCTCAACGCTAATAATGCATAAGCTCTAACTGATTCTTGCCAATTTCATTTATTATTATCGGATTTATTCTCTAACGACCAAGAGTTGTTCAAATCACCTTATTTTGAAATTTTTAACAGGAATGAGAGATTCAGCAAAACAAAATCATACGGTGGAGTGGCAGTTGGTGTAGGTCGGAAAAAAAACTTGCGGCGGCGTGGTGTATAAATATTGCATGGCAGAGTAAAAATGAATCGTAGGTAACAATCGCTGGGTGAAAAACAGAATCGTACGGTGGAGTGGCAGTTGGTGTAGGTCAGAAAAAAAAAAACTTGCGGCGGCGTGGTGTATAGAGATTGCGGGGTAGAGTAAAAATTAATCGTAGGTAACAATGGCTGGGTGCAAAACAGAATCGTACAGTGGAGTGGCAGCTGCTGTAGGTCAGAAAAAAAAACTTGCGGCGGCGTGGTGTATAGAGATTGCACGGCAGAGTAAAAATGAATCGTAGGTAACAATGGCTGGGTGCAATATGGACAGTTTAACGAAGCAGTAAAACCCGTTATGTAATTATTATTTTGGGATTTTTTGAAAAATAATTTACACAATTTGAATATTATATCAGTTTTTATATTTTAAGTTGTATGAGTTTTCATATTTTAAATAGGAAAAATTCATTTCCATAAAAATTTTCATAATCAAATTTCGAAAAAACTTAAAAACTTCTTATTAGACTTTTACAACACTAAAACCCCGGCTACAGAGCACTGGGACGTTTCCTGCAATATGGAGTTAGCTGGTGTAGTATGGGTGATTTGAGAAAGCAAAAATGAGCGGCCTGTACAACATCTGGGTTACTTATTCCTCTGATTGTACACTTTGATTGTACAGCATGTTGAGCGATTTCTACTGGGTCTCTAGTTTAGTGGCAGCGGTGCAAATGTGATCAAAGATTGGCGGCTGCATTAGTGCAGAGTATGGTGGTTTCATGGTTTAGGCTCTACCCTAATGTCAATGTGAAACATGTCTACTAATTTTAATTAAATCAAGCTTTTCCAAATAAAAAGAATACATCCTCTACCCAATTTCCAACGGGGCTGTTAACTATGAAATACATGTTTGATACTGTAATTTGATAATTACAGTGGCTGTTAAGTATGAAAAACATATTTATACTTCCTCTCATCCTCTCTGTTTGAGAGTTGATCAACCACAGAGTTCGGAAAATGTTGTGCCCAATTCATCTATAGATGCTCTGCTCTGTAAACATGACCATAACATAGAGATAATCCCATTTATTTCTGAGGTGACCATAACGTAGAGATAATTCCATTTATTTTTCCTCAAAATAGTTCCATCCTCCATTTTATTCTGATCTCCATGAGTCAAGCCACTCTAGTTCCCATTTCCCAACCTGCAACAATAAAAAAAAAAACACACAAATATAAAACATCGAAACACAAATATGAAATACCCGGCCCGGAATTAATGGAGTTTTCTTGGGTTTAATGTAACTTCAAAACAAGGATAAAATACCCACCCACCTAAGTTCAATCGGCAAAGACTCCGCTAGGACAGACAGACAGAGGATTAGACCTAGGGACAACTCTGTGTAGCTTCCATATGAATGCGACCATATGAGCAAAATTCATTGCATCCGCTCAATCTCAATCTCTCTGCCTGTAAAAAATGCAAAGGAAAAAACAAAATAAAATGTTAAAAACTCCCAATAAATCCGCAATTCATTGCATTACCCAAAGTAACGAGTCGTCCATTGCAAAAGGAGTATTAAAAATCCAGCTGAAGCCCTATTTGGCATTTTCTCGTCAGAATCGATGACATTACGCTCATAACGTTTCCTTAACCTCATCTCCTATTTTTCTTTTCAGTTTCTTCCTCTGTTTCACATTTTCATTTCAATGCCAGAACATTTCCTTAACCTCACCTCCTCTTTTTCTTTTGAGTTTCTTCCTCTGTTCCACATTTTCATTTCAATGCTATACAAGAAAATCGAAATAAACATAAAAGTTCATACAAATAAGCAACAATAGACTTCAACCAAACCAAATAAAAGCAGAGCATGGCTATGCTCAATCAACTAAAAAGAAGCATAAAACCAAAGCAAGTGAAAACGAATGAGATGAGAACAGAGGAGCAGAACAGCGATGAGTAAACAAAACTCAACTCTTCCCTCTCCCTATATACCCAACACCCAATAGTGATTCAAATTTCAATCCTATTTAGCTTTTAGCTTTTTTCATTCTAAACAATAAGTACTTTTTTGTTCTCTTTCTATCCAAGCTACCCGCTCCTCTGAACGAATTAATATCGTACAACACACAAGAAAATTTCAAATGGTATACTAACACACTAGATAATTTCAAATGATATACCTAAATGTCATCTACTATTTTCTATACAGATTTAACTTCCAAGCATAGTCTTGAAAATCTAACACTAGTATTTCCTATGTTACTGCTTTATAGCGTTTCCTTTGCAATATATAGTGCAATTACTAGTATTAAAAATGCTAACAAATCAATAATAGTTTGATATCTACATATAATTGTTTATTATATGAGTTAAACAATACTTAGAGGAGGTTATAATTACATTTTCAAGGTTTTTTTTACCATTCGGGTTTTGGAATGATATGGATGTGAGATGATTAGTAAGAATGTTTTAGTTGGAAATTTATTTATGAAGGTTTTAAAGTTTAGCAAGAGATTATGTTTTTTTTTTAAGTTCTGTTTTTATATAATTCATGTTTGGAATGAGATGGATGTGAGATGATTGACAAGATATTTAGGTTGGAGATTTATATGAAGGTTTTAAGTTTAGTGAGAGATTGTATATTTATATACTAAGAAATTTAGTTTTGAATGATATGAGTGAAATGATGAATAAGATGTTTTGGTTGGAAATTTATTTATAAAGGTTAGAAGTTTGAGTTTGATATTATATATGTTTTGCTTGCAATGTAAGTATTTTTGAAGGTTTATATATCCTCTTCATCAATGCTGGAATTTGGTTTTCATTTTATGCTTTAAATCATTTTGAGTGTTTATAATTTTTGTTACATTTATTACTTAATTGTGTTACATATTACATATTTTGTAATCAAATTAAGAAACAATTTATAAAAAATTTAAAAGTTATTCCAAAATGTTCAAATTTTTGTCCTGTAGGCGCTGGAAAGGAATTTTTTTATTTTTTATATGCATTTCCAATATCCATATCTCCTGTAATCCTTTGTTCAAAACTATATTTCATCAACACATTTTAAGGGCATTCATCAAGCTTTTTCCCATGGTGACATTGCATATACTGATCCCTTAATTTGTTGTTATAAATTAACTTTCATCAATGCAATTTTAGTGGCGCTTGCCACACTTTTGCCATATTATTCCATAATTTCCACTTAGATAATCAAATTATAATGTGTACTAATTGAGATGATCCAATTTCTGATTTCTGCTTGAAATCTTCCCGTGGCAGAAAAACCACCTTTCTGCTTGAAATTAGACACACAAACATCCAAATTAGACAAATTTTTGATTTCTGCTTGAAATCTTCCCATGGCAACAAAACCACCTTTCTGCTTGAAATTAGACACACAAACACCCAAATTAGACGAATTTCTGATTTCTGCTTGAAATCTTCCCATGCCAGCATAGGGAAAGCAAGTGGGAAACATTATTCCCTCCACACTGCATTTATTGTGAAGCTGGATGAAGAAATTTATTAGGCCTGCCACTACTCCCACTCCACCTTTTGCAAGCCTTCTGTAGGTTGCTCTTCTTGACCCGAAATCCACATTTTTAAAACCAATTTTTGTAACATTCGAAACAAAAAGGGAACCCACCATCGAAGTCGAATTTACAAATATTCTCAAATTTTCATTTGGGTGTTTGTGTGTCTTTTGAAAACCACCTTTAACGTTGGATATTAAAGCCACAAGTTAGTAAAATTCATTGATCTAAGCCTGTCTAATTTGTTATGGTCCAGAAAGGGGTTAGATTAGGGAATGGATATCTGCTTCAGTCAGATTAAAACTTACATTTGAACACAAAATGGAAGTTCAGATTATGTACTCTGTTTCAAAATAGTTGATCACCTTTGTTGGTAGTATGCTTGGGAATAACTAGAACAGATTCACAACTACTTCATGCTGAAAGGGTAACTAAAATTGATAGACTCTGGATTTTCAACTCTATTGATAAAGTCATCTGGTTTCCTTACTTGCATGGATAGATAGGTTAAAATCCATTTTGATGTAATAATTTTTTAGCATGTTAATTTTGAAGGGATGGTAACTGCATCTCTTCTAGTATTACAAGTACCAAGTTTTTTCAAAAACAAATAAATGATCTTTGTAGGATGTTTTTGTGTATGCAGGAAAAGCTAGGAGGCACGCATGAAACGGGAATACTGGAGGGCCACCTAATTTGGAACATTATGTTGCCTTTTTAAACATTGGTGAAGATTATTCTTTGGGTGTTAAATCCTGCTGCATATTTTTCTTGATAAAAACCTGAGTTTAAATGGGTGTGTGATGTGAATTATTGTCTCTATTTGGACCTTTACTGGAGGAAGCATCTAAAGTTGAATGCTAGGCTTGGATGTGCTTTTAAGTTGTGGTTTTGATTGAATTCTCAAGAATTTCAAGGATCATGGCTTTGAATTCTGACCTAATTTGTGAAATCTTAAAGCAGGTGGGATTGTATTGAAGATTATAGTGATGATTTTTTCAAACAATTTAGTTATACAATGTTGTAGGTATAATTTCACAATATCAACTCACATGAATATGCATAGAAATCAATATGCATCCCAAATGAAGTATTCAAGGAGTCCAAAAAAATTTATATCATGCTTAGGAATTTATATGTATATCTAGTACATGACAACATCATAGTGAAAAAAACTAGAGCAACCCACATTACATTCACCATGCAAATACATCGAGTATTGACGAAATATAGGAACCTGGGATTGTGTCTCATGGTAGCTTCCATAATTTTCGTCAAGATGCAACACGACTAGCAATGTAGACTCAAGAATATAGCCTCACACTGATACAAATAATACCACATATCGCAAGTATGTTAAACTGAGAGACTAATAAGCATGTAATTATGTTTGATCCCCAAGCTTCGCCATTTCTAAAAAAAAGTAGATTAAATATGCTTCAATATATATCTACACGATGCTTGGCTTTATTTGATTTTGTAAATTAGTTACAACAGGGATTATCCTTCTAAATGTGCAGAGCATGAGATAGTGTTAGTGATTTGCAGTGGAATTAGGTGATGTACATATCTTAGAAGCCAACAGTCCTCAATGGGTATGCATGCTTTCTCACATGTATAATATTTATAGATATTCTGGTGGTTTTTGTGCTTTGTCTATTATGATGTTAGCCTGATTTTTGCATTTTCAAGTGCATTTGCTCCTCGGACAAGAGGAGTGTAAGCTTGTGCCAGGAGACTCCATGGGATTTGGAATTTGGATGCATGGTAAAAATGATTCTTCCTTTCTTCTTGGACTAATTTTAAATTATGGTGGCATTTATGCCCTGTTTGTTATGGTGCGAGTTTGGGTTTTTTTCATTTTCAAGTTCATTTTCCCATCAGACAATATAATTATAAGCTTGTACATTGAGGCCCCATGGGATTTGGAACCTGGATACATGGTAAAAATGATTCCTCCTTGCTGGTTGGATTAATCTTAAATTCTGTGAAATGTGTTGAACCTAGGCTGTGATGAAGGTAGTCACTTGCATTTGCTATTCATTTGCAATTCTCACACACACACGTATACAATTTGACAACAACTTCCTTTAACTATTAATAAAGCAATATTTACAAGCTGTGTAAGATTGTACACTGAGGCCCCATGGGCTTTGGAACCTGGATACACGGTAAAAATGATTACTCCTTGTTGCTCGGATTAATCTTAAATTCTGGGAAATGTGTTGAACTTAGGCTAAGATGGAGGTAGTCACTTGCGTTTGCTATTCATTTGAAATTCTCTCATACAGATATATACATCTTGATAACAGCTTACCTTAACTATCAATAAAGAAATATTTACAAGGATTTTATACCTAAAAAAGAAGTTTAGGCTACAAAAGCATCCTCCCCAAGCAATAACAGAGCCTAAAATTGCTCTCGTTAATCACCGAAACACCCATAAGTCTTAAGTTGATAGAAAAACTAATAACAAAATAACATAATTCTGTGAGTCATCAACAAATGGCCCTGCCCAAGCATACAGAGACATCAAACACCATTAGGTAGGAGGCCCAGTATTGGGTGGAACACTTCATTTTCACTCTTTTTGTTTTTATATTCTTAAAAAATATTCCTTCTTATTAAGATTTCAATATAACTGCACACCAATTTATCGGAGTAATTATAACACACCAAAAAAAGATGTACACAATCATTTCATATATTGATGGTAGAAAATATGAGAGATGGTCACATTCATTTCATATATTGATAGTAGAAAATATGATAAAATTTAATGAAGTTAATCCGTTAGAAATCGATGATCTAACTAAAAGAGATTACACCCTGCTTTAAGGTATGTTATTTTCCAAATAAATGTACGGGATGTCCTGTTGCTGGAAGATAGTTGATCTCAGATGTTCTTTGAACGTTTCTATGTGTTTGCATAAAAACGGTGAAAAATAAACAAATTTATGAAGGCTAGTTGATTTCAAATATAATTTGAGTTTTCACTCAACCTTATTGGAGAAACCATCATAAAACATAATCTGGAAATCTTATATGTTCAAGAAAGGACTAAAATTTGGTCTTGCAATAGATTGTAACATTGTTTTAACTTTTCAATGGGCATAAGAGGTATCGATTCATTATGGGATGATTGTGTTTATTGTGGGAATCAACATTGATAACTCAGTTTCTTGACAGGCTCTCAAAAGATGATAAAACACACAAATATTATATTCTTACAGGAAAAAAGTGTCTCTGCTGTGTCCAATGTCAAGGATGTCATACTAATCTATTGCTGCAGTTGAAATGTTGTTATTGACATTTTCATAGATGCCTTTGGAGATATCTTCTAACGGAAAAAAGAGAGACTCATCAATGCCTCAAGTTAAGAATGTTGTAATCATTTAATGGTGTTTCAATCAACAGTGAAAGAGTTAAAATATGATGTGCATCAGTTTCTCTGCACTATTGAATCAATTTGAATTCGCCCATACCTCACATAAATTCACCGAGAAGTTTTCCAAGAAATAAGTTCTGATATTCAAAGGAAACATGATTTACCTCCTAATATTTGTAAAACCATTCACATTTATTTAGCCATTGAGTTAATTCCAGGTACCTCAAGCTCAAAAATCTTACACACAGCTTTGATTGTCAGCTATTGTTATGGATGCTCATAATGGATTTCAATTTAGGCGGCAATAGGATGAAGGCAGGCGAATTTAAATTTTAAGAGTGGGTTGGCGGAGCAGAGGGGGAGGTGGCAGAGGAAGGGAGGTGGTGGAGGCAGGGGCGCGGGGTTCACCTCCTACCCGGAGAGCCGCGAGGGTCCCCGGAAGAGGCAGTGCCAGAGCTGTCCCATCACGCTAGGTTTCGTCGAACAAAAGGCTCCTTCGAAAGGAAAGTGGTCAAAAGAAATCACGAGAAAAGCATGTACAGTGCTCGAAAACATTGCCAAATTGTTAGATTTTCTTAGTTTTTATTTGGACAATTATGTTAACTTACTATAGAAATTTTGAAATTTTAAGTTTTATGGAGCTGTAGTGTTTTTTTTTTTTAAGTTTTTAAATTTATTTTTTTTATTTAATTTGTCTAGAATTTTGTACAGACTTGTTTGTACAATCAAAATGTCCCAAAACTACTTAGAATATTGAATATATATATAAAAAAAACCAGTTTAAAATGACAAAAATCAAAATCTGTCTATAATTTTTTTAAAAATCAAATTTCAACTAAATATCCACTAAACTTCAAAAAAGTTCTAGCTTATGTAAATAATATGTTTCAATAATTTTTCCAAAACACTAAATTTATCTATATATTAAAAACATATTTTAAATCATTAAAATACACAATCTAACCCAAACAAAATACAAAATTATCTCTGAAACAAAAATAAATAAAAACATCTATTTACAAAACCACTTAAAACCACTTTATTTTTCGATCGCGAAAACCCTCTCGTGAACAAAGTAACCTTTCGTAATACAAGATCTTCTCACTTCTCTATACTCACCATTTTGACGTTTAAATTGATCCCTTTTTCCATTGCGATCACATGGTTTCAAGAAATTATTAAGAATCCTCTCACTTCTCTATAGTAACCACTTTGATTTTTAAACTGGATGCCTTTTTCCATTGGGATGAGATTACATGGTCCTAAGAAAATATTAAGTAACTTTGAGAAGAATATTAAAACAAAGGCATAATATATAGTTTTTGACTCTACTATTATTTCTAATTAATTAATTAAAAGTTGTGTGAAGAAAACTTTTCACAATGAAAACAAAATTTTCTCTCCATAAAGGTCTCTTCACAATAAAAGGTCTCTTCACAAAGTTCTT
The DNA here is from genome assembly GCA_034641835.2 of Pinus albicaulis. NCBI lineage: Eukaryota > Viridiplantae > Streptophyta > Pinopsida > Pinales > Pinaceae > Pinus > Pinus albicaulis. The sequence goes on from CM076579.1 coordinate 678,101,180, forward strand.
TGTATACTGAAAACTCTACGCATAATGAAAGCTCTCTTCAAAAGCTTCAACAATTGTTTAATTGACACACAAACTCATTTATAAATAAAAAGCTCTCCCCACAACCTTCAATGATTGTTTAATTGACACACATACTCACTTATAAATAAAACTATTTTCTATAAGATAATCTATCGATGGATGATATTTACACTGATATAATCTGTTCACTTATTAAAAACAAAAAACCATGAATAAAATAAAATGCAATGATCAAACATCTCATTCCGCACTATTAGTTGGTTTTGTTTTTGTTTGTTTGTTTTTTTTTGTCTTTTTTTTTCAAGTACAAAAAAACTCTACACTTTATATTAAATATAAAATGTGGTACAAATGTCTTGGATATTTTCTTTCTTTCCATTTTTAGATTACATAATTCAAAGTGTTTTCAAACAATTTAAAAATTTACATTGTTTTTCTCTTTGAGATTGTTTGCTTAACTGCACAAAATTTTCTTTGTTCAAAACTATAGTTAAAAACTATTACAATAAACCTTTGATATTCCAGGCAAACGAAGCACAATTTCAAAATTTCCCAATCTGGGTTTTGTGAAAAAATGCCTCAATTAACCTTGACATAGCAATTTTCCAAAAAAATGGAGCGGTTTAAGAGATATCGTCAGTTCCACAAGAAGAACAAAGAGAGGAGTTACATAAAAGACAAGCAGAACTTAATGTTGGTGATGAGAAAAACATAGAACTAATTTCAATCTTGGACCAACATAAGGATGAACTTATTGAGAGGACATTTAAAGGTGTGGCAAAGAATTTTAGGGAAGCATTTGCAGCTCAATGAAGCAACTCTCTAGTGGGCAGAAAATAGTTTTAGCATTAACATTGATCTTTGCAATCCAACGTTGTGATTCTTCTTTGTTTTATTTTCTTTTAACGAAATAGATGAAACACTTGATCCCCAACAAAAAATTGCGTAAGCTAACCATTCGACAGAATGCCCTTTGGGTTTTGTGCCCCCGGTGACTGTCTAATCCCTCTGGCGAACGTGGGCCCCACGCCACTCCCTGTCTTCATCCCACGGCATTACTATTTGAAGGAGCCCATTTAGGATCTAGTCACCGTTTCCATTTCCTCGCACCTACACACGAAGGAACCATGAATGCAAATGCAAAAATTTTCCCTCGTTCCTCGAGCCGCTTTAGCCCACTCCAAACAGGGACATGCAAACCGATTGACGGGAAGACGCCAGAGCCACGGTGCCATGACCAATCGAGCCTCCCATGTAAAGCTCTTGTAATCGACAGAACATGTCATCCCCTGTTACACACCAGTCTGATGTTACTCACTCGACGGAGACAGGTTCTGTGGTGTCGGTTTTTCGATTTTTTTAAGCAAGTATCTGTTTAGTTAAATGTCCCTGTTTTGTTTAAATGGGAGTTCCCACTGTCCTTTCTGTTACAAATCCTGACGAAATGAAAGCCCTCATTGGACCACTACTGAAAACCAGTCTGTTTTGTTTAGTGAATTTTTGTTTTTTAACTGGATGTCTGTGTATTTTTAAGTGAGAATCCCTGAATAATTTGTTTACCATAACCCATTTAATTTTTTTACTACAACGCATTTATTTTTTTTACCACAACCTAAGTTATTCAGACCTTAAAAATGGTGAAGCAAGTGAAATGGGAGTCAATAATTTCCCTTTTGGTGCAAAACCCTAAAGAAAAGCTCATCTTCTCTAGGACGGATTTAGATTGGTCTCTTGTACAAGGAATGGACTCCTTAGATCAGATTGTAAAAATCCCTTCAACTAGAATTAGAGACTTTATTAAAGGAGAGGAAATGAACCTAGATGCTCCATGTTATTTCACCTGGGTACAAAATAAATGCCCAGGCTCAAGGCCTACTGCTTCCTTGCTATATGAAGTGTAAATTTTTTTATAAATCCTATGTATATATGTTGGTATTAATAGTGCTCAATCAGTTTTCATGGAATCATATGTATTGAGTTTTCAAACTTTTTAATGCAGTTATGCTTGTTCATATGGCCCCGATGACAAAAGGGGAAAAGATGATGTGAAGAGAAAATACTCATTTGTGAAAAAGAGGGGATGCCAATGCCATTTCATTGTAAAAAATATGGTTCAAATCCATGAGGTTGCGATAATAACATATAACATGTATGAGAATGTAGATAGCCAAGGATCACCTTGTAATGGCCAACATGACACCTCGAGTCCTACTAGGGTGCTACATCAACCAAAGTTATCAAGGGACATGGTTTCCTATGTAGAGATTTGTTTCTTCTTAGATGTGCCGGTTGACTCTATTTGAAAAATGCATGTTAAAAAATATATTTACACGGATGTTTCAGCTCGAGATATGGATTTATTTTTGTGTAGGAAAGATGTTGTTAACATATATAATCGTATAATGAAAGGAAATTATCAGTTGCATAAGAAGGATGAAATGAGTGTGAACCTTTGGTATAGGAAATACCCAAATGATTTTTTCTTTTATCAAAAGCCCAATGGTGGAGACGTCCCTTTTATAGTTGGAATTCAGAAAAAATGGATGTTGGAGACCATGGTGAAGCTATCGAATGATTGCCTAATAGCCATGTATTCGACATTCAACATGAATAAGTACAGGGTGAGTGTATTAAGAATGATTGATCTAGTACAATAACTTGATTAATAATGATTGATGATCTATGTATTTTGAATGTGATAGAATCAATTATACACACTCGTCATGTTTGATCACCAAAAAAGTGGGGTGTTAGTTGCATGGGTGGTGGCATAATGTAATACATAATAGGACATTTCGCTATGGTTGGAGCAGCTCATGCATAGGTGTCACCAAGTTGATCATAGTTGAAAAGTTAATGCTTTCATGGTTGATGATGCATTGGCTAAAATTGGTACTTTAAGGTAACTTCAATATTCTTATTTTATAGTACAACTTGTATTTATTACAAAAATAACATGCTTGAAATGAATTGAATGTGGCAGGAGAATCACAAGGTGCAATGTTATCTTGTGTGTTTGGCATGCACGTCGAGCATGGCTAAAAAATGTGAATCGATTGGCTAGTAATATAGAAATAGAAAAAGAAATGTTTAGTGATTTGGGTTTAATTGTGAATTATTGTTCCAATGTTGAAGTGAGAAATGCAATTAATGCTTTTTTCAACAAATTTTCTAATGAGGAAAAGTTCCTAGACTATTTCCACAAGAATTGGGTTGCTGGTGACAAGATTTGTAAGTTGAAAAAATCTTAAGTTACATTTTTCTTTTTGGTTTGAAATATGGATGAAATATCTTGATTAACCCAAATTTTATGCAATTAGGGATGTGGGTCAAAGGTTGTCGGGATTTTCCCCATGCAAATTAGGAGACAAACAATGTTGTGGAATCATATCACTATTACCTAAAGACAAAATTTCTATTTGATAGAAGAAAGAAATGTTCTCGTAGGATGGATTGGTTGATATATGTTCTTCTAAAAAATGTTGAACCCTGTTATCGGTTTAAGGAAATTCTAAAAAATGAAGGATTTTTAAATAATTACAAGAAAGAGAAACATTTGGAATCATCAATGGAAAAAGCAAAAAGAATTCCAGATAGTGATTGCAGCCCTCATTCGCAAATGTCTCATTCTTTTTGGGCGAGGAGTCAATCTAAAGTTAATAATCAATATCTTGTCACTCGTCATCGTACAAATTTCATAACTTGTGATTGCCCATGGTCTATTCGTGGCAACATATGAAAGCATGCCATAAAGGTGGGTTGGTTGTGTTCTGGTTCAATGGCTTCAAACCAATTACAAAATCATCAAAGCACAACTGAGTCATACGATTACCCTCCTGAGATAAATATAGAGGCAATATCTAATCTTCTTGAAGATGCAAACACAACTTCCATGAATAGTCACAATGTTGATGTAAATGTTGAACAAATTGAGATGGCCAAGGAGAAGTTATTTGGCTACTTAGACTTGGTTCGAAACATTCCTCCTGCTATTTTGACCAAGATTGAACATTTGATTTCTTTAGTTAAAAAAATTGTTGGATGACGCCAACAATCTTCATATTATGGATTATGAATTCACGTGTGGATTGGGTGCTTTTGAGTTGTCTTTGAAGAGGAAGAGGAGTTTTCTAAGCCCCCAAAAGAGAAGAAAAACAAGGCAACAAAATGCAAGATTGGAAATTGACTTGAATAACCCGGCAGATGAAGATGAACTGTTTTAGTTTGAACAACTCAACAAGTGAGGTCACCCTCACAGCAACAATGAATGCTTTTCTAGGTTTCTTGTGCACGATTTTGTTTTCAATTTGATTTTAATATTTATTCGTGTATTAGCTGTATTTGATGTATTAATGTTTTGTTGACTATGTCCATGTATGTTTGATAGGTGGTGAGGATATGGTTGGAGATTTCTCTATTTTGATGGAATTTTCATTTAAGACGATTAAATGACTCCATGCATTTACACTCAGTCTTTTAATACATTGATCGTTTTGTAAGTCATGGAAAATAGCTTTCAAGTTGTTTTGGATACTTGCATAGTTGCATATATTGGTTTCCAAAAAATAATCTGATATATAATTTCGAATAAATAAAATGGAAATGTAACAAAATTATTAGAGGAACTGCAATGAAATTGTAACTAAACATGTCAAACACAATTTTACCAGTTTTTTATAACTAGAAAAACAAACTAGAGAGTAATATATATTACAACATCAAATATAATGTGTTCATTTTCTATGAGTTGCTACAACAATGAGTTAGTGTGTCAGCAACAGTGAGCCAATGTTGCAGCAATGGTGAGCCAGTGCTACAACAACAGTGAGCCAATGTTGCAGCAACGATGAGCCAATGTTGTAGAAACGGTGAGCTAGTGTTGCAGCGATTGTGAGCCAGTGTGTCAACAACTGTGAGCCAGTGTGTCAGCAACTGTGAGCCAGTTTGTCAGCAACTGTGAGCAAGCATGTCAAAAACTGTGAGCTAGTGTGTCAACAACTGTGAGTCAGTGTGTCAACAACGGTGAGCCATTGTGTCAGCAACGGTTAGCCAGTGTATCAGCAACGGTGAGCCAGTGTGTCAGCAAAGGTGGCCTAGTCTGTCAATCTGAATCTGTGGATGAAGGGGGAAATTCATGAAGATTGCTGATACAATAATCACTATGTCTTGGTTCATGAGGATGAAGATACACTCTTGTCTCCTTAATTACATTCTAGCAGTCATATTCTTCTTTTTTTGTCAGCGTATATTTCTTTTTATATACCCTTGTTGGAAGCCAGATCATTGGATACTGAAATCTAAGACCTATCTAGTGATTCTCACATTGTCCCATAGTAATAATATACGGAGAAAACCTTGTTAAGGTTGTATTTAAGTTTCGGTAGTTAAATGGATCTTTATTTTGAGGTTGTTTTCCCATGCTATCCCACCTTGCTTTACATCTTGCCTGTGCCTTAGTTTCCCATAGTTGAATCCGGCGTGCACTATATGCAATGGTCATCTCCCTGTTCTTGGAGATAACCTCTGCTACTTCTAGAGAGTTGATGGATTTTTGATGTTCTTCTATCACCTCCATAGGTTTGGGATATTCTCCTCTAACCCATAGAAGGCTCTTGAAATTATGCAAATAAATGTTCACATCATCCAACCAACTAGCCTGCTTTCTCAAATATTATACAAAGGTTATCAATTAGACATCTCCTGTAACATGGTTGGGATTGCATTCTCTATTATAAGGTACCAAAAATTTGTGTTGGTACAGTTCACAGAGAAAGTCTCTATCTTGATCACAAATTTTCATATATTCCTCCTTGAAACCATCACTGCTTTCAACCTTGAGAGGGATATTTTTGATGATAGCATTCTTTTTAAATATCATGAATTTTTAGTTCAAGTACACATTGTAATTGGTTGAAGGAGCCTTGGAACTGAGCACACCATCCATTATCTGTCCGAGTTCTTGCTTATCCTTCTCCAACTTGGTCACCCTCCTTTCCAGGTCATCCACTGTTTTTTTATGTCTTCGTAAAAATTTGTTTTTATATTCTTCGCATATCTTGCGAAGGTTATGAAGTGAGGCTTTATGCACACTGAAAGGTATTAAGTGTCCTGGATATGGGTATTTAGACGACTGTAATTTATCCTTTCATTCCTCATCATCTTTTTGCACACCAATGTCTTTGGTCAGTTTGATCTCTGGTTCCTCATCCTTTGCTAGTTTCATATCTGGTTGTTGTTCCTCTGTGTCTATACCCATTTCTTTTGTTAGTTTTATATGTAATTTCTATTCCTCTATATGGATATCTATGATTTTGGTATGGTCCTCTGTTTGCACAACAATGTCATCAGTCTATTTTTTTCCAAGGGGTATATCTTGCTGGAACATTGGAGAAGGAATGCCTATGTCATTAATGGGTATGGACTCTGCAACTTCAATGTCATCAATTTGTTTTTTTCCAAGGGGTATACCTTGTTGGACCGCTGGAGAAGGAATAACTATGTCGTGAATGGGTATGGACTCTGCAACTTCAATGTCATCATTTTGTTTTTTTACAAAGGGTATATCTTGTTGGACCCCTGGAGAAGGAATACCTATGTCATCAATGGGTATGGACTCTGCAACTTCAATGTCATCAATCTGTTTTTTTCTAAGGGGTATATCTTATTGGGCCCCTGGAGAAGGAATACCTATGTCATCAATGGGTATGCACTCTGTTATTCATCATTATTTTTCACTATCTTTGGATGGCTATAGAATGGTTATAGTTTTCTAAAAAAAATATTCCTTGAATATCTTGAGTTTCAGAAATCTCACTGCCTTAATTATCTTCATAATTTTTTTTCCCTATCTATCAGTTTTCCATCTCAAAGCCACCCTGTTGCTCTTAAAAGACTAATTATGGGTTTATACCTCTTATTTTCATCCTTCTTTCCTACCTAAAACCTCATTTCCCCATTTTCCCCTGTTAATAAACTCCATCCTCCCTCTAAGATTTCTTGTTGCTAACTCATTCCCATGTCCCCTTGAGCATAACATCACTTTTGGAAATGCTCTTTTCACTTGAAAGTTTTTAAGTCGAATTTCATTCAAAATCAGGTCAAAAAGCACTCCCATTAAGTCATTAGGGATTTTCATTTTTTCAAGGTCATCCTTTCATTCCGATGAGGTCAACACACATATGAGAAGGATTGATTATGATAAGCATTCTTCTGGCTCCCCAAAATCCTTGGATGTTTCAGGCACTGCTTTTCCTTTGCTAGAATCTGGCTCAGATGTAATAGAATGTCGAGACATGGTTATTCAAGAAGGACCTAAAATTTCCAAGGAGGATTATCTTCTCAGTTCAGAACCTGCAAGTGAGAAAAATGGGACAAATTTTAGCACTTCTGTAGAGGTTTTGGAAGATATATTAGCAGAAAGTAATAATGATGTAGACTGTCTACTCCTAAATGAAAACAATTTATAGAAAGGGAAAGGGGAAAAACTTGGTCTTGTAGATGACACGGGTTATAAACTTGATAGTCCATTTGAATGCCAAAGTAGTGATTACTTGTAGGAAAATGACATGGAGGAAGCACACAATGCCAAACATGAAGAAATTCTATCAGAAAATATTGATGGAATATGGAAAAATGGTAAGGTGAACTGGACATAAATGAATGAACTTGAAAAGGCTATAGAGAAATTAGAAGACAACACTGATGATTGCTGTAAAGAACTGCAGGCACTTAGAGATTTGAAAAAGGTGGCCAGACAAGGTGGAAAAGATGAGTTGAATTTTATGGTGGAAACTACATAAGATTTTGAAGATCCTACTATATGTAATAATTAAATTCCAAAGTTGTCAAAGTGAACATGTCAAGCCTCAATGAGCAAAAGAAAAGCCAACTTCATGACTTCAGCAACCTGCAATGCAAAAAGTGTCAAAGAGTATCAGTGAGAAAAGGAAAAAGACTTCAAACATTAGAAAGTGGGTTTTTCAAGTTAAATTAAATCCATAAGCCTATAAAAGCCCATTTTACATTTCAAATGAGTCATTGTTGCCTTTCAAAACATCGAGAGCATCCAGCAAAGAAGATTTTCAGGGTTTTCTGAGAGAATTTGGGTTAAGTTCCTTGGCGTTGCATGCCTGGAGATCTGCGCTGCGCCCTTGTCAGAAGAACCCTGTGTGAGTTTCATTGGTGCTGCGTGCTTAGAGCTTGGCGTTGTACACTTGGGTTGGCGTTGCGCCCTCAGCTAGTGGCGTTGCACACCTAGACATAGAAGTTTTCTAAGGGTTGGGTTCATTCAAACAACTTTAAAACTTCTCCAAATTCTTGCCAAATTCATCCAAGAACTCTCAAGTGGTAAGTACATGACATAAGCCCTATTTTTAAAGCTATTTGATCACTCTTAATTGAACGAAAATTAAATTTTAGCTTGAGATCAATGTTTTACCATTGTTTCATCTTCCGAAAAGAGATAGCAGTCACAGAAAGGGTAATTACATTGATTTATGGTTTCCATTGATTTATTTTTCCCCTTCACTCATTCCCTTCATTTGTTCAAACTTCCATTTCATCCCTTCCCCTCATCTCATTTCACTTGTACCTAGGGTTTTATAAATCAGAGTTTAAAATGTCTGAGGGAGAAGATAGTGGTGTTGAGGCACAAAGGCCAAGAAGACATGATCATAAGGGAGGGAAGATAAATAGGTTTGAACCCATAACCACAAGGGAACTTATGGCCTCTCCTCTTAGTATTTATTGCTTTAAGCACGCAGGATGCTTTGAGTTCTGTGAGAGAATGCAACAAGTCCAAAAGCACCCGGAGCTAACAAGACTGTTCATCATAAATATACATAACAAGCAGGTCAATCTTGCCGGGGTTAATTTTGAGATGTCCAACAATGCCATTGCAGCTACTACAAGGATACCTAGTGTGGGAGAGAGGTGGTTTAAACAAGAAAACTTGGACATGAGCTATTATGAACCATACCTCAAACCTAGGTACAAAGATCACAACAAGTCCATTTTACCTTTTTCTCATGTCCTTGACTCGTATGTGCCCATGATGAAGATAATAATGAAATACTTCACTTGTGAGGGGGGGTTTTCCTGCCTCTATTCATACCATATCCGTCTTCTTATGCATTTCACTAGAGTTAGAATGGTACACTTAACTTATTATATTTTCTGTAGCATTGATAAGATGTATTACATTGTGCAAAAGAGAGATTAAAATTAGTAAATGAAAAGCCTATTTCATCATTCACTCATCAAGATGGTGGTCATGCACCAGCTTCAGTAGAAAAACATTTCATGGGATGCATTCATTGCCAATGAGGTTTTCACTACTCCACCTGGCCATCATTAGTAGGATGTTCCTTCATCATCTCATCCTCATGTATCCACTTCTCCATCACATCCCGATGTTCATACATCACCATCCAATCACATCTAGTCACCTCATATTGATCCCACCTCATCACCTTTCCACAACCCTTCACCCTCATATCATGATACCAGAGCATCAAGCAAGGAAAGAAACATTGAGACAGCTAGCACTAAAATGTTTGAAATTGAGCCATTTCCTTTGACATATCAGAGAGGCCACATGCATGTGTTTTCTTCACTTGATGTGAAAGTGGCCATGCCTTCTTCATCAGCAAAACAGGTAGACAAGGGCAAGGAAAAGGGTACAAAGCTTATCATTGTTGAGGAGGAGGACAAACATGAAACTAAGCAGGAGTTTCAGTTGATTGATCTTGATAATGAGGATGAGGAGAGAATTAATGGTGAATTGATAAGAGGCAAGGATGCCAAGATTAGTGAGCTTCAAGCTAATCTTGGTAGATCAAATAATGTGATTAACTTTCTTGAGCTAGAGAATCAGCAGCTAGAGACAAAATATAACATCACTGAGGTTAGAGAAATCAGAGCTCAAAGAGAGGCAGGAAAGGCCAAGGCTTTTCTAGATGAGACCTTGGGCAGTTTTGATGGCAGTTATGATGAGGAAGATCAGCTTCATAGACAGAGACCGAGGACCATTGGACTGAAGAGGGTTTTAGCCTGGGAAAGGCAGAAGTGGCAGAGTAGCTCACTCCAAGTGAGCTACTTGCCATAGAGATTAGAAGGGATAGAGATTCCTATCTTGAGAGGGAAAATTTTCATCTAGAGGGCCTACTAGAGAAGGAAAAGAGAGACATTGATGTTTAGAGGAAGATGGCAAGACATTATTCCATGAGAAACAAGATTGCAAGGGCTAAGCTCAAACAAGCCCATGCAAAGATTCGGGCTTTGGCCAAGTCAAAGGAGAAAGAGAAGATACATATCCTTGTTGAGGTGTCCCTCCAAGCCTCTAAACCTTGATCAACAAGAAAAATTCCAATTTTGGCACTTTTGTGCACATTTTGATTTTTTGACAGTTTGACATGCAGAAATTGTGCAAACACGCAGTGCCACTGGCTCTGAGCTCTTTTTTGGGCCATCCAAATGGAATTTGGTCAGCATATTCATGTTCCTAATTACAAGTGCATCAACCTCATAAATTTTTAGGAGATTTGGAGCAAAAATGGTCCCTCAAAAAGGCCAAAAACCATCAAAAAAGCATGTTTCTGCCCTCTTTTTGGCCTTGGCGCTGCATGTTTACAAGTATTAGGAGAATAGGTTTTTGACAAGGTAGATGAGCACAATTTTTGAAATTTAAACCCGACTTGGAAACTAGACTCAGAGACCTTCCCAATGAGCCATCATGGAGCTCATTTGGACATCGGGAAGTCCTCCAAAAGTTGGTCACAAGACAAGACATTTTTTTTTTGTCCTGGCGCTGCGCATTTGCACCGGCGCTGCGCCCCTGTACCTTGGCGCTGTGCCCCTGCCAGACTTGAATAAAGACACCAGAATTTATTACAAAAGTTATTAAAAAGCATTAAAAGTCAAATATTTCCAAAGTTAGCTGAAGCAATGAAGTTAGGAGTTATTATTATAGTGAGTCACTTTCAGATATTTTGCCTTGGGCCTTGCATGGTCTCAAAGGTCAAAAATGCATTAAATCTTTAATAAATGACATCTGAAACCCTAGCTTGGGATCACCTCCTCATTTTGCAGATAAATATTGCATGTATGCTTCATGTTTTTTGTTCATTGGTTGTTGAGCTAAATACCTCATAGACTTTGAGTTGTAAAAAAGTTGGCTTTGAAGCTTTGTAACTGTTTTGGACTGGATATTAATGGAACAAGCATATTCACAGTATTCATGAACTTGGTTAAATGGTGATTTTATTTTGATATTTTAATGGTTTCCTTTTGTTTTCAATTTTTTACATCAATTTCTCTTATAATAGAATAGAAAATTTAGGTTAAAATATGTTGTTAGAGACACCTTAATTTTTCCTGCTTTTTGTTGTTTAAAAATTTTCCTCTACTGGGTCTGATTGGAGAACTTAGGAGTTACCTACTCTCCATTTTCACATTTTTTTTTTCTTGATATTAACTCAGTAGATTCTAGCCAAAGAAGTTTATGGTTTGCCCTGTCCTTTGGTTCTGCTTAAAATGTTGTTCTCAAGGCTTTCTTTGATGTTTACTTACTAGAGTTTGGCTAAAGAAGTTTATGGTTTTCCCTGTCCTTTGGTCCATCTTGAACAGTCAATTTAAAGGTCTTTGAAGTCTAATTGAAGAATTTAGGAGTTCCCTGCTCTTTAATCATTACTTATTTGTCATCTTAAATGTTTTCTTTGTCTGAAAGTGAATAGCTAGAGAATTTAGGAGTTCCATGCTCTCTAGGATTTGTTGGATTGTTGTCTTAATGTTTAATTGGCAAAGTCTGGCCAAAGAAGTTTATGGTATGCCCTGTCCTTTGGTTCTTTATTAAGAATAGTGATTTTAAAGACTCTTCTTGTTCTAGTACATGTTAAAGGATTCTTAATTTTCCTTTAAGCTACTAAACCCACAACTTAATGTTCATTTCACACCCACGTAAGCTATTAAGATCCATTTGGCTTTGTTAACTTGCCTTGTGGAACACCCTTGATTTGTTGTTGTACTCTTCAAACCTCTCATAGAATCCATAGCCCAATGGTTTGAATTTCTCTTACTCTATCTGTTCTTCTTAACAAGAAACCAAACAAAACAAAACAAAACAAAAAATCCATATCATTTTAACTAGCCTAAAATCAACATCCTAAATCAATCAAGTTATATATTTTATACAAATATAGAGGGAGCCCTCTCTGAGTCCAGGAAGGCTAGGTCATAGGACTCCAAATTTGTTTTTATGTTACCCTTGTTTATTTGGTATTACCAATCTGAAAAATTACAAGGGCCTAACATAATGGTGACTCACTGTGAACACTCATTAAAAATATTAGTTTTATATAAAGAACTCAGAAACCCAAAAATATCTCAAGATTGGTATCCAATTGTTGATGGTGGACAACAGACAAATCCTCAAAACAGTTAGCGTCATCCATCTAGTGACTCCACTGGTTTTTAGTAGGCCTGTTAACTGCACTGGTTCTCACAAACTCCCATGGGAATATATTAATCAATCCTAATAGTATAAAACCCAGCCACATACTGTGTGATTTCAATAATTTTTCAGATAGGTCTGTTTTTCAAACTGATACAAGTTTTCAGCCTCTCTGTATTTTGGGTCTGAAATCTGGCTTCACAAAGAATCAGCACCAGATCTCACCTTGACCCAAACCCTCCTACTATAGTTGATGGCCCAGAAAGAATATTAAGAAAAATTTCTAGGATTGAAGATTCAACTATTGTCAGACTGATTCACAAAGAAAATTCCTTTCCTGAAAACCTTACATCCTTGCAAGATACCCAATTTGACTTACACCATAGAAGAAACCTATTCAGAACTAAGTCTCAAAGTTGGATAGACCATACATACCTTGAGCCTACCAGCTTACAATAGAGTCCTAGTAGAGAAGCCTCTCCCTCCAATCCTCGTGATCTTCAACTTCTCCAACACTTTGAATCCTTTCATTCCAAATCTACTCAATATCAGCTAGCTAGTCCAAGTACATCTGCTACCCCCACTCATACATCCACTATTCAAACCCCTTCATTTCATCCTCCACCTTCACTCATAAACCCTCCTCTTATAAATCCTCCTTGTGTTCAATTAACTCAAAACATGGCAGCAGGTATGCCCCATAGTGCTACCACAAACTGTTGGAAATATTGTCATTGATGGCAAAGGATGTGGCAAAGGAATTGGCATCCAATTGTAGCAGAAAAGAACAGAGGAAGAATGCATTTTCAAAGATAAGCAGTGAATTGAAGGAGAGTTGTCCAAAGACATGGTTGATTTGATTTGACAGTTATTAGAATCCCTGTGAAAGTTAATTCATGTAAATATAATGTATATCTGTGTATGGTTGAGTTTCGGTGATACTCTGTTAGGTGGAAAATACCCAGAGCAATTGGGGTATTATTTGGTCCATTTCTCGTACGAAATTCCCTGCAACTTTGTGTGATGATCTATGGATTGATTCGTGATTTTGTATAAGATTTCGGGGTGCTAAGGCCACGGTACAGTAAGCTTTGAACGGGTTCTGTGTGTACAGGGCACATTATATAAAATTATATATAACCCAAGTTTTATTAACATAATCACGAGGAAAGAAAAATTAAATCAAAGTTATACGGAACTTGGGGTACGAAGCGATTGGATGGTTGATCACTATTTAAAAACCACGAATGGATTTACAAAAGCGGATTGCCCGTATCGCACCTCTTTTTCGGGATAAGCGGTATTCAAGAGTTTGGCTCCGATTCCATAAATCAAGAGACACGCGTCAGGGGAAAACCGCCACCATTGCGCGCCATCGTATGATAACGTTCGACCTTCGCGTGTTATAATTCGACCAAGGATGCCCAACGAAATTGATATGCGCCGTCGATCTGAAAGGGGGCCATCGGACGGTGGTAGTATGAGGAAGATGCGTGAAGATTAAAGAAGATGAGCGAAGGATAACCAAAGTACGATGGCCATCGCTCGTTAACTTTCGGCATCGGAGGTCGAGCGATAGGCATATGTACTGTTGATCTTGGAGGCTCGCGATCTAACGGTGATCGGGAAATAGACTTGCGTAGATTTTATTTTGGTACGGTGGGGGCGCATATGTGGGCCAGGGGTCAAAGGCTTATTGAAATATTAAACTATTTGAAAGCGTTGGATATTGTTTATAAAGTCCGAAGGGTTAATCATAAGGGATTAAAACATTGTAAATATATTTATTTATCAATTGATAAATAAATTAAAAAGAAATCAAAAACCACGTGGGCCAAACTAATGGAAATATTGTCAACGGAATACCTTTAGCAGTTAAATGGGTTTTGACTCATGGTTTTAATAAAGGTAAAATCTATATAAAGGGAAAAATATGATAATTCGGTGTGTGCGTGTGCGAGGGTTGAAGAAGAAGAATTCCTCGAAGAAATATCCGTATGAATAGATGATGTTCTTAATTGATTCTGAGTCTATGATGCACCGATTGAGATATATTGATCGCAAGGTGAAAAGTCTTGAGTTTATTCATCAGAAGAAATGATGAAGAGCTGGCGCATGTCTGCTGAAGAACACATATAACTCCGGGTAAGTTTATATAGATCTGGCCTGCTCTGCAAAATATATAATTACATATCTATACAAGAAAAGCACGTATATTTGTGGGTCATCTACATTGAAAGTACATATGACAGTTGGGGTTTTTCTGAAGATTAATATACACAGAAGGATACACAGGATATTGAATGCATATATTCTCTGAAGTCTGGGTTATTTCTGACATTCTGATTATAGTGGTCTCACTGTTCTATTATGAAGTTTTGGGCAAAACATGGTTATTAATGATTGAATAAAGGGGTTGTAAATGAGAGCAGGGGGTAGTATCTCCCTTCCAGGAGAGGCTGGTAAACGAGAACAGGGGGTAGTAGCTCCCTTCCAGGAGAGGCTGGTAAACGAGAGAAGGTTGTAGCCTTCTACAGGTGGGTGCCTGCGTGCTGGTATAAGTCTGCACCAGCACATATTGTAAGAAGTTTTCTCTATAATAAATATTGAAGACCGAGACGTTAATATGGTTTTCTCCGAATTGGGTTTCCACCTTAAATCCTGGTGTTCATATGTGTTGATTATGTTTGATGGTCTGTTCTGTTCTGTTATTTATGTTCATGCTTACTGCTCATCTGATGAATGAATGATGCAATGCTCTAAGTAAAGTCATAATAAGATATCTGAACATACATGTTGGATGCAATAATGTAACATATGACTTTAAGTAAAAGAAAAGAAAAATTTTTCAGCCCAAAATACTGATTCACCCCCCCCTCTCAATATTTTTCCCATCAATTGGTATCAGAGAAGGTCCTTCTGAAAAGCTTAGCTGCTAGAAGGAAGATCAAGCAAGATGAGAAATCAAGATGGAATAGCATCTATCAGGCCTCCGCTCTTCAACGAAAACAATTTAATCTTCTGGAAAACAAGGATGAGATCCTATCTTCAGTCTCTGGGTGTAGATGTATGGGCTATTGTTGAAGCAGGATATCAATATCCAGCTGCAGTACCAACAGATCCAATGGAAAGAAAGAATTATGAAACAAATTCAAAGGCGGTAAATGCTCTATTGGGAAGTCTAACTGAATCAGAATTTGTCAAAGTCCTGCAGCTGAATACATAAAAAGCAATATGGGACAAAATCATTCTAAGTTATGAAGGAGATGCAAAGGTAAAAAGTGCTAAACTCCAAACTCTCAAAATTCAATATGAGAATCTAAAAATGGATAATGAGGAGAGCATTTCAATTTCTTTTTTACGTCTTGATGATATTGTAAATCGTATGAGAAAAACTCGTATAGCACAACGAATCTACTCGTTGAGAAAGTCTTTAAGGTCACTAACAACAAAATTTGAGTCGTTTCTCGCTCAAGAAAAGCAGATCTTCAAAACCTTGACCGTGGAGTAAACTTCATAAGGGTCAACCGTGACATGAAATGAGAAGAGGAGACCATCTCATGTCAAAGAAGTAGTCTTTAGAACTTTTACAAAAGGGAAGGAAGTCTCAAAAAAATGTATGATTAGGATATCTCGTAAGAAGACGAGATAAACTTTGTGAAGAAACTTCAACTTGGCACAAGACTCGGTTTCAGCGTAAGCTTCCCTTTCAAATGTTGTGATTGTGGAAGATTTGGTCATTATGCTGTTAAGTGTCCTTATAGGGAAACACATAAAAAGGGGAAGGAAGTAGCAAAGAGGAATAAGAATCATTTTAGCACTAGAAAGAGTTACTATACTCATGAAGATAGTAATAGGTTATTTGATAGTGAGGAAGAATGTGAACAAGATCTTAGACTACTCATGGCATTTGAAAAGGAGTCTAGAGAAGAAGAAGATACTTTTGTGGATGCTCTAGAAGACAATGATTTTCTTGATGAAAACAATAAACTCAAAATTTTCTTAGAAGAAAGTAAAATAACCATAGAACTATGAAAAAGAAGCTTGAGGAAAAGGAGAAACACAATGAGAAATTAGAGTGTGAAGTAGTAAGTCTAAGAAAAGAACTTGAGAAAGGAAAAACTCTTAATCTTAGATTTGCTAAAGAATCTGAAACATTAGATGAGATTATCAAGGTACAACGTTCTCCACTTATAAAGATAGGTCTTGGATATATTGGAGAATCTTCCTAGGCTTCAACACCAAATTATATAAAAGCATTTATAGCTGGCTTACAACATACTGCCACTCAGCAAGGGAATAAAGAATGTTTATAGATAAAGCATGATCATCTCAATACAAAACACACTAACAGGAATGTCTTTAAAAAAAACACCAATCAACAAGTAAATTCATGTAGAAAATTTTATGATCGCAGAAATTTCTTCTTCAATGGACAATGTTTCTCATGTCACAATTTTGGTCATAAAGCTATTCAATGTGTTGCATATAAAACCATCATGATAAGAGAATCAAGAAAGAAAAGGACTGATATTGAACCAAAGAAGAATACTTATAACAAATTTCCTCCTCTTCAAAATGAAGCTGAATGTGCTTATTGCAATAAATTTGGGCATGAAGAATCTGAATGCAGGAGCAAATTTCAGCCAAAAGAACATGTTCCTTCAAGCTCCAAGGTATGGAAAAAGAAGAAATTACAGGTTGAAAATTGTGGCATAGCGTTATTTGCAGAAGATGAAGAAAACCAATGGTACATTGATAGTGGATGTTCAAGACACATGATAGGTGCTAAAGACAAACTTCTTGCATATAGTGCTCTAGAAAAAGAAAAAAATGTCACATTTGGAAATGATACTCTTGCAGTCATTAAGGGAAAAGGGTCTATTTTTCTAAAAGAAAAGGTGAAAGCTAATGAAGTCATATATGTGGATGGATTAAAGCATAACTTGTTAAGTGTAAGTCAAATCTGTGATCAATGAATTGAAGTTGTCTTTAGTTCAAAAGAATGTGTGGTACGTGATCGTGATAAAGGTAAAGCAATTATAAAAGGAAAAATAACTCCAAACAACCTGTATATATTGAAGAACCCCAAAGAACAATGTTGTTTGAGTAAATCTTCAGAAAATTGGCTATGGCATAGAAGGTTGGGGCATCTGAGCTTCTCTCAAATCAACAAATCAAGCAGATTTAAAGCTATTCGTGATCTTCCCAATATTGCTCTACTTGAAAATGTCATATGTAAATCTTGCCAATTCGGCAAGAAAACCAGGGTAAAATTTAATTCCAAGGAAGGATCATCAAGTAAGCCTCTTGAACTCATTCATACTGACATATTTGGACCTATGAGGAAAAATTCACCACGAGGTGAAGAATACTATATCTTATTCATTGATGATTTCTCTAGAATGTGTTGGATTTGGCTGCTTAAACACAAAGATGAAGCATTTGAGAAATTTCAGATCTTCAAAGTAGTAGTTGAAAATGAATTAGATCTAAAAATCAAGTGTCTCAGATTAGATCGAGGAGGAGAATATACATCTAATGAATTCCTTGAATTCTGTGAACAACATGGCATAAAAAGACAATTCTCTGTAGCTGCCACTCCACAATAGAATGGCGTTGCAGAAAGAATGAACAGAATAGTTCAACAAATGGCTAGAGCTATGCTTGATGATTCCAGAACACCTGAAACATTTTTGGGAGAAGCAGCACATACAGCAGTAAACATTCTCAACAAAGCACATGTTCATGTAAATTGTGATAAAACTCCATATGAACTCTGGTATGGTAATCCTCCCACTATAAAGCATTTTAGAATTTTTGGGAGAAAATCCTTTATCAAGAATAATGATGAAAAACTTGGCAAGTTTGAACCCAGAGTAGATAAAGGAATATTTCTTGGTTACTCCTCTAGGAGTAGGGCATATAAATGTTACAATAAAATACTTCGGAAGATTGTTGAATGTATTGTTGTTATCGACGAGTCTCCTGTAGCTAAAAGAATAAAAGCAAACAACAGATGAAGACGATGAGGACACATATCCTTCCCTACATCAAATAGTAACAAGATACAAATGGGCACCCAAAGTGAAGAACTTAAAGAGGAGTTGTCCGAAAAGGCCTGTATTAGCCCATCCGTATATGTTCAAAAGAATAATCTAGAATCTCAAATTTTGGGAGAAAAGGGATCAGGTGTACAAACAAGAAGGACTCTTGTGGGATCTTCTAGCAATCTGGCCTTTCTGTCCACTATTGAACCTCGCAGTGTCAGTCAAGCTAGCAAAGATGAATGTTGGATCCAAGCCATGATTGAAGAGCTTGATCAAATTGAAAAGAATCATACTTGGGAATTAGTACCAAGGCCTCATGAAAAAAATGTTATTGGAACTAAATGGATATTCAAAAACAAGTTAAATGAGAATGGGGATGTTATAAGAAATAAAGCTAGACTTGTGTGCAAAGGGTATGCTCAACAAGAAGGCAGACTTTGAAGAAACCTCGTTCCCGTACGTACTTGAAGCCATAAGAATGTTTCTTGCTTTTTCAAGTTTTCAACAAATCAAAGTTTATCAAATGGATGTTAAATCTGCATTTCTCAATGGTGATCTAGAAGAAGAATTTTATATAGAACAACCGGAAGGATTCAATTTGGGAAATGATGAAAACCTTGTTTTTAGACTTAAAAAGGCTCTGTATGGTCTCAAACAAGCTCCAAGGGCATGGTATTATCGTCTTAACAAATATCTTCATCAACAAGGGTTTTCAAAAGGGTCGGCTGATAGCAACTTATACACAAAAGTTGAAGATGATAAACTATTGATTGTGATTGTATATGTTGATGATATCATTTTTGGGAGTAACGAAGAATCTATGAGTCAGAAATTTGCTTCGATATGTTAAGAATTAATAATGTCTTTACTTGGGGAACTAACATTCTTCGCTTGCAAGTGCAACAAGCAATGTATGGCATATTCTTGCTACAAACAAAATATGTCATTAAATCAAGAAGCGATGGCATGATAGACTCCAACCTATAAGTACACCAACGATAAATCGATGTAACTGGGCCAATGATGATTCTACCAAGAATCACCTCAATAAATCTATGATAGGAAGTCTACTTTATCTCACCGGGACCAGACCAGACATCATGCATGCGCTGGGATTTTTCACTATCTGAAGCTAATCCAAGATATTCTCATCTTTCGTGATGTGAAAAGAATATTAAAAGATCTACAAATAACTCAAGATTTTGGACTATGGTATCCTAAGAATGCTGATCTTACTCTTCATGCATACACTGATGCAGATTGGGCTGGAAGTGTTGATGATCGGAAAATCACTTGTGGTGGTGCATTCTATATGGGGCCCCAGTTAGTATCTTGGTTCAGCAAGAAGCAAAGCTCCATTGCCTTATCTACAACAGAAGTAGAATATGTGGTTGCAGCATCATGTTGCACTCAACTTCTTTGGATGATGCAAACCCTACAAGATTTTCAAATCAAATGTTCACCCCCTATCTCCATTATGTGTGATAATACAAGTGCCATCAGTATCTCAAAGAATATTGTTATGTATTCCAAGACCAAGCACATTCCCATCAAATATCACTTCTTACGAGAACAAGTGCTTGAGCAAAAGGTGAAATTAGAATATGTTTCCTCCAAAGAACAAGTTGCTGATATATTTACCAAACCTCTACCCAGGGAAGCATTCAAATATCTCGTACAGCTAATCAGAATGTACGGGCCATAGGAACAGTTCACTTAAATACAAGATTAAATTACGAGAGGTGCCGCGTTGGTCATCTTGGGATGCACAGCCAAGGGGGAGCATTGGTCATATGAAAAGACGACGTTGGCATTTATCCTTCATCGAGCATTTTATCAAGACAGATGACAGATCTCAAGAGAGAATGGTATTGTCAACTTCTGCTATCGACAAAGCTGAGGAAAAGCAAAGCAACAAAGAGTTCCTATAAGATTTTCAGAGGACGAGTATTGCCATCAATGCCAAAGGGGGAGATTGTTGGAAATATTTTCATTGATGGCAAAGGATATGGAAAAGGAATTGGCATCCAATTGTAGCAGAAAATAACAGAGGAAGAATGCATTTTCAAAGATAAGCAGTGAATTGAAGGAGAGTTGTCCAAAGACAGGGTTGATTTGATTTGACAGTTATTAGAATCCCTGCGAAAGTTAATTCATGTAAATATAATGTATATCTATGTATGGTTGAGTTTCGGTGATACTCTGTTAGGTGGAAAATACCCAGAGAAATTGGGTTATTATTTGGTCCATTTCTCGTACGAAATTCCCTGCAACTTTGTGTGATGATCTATGGAATGATTCGTGCTTTTGTATAAGATTTCGGGGTCCTAAGGCCACGGTACAGTAAGCTTCGAACGGGTTCTGTGTGTACAGGGCACATTATATAAAATTATATATAACCCGAGTTTTATTAACATAATCACGGGGAAAGAACAATTAAATCAAAGTTATACGGAACTTGGGGTACGAAGCGATTGGACGGTTGATCACTGTTTAAAAACCACGAATGGATTTGCGAAAGCGGATTGCCCGTATCGCACCTCTTTTGCGGGATAAGCGGTATTCAAGAGTTTGGCTCCAATTCCATAAATCAAGAGACACGCGTCCGAGGAAAACCACCACCATTGCGCTATCATATGACAATTGACTCTTCGCATACAGGATCACCAAGATGCCTATTTAATGATATGCGCGCTATTGATCAAAGGCTACTTAAGGTGGTAGTATGAGGAAGATGCGCGAAGATTAAAGAAGATGAGCGAAGGATAACCAAAGTACGATGGCCATCGCTCGTTAACTTTCGGCATCAGAGGTCAAGCGATAGGCATATGTACCATTGATCTTGGAGGCTCGCGATCTAACGGTGATCGGGCAATATACTTGCATAAAGTTTATTTTGGTACGGTGGGGGCGCATATGTGGGCTAGGGGTCAAAGGCTTATTGAAATATTAAAATATTTGAAAGCGTTGGATATTGTTTATAAAGTCTGAAGGGTTAATCATAAGGGATTAAAACGTTGTAAATATATTTATTTATCAATTGATACATAAATTAAAAAGAAATCAAAAACCCTGTGGGCCAAACTAATGGAAATATTGTCAACGGAATACCTTTAGCAGTTAAATGGTTTTTGACTCATGGTTTTAATAAAGGTAAAATCTATATAAAGGGAAAAAGATGATAATTCGGTGTGTGCATGTGCGAGGGTTGAAGAAGAAGAATTCCTCGAAGAAATATATGTATGAATAGACGAAGTGCTTAATTGATTTTGAGTCTATGATGCACCCATTGAGATATATTGATCGCAAGGTGATAAGTCTTGAGTTTATTCATTAGAAGAAATGATGAAGAGCTGGCGCATGTCTGCTGAAGAACACATATAACTCCGGGTAAGTTTATATAGATCTGGCCTGCTCTGCAAAATATATAATTACAGATCTATACAAGAAAAGCACGTATATATGCGGGTCATCTACATTGAAAGTACATATGACAGTTGGGGTTTTTCTGAAGATTAATATACACAGAAGGATACACGGGATATTGAATGCATATATTCTCTGAAGTCTGGGTTAGTTCTGACATTCTGATTACAGTGGTCTCACTGTTCTGTTATGAAGTTTTGGGCAAAATATGGTTATTGATGATTTAATAAAGGGGTTGTAAACGAGAGCAGGGGGTAGTAGCTCCCTTCTAGGAGAGGATGGTAAACGAGAACAGGGGGTAGTAGCTCCCTTCCAGGAGAGGCTGGTAAATGAGAGAAGGTTGTAGCCTTCTGCAGGTGGGTGCCTGTGTGCTGGTATAAGTCTGCACCAGCACATATTGTAAGAAGTTTTCTCTATAATAAATATTGAAGACTGAGATTGTAGCAGCGGTGGTTTTCTCCCAAATTGGGTTTCCACCTTAAATCTTGGTGTTCATATGTGTTGACTATGTTTGATGGTCTGTTCTGTTCTGTTATTTATGTTCATTCTTACCGCTCATCTGATGAATGAATGATGCAATGCTCTAAGTAAAGTCATAATAAGATATCTGAACATACATGTTGGATGCAATAATGTAACATATGACTTTAAGTAAAAGAAAAGAAAAACTGTTCAGCCCAAAATACTGATTCACCCCCCCTCTCAGTATTTTTCCCATCACAAACTTTACTGCCTATGCCCCAAGACTATCAATCTAGAATCCCTCATTTTAATGGAACTAATCCGACAACTACCCAACAACATGTAGACAAGATGAATGATGCTTTTGACTACCAATAAATAGAAGATGAGACCATAAAATGAGAATGTTTGCGCAAATTTTAGGGAAGAAGCAAAGAAATGGTTCAAAATCTTAGCCCCTAATAGAATTTATGACATCCCTTCCCTTCATTAAGTATTCATAAACAAGTGGGAGACTAAGAAAAATTCTCTTCAAATCTTATCAGAGTATGAGAACCTTAAAATAAATGTTCGAGAGAGTGTTCAATACTACTGCACTAGGTTCAATAGTGTAAATAATGCAATTCCTCCCCACATGAAACCCCCACAAGACCTAGCCCTAGTGAAATTTCTGGATGAATTTGATCCATAAATGGCTTAACAATTAAGAGAAAGAGATCCCCTTACCTTAGAAGACATGAAAAGGGGAGCAATAAGTGTAGAATCCAGTCTAATTGCTAAAAGGGCCAGAATGAGAACAGAAAAAAGGGGGTTACATACAAAGAGGAACCTATGGCCTCCACATCTGATGTTAAAATTGACAGTCTAGTTAGGACAATGGAAAGGATGATGGAGAGAATTAACTTAAATGAAAGAGCACCCCCTAGGGAAAACCAAACAAATCCTCAAAACAAAAACAGAAACCAAAACTTCAGAAGAGATCCTCCTCAAATAAGACAAAGAGAAATTGACCAGAAAATCAGACCTCCTTTCCAAGAAAAATATGTAGATGAAGAGGAGAGAGATTAAGGAGCTAGAGGAAAACCATGTGAAACTAATAGGCCCTAATAATGAGGATGTTGTTTTTCTCACAGAAGAAGAACAAGGTTTTTTTTCCTCAAACCAATCTGAAAGAACATATGAGGATTCTAAAAAATACAAACTAGGATTTTAAAATGCTATCATGGAGGTTCATAGGCAGTATGACCTCAGAAGTAGGAAAACCCAAGATATCCCCAAGAGGAAAAAACTAGAAATTTCTGCTAGGAAGACCCTTGAAAACACTCTTAGAAAGATAGCAGAAATTACAAACACCTTTGATAATAATTTTTATCAAAGCAAAAACAAAATCGGCCAACAGGATGGTGACCAAATCTGCCCTAGTACATCAACTAGTGGCCCTGAAAAAATTGTTTTAACTGAGATTCCAAATAAAAATTAGCAAACTAAAGTTGTTGAAAAAACAATGTCTGATAAAACTAATTTAAATCTGCCTAGAACACAGACACCATTCATTATTGAGAGTGAATTTGCCAAGATAAAAATAGAAATACCCCTTGTTGGGCCAGAATTGTGAATTACAGATAAAACACACTTCCCTAGATAGATGACAGTCTAGAACAATAGATTAAAGACTATACGACTACCTTTCCTAACTCAGAGTAGACACACAGAAAGGATTAGAGGCTTACTTGTAATCCAAGTGCTTCTAAATGGCTCCTAATGTCACTTCCATTGTAGCTTCAAATTCAAGCGGTTTGTAGGCAAAATTCTTCCTGCAGAAGATAGCAATAATACAGGCGTCTATTCAAGTTAGTTAGCTAAATCATCAAAGCATAAACAATATACATCAACTAAGATCTTGCAATATGGAAAATCAAAGCCAATACAGATGCATATAGGGAAAATAAGCTGTATTCTTTATTGAAGATAGAAGGAGAGTTTACAACCAAATGACTGATTTGAAGTGACCCTTCCAGCAATGATCCTCAACCCCATCACAGAATTAATATCTCCAACAGCTGTTACACAATTCTAACTCTCAATTGAAAATCCTCGAGCATTTCTCTACTCAAAATTTTCCTTCTCAAACACTCAGACCAGTGCTCAATTTGTAGATGAACTGAAGGTTGTTTTGTAATCAATGAATTTCCAATAATAGGCAAGACATGTTCCCAATATTGTAGATGTCAAATGGACACCTGGATTCGAAGCTTGACACATGTGAACTCTTCTATAAGGCACTGGCCAAGTGGGGATTCCGGAACAATGAGAATTTCGCTTCCAATGTGACCAACGCACCCATAGATGTCAGGAAGTTCTTTGCAGAGCAGCCTTGCATGGGGCTACTTGCATATGCAATGCACTTAGTCCCCTTAGAGGTAGCGTTGGTGAGCTCTCATATGCTATATAATAAAATTCAAACCTTGGAAACCTTTGCTTCATGAAAGTCATGCTTGATTTGTCTTGTTCTTGCCTTAGGGCATGTAGCAACTTGAAATGATAGGGAATGATAGACCCTTAGTCATTGGTCCTAGAGATGATGCCCAGTTAACCAGGTCATTGGGAATGATGCCCAAATTGACCTATAACACCCCTTACTGAATTAGTGACTCAAGATGTATATAGATCTCCCAATCCATCTCTAGTTGGAGTGGGCTTGTGTTTTAGAGATATCCCTGAGAGGGGATATTACAGACTTCTCTTGAACATATCGGCGACACTGTGATGAGTTGGCAACATTGACCCAAAACTGAAGTGAAGGTATGATGAACCATAGGTGTGAATGAATCGTCAAGATGATTACCCAACCCAAATAGTCACGAACATGGAGTGAAGGAAGTGTAATGTTCAAGAGCGACTTGCTACCATAAATAAATTTTGCTCACTTTTCCCAAATTTTCCCCAGTCATTTGTCGATCAGTACCTCTTTATTTTTTTACAAGCTTGAGGAGGATAACATTTTCTTGATCTATAATTCAACCCTTCAGGCGAATAAAGTATCGCTATTTAATAATTTAACGAGTCTAGCGATGAATGAAACTCGATCCTTGCCATGATCGACAAGCCCATCGCTATTTTATGTTTTAACAAGCTTAATGACAGTGATAACCCATTCCTTTTTCATATTTATAGAGTTTGAAAAAGTGGGCGAAAGAAAACTCCATAAGTACTTTTTCGTAAATTTGCCACTTAGATCCGAAAAAGTGTAAAATAATATCTAAGAGAACCTCTTTGGTCAAGTTTAACCAAGGCATTCCTTTTTCGTAAATAATATATCTCAGTCCAGAAAAGGGTTAAACTTATACTAAGTAGATATTGATTCATTTACATTTACGAGCTCTAAAAGACAAGTGGTCGGAAATCTTTTCACATTATCAGAGTCTGAAAAGAGCTGAAAGAAGACTCCAGGGGTGCCTCTTTCGCTGTTATCGAAGCTCGAAAAAGAGATAAAATGCGCTTAAAATCCTTTTTTGTTTTTAACAAAGCTCGCAAAATAAGGATAAAAAGTATGCTTTGTGGTCAAGTCATTCTTTGAAATAAATCTGCACGACTAATCTGTTCATCAGTTGTATTTCCTATTCAGAACAACATCAAATGGATTAAAAATACTTGTTTCATGATAAAAACATAATAAAACCATAGTCATAGCAATAAATTTAACTTGAAAATAATTAAATGACTATTTAAAAGTAGTTTCACTATTCATTTTTACCATTCCATAGTTACCATTTGTATTTTGGAGTTCCGAACTTGATTTTTCCTCCGGACTTCAGCTACTAATTGCGATCATTTCTGTGGACGGATTTCGTCGCCGTTTGATCCAGGTTAGTGCCATGAACCTCCTCTTCCATTTGGTATTCATTTCATTTCCAATTTTTGCAAAGTTTTTATGGTTTTAAGGCCCCTAGGGTAAATTCTGCCAAAAATGAGGGCAACGCACCCCTGAATGTCAAAAAATGCATTGCATAACAGGTATAGTGAAGTGTACTTGCATGTGCAATGCACTGTCTCTTGTCAGGGAGTGCTTTGGGCGCAATTTAAGTTTTTTATTTTCTTATTATGCCCAAAATTGACCTAGTTTTTTGCAATAAATGGAATCTAATGGATCTTATGGTCGTGTTTCAGGTTTTCATCAGATTATAATGATGATTACATGGAGGGAAAGATAACATGAAGGACAAGATATGATTGCCTTGAATGATCTGATTACCGTAAGAGCCCTAAGAGATTGTGGAGTTCTTAAGTACTTCAAATTGTCTGGGATGAGGCAACAAATATAACTCTTGGAGTTCTTAGTTCGAGCATGGGATCCAACGATAGAGGCATTTCATATTAAGAACCAAGTGGTTCCCATAACAGTTGAGGATGTGTATTTTATCACAGGTTTTTCGAGGAGAGGTTTTCCCATTTCGCTCTCAGGGTCTACCGTTGGAGGAGAGAGAGTGAAGGATTATAGTGTGTAGTATTTATATCCAGCAGCAAAACCTAGAAAATATGGAAAAATAAACATCCGGGATGTCAGATATTTTCCTTTGAGAACTATCCTTTTCACAGTCGCTAAAATTTATGGCACCGTTACACTATATGTAGCGTACATATCGTATATGCACTACGCGCTAGAGTGTATGGAGCCAACAATCTTCAACTGGTCTGAAGCTGTTCTATCTCAGATAAAGGAACAACTGAACAAAGAAAAGGGAGGAAGGAAGAAGAATTTCAGTTATGGTTCTATCCTTATATCCTTCGCCTTAGAACGGATTCCACTGATGCAGCCACAACATGTGACATGGGATGTAGCTAGTCCTAGAGATCCTCGGATGCAGAGATGGGTAGAACTCATGGGTAAGCATGCAGGCTAATCAAATGTTGTGTTCTCTACTGCATTATTTTTCTGGTTCTGGCAATAGATTGTTGCCATCGATGAGTATGCATACGCAGGCATTGATTTTCGAGGAGATCCAGATTTAGCAATACCAAAAGGCGCTCAGTGGGGTGTAATAGGTAAGAATTTTTTGACCATGTTTTTTGATTTTCCTAAGGTTTATAATTTTTTTTTTTGTTTTTATTTCTTTCCAAGACTAAACTAAATGTTTGATGTAATGCAGATGTTGGTCGTGTTCAACCAGTTGTGGAACCGGAGCGCGAAGCAGATGTGTCAGCAGAGAGGGCTGTCGGGAGAGCAGTCCTTCAGGATCTTGATCTGGTTGAGACTTTGAATGAGTTTCAACATCACATAGAAGGCTTGACCTTCGGGATTCTGGATTTCCAGATCGAAGAGCTTCCTATGCGACTGCAGCGACACACTACCGTTACCTCGTAGGATAGCTAGATATATAGCATGTTATCACGAGCACCACTAGTTTACTTATGACATTTTGCATACATTTTGAGGTCAAATGACCAATGTGTCTTGGGCAAAATTTTTGTAAAAACTTATAACTATCTATCTATCTATATGATTTCAGAGTTTTTCCTATGTTTATTGTGCAATCCTATTCAATGATGTGATTGTTTTCTTTACATATGTTGCAAATTTCTATCTAAAACTTGATTAGCTAATGAATTAGTCAATGTGTTCAAATTTTTGGAAATATGTTGATATTGAATAAAATCAAAGTGTCTTTTCGAAAGTCAAACTCTTAGGAACAATCTAAGAAGTGTTGGATTTCTAGCAGTATAAACACTAGTAAGTTGTAATACCACAAGCTGTAAGTCTAACCTTATGATTATGCAGTTAATACCAAATTAAATGGCATCAGAGAGAAGTTCGATCAACGTGCTATACTCAGCGATATTGTTCATCGATCTACCAATACAAATCCATTGAAAACTCACTAACTCGCCGTTCAGAGTGAAAATGGCCCACGCTGCAGAGGATAGATTATGCGTCCTATGACTAGCACCATCAACATATCCAATAAATGGTTCTGAACATTCAGACATCTGCGATGAAATTTAAAGCAGATTACTAACATCAAGAAAACTCTAAGAAAAAATTAAGATAATGAATGCAAAACAACAACATATACTTACAATATAATACAAAAAATTATTACACTCATGATTAAGCATAGTAACGTTTCAAATACAACCCATTTATAGGTTGTGCCAATGCAATTCCATCGTAGTCAACTAACTCATAGGAATACTTATCAAGAACTCTTTTGAAAATATAGGGGCCATGCCATAATGGCTCAAACTTTCCTATACCTATTACATCAGCTTCTTGATCATAGAGAAGGACCAAGTCGCCCTCTGAGAAAATGCGAGGCTAGACATTTTTGTCGTATTGCGCCTTTATACATCTCTTATGCGCTTCTTTGACCAATTGGGCTTCACGACGCATTTCATCAAGATGGATGAGGTTAAGGAGATGTGCTTCTTCTTCTGAGGTGTCAGGTAACAAGTCTATTGCGAGTTTTAATGATGATATTTCGCATTGGATTGGTAAGATAGCTTCCAGTCCATACACCAATTGAAAAGGAATAAATCCGGTTCTCACTGAGGTTCGATACACCGACAAGGCGGAGTATAGGATCAAATGCCAATTTCTTTTGCGAACTCCTATCATTCATTGAAGCATTCGTTTAAGAATTTTTT
Organism: Pinus albicaulis; assembly: GCA_034641835.2. Taxonomy (NCBI): domain Eukaryota; kingdom Viridiplantae; phylum Streptophyta; class Pinopsida; order Pinales; family Pinaceae; genus Pinus; species Pinus albicaulis. The sequence continues at coordinate 678,130,229 of CM076579.1, forward strand.
TAATAGCCTTAGCTTGTCCATTTGATTGTGGATAATCAGGAGTAGAATTATCATGTGACAATCCTAACTTGGCAGTCAATTCATACATCATGTGGTTGCGAAAATGTTTCCCATGATCTGTAACTATAGCCTGTGGGACCCAAAACCGTGCAATAACATGGTTGAAGAAAAACAATGCAGATGTTTATCTTGTGTTGTTGAATGTAGGCATCGCTTCGGCCCATTTGGTAAAATAGTCGACTACGACAATAATATAACCATGCCCCCCTGATGAAGGAGGGTTATAGATCATGAAGTCAATACCCCATTTCGTAAATGGTCCAGCAGAGACAACACGATGCATTGGAACTGGTGGTTTGTGGATTTTACAACAAAAAATCTGGCATGCATGACAACTTCTGACCATGAGGATGCAATGTCGAAAAGTAGTAGGCCAAAAGTAACCGGCGTGGAGTATCTTCTGCACGGTAGCATATCCAGATAAATGTCCACCACAAGACCCACTATGACAATCATTTTACATTTTTTTTGCCTCCTCATGAGTGAGGCACCTCCTTAAAATGGTATCGACACCACGACGATAAAGTGTATCGCCGACGATCAGATAACCTTTGGCTTGGTATCGAATACATTGTTGTTCAAAGCGAGAGGTATTAGGTCGAAAAGTTTGGGTTTGGAGATAAATGATGAAATCCCCATACAAAGGATCAGATGATCCGATCAGAAACAGAGACTTGTCTGGAATTAATGGTTCTGACGTAGTTTCAGTACTATTAGAGAGAAGGTCACAGAGAAGCTCAGCCAAAACTAAAGACTTCTTTGACTTGGATTTGATAAATTCCAAATCAAATTCCTACAAAATGACAATCCATTTTGAATATTCCCCCCCCAGCAATTGACGTGATAAAATGTAAGTCACGGGGTTGCAATCAGAGGCTATTGTTTTTTTCCGGAGCAGGATATAATGGCGAAATATTTGAACAGCTTGAACAACTACCAAGGCAAGATTTTCTACATATGAGTACTTAATTTCTGTATCATGGAGATTACAACTAAAATAATAAATTGGATGTTCAATTCCGTCTTCTACTTGGACCAATACCATAGCAATCGTTGTTTCAGCCGCGATGATATATATGAAATAATCATTTTGATAATTAGGAGGATACATTAATGATGCTCGGACAAGAGTGTCCTTGACAGCATCAAAAGAAGCTTGTGCAACTTGGTCCCAATGGAAGGGAAACCCCTTTTTCAAGAGTCGAGTAAATCCTTTAGCCATTTAGGCATAATTTGGAATAAAACTCCTTAGGAAATTAGCCTCTCCTTGAAGTTTTTGTATCTGAAGTAAGTTTGACGGCGCAGGAAAATCAAGAATGGACTGAACCTTCAAAGGGTTGATTCAAATCCCTTCTTTTGAGACTACGAATCCAAGCAAATGACTAGAACCAACACAAAACACACATTTATGTGGATTGAGGCGTATTTTGTAATCATTAGGGGAATTTTGAGGTCTAAAATGGGCCTCTTAAGAAAAATGTACAACCAAAATAAAATTTATAAGAACCAATAGGATTCAAGATGATGATGTCAACCATAGGGGATGATTCACCATTTTTTAAGTAAAAGGGTAAGAAGATAAAAAATTAATAAAATAATAAAACTACTTTTTCGGCTCGTATTTTCAACTTATCTCCTAAAGTTTGTACTCAAATTTCAAGCTGGAGTACTCGATGGATGCAAAATTTAATTCCTCATCCAAGGATTACCCATGTTACATACTTTTGATGGATCTTGCTACATGAAAAATTAGAAATACATGAAAAATGTGATTGCAATCACATTTTCTCATGTATTTCTCATTTTTCGTGTAGCAGGGTCCATCAAAGGTATACAACATGGGTACTCTTTGGATGACGAATTAAATTTTACATTCAATAAGTACTCCTGCTCGAAATTTGAGTAAAAATTTTGGGAGATAATTTGAAAATACGAGTTGAAATAATAGTTTTTTCTTTTTTCCCTCTAAAATTTGATGATGTAATCAAATCTTATTTTATGATTTCCACTATTATTTTATAATTTCCTTAGGAGGCCCATTATAGACCTCAAAATTCCGCTAATGGTCGATAGCGTAAAAAAATGGCTCTCAAATGCATTGGGTGATCAGTTCGATTTCATGAATGCGTTGGTAAATCATCTAGATATGGTTGAACAATGTGCTTGATGTCATTGAAAGCATAATCCATTTCTGTATGAAATTCTTCCCCAAAGTTTAAACTAAAAGGAAGTTTCCTATATGAAAATGTGCCCCAGGGATAGGTGAATGCTGTCTTATGTTGATCATCTGGGCGAATATTGATTTGATTGTAACTGGAATATCCATCCATGAATGAAAATATTTCTTATCCAGTAGAATCATCAATAATTTGGTCGATAAAGGGAGTGGGATACCTGTATTTTGGACAAGCATGATTGACATCCCGATAATCAATGCACACTCTAATGGTTCCTTTTTTTTTCATGATAGGAACAATATTGGAAACCCACTCAGTTAGTGGAACAGGGTAAATGAAACCAGCATGAAAAAGTTTTTCAACTTTTTCTTTGATGGCAGCGACTTTCTTTGGATGAACAGGACAAAGCCGTTGATGCACTGGTTTGACACTAGGATACATATTAATAGTGTGTTCAACTATACTAGTATCTATGCTTGACATTTCCTCGTAAGACCAAGAAAATACATCAAGAAATTCACGAAAAAGAGAGCGATATGATTCGAATTTTGATGGAGAACAAGATACACCGACATGAATATTCTCTACAACGCCAAGTTTGGTCGAAATATTGATAGAAATCATTTCTTTGATATTTGAAATATTTTTCTCCGAATCAATTGCATTAATGGGAAAAGAATTCAAAAACAAATTTTTGATGGATGGGTGATATAGTTCACTAAGATTATTTTCTTCATAATCAGGAATATGGGAACAATGATGATAATATTCCCATGGTTCTCCTTCTGACATCATGGCTTCCAAAATATTCTCATATGTTAAGAACGTTGAGGAAAGTGGATCAAATGGAGTACCAAAATCCAAGGAACGATCAACCCAAACACTCGGCGACGCTGATTTCAGATTTTCCGCCCAAGCTAGATAGATTGATTGCTATGCTAGCTCAATAGGGCTGGGCGGGAGAAACTCATCCAACGTAGAAATATCAGAATCACCTGTACTCTTCCTTAATCCAGATAGAGTGGAAGAGATCACGTAGCAAGGTTCTATACTTGCAATTTCTACTGACGTCGCTGGCGGCGATAATGTAAAGGTTCCCGCAAGAGTGGAATCCTTTAAGAGTCCTACACCAATGTTTTGAAGTTCTAATTGGGGTATGTGAACGAACGAAATGATTCCAGTTACATGTGAAGTAGAGGAAAAGAAGGATAGTTGATTAATGACTGTAATTTTACCTTTATGTGGAAAGGCAATCGTTCTAAAATATGTAGAAAAAATAGCAGTCATCGCATATACCCATGGCCTTACAAGTAAAATATTTTAGTCAAGGGGTCCGTCAACAACCTCAACATCAATATTCATTGTTTTCCCCCCTAGTTCAACATGCAAGTTATTAATAATACCACAAGGTTTATATGTACGTCCATCAAATGCCTTCAACATCGTTGATGATTGTGATAAGCGTGGCGAGCCAAGTGACTTCCAACAGTTTAGAGACATAATGCATGTAGATGCTCCGTGATCAATAATAGTGTGATGAAAAAGGTGATTGAGAACATATACCTGTATGGAGAATGCCAATTCTTCTGGTAGTTGCGGCACATAGCCCGTATGATTAAAGACGACAAGATTAGAATCAATTGGATCAATTCCATCAATGGCTGACAATAAAGCTTGTTTTTGGGAGGGAAAATTTTGTAATACCTCAAGAGCAGACATAGCTAAAGGGGATTGAGCCAAATATCGAACTATAGTATAATTTTTTGCAGCTCTTGCTCGAGGATTATATGTCGATTTATGAATTACTCCATTTGATGGCTTGATTTTAGGTGGTACTGATTCTGTAGATGGATTCATTGTCAAGGTAGTAGGTTGATCAGTGGCTTGACTACCATAATATTTATTTCGCGTCGACACCAAAATATATGTTGAAGGTTTTGTGATAGATAACATTAACACTTGGGAACTAGGAGCTGGATCCATAGCAACCATATTTGTGTCTGGATTTAGAAATGGGTATGTCAACACAACTGACGCATTGGAAGTCTTGATGATTTTTGAGACTTTAGCATGGTGAGGAAAATCCATAACAAAGTGTTCCTCATTAAAAATTATGCATGAATAACGAGGTTTCCGAGGTCCAGACAGTTGATCAGATGATATTTCCTGTGGGTTAGAAGTTTTCTTTTTCTTTGATTTCCCCTTTTTCTTACTTCCTGGTTGCTTGTCACCTTTGCCTTTGTCAAATGACATGGCATTAATTTCGAAAGTAGGAGCAGGATCAGATGTAGTAGTGTGGTGTGTGCTTGCAGTGCCTATCAAACCGTCTCTGGCATGAGAGTCCTTTAATTAAGGATGAACATTGAAATTAGATCTTGACACATTAGGGATTTTTTCATAGAGATTGCCATACTGAGTGTAAATAAAGTCTAAATATTGGGCATGAGCGATAACTTTCTCTTTTGTGACGACCCCACCCTTAGCCACATCCTTAGTTATAGATGGTAACAGGGATTTAATGAACCATTCAGCAAGGAGCTGATCTGGAACAAATGTCTTAACGATTCATCGACGACGACGCAACTCATGAACATGATCAAAGATGTGAGTAGAATTAGTCTGTTTGAAATTGGTCAAGAGTTCCGTTCTAGTTTCATATCTTATGGGTAACTGGAAATGAGTCAAAAATATAGTTGCTAGGGCTGTGAAATTTTCAAAAGAAGCGCTAGTTAATTCAATGTACCATTTTGCAGCCGGAATTGTGAGCGTACGTTGGAAAAGACGTAGTCGAACAAAATCATCATTCAGGGAATTTGATGAAAACCATAAATGATAAGCCATAACATGAGTCGACGGATATTCTCCATGGTTTCCATTGAAATTAGGAATATCGAAGGGTAATTTGGGAGGTATCATCAGCCACCAAGGAGCATAATTAATTGGATCATTAGTTAGCCGATTTAAATCTGGTAACTCTACAATTGCAACAAAGGGAAACTGTCTATTAAGGTCAGGTTGAGCATAGCCAACATAAGATGGAATTTCTTGAGCAACAAGCCTTTGAGCACCAACATAAGGAATCTGCTGCTAGTAACCTAGATAGGGGTTATTTTTCATAAAAAACGCTTGAGGATTATGTTGACCAAAACTTGGATATGATACTTGTTGAAATGAAGTTTGAGGTATTTGCGCTTGTGGCTGCCAAGGGGTCTGTCCACCAATGTTATAAGCCAAATTATGATAAATTAGATTCGGTTGATATGTATAACTCAGTTGCGGCTGTGACATCCCATAAAATGGTAGACCAACTTGTGAATAAATAATTCCTGATACAGGTTGTTGTAAATTAATCAAAGGATTTGGAGTCTATGGACCTAGCATTTGATGATATTGAGTTGAAGGACCCACTTGATAAGGTTTATGTACAACATTTTGATTCTGTAACAAGGGTATAGATGTATTAACAAGTGGTAATGAAGTGGGTGTAACAGGTTGAACCGGTTGATACGATTGTACAACCGTTTGTGGCTGGATAGGTAGAGTGGGATGCCATTGACAAACATTTGTTTCAACATTAGATTGACCAAAAAATGACAAAGTAATATCATATTGGGTAACCAAAGGTTGCCCCCCAACATAAGAAGGATAATAAGACATAAAATATTTTTCTCCAAATGCTGGGAGTCCATTTGATATGGTACTTGAAGGAATAGACCCAGAAGGACCGGCTTGATATTTCCCTGATGATGTGTATAATGAATCAAGTCGTTCAGTACTTACGATAGGATTACCATTTAAAATACTGGATGATGACATTGGTAAAGTCTATGGATTTGAAGATGTACCAGAGAAAATTCCAGATAATGATTTGTAACCTAATGGGACCAAAGGGCCACCATGAAAATATGACTCTGGTGAAGTGGTAAACATCGACGGTGTAGCGAGGGCAGGAGTTGACGTAATTGGAACAGCAAGTCTAACCGAAGACGTTGGTTCAGACATGGTTGTTTGACCAAATGTATACCCTTTTGAATCGACGGGAATTTGAAAAGGGGGAAGATCAACAAAAGCAGAGGGCGTTGATTGAGAAAAAGACTCGTACAGGGAAAGGTCCTCCCCAAAATGGGATGGAGTTAAAGGTGTATTGTCTTGTGGGATTTCTTCAATCGCAATTAAACCAAGTGGAAGTATTTCACCATCAGGCCCAAAGTATATTTCAGGTGGTTGACTATGTGATATGGGATATTCAATAGCTAAATAACTTTGTGGGATGACCAAGGTAAGAACAACTTTCGGTCGTTTGACTTCAGGATTCAGATGTTTTGGCAAAGAAGAGACAGGATCTGGATCAATTTGTGGTTGAACAACGTCGGATCTAGGAGGTATGATCTAACAGATTGGATGGATCGTGACCACGTGTAGCTGTGAAGACTTTGTTTCGACAACAGTAGACGAACCGGGATGTGTAGAAAAAACTGGAGCTAACTTTGGTTTATGGGAAAATGATGTTTCACCAGAGGTACAAATTGTACTTGATTCGGCAGATCATGATCACCTTCACCTACCAGAAGTAACTTCTGGCAGTAGAAGTGGTTTAAAGCTAATATATGCGAACGAAATGGAAAAGGATTTTGTTCTTCCACGATTACTAGTTAATTTTAACCAAAAATAAATAAACAAAATAAAAATGGTAATGCTAGGCAAAAGGGTTTACCAAGAAACTGTGAAATACAGAATACCTCCTGGCGAACCAAGAAGTACGGGCAGGAAATCTCCTCGAATGCTGTGTTCGGTGTATCAAAATTTACAAGGTGGCCGACTTGATTCACTATGGATGGATAGCACCTAAAAGTTTTCCTCCCAAATATACATGAAGGTACGTGAAGGCCCAAGTTCATATTAGCACTGTCTGATGCGAAACCACATAGTGAGAGTACCCCTTTATACTTATCGTGCTGTAACACCACCCGATATACCTGAAAGTACGTGGATGAGCTACGATATACTTACTTACGTGGAGTGAGGTATCACACTCAGTATGTATCATAGACAAGTTAAAGATGACTGCTATGTTCTACGACACCGGAACACGTCTCTAGCCTAGACCTTATAAATGTTATCGTTATGGTTCCAATGATTTGTTAGGTAAATTGAGATTAATTTTATGTTGATCTTGCTTGCAATTTGCCTTTCAAAGGTTCACCGCGATGGTGTATTAGAAAATTCCTAAAATGCAACTAAAAACGATAAGAAATATTTCACTATTAGTTTCTTCAATGAAAAACCTAGCTACTAAGGGAAGAGAGCAAATAATTTCTGAGCAAACAAATCAATGATCACAAACTAAATGTAGATTTTCTAATGTTCCTTTTTGCAAAACACACAAAAATCCTACATGCAAATGCAATTTTTTCTTTTCAGTTTCCTTAATGTTATGAATTCAGAAAAGAAACTAGGTGCACTAAATCAACAATTCAAATGCCTTTTACTTTTGAGAAATGAAGAATACAAACAACAATTTCTCTTTTGAAGGAAAAATGAGGATTTCAACAACAATTTCTCCTATCAAGGAAATGAATATTTTACGACAATTTCCTATTTCGAAAGAAAATGATTCTTAATGTGACGATAAAAATACTTTGAAATCAAATTGTCAATGATAAAGAAAAACTTTTTTTTAAAACAAACATTGAACAAATTTTCAGTCAAAGGAGGAAGAAGTATATAGAGTTACTGGTCAATATGAGGATCAAAATTTTCAAAACATAACAGAAAACAAAGTGAAGCAAATTGCAAAGGAAAATTCAAAGGAATCTGGGTGGTTTCAGGAGTCAACATAGTCTCCCAGGGGAGACAGTGCTCTGCAAAGTAGGCCTGAAAGGGAGACAGTGCTATGCAAAGCACTGTGTCCTATCTAAGGGTGCATTGGGCACAGTGTATAGAAATATACTACTGCTTAACTCACTGTCTTTGCAAATTTGGCTTTGAAAAAGTTTAATCTTTGTCTCTAGCAACTACTGGGTGGATAAAAAAATCAAATTAGAGGCTAAGTAACCTAGATCTAAGAGAAACATTCCCCAGCGGATTTCCCATTTGTTGGGCCAAAATTGTGAATTACGGATAAAACACGCTTCCCTAGATAGGTGAAATTCTATAACAATATATTAAAGACTATAGAGTACCTTTCCTAACTCAGAGCAGACACACAGAAAGGATTAGAGGCTTACTTGTAATCCAAGTGCTTCTAAATGGCTCCTTCTGTCACTTCCGTTGTAGCTTCAAATTTAAGTGGTTTGTAGGAAAAATGCTTCCTGCAAGAAAGAACACTAAAACAGTAGAATATATAAATAATATAGATGTCTATTAAATTTATTTAGCTAAATTAGTAAAGCATAAACAATATACATCAACTAAGATCTTGCAATATGGAAAATCAAAGCCAATACAAATGCATATAGGGAAAAGTAAGCTGTATTCTTTATTGACGATAGAAGGAGAGGTTACAAACAAATGACTGATTTGAAGTGACCCTTCCAGAAACAATCCTCAGCCCCATCATAGTATAAATCTCCACAGCAGCTGTTACAAAAATCTAACTCTCAATTGAAAATCCACCAGCATTTCTCTACTCAAATTCTTCCTTCTCAAACACTCAGATCTGTGCTCAATTTATAGATGAAATGAAGGTTGTTTTGCAATCAATGGCTTTCCAATAATATGCAAGACATGTTCCCAATCTTGTAGATGTAAAATGGAGACTTGGATTTGAAGCTTGACACATGTGAACTCTTCTAGAAGGCACTGGCCAAGTGGATATTTCAGAACAATGAGAATTTCGCTCCCAATGTGACCAACGCACCCATAGATGTCAAGAAGTGCTTTGCAGAGCATCCTTTCATGGGGCTACCTACATATGCAACGAACTTAGTCCCCTTAGAGGCAACGTTGGTGAGCTCTCATATGCTATATAATAAACTTCAAACCTTGGAAACCTTTGCTTGATGAAAGTCATGCTTGATTTGTCTTGTTCTTGCCTTAGGGCATGTAGCAACTTGAAATGATAGGGAATGATAGACCCTTAGTCATTGGTCCTAGAGATGATGCCCAGTTAACCAGGTCATTGAGAATTATTCCCAAATTGACCTATAACACCCCTTATTGAATTAGTGACTCAAGATGTATATAGATCTCAAGTTTTGAAAGCCTTAAACATAGGAAATAACACTGGTACTCTAAATTTGACTGATGAAAAGCTAAAATTGTTGTTGGGACCAGAGGTAGTGGGAAAGTTTCAAGAGGGAGGTGTGCCTCCTTTCTATGTCAGTTTGAACATCCATGACAAAATCCTACATAATGCCATGCTAGATTCTGGTGCTTCCCATAACCTCATGCCAAAGGTGGCGATGGAAAGATTAGGCCTTGAAATAACCAGACCATACAAAGACTTGTACTCTTTTGATTCAAGTAGAGTTAAATGTCTGGGCCTAATCAAATATGTATGTGTTAATTTGGCACAAATACCAGCCAAGAGCCTTGTAATGGATATTGTAGTGGCTGACATTCCCCCAAAATATGGCATGATTTTATCAAGATCATGGGGAGCCAAACTCCAAGGAACCCTCCAAGTGGACATGACATATGCTACCATTCCAGTCTTTAACCAAATAAGAATATTGTACAGAGATACTCACATGAAATACATGGTAAGCAGCCAATATAAGCCAAATAACACCCCTCTCTATTATGTCCATTCAGACCTTGATTCATTTATTTTGTACAATGAAGATGAAATTAATGAACAAGTAGTTGACAAAGAGGAAGAGCTAGACCTGTCAGAATAGTCAAACCAAACACAAAATGAAGAACATAACAGTCGAAACCATAGAAGCCATAAACCACAATAGAATATTAAGTATAAACTTGAAGCTCTTTGGAACATGAGCTTTGATGGCTCTTGTGGGAAAGTTGGTTCAAGAGCAGGTGTCTGGATACACAAAAGTAATGAAGATCAATCTTACAAGCTGGATTTTCAATGTACAAACAATATTGCAGAATATGAAGTTATTCTCCTAGGTTTACAATTGCTGAAAAATATAGGAGCTAAGAAGGTTTCCGTTCAGGGAGATGTTGTGCTAATTATTAGGAAAATTAAAGGAGAATATTCAGCCATAAATCCCAAGTTAAGAGAATATAGAAATGTTGCCTTAGAACTCCTTAAAACATTTGAAAAATATGAACTTATCTCTATCCTAGGAACTCAAATTTTTTTTTTTCAAATGAACTAGCATTCGCTGCCAGCACTTGCCAACTGCCTCCCGCCAATGAACAATACATGGTGAAGGTCAAAAGCAAACCGACAATCCCTAATAACATAGATTATTGGCAAGTTTTTGAAGGTGAAAAACATATTGAAGACTTCTTGTAGTCCAAAAATGAGTTTGAAATGCCAAAATCAGGTTTGGATCGTGAAGAGGATTGCTCTGTTGAGGAACAAACACACAAAACAGAGCCACCTTATGCTGCTAATATAAATCTGTTAGAACATCCTCATTAAGCAGAATTGTATGAAGATTCAGATAAAAAGGACCTTGAGGTATTTCAATGCAAAGACAATCTATTGCCAAGAGGACTTGTTCCCTTAGAAGAACTGTTTGATTTCAATGACATTGCTAGGAAGCCTAAGATAGAATCCACTTAAACAGATGTAGAAGAATGCAACATAGGCAGTGAGGAAGAACCTAAAATGATAAAACTCTCCAAAAAACTGCCATCTCTTATAAAACAAAAATACATTGAGTTGTTCAAAGAATTTAATGATGTTTTTGCATGGGGCTATGAGGACTTGAAGTCCTATGATACAAGCAATATTCAACATAAGATTCCACTCAAGGAAAACTAGAAAACATTTAAGCAGAAATTGCGTAGAATAAACCCTGTCCTAATGCCTCTGGTTGAGAAAGAAATAAAAAAAATTATGATGCTGGAATAATAATCCCACTCAGGTACTCGGAATGGGTCTCAAATCTTGTATCGGTGAGGAAGAAAACAGGGGAAATTAGGCCATGCATAGACTTTATAAATTTAAACAAAGGCTTCCTGAAAGACAACTACCCTTTACCTAATATGGATCATATACTGCAAAGGGTAGTAGGCTCCAAAATATCTTTGCTTGATGGTTTTTCAGGGTATAATCAGGTACTAGTACATCCAGATGATCATCACAAAACTACCTTCACTATGCCTTGGGGCACCTTCATGTACGTCAAAATTCCTTTTGGGTTAATGAATGTTGGGGCCACTTTTCAAAGAGCCATGGAAATTACTATTTAGGAAGAAATAGGTTACTTCATTGTGATATATCTTGACAATATCATAGTCTATTAAAAAACCAATGAAGAACACCTAGATCACTTAAGAAAGGTCTTTGAAAAATGTAGAAAATATGGTATATCTTTAAATCTAATAAAACTATGTTTGGTCTTCAAGAAGGAAAACTTTTAGGCCATATCATATCTGAATAAGGGATTAAGATAGACCCAAAGAGGATTGAGGGGATATTGTAGATTAGTTACCCTAGGAACATCAAAGAGTTGCAATATTTCATCGGAAAGATCAACTTCTTAAGAAGGTTCGTACAAAACCTTTCACAAATCCTAAGAAACATTACTAACATGCTAAAAAGAGGAACAATAGTAAAATGGATCATAGAAGCAAAACAATCCTTTGACTGGGTAAAACAAGCTCTCACCCAAACATCAGTCCTCATCAACCCTGACTTCACTTATGACTTCTTCATATTCTCATTTGCATCAGAACACACAATTGCTGCAATATTACTACAAAAGAACATAATGGAACAAGAACAACCCATAGCTTTCTTCAACAAGGCACTAAGAAATGCACCTCTGAAATATAACATTATGGAAAAACAAGCTTTTTCCTTAATCAAAGCATTAAAAGATTTCATAGTTTACATCTTACATTCACATGTCATTGCTTTTGTTTCTCATGCAGTTGTTAAGGACATACTAACTCAGGATCCTGATGGTAGAAGAGGTAAGTGGATTTCTGTCATCTTAGAGTATGATCTATAAATCAAGCGCACCAAGCTAATCAAAGGGCAAGGACTAGCCAAAATGATGGCTGAAGCAAACTTTCAAGCACTGGACTTAAACATGACACATTCCTTGGATGAACAAGAGGGGTTAGCGACTACACCAATTAAAGAAGCATTTCTTAACTCACTTTGGTATGCTGATATATTATATGTTCTTTTTAATCTAAATGCTCCTCCTGGTTTGTCCAAAACAAAGGCCAGATTCTTGAAACTAAAAGTTGTAACTTTTTGCATTCTAGAATAGATTTATATAGGAGAATTTCTATTGGTATCTTGCTTAAATGTTTACTTGAAGAAGGTACAGATAGAATCATGCATGAGTTTCATGAAGGATAATGTGGAATGGTCATCTCTATTGGAAAACCACTGCCAACAAGATCCTTAGAGCTGGTTTTTATTGGCCCACTCTTTTCCTTGATATCCACAAGCTAGTAGTGACTTTCCATAAATGCCAAATATTTGAGGGAAAGAGAAAACTACTGCCTTTTCCTTTACAACCTATCAGTGTTGAAACTCCTTTTCAATAATGGGGTTTAGATTTCATTGGAGAAATCCACCCTGCCTCCTCTGCCGAACACAAATTGATCTTCACTGCAATTGACTATTTCACCAAATGGATAGAATCAATCCCTTCAAGGACTGCCAATGAATCGGTAATCATCAAATTCCTTGAAACCAATATTCTGTCTAGATTTAGATGTCTAAGAAAAATCATCACTGATAACGTTGTTGCATTTAAATCCAAGAGAATGGTGAAATTTTGCCATAAGTATCACATTACATTAGGGCATTCTATAGCTTATTACCCTCAAGGTAATGGGCTGGCTGAGTCCTCTAACAAAAATTTTCTAAATATCATCAAGAAATTGCTGCAAGAGAGCAAAAAGTCATAGCACAACAAACTGGTGCATGCACTATAGGCAGACAGATTAACAAACAAGAAATCGATTAATATGTATCCCTATCAACTAGTCTATGGCATGGATGTAGTTTTTCCAACATCTTTGGGAGTCCCAGTGATGAAGCTTATTCAAGAGGTACAATCAGAGGAGAATGATATACAAAGGAGGCTGAACCAAACCATTCAATTGCAGCAATCAAGGGAAGAATTATACAATAGAACACAAGCAGTACAAGAGAATATTAAGAAAATATTTGATAAGAGTACTAAAGCCAATGATTTCTAGATTGGAGACAAAGTGCTGAAGTGGGATTCAAGAAAAGAGGACAAAGGAAAGCATGGGAAATTTGACAATCTGTGGAAAGGCCCATACATCATCCACTCAGCAAGAGGTAACAATGCATTCTTTCTACAAGAAATGGATGGAACATAATTATATGGAGGTCCTGTCAATGACAGGATGCTCAAGCATTATTTTTGTTGAAGTTCTTAGTTTAAAGCTTTATTCATTATATATAAAACTGCTTGAATAAAAGATCAGAAAAAGAAACACAAAAACAAAGAAAATAAGAAAAGAGGGCAGATAAAAAGAAGAGGTAGGCCCCATAACAAAAAATTATATTTCTGAAAGTTTGCAAGTCCAAATGCCACTACTTTTTGATAATCATTGTTCAGCCATACAACTTAATCATGGTTGAACAAATTTAAATTGATTACCGATAAGTTAGAAATGAAGATTTTCCAAACTATTTAAACTTGGCTTATTAGTAGACTAGGTTAGGAAAAGATATTGGTTCCTAAAGTTTAAATCTGAACCAAAGAGAAAAGAGAGGGATGAATGAAAAATTCCAAATTATAGCCCTCAGTTTTTTTTACTTTGTCCAAAAACAAAATCTGTGTGCAGCTTGTCCAAAATGCCATAGCTCATGACAAATCAAACTTCTTAACCTTGATTTGGTCATATTTTGAATTTATGTCGATAGATTAGAGAATAAAAATTTGTAAACCTGTTTAATCTTGACGGATAAGTAGATTAGGTAGAGAATAAAAGAGCCCATCAGTCTAATCTGAGCCTTTGGATGATATAATGGTAGAAGTAGATAGTTTCTGCTTTCAAAAGAAAAATGTTGTCAAGGGTTTTCTAGTCCAAATACACCTAAATGAATAAAAAATTCTAGGAGAAGTACGATGGGTAGGTAGAGTTGATGTTGAAGCAATCATGTTTTTTAGATTTTAAGATCACAACTTCAAAGAACAACAGAAAATCAACAATTGAAGAAGGAGGAAATATGCCAAGCACAATCAAGGCACTGATCTACAAATTCCAGAGATCTAAACTCTGAGGTTCTTGACACTTCCTAAAGGAACTGCCCTCCCCAAGTGCAGCCACTGTTACTCATCAGTATTTTTCGCTATCTTTGGATGACTATATAATGGTTATAGTTTTCTGAAAACAATATTCCTTGAATATATTGAGTTTCAGAAATCTCACTGCCTTCATTATCTTCATAAAACATTTTCCCTATCTATCAGTTTGCCATCTCAAAGTCACCCTATTACTCTTAAAAGATTCATTATGGGTTTATACCTCTCATTTTCATCCTTATTTCCTACTTAAAAACTCATTTCCATCCTCCCTCTAGGATTTCTTGTTTCTAACTCATTCCCATGTCTCCTTGAGCATAACAACACTTTTGGAAATGTTCTTTTCACTTGAAAGTTTTTAAGTCGAATTTCATTCAAAATCAGGTCAAAAAGAACTCCCATTAGGTCATTAGGGTTTTGAATTTTTTCAAGGTCATCCTCACATTCCAATGAGGTCAGCACACATATGAGAAGGATTGATTATGATAAGCATTCTTCTGGCTCCCCGAAATCCTTGGATGTTTTAGGCACTGCTTTTCCTTTGGTAGAATTTGGCTCAAATGTAATAGAATGTCAAGACATGGTTATTCAAGAAGGAACTAAAATTTCCAAGGAGGATTATCTTCTTAGTTCAAAACCTGCAAATGAGAAAAATGGGACAAAGTTTAACACTTCTGTAGAGGTGTTGGAAGATTTATCAACAGAAAGTACTAATGATGTAGACCATATACTCCTGTATGAAAACAATTTACAACAAGGGAAAGGGGAAAAACTTGTTCTTGTATATGACACGGGTTATAAACTTGATAGTCCATTTGAGTGCCAAAGTAGTGATTACTTGCAGGAAAATGATGGAGGAAGCACACAATGCCAACCATGAATAAATTACATTAGAAAATATTGATGGAATATGGAAAAAAGGTAAGGTGAACATGACAGAAATGAATGAACTTGAAAGGGATATAGAGAAATTAGAAGACAACACTGATGATTGCTGTAAAGAACTGTAGGCACTTAGAGATTTGAAAAAGGTGGCCAAAGAAGGTGGAAAAAATGAGTTTAATTTTATGGTGGAAACTACAGAATATTTTGAAGATGCTACTATATGTAATAATTAAATCCCAAATTTGTCAAAGTGAACATGTCAAGCCTCAATGAGAAAAAGAAAAGCCAACTTCATGACTTCAGTAACCTACAATGTAAAAAGTGTCAAAGAGTATCAGTGAGAAAAGGAAAAAGACTTCAAACATTAGAAAGTGGGTTTTTCAAGTTAAATTAAATCCACAAGCATATAAAAGCCCATTTTACATTTCAAATGAGTCATTTTTTCCTTTCAAAACATCAGGAGCATCCAACAAAGAAGAGTTTTAGGGTTTTCTAAACAAATTTGGGTTATGTTCCTTTATGTTGTGCATTTGCACCTGTGCTGTGCACCTCGAGATCGATGTTGCGTCCTTGCCTGAAATTCCTAACATGTTTTGTGAAAGCGGTGCGTGCCTGTAGACTGGAGTTGTACCCTTACCAAAGCGTTGTTCCCTTTCCAGAAGAACCTTGTGTGAGTTGCATTGGCGCTGCGCCCTCAGCCAGTGGCGTTGGGTGCCTAGACAGAGAAGTTTGCTAAGGGTTGGGGCCATTCAAACAAGTTTAAAACTTCTCCAAATTATTTCCAAAGTCCTCCAAACACTCTCAAGTGGTACGTACATGACATAAGCCCTATTTTTAAAGCTATTTTATCACTCTTAGTTGAATGGAAATGAGACCCTAATGTAAACCCTAAATTTTAGCTTGAGATCACTGTTTTAGCCTTGCTTCATCTTCCTAAAAGAGATATCAGTCATAGAAAGGGTAATTACATTGATTTAGGGTTTCCATTGATTTATTTTTCCCCTTCACTCATTCTCTTCATTTTTCAAACTTCCATTTCATTCCCTTCCCCTCATATCATTTGACTTAGACCCTAGGGTTTTATAAATCAAAGTTTAAAATGTCTAAGGGAGAAGATAGTGGTGTTGAGGCACAAAGGCCAAGAAGAAATGATCATAAGGGAGGGAATGTAAATAGGTTTGAACCCTTAACCACAAGGGAACTTATGACCTCTCCTCTCGCTGTTTCTTTATTTAAGCATGTGGATTGCTTTAAGTTTTGTGAGAGAGTGCAGCAAGTCCAAAATCACTTGGAGCTAACAAGAATTTTCATCATCAATCTACATAACAAGCAGGTCAATCTTGCTGGGGTTACTTTTGAGATGTCCACCAATGCCATTGCAGTTGCTACAAGGATACCTAGTGTGGGAGAGAGGTGGTTTAAACAAGCAAACTTGGACATGAGCTATTGTGAACCATACTTCAAACCTAGGTACAAAGATCACAACAAGTCCATTTTCCCTTTTTCTCATCTCCTTGACCGGTATGTGCCCATGATGAGGATAATATTGAAATAATTCACTTGTGAGGGGATGTTTTCCCACCTCTATTCATACAATATCCGTCTTCTTATGCATTTCACTACAGTTAGAATTATACACTTACATTATTATCTTTTCTGTAGAATTGATAAGATGGCTTACATTGTGCTAAAGAAAGATTGCAATCAAAAAATGCAAAGCCTATTTAATCATTCACTCATCAAGATGGTGGTCATGCACCAACTTCAACAGAAAAATATTTCATGGAATACATTCATTTCCAATGAGGTTTTCACTACTCCACATGGCCAACATCATTAGGATGTCCCTTCAACATCTCATCCTCATGTATCCACTTCTCCATCACATCCCGTCGTTCATAATCACCATCCACTCACATCCAGTCACCTCATATTGATCCTACCTCATCACCTTTCCACAACTCTTCACCCTCATATCATGATACTAGAGCATCAAGCAAGGAAATAAACATTTATACAACTAGCACTAAAATGATTGACATTGAGCCATTTCCTTTGACATATCAGAAAGGCCACAGGCATGTATTTGCTTCACTTGATGTGAAAGGGGCCATGCCTTCTTCATCAGAAAAATAGGTAGACAAGGGCAAGGAAAAGGCTACAGAGCCTATCATTGTTGAGGAGGAGGACAAACATGAAACTAAGCAGGAGTTTCAGTTGATTGACCTTAATGATGAGGATGGGGAGAGAATTACTAGTGCATTTATCAAAGGAAAGGATTCCAAGATTAGTGAGCTGCAAGCTAATCTTGGTAGAGCAAATAATGTGATTAACTTTCTTGACCTAGAGAATCAACAGTTAGAGACAAAACAAAACATTAGTGAGGTCAGAGCATTCAAAGGTCAAAGAGAGGTAGGAAAGGCCAAGGATTTGCTAGATGAGACCTTGGGTAGTTTTGATTGCAGTGATGATGAGGAAAATCAGTTTCCTAGATAGAGATTGAGGACTGTTGGAATGAAGAGGGATTTATCTCGAGAAAGGCAGAAAGAGGCGGAATTGGCAGAGCAGCTCACTCCAAGCGAGCTGCTTGCCATAGAGATTAGCAGAGATAGAGAGTCTTAGCTTGAGAGGGAAAATTTTCATCTAGAGGGCCTACTAGAGAAGGCAAAGAGATACACTAATGTTCAGAGGAAGATGGCAAGACATTATGCCATGAGAAACAAGATTGCATGGGCCGAGCTCAAACAAGCCCATGCAAATATTTAGGCATTTATCGAGTCAAAGGAGAAAGAGAAGATAAATATCCTTGCTGAGGTGTCCCTCCAAGCCTCTAAACCTTGATCAGCAAGCAACATTCCAATTTTGGCACTTTTGTGCATAATTTTGATTTTTTGATAATTTGACATGCATAAATTGTGCCAAATGCACAACGCCACTGGAGATGCACTCTTTTTTGGGCCATCCAAATGAAAAATGGTTAACATATTCATGTTCCTAAGGGAAAGTACATAAAACTTAGAAATTTTTAGGAGATTTGGAGCAAAACAGGTCCCTCAAAAAGGCCAAAAACCATCAAAAAATCATGTTTCCTCCCTCTTTTTGGCCTTGGCGCTGTGCGTTTACCAGTCTTGGGAGAACAGGTTTTTGACAGGGAAGATGGGCACCATTTTGGAAAGTGAAAGAATATTTGTAAACTAGACTAAGAGACCTTCCCAATGAGCCATAATGAAGCTCATTTGGACATCGGGAAGGCCTCCAAAAGTTGGTTGCAAGACATGCCATTTTTTCTATCATGGCACTGTGTGTTTGCACCGGTGTTGTGCCCCTGTACCTTGGCACTGTGCCCTTGCCAGGAGTTGAATAAATACGCCAAAATTTATTACAAAAGTTATTAAAAAGCCTTAAAAGTCAAATATTTCCAAAGTTAGCTAAAGAAATGAAGTTAGCAGTTATTATTATAGTGAGTCACTTTCAGATATTTTGCCTTGGGCCTTACATGGCCTCAATGGTTAAAAATGCATTAACTCTGTAATAAATAACATCTGAAACCCTAGCTTGGGATCACCTCCTCATTTTGCAGATAAATACTGCATGTATGCTTCATGTTTTTTGTTGGTTGGTTGTTGAGATGAATACCTCATAGCATTTGAGTTGTAAAGAAGTTGGCTTTGAAGCTTTGTAACTATTTTGGACTGGATATCAATGGAACAAGCATATTCATAGGATTCATGAACTTGGTTAAATGGTGATGTTATTATGATCTTGTAATGGTTTCCTTTTGTTTTCCATTTTTTACATCAATTTCTATTATAACAGAACATAAAATTTAGGTTAAGATATGTTGTTAGAGGCACCTTAATTCTATCTACTTTTTGTTGTTTAAATGTTTTCCTCTATTGGGTCTGACTGGAGAACTTAGGAGTTCCTTGCTCTCCATTTTCACCTAGTTTATTTTCTTGAGATTAACTCAATAGAGTCCAGCCAAAGAAGTTTATGGTTTTCCTTGTCCTTTGGTTTTGCTTAAAATGTTGTTCTCAAGGATTTCTTTGAAGTTTATTACTAGAGTTTGGCTAAAGAAGTTTATGGTTTTCCCTATCCTTTGGTCCATATTGAACAGTCACTTTAAAGGTCTTTGAAGTTTGATTGAAGAATTTAGGAGTTCCCTTCTCTCTAGGATTTGCTGGATTGTTGTCTTAAAGTTTACTTGGCAAAGTCTAGCCAAAGAAGTTTATGGTATGCCCTATCCTTTGGTTATTTCTTAAGAATAGTGATATTAAAGACTCTTCTTGTTGTAGTACATGTTAAAGGATTCTTAATTTCCCTTTAAGCTACTAAGCCCACAACTTAATGTTCATTTCACACCCACATAAGCTATTAAGATCCATTTGGCTTTGTTAACTTTCCTTGTGGAACACCCTTGATTTGGTGTTGTACTCTTCAAACCTTTCACAGACTCCATATCCCAATGGTGTGAATTTCTCTTACTCTATATGTTCTTCTTAACAAGAAACCAAACAAAACAAAACAAAACAAATAATCCCTATCATTTTAACTAGCCTAAAATCAACATCCTAATTAAATTAAGTTATATATTTTATATAAATATAGAGAGAGCCCTCTTCGAGTCTAGGAAGGCCAGGTCCTAGGACTCCAAAGTTGGTTTGATGTTACCCTTGTTTATTTGGTCTTACCATTCTGACAAATTACAGGGAGCCAAAACACTCTGCAACTTGGGCCAAGATATCTAATCTATCAAAAGTTTCTTTTTGTCTGAACTCATTTGTTAAGGTTTTAACTTTGATTCGTAGTTGTCTATTTTTCATCTGGAGAATCCTATTATTCCTTAAAAATGAAATATACAGAGGAATATTTTTATAAGTACTTACTTTTGCAATGTGCTTCTTTGTCAATTTTGGTGGTTCAATTGGTCGGTCCTCTTGATCATCCCCATACAATTCTGGTTGTGAAGTTGGTTGGTCCTCCTGATCATCCCCAAATTTTTTTGGTTGTGTAGTTGGTTGGTCCTCTTGATCATCCCCATACAATTCTAGTTGTGCAGTTGATGGTCCTCCTGATCATCCCCATACAATTTGGGTTGTGCAGTTGGTTGGCCCAACACTTTTTCCCTACATAATTTTTGGTACTCCTCTTCATCTACATACAACATTTGAATTGAGACAAGGCCATCTGAGCCATACCATTTGACTAGTCCCGTTATGTATTCATAGTCAGAATTAGGAGAGGGAAGCTTATCAAATTGTTCTTCTGTGTCAGCAAGATGGCCTAATCCTTCTTCCATGCATCCTTGTTTCATGTATCCTTCGTCCATGACCCCTTCAATTAATACATCCCTTGGATAATATTGCTCTTGCTCTTGCTCTTGTTCTACTGCTATCTCTTCTGAGAGTTTTTCTGCAAAAATAGGGAGGGTTTCAGGAACTAGAGCATAATGACCTCTCTTTCCCCTATTTTTCTTGGCTTTTGGCACTGATGTCAAGTGTTTCTTGTATCCTCTCGATCTTCTAGTCACAGGTTTACTCCCCAATATTTTTACTTCATCGTCATCATCTTGGTCATCTCCTTTGTGTGCAGCTTTAGAAGCAGAAACCATAGAAACCCTCCTAGTTTGAACACATGGCGGCTTAGTTGTCATATGGAAAGGTTCTATGGGAATTTCTGTAGGTGCGAGGTCAATGAACCCAATTTCAGGTGCGAGGTCATCGTGCGGAGCTGTAGCTAGGTGGTCATGGGGCAGAGTTGCAACTGGGGGGTCATGGGGCGAAGTTTCTACTAAGAGGTCATGGGATGGAGTTGTAGCTGAGGGGTCATGGGGCAGAGTTGAAGCTGGGGGGTCATGGGGAAGATTTACCACTAAGAGGCCATGGGGTGGAGTTGCCGCTGAGAGGTAATGGGGCGAAGTTGCAGCTTGGAGGTCATGGGGTGGAGTTGCAGCTTAAACATGCAATGACCTTCCAACTAGTTCATCCCAATTTCTCCCTTCCCTTTGCAGCGTAGCAACCACCAAAATATTAACAAGACATTGGTGGGAAAGGATTTTGAGTGGCCCCTTTGATTTCTGCACACCTCGGGCCATTTGGTCTAGGGTTTTTGCAAGAAATAAAGGCATGTTAAGAAACTTGCCATGACGCAGGAGGTCTAACAAGTGGAGGTGATCATAATAAATAACTACATACCTTCCTTCACAAGTGAAAAATATTTGGACAAGGAATGCAACATCCGAATAGGGTTGTGGTAATGACTTCATCTCATATCCTTAGCCACTCCTAATCAGTTGTTCTCTTGCCTCAAGGAAATTCCTCACAACATCAGGTTGGGGTTTTCGGGGTGCAAACCACTTTTCTCTCGTCTGGGGTAACCCTGAAACTTTAACAATCGCTTCTTCTGTCGCATGCACCATTGTCCCTGCTACCTATGATATACCTTCCTTGTAATGCATGGAAAATTCTAGGGCTATGACATTGTCATGCCCCTGAAACCTACGAATATAATCTATCCAACTGGCCTGTTCAAATAATTCTTTAACTGGTGGAAATGCATCTAAAAATTCTTTGTCACTTTCATGGTGTACTCTTTCACCTCTCATATCTAGGCAGAGTTCAAAGTGGCTATGGTTGTGTTAGCTGTTTGCAAGAGTTCGAATGTGGGAGAATGGCGCAATGGAAGAGTTGGGGTAATGGGTACAATAATAAATTAATAATGCGGACGGGTTATTTATGGCAGTGCCCATATGCAGACATGTGTTGCCGCAACGTCTGCCTCATATTTGACACCAACAGTTTGTTGTTTTCATGGTCAAGGGAGATTTTCGTTATCTTTGTACACTGTCAAAGATTGCTCAGGAGTTGCCGCATAGTAATTTAGGGTTTTATTATACTAACTCCTTAAATAACTTTCTTTAAATAGGGATTAGGGTCTATACCATCCCTCCATGTACCACTCATCCTTGGGAAAGAATTTTTTAGCATTGAGGATAGTCTGATCTGGGCTAGTGTTGGTTACAAATTATGGTTGTCAAGTTAACTTCATTGATTTGCAAGTTGTTCATATTATTTTCTCTGTTTGTAGGCTAAGCTTTTGTTGCTGTCATGCATGTCAATACATGCTTCAGTTCAAAACACCTGGCCTTGTGGCTGTAGATGTTGATGATGGAGAAATTCACAACAATTGGATTGTTTGTTTGGATATTTATACATTTCTTCCCCTTAAATTAGATTGGATCTATGGATTGAAAAAGTGCAAGACGTCACAATTGCATTTTTCATTTAACCATGTATGTATAAAGGATAAATAATGATTGATATATAAGCTATCTTGGTTGGCTTGTAACCAAGGGTATCTCGCATAATTTGTCAATGATGATACTTATTTAATAATTAGAGCTCATTATACTCAAATTAGAGGCTTGTATAAATTATGGGAGCATGTGCTTCTCATAGATAATGAATGAATGAATGTTCATAGAAGTTGGAATTGCGAAGGTGTATTGAAGGCATTATAATGAATAAATAGTCTCGTGTTGTAGCATATTTTTGAATACTCTATTTGCTGATAAAACTATTAAATACATGACAATGCTTCTGTACATGTGCCAGTGCAATTGAATGAGATTGGAATCTGACTTCTAGAATAAAAGCCATAATAAAATAATCCATCACATAATCTAATGACATAACTAAACTGTAATAAAAATGTAATTCCATTAATAGTATTACTGAAAATTACATTTTCTACATAAATGTGTTGGGATATAACACCAAAAAATGGAGCTAGGCCATCTATAAAAAGCACCTCATATAAATAAATACATAAAAAATGATGGACATCAAGTTGCTCCAATCTATCTCAAGAAATATGAACACAATAAAATGACTCCCCCAATAATAACCTGAATCCCAATCAGAACAACAATCCATTCATTAATAGGCCATCTATATCGATGCTTATCAATAATAATTGGCGGAGCACATGTTGGCTCCACAAATCTGCCACACCCACGTCAATTGGATGTTGCTTCAATGAGTATCCAATCACACACCCTTTGGACATAAAATTTGTACATAATATCAAAACGGTGGAACTGTGCAGCAATGGTTATTGCCTGCTGGTGAAGGGGTTTAGGTTAGGTCTTCTGACTTGGTAGTTACCATTCATCTAGTTGGTGATTAATTCAGAGTTTGTGTAAGTGAAAATGTCACTTGCACCATAACTCCGTGCAGTTGTGAGGTTATCGATCAAAGCATGGTAATATGCTTCATTGTTTGTTGTAATGCCAGGTAATTATCTACTATTTTGGTATACTTGGCTAAGGGCTTCATTATGAAACACAAACCTTATCCGTGCATGCCCTGGGTTTGGGTGGCACCATATCTGGATTGCCCCATTTTGCAACCATCTGCAAAACAAGAAAATATTTTAATGAAATATTGTTACAATATTAAAATGCAGTGGCGACAACTCTATTGCAGTAGCAGCAACTCATTGTTGCCGCTACTGAAATAGCGATTTTCTACCACTGCAACAACGAGTTTCTGCCACTGCTAAAAATTAAAATTTGCAGTGGCAGAAACTTGTTGTTGCTGCTACTGCAATAGCGAGTTGTAACTCTCTCTACAAAATAAATAAAAAATGAAGTGCTTACAAATTGCAGTTACGACAACACATTGTTACAGTGGCGGCAACTTGCTATTTCTGCAATAGCGAGTTGCCGCCACTGCTCAAAATTAAAATTTACAGTAGCAGCAACTTGTTGTTGATGCTACTACAACAGCGAGTTGCCCCTCTCTCTACGAAATAAATAAAAAATGGATTTTGAAATTTTGTTAATATAAATAAAAATTTAATTTAGAGCAGTTGCGGCAATATAATGTTACAGTGGTAGCAACTCGTTGTTGCCACTACTGCAATAGCTAGTTGCTGTTACTGCTCAAAACTAAAATTTGCAGTGGCGGAAACTTGATGCTGCTGTAGCGGCAACAACGAGTTGCCGCCACTGCAATTTTTAAATTTTCATTATATAAAAAGGAGGAAAAACACAGTAAACGGGAAATTTACTTACCTTTCCTATTTCTCCTACTACTTATCGTCGTCCACGAATGGTTAGATTACTCCCTGGTTAAATTGGCCCCTGAAATTGGAAGCACAAAGAAGCAAAGGAAGCTCATTAAAAATTAGAAATAAAAAATGAAGTGGGAATAAAAACTAGTGTAGTACTCAACATCAAAACTAGAAATGAAAAATAGAAATCAAAGATGTGGGAAGTAGCTACATTGTAACTTGTGTAGCCTGTCTGAATCTCCTTATTCAACCCTCTACAGGCAGTGCTATGGCCAATATACAAAGGAAGATGTCCAAACTAATTCCAATAGCTATGGAACAAATACAAAAATTTTCGATAACTGTAAGGACCTTCTCGAAATGGCCAATAAGTTTTGTCAAATCAACAAGATGGAAAAATATACCAAAGAATGTATGAGCACAAATAGAAATGAAAACAACCTCAATTTCTCCTTGCTTCCACTCTCGGCTCTACTGCTCAAATGTTTCTCGTCCAGCTGCTGGAGGGTCCTCACGAAAAAGACAGAAAGTGGACTTAATTGACAGAATGCAGGAATGAAGCGATGAAGTGCTCTCGACGGAATGAATAAGGATTTGTGCGCCCAAAAAATTCAAATGGCTAAGTGGATAGTTATGGGCAGTAAATCTAGAGTTGTGGTAGATAGGTAGCCATCACTCCCATTTACAGGGGATGGTTCAAATTTGAAATGGCAATCGGAATACTGTCACTTCGGCCCTCAACTAGCTAGGGGAGGTAGCTGGTTCATGTGGGGTGGCTCGTGTGGTTACGTATGTGGGGCTGCAAATGGGGACGGTGCACCCAAATGAGGATAAATCACTGCCTACGTTAACAGACATTAACGTCCCTTTGCGATGGAGGGGACGAGTTTTCCAGTAGATTTTTGCCGGTAGCCGGGGGTGCAAAACCCAAAGGGCATTCCGTCAAATGGTTAGCCCACTCCATAAAAAAATGTTGTTACTAATGTTATTAAGTGACATACATAAACTACAATAACACAGTTTGTAACAACAACATTCAAGCCAGAGCTCGTAAAAGTTTCAGATAAGATATATGGTGTAACACACAAGAACAGGGTCAACCTCAGCCTAAAATACCAAGTGAGCTTATCGCGTTTCTGGTGAAAACTTATAATGCATGGCATATAATTTTTTCTTTATTGGAAATCCATGTAATTTTATTTCCTCGGGAAACACATTGATCTAAGGCCCTTGTTGAACTGTATTGTATGCTTAATGAGGAAGTCGTCCACTATGGATTATAAATAAAAAAAGGCCAATAAATTTAGAAACGAGGGGAGGAATTTCATTTGTTCAACATGGATACTGGAAGCATTCTCAAGATATTTTTTATTAGGAAATTATTAAATCAACCCAAGGTACATACAACAACAATGTTGCTAAAACTGAAATGTGCCTTTGGGAAGAGAAATGGATTTCTTGTGCATGATAGCTGAACCAATGATTAAATCAACCCACGATACATACAACAAAAATGTCGCTAAAACTGAAATGTGCCTTTGGGAAGAGCAATGGAAGTTCTTGCAGGTTTGTCTAAAGGCATCGAGAATTATGAAATACTACTCGACTGCCTATGGAAGAAGTAAAAGCGTATTTGGCTCTTCATGATGGAATCATTACTGGAGTTATTGAAGCTAAAAATATATTTGGTCACAGAGTTGATCTGGCATTAAATTACTGGTGGAAACTACCTAAAATATATGTTTAATCTGATGTCCCACTTTTGTAGCAATGCAATAGCTAGTGGAGATTCAGGAGTTGGCAAGGGTTCTTGTGGAAATTTTGAATGGAAACAAGCAAGTTTACTTGAAGATCCATGCACTGGAGTGCTCATCCTTCTAATCAACAAAATATCGACAACATAAACTATGCGGGGTTTATGTCAAGGAGTCCCTCTGTAAGTGGTTTAATCAAAACCATCATCAAATAGATCTATGGTCATCATTGGTTATGGCAGCATCCTCTTTTATTCCAGAAGCCAGAATGAGTTCTCCCTTAAATGATTTTTGGTTTTGGGTTAATAAATTATGGCTCATGTGAGATCATCTGGGGACCCACATGGAAGTGGTATATTGTTATAAGTTAATTATGTTATATATGATCCATGGGATTTTTTAAGGTTCAAAACTGATAGGGTTTTTTTGTTAAAAGGAAAATAAACAATATATATATATATATATATATATATATATATATATATATATATATATGTGTGTGTGTAATTTTTTTAGCCTCAAGTAGAATAAAAGCTGAAAAATGAGATTTTGAGGGGTTCCATGTTTTTGACCTCAGAATAATTTTTTTTTGTATTTTCATCTTCAAGTGCATTTGAATAAATTTTCAAAGTGATTCCAGAATTTGTTGAGTATGATTTTTTTTTCTTGTTACATCTATTTCATGTCATTCTTCTTTAGAAATAAGTAATGAAGTTGTTGGTCTTTAATTTTACAGTTTTGTAAGTTAAAGTTAAAATCCTTAATGGTGCGCTCCTATTTTCTATATTTCAACTTCTATTACTGCCATATTTCTTCTAAATTTTTAAACAAGATATTCTACAGAACCAGCCGATTGTTGAAGACTTTTCGCCATCACTTCTTTTTGTTCTCTCTTTTCCATTTTTATTCAACACTAGAAGGCCACCTTGAAAGGTTGTTCAAACACTGGAGACTGATAGGGGATTAAATCTCTGAGGTTAATAATATTGGGACAGAAAAATAATTTCAACATGTTTATTGATAAATGTCTTAGGCACTGACCTATTTTTAGTCGACGGTTGTCTCTCAAGGTACAATAATTAAGATCCCTTATTTTATCCCCCGATGGGGGTGCCCAATCATCGATACAAGTTTCATTCGAGAGGGCCTTGATCCATGCTATGACTCCGTGCACCCATTTAAGTTAACACCATGCGTAATATGAGTAATAACATTGCCTACATGAGGGAAGATTCAACCATATCCATGGTTAAATTTGTAGAAAGCCTAGGGAGGCAGTCAAGTGCGGAACATTTGGCAATGAATTTTGGTAAGCAAGGAGTGTGGGTCTGCAACCATGGTGGCTCCCCTGGGTTTCGACCTTGACTGAGAGGCACTGTGGAGGTTCGAGGCGCTGAGGTGCGGTTGCGTGTTAATCGATTGCTCTACCTCTGGGACCCAGGCATCCGAACAGGTGCAGATCTGGGTTGGCTCAAAGTTTTGGCCTAACACCGACTTGTGTTCAGTAAAATCCTCTCCCTTGGCCTTCATTTCTCTAAGTGGGTTAATAAACTTGGATTTCTCAGCTTTTTTTCTTGGTTGTATGTTATGAATATTGTCTGCCTGGTGTTGGGTGGCTACGAGGTTGTAGGCTCTCTATGGTCTCTCATAGGTGCCTCCTAGTGTGAGGATAGATTCGGGGCGACAAGGGAGAGTTATGGATGTTTCTACTTGTTAAATTGTTCTTGGTTCATCTGTGGTGGAGAGATTTTAGGGTGGTGGTCTTGGTTTATTTTACTCGGTCATCCGGTTTGGACAATAGATTGTTGGTTTTTCTCCGGTAGATGGGTGATGTGTGAAATGGTGCAGTCCCCTCCCTTGGTGTGGTTTCGTGTTTCTGGAAATTGTGTTCAGTTTTACAGGTGCTCTATTACTGCTCCTTTGGGTGCTTGCCTCTACTATGTGGTCAATTCAGTCGATTCGATGCTCTTTTCCATGTACTGTTAATAGGGGCATCCTCACCATGAGTGTGGGTAGCAATTTTAGGGGAGGCATCCTGAGCCAGGCCTTAGCACGTCCTCAACCAATTCAGGAAGCTGGAAATTCGAGGATACTGAGACCCTCTCTCCAGCTCGTTTACCTGGTCATGTGGTAGCTCCGGTCACCATGGAATCTGTTGCTGAGTAGCTTCGACATATTCATATCAATATGTATATCCTTAGGGACCACATGTATGTAGATATAAACGAGATCATGGATTACTTCAATGACATCCAGTATAGCCATAGTTAAATTATGGAGTTGCTAGACATTCTTCAGTGCCATTATCATCTTATAAATGACCAGCTTCACATTTTGGAAGTGAGGGTGGAGAATATAGACTTCCACATGCATGATCAAGTCAATTTATTTGCTTCTCCCCATGAAATTCCCCATCATTCCCCCCCCCCCCTCTCGATATAGAGCTACATCTATGGCTTCTTTTTTGTTAACTTCAATTATGCTAAGGCTAGAAAGCCTTCTGGAAATAATGTATGTAAGTTGTGTTTTATGGTGTTTTTAGCCCCCAATATCAAAAAGCCTAGTCGAAATGAGAGACTGGGGGCTATTGAGATGATCTCTGTAAGCTTTATTTTGTTAAAAATATAATGAAAGAATTTCTTAGTGACAAAAAAAAATATCCCTTATTTTATGGTTACCTTTTTTGTTATCATCCTTCACTATAAGCGCATAGGGTGTCGAACACTTAAGAGCCC
This sequence comes from Pinus albicaulis, assembly GCA_034641835.2. Classification (NCBI taxonomy): domain Eukaryota; kingdom Viridiplantae; phylum Streptophyta; class Pinopsida; order Pinales; family Pinaceae; genus Pinus; species Pinus albicaulis. The sequence goes on from CM076579.1 coordinate 678,159,298, forward strand.
CAATGTGTATTAGCTTATTTTTATCATGTATCAAGGAATCAATGAAATCATCCAAAGATGGTATCATCCACTACTTACACATGGATATTTTAATATTACAAAAAGAATAGACAAAAATAGAATATTGAGGACCTAGTTTATAAAGTACATAAATGATAAGTTCTTCCTCCCTATTTATCCCACAAGATTGTACTTGTGTCACCAAAGTATCGAACTTGGAGAATAATTCTTGTAGGGTATCCAAATTATTGGAATATAGATATATCAACTCATTCTCTAGCTAATTTCCTCTCAAATCATCTTACTTTCCACACAATCCCTCTAATTTTGTCCAAAATTCATTAGGTGTTGAGCATGAATCAACATGAAAGAGTAGATCAAGGAACATACACAACCAATGTATCCCAAAGTATTCATTCATCCTATTGAAGAATTTGATTTCTCAATATAGATATTGTAGGCTCAATTTCTATAAAAATTGTAACCTTATAAAGCTCCTTATTTCCCAATTATAAAAGGATATTTGGATTCTAGTCAAAGTAGGTGAAAGGAGTAAGGATCATCGTGACCTTGTCCATTCTCTATGGGATGTTTTGATCTTGTCAAATATTCAATAAAAGATCAACATTCTTCATAAAATCACTTATTCTCCAGTACGAAGTATATTTTAAGCACAATCAAAATTTCTGTGTGTGGAATAAGCTAATCTAGCTACTTGCAAAATAAGAAAGAAGAGATATTAAAACTACCAAGAAATTGATTAATGGACCAATGAGATAATATGAATTACTCATAAAATATGATGTGTTACTTTTAAAATGAATACAACATGTATACTCTCCAGGAGGAAGAACCAATTCGAATTAGGTTGGTGTTCCATGTACATACACTCAACATAATTCAAAAGCATTTTCCCTAGTTGGCATGTAATTCAAAATTGGACTAGGAGACCCAAAATTAAAAAATTATCCCATGATGGAGTCAATTGGAAACAATTGGAGTTGGAAGTTATTAATAACTCTCATAGGTAAAAAATAAACTAATTAAACTCAATTAGACTTAAAAATAGGACTAAAAGTCAACTAACAAGGGGAAGAGAGAATTTTTTTTTTGGTTAACTACTACAAATTTGGGAGAGAGTATATAGTCACTCTATAAATTCCTATGCATTAGGTAATATGAATTAATGGAGTGGAATCAGCCATTTATCCTCCAACCAATTTCCAATCAACGCCACATGCCATCCCGGGTGGCACCCCTTGCTAAAATAGAAAATGTTCCAAATGATAGGGAATATGTAGTAGTGAATGAAAATTGGTCATATATTCCACTGATAATGTATGGAAGAGGTTCTAATGATGGCCATAGTGTAGGTATTGATGAGGTCCTAATGAACTACTGAGTGAAATCAACTCCAACAACTTCCAAATTGATCAAGAATTCTGCTAAGAGGGTGTAATACAAGAGGAGTGGTTTAGAATGATTCAAATTCATATTAGTGATAAAAAAGAAATACTCCATATTTATTTTTAACTCAAAGAACTCATTTGAAGACCCATCTCTAAAAATAAAATAGTGATCAATGAAGGGAAGGTGAGATATGAAATTAGATGGAGAAATTTTTGCACCCTTCAAAGCACTGGGGTGACAAGCTTCTTTTAAGTGAATGTTAAGACCTTTTGCAACCAAAAGGAACATGAAAGAAAACAAGGGGAATCCTTTCCTAATTCCTTTATAATCTTGAAAGAAATAAGAGGGAGAATCATTGACAATAACAACAAAATATACTAATTGGACACATCCCATAATCTAATTTATTGTCACCAAATCCATACCCATTTGAAGTAAAAGCAACTTGAGATAATGCTAGTTGACTCTATCATAATATTTTTACAAATCTACATTAAATCCACCACCAAGGATTTTTTTTTCTTAATGGAATGAATCCCCTCTTGAGCAATAGTGAGTGCATCTTCAATCGAACAATCACCTAGGAAGAAAAACTACTCTTTTGAAATCAATTTTCTCAATATTGGTTTTAGTCTATTATCTAGGATTTTCATGACTAATTTATAAGTGAAATTGCAACATGAAATTAGACGAAACTCCTATAAATAAACCACATCTTTCTTTTTATGAATTAGTGCATGGAATATCGAATTAAACATTTCCAACATCTTACCTAATCGTTTCAATTCATGCACCACCTTTAATAAATCATCCTTGATAATATCATAAAAACCTAAATAGAATTCAACAATCAATCCATCATGGTCGGGGCTTTTACATTTTTAGAGTGACTTGAGAGTCACCAAAATATATTCCTCAAAGATTTCCACTTCTAGAGAGCTAATTATATTTCCATCTATCCACTAGGGAACCAGCCCTAAGACTTGTAAAATATCTAGTGTTGATAAACCAACTAGTTCTTCGAATAAATACCTAAAGTAAGCAACATTTACCCCTACTTTATCTTGAAAAAATTACACCAAATATCATGTATCATTTCTAATATCCTAGATGGTGTTCATACTTTTATGATAGCTTGCAAACCTAAGGAAGATTTTTGTATTTTTATCACCTTCATATATCATGATGGCATGACACTTATGTCTCCATTCAATTTCATCTTTACTAAGTGGGTCCTAGAATTTAGCTTCAAGAGAAAAAAATATAATCCCTCTCATTTTTAGAGAAAATAAACATTGACATTTAAAATATGACTAATATTATCTTCTACCACTTTAAGATCTACCCCATAATGTTTTTTGTAATCCTCTTCCTAGACTTTCATTTTCCTACAAATCTAAGCTAAGTTGTCAACTAAGTGTTGAATATAAGAGACTTGTGCATATTATTGCAAAGGTTTCCACCCCAAAATAATCAATTATCTGTAGTATTCTTCAAGAAATCACATGTGGTCAAATTTAAAAAGCATAGGAAGATTATTATCCTCTTTGACTAGCTTACAAAGAATAAGGAATTGGTCAGATGGATCTCTAGTACCAACTTATGACTTCATAAATAATCCACTATAAAATAATGTGTCCAAACACCAAAACCTATCTAGCCTCTCTTAGATACACTCATATCCTTTCCTACCACTGTGCCATGTAGGAAACAATTTCATAGTCTCTAGATCAACCAAATGCAACTCTTCCAATATATGGGAGAAAAAAGTTCCCAATGGGACCTACCTAGGATGAGACTCGCACACCTCACTTAAATAAAGAGTAAAATTCAAGTCACCTCCCACCCAAATAATATTACTAGAGAAAGCCCTAAATTAAACTCTCCCAATATTTCCTTCTATCAATATAATCACCATAAAATTAAGAACCCTTAGAACCCTTCGTTCAATTTCCAAATCATTATTTTAAAAATCAACATAAATATTTGAATTCATTTTTTTAGAATAAACAACCTTCAATTCAAATCTCCATGTAGTAACAAGACTCGTAAGCAATTTGACCATGTAAATGCACTAAAATACTAACCTTTGAGCTGAGATAAAATCATGATAGCCTTTGAAACTACACATATTTTTTCTTGCGTGATAATTATATCTAGGGAAATGCATTTACAACTCTTTTGAGGGCTAGAAATTTAGAGTAACCCACAATCCCATGCACATTAAAGGATAAGGGAATCATGGGATAACATTGACCTGAGATTTCCTTACTTTGAAGGCCCTATCAATTATATCCTACTTGCCACATCAAATGTCCTTCATAGCTTGTTGTTGGGCCAAGGAAAAGATAATTCCTACCCATGCTCCCTATTGGAGCGGGGTCCCCTGAGGCACAATATTTGATGTAATTTTGTATATTTTTGTATGTGCACGCTGCATGATTGAGTCAAGGGGCTTTAGGGTGGGTCAAAGTCCCTAATTTTGATATAAATGGGTTTAAGGGTAACCTATGGGCTTCAAACCATGGTTTGAGACCATAGTATCTGTGCATTAAGCGAATATAAATAGATAAATCGAGTCTACGGAAAATAGTTAAGAAAAACTAAGGATGATATGAGATTATGATCTGTATGAGTTTATAATATGTTGTAAAGGGTTTTATCTGGGTTGGGTTAAGAGGCTCCTGCTAGTTGTGTGTGCAGAGACCTAGTCCTGGATGTGTGTTGACTCTACTAGTTGTGTGTGCGGAAGGGTTTATGTAAGGGAAAGTATGATATGTACTGAAAGGATCTGAATTAATGCAAAGGACATATTTTGGCGAACTTACTGTGTTATTAATATGAGTTATTTACTTTTTATGTTCCATTGAGATCACACTGTTTCTGTATTTCTTGGTGATTATTGAGCGAAGATACCAGTTATGGTTATGCATGCTTATAAATGATTAATAAAATATGCTTGAGTAATGTCATTGTTTAGATTTGGTTGTAGTTGTGTTATGGTTATCTGCGGTGAAGCGATCTATGACTCTGTCTTGTTCTATTAAGGATTACATACATTCTATGATTTTTCTTTACTCTGTTGCACACATCTGTTTATGATTGGTACAAGTTTGCAGTAGACTTTCTTAGGACCACTTCATTATTTTCTCCCTCAGGGTGCGGAAGCTTGGTTCCAACACCCCCCCATAATGCTTTGGGTGAGACATTTATTTGAGCAAGCAGGTCATTACCTAAAGGGCCATTAGATGGAGGGTTTGTTGGTTTATCCATAAAATATAAACCTGGGTCAAGATCCCTCAAGCCAATAAATGGTTCCATTTCTAGGACCAGGATCGTCATTTTTAGGGAGATTTGATGTTGTGGCATCGTTCGTGCAACGAATTACAAGATTTTTTTGATAGAAATATCCTTGAATTTGCGCTTTAGGAGAATTGAAGTACTAAGCTATCCGATGAAAATTGGGTACAAAATATGTTTATACAAAAGTGCATGAAATATTCTTCTGCTCCTTCGCAAACAAATTTCAGGAGTGGTTGTCGCGCTTGGTTGAATTCAATACATGTGTGAGGGATGACGTAATCACTGAGTGGAATCCTGAATTGATTCAACAAGTAGAGAAGCTAGACAATAAGATCACCCGCGTAATAAATCACTAGATAGATCACCTCTTAAGAGGATTTGCGACTGAATTTTCCATTGATCAATTTGTGTCATATTCTGAAGTAGAACAAAGGTTTTTCAAAGGCCCTAGAGGTAAGTTCTTGTGCTCTCTGAAATTATTGTTGAAAATGATATTATGTGAAAAAAACTCTCTGTGTGAACATATTTCTTGAATTCCGCAAAGAGGCCCAACTATGCACAGTGGGAAATTGTAACGTGAAGATTCATAAAATTTTATTTATATCCCTCTGAAGCTAGATCTGATAGTGAAAGTGAACCAGAAGTTAGTAGCTCTAGTGATTCTGAGGAAGAAGGTTTTTCAAACCAAAATCCCTTGAGTATTTTTCCAGATCCATCCACTCCGCTTCTATAATCACATCACAAAACACCCACTCCACCATGCATTCCATCTCCACCACCACCTCCACCTCCACTAGAAGTAGATATGGCTGCAGAAATGAAGTTACCTAATTTCAGAGGAATTGGTAACAAGGATACTAAACACTTTTTGTTCGTGACTAAGGCCGTATGGTAGGCTCAGCAGATTAAAAATATTGATATCAGGAAGGCGTAGCTGGCCACTACTTTCCAAGATCGTGCATTAGAATTGTACATCAGGTAGGCTCAAGAAAACCCTAATTCTACCTTGGATGAAATAAAATATGCCCTAAAAGATCAGTTTTAGAAGCCTAAGTCATATGCGCAGCTGGTGACATAAATGAAAGATATTCTTCAGGAGGCTAATGAATCTGTATGGGAGGTCGATCAGAGACTGAAGCGCACCATCAGATATGGTGGATTTGTTATTGATGATACTCAACATAAGGAATGGTTCATTGCTATGTTGCTTTCGCATCTACGCTAGCCCTTAGTTCAGCAAAATATTGCCACACAGGCTGAGGCTGTGGAGATTGCAATGAAACTGGAGGCTTCCCCAACACCTTTCATGCTTGGGACTCAATAGATCTAGATTCAGTTGGAAACCATGTATCTAGAAATTCAAAGTATGCGCAAGGACAAAGGAAAGGAAGTATGCGCATAAGTTTGATGTATCGAATTTAAAGCTTCTGAGAACCATAAGATAAATGTCATTTCTTTAACAATCATCTGAAAGCTGGAGGTCCTAGTCCATTGAAGAATCCTGTATGGTGCACAATATGTCAGCTCGCTAGATTACATGAAACATATTCCTGCCCCAGGATCGACAAGTATCAACCTGAATTGAAGGAATTGTTTTGCAGTTTCTCTTCATCATTAGGTCATGATGAGAACATTGTCGCACTTATGATATGATGTTAGATAAATCTAGGATATATAAAATGCAGGTTGAACCTACCTCACCAACATCTCCTTCCAGGCGCGGAGGATTTCAAGGCAGAGGAAGAGGCTGAGGAGGTGGATTAGCTCGTCGAGGAAGAGGACAAGTAATTTTCTATAATTGTGGAGATGTTTGTCATTATGCGCATGACTATCCTAATCCAGCACGACAGTCCTATAGGTATTGTAGGAAATTTGATCATGTAATAGAGGATTGTCCTATATTGATTGCTAAAATGCATGAGAAGAAGATGTAGACTGCAACACAAAATCTTCAGATGGTTTGTGCAGAAACTCGTGAAGAAGATCCCAGTGTGAATGTGGTTACTAGGAATGGTGTAGCCACCAATGAAGATAAAGAAAAGCAACCAGACATTGATGTATGGATCCATAAGGCACCTGAAAACAAAGAAGGATTTAATCTTCAATGCGCAAAGGAGACTTTTTTTGAAGTACAAAAATAATTCGTGGAAGGAAGCATATCAAAGTCAGGTAGACCAATGATGGAAGCAGGAGGAGATGAAGAGATCAAACCATTTCTACAAACATGTATGAAGTTACTGCGCAACAAGAAGGAAGTTGAAAATTTGCAGGCTTTGATAGGTAATTGCGTAGATAAATACCAACCAATATAGAACAATGAGCGGTCAAAAATACATACAAGAATAAGAAGAGAACAGGTAGGGACATGCGTATGACCGCGCATATTGGTTCTTATGAGATGGACCAGGTTATTTTAGATTTAGGATCAGATGCAATGTTCTACCTACGTAGACATGGCAGTGCATGGGAGAACTAAATCTGGAGTGGTATACCATTCAACTGTGCATGGCCAATCAACATAAGATCATTCCTTCAGGGAGGTTGTCGTGAGTTGTAATCAGTATCGAGGGTGTTAAGGTGATGGCAGTCTTTTAATTCATACAAATTGTAGATGATATTGATCCTTATACTACATTTCGAGGGTTGGACTGGGCTATTGACATGGATGGTGTTATAAATATGAAGAAAAGGAAGATGGAATTTGAAGGCAATGGAATCAAGGTAATCATTCCTCTAGATCCTGTAGAAGGACAAAGATACACCAAGCTGGTGCATGCTAATGATGAGATCGATCAAATCTATAAGCTGAACTTGTGCAAAGAATATTGGATTAATCGAACAACCGATGGAAATATTAAATGGGGAAAGGATAGCTCTTTATTTTCAATCTGATGACGAATTAGAGAACTGGAAGAACCGATTGCATGAGATGTTTTCACTGCGTTGTAATCGTAGGACCTGAGCTCTGTGATGTATAACATTTGAGATGCATGAATTACCGTATTATGATGGGTTAACTGATGTTAACATGTTTATAGGAATTATTGAAAGGATCGTGACTAAAGGACAAAGATTCCATGCTTTGGATCTTGGTTTGCATGCTACTCTAGCAAGATGGTGGGAAACTCATAAGGACAATATAGGCAACTGGGAGGAATGTGCGTGCATCATGAGGTTATGATTTGAATGTTCTGTCATTAAAATGGAAGATGTATACTCTGGAAAAGATGATTTTCACATACATATCGTGAGATGGAATCAGGTACGGGGCATAGAACCAAGATCTGAATGGGTCCATATGTTAATTCACATGTTGGGGAAGGTACCTACTAAATGGTATTTGGAGGCGGAGCTGCGCTAAGGCACAAGTGAATGGTCTGCGCTGACAGAGATATTTATTCTTACACGCAAATTTGAGAGTGAATTTGATAAGATTGGCCAAGCTTTGATTCCACAAATCAGTAATGCGCTGATCACGAAGATTTTGAAATTGAGACACTTGGAACTTGTAGAATCTAGGGAACAACGCGCAGTCACTAGAACCTCGATCTCTCCCCTTCAAAATTTCAAATAAGTTGGCCCCATAATGAGCCTTGTTGGGTACTATAGGAAGCATATACCGAAGTATGAGTTCATCATTGTGCCCATGACTAAGCTACTCAGAAAAGGTGTGACATTTCATTGGGATGAAGAATGTCAGAGGAGTTTGTAGCTATTAAGGGACACGACGGACACTACTCGATATGATTTGAACTACCTCCTCAATAAGAATTTGTTGGGTGGGGCGCTTTGCAGATGGTTCTCATTAGCTTTGCAATATATGTGCAGAAAAGTGCGACGTGCACGCGGTAGCTACGCGAGAAGGTTGACTGGGTCGAAGAGGTGTCACAAACTAGCCATTGGAACAGTAAAATTGGAAAAGGCATATTTATTACTGTTTTTGGGAGTGTCTAGGTTTCATTTAATGAAGGGATTTTTCCATATTTGGGACTATTTTGTCATTTATGGAGACACGTTAATGAAGATGGAACCGTTGAAGATGTACCACAAGTATAAATATGACCTAAGGGGTAGTAATAGTTACCTTTGGTTTTTGAGAAAATTTTGTACTTTGAGATCACTGATTGCTACTGCATACACTGTGTTTATGTCTGATTTGGATTGGAGGTCCGAGGACACTCGACGCTGGGATACATTATTCCTGACAATGTGACATCCACCAGACCTAGTGATGACCCTGCTGCGCCTGAGGTCCCAATTGATGAAACACTTATGCCCTCCAAGTCTAAGAAGGGGCAGTAATCTAGTATGCGCAAATATCCACACGGGAAGACTCCAAATCCATGCTCTATTGTGACTGAGAAACTGAAAAGGCCTATGGCCGAGGTCCATGAAACAATTTTTGAAGGAGAAGAGGATGTGGTCGAAGTGGCCCCATTCTTACAGTTGACGAGTTATGTTGCACCGTGAAAACCCTCAGTCCGAGTTCCTAAAGACCTGGAGAATGTGCGTGCAAGTCTTCAAATGCCCATAATCCCTGAGAAAGTCCTAATGGAAGGGGACATATTCTCTAAAATTCCACAGCTCTGATTCGATGATTGGGACATTGCAGATGTTGAGAAATTTCCAGAGCTTGCGTCGGCGTTTTACCTTGATCATATTACATATGAAGGAGGAATTGTGCACCTTGAACCAAAAATATGGTTGCTAGGTCTACAAAGGCAGGCCTACTAAATTTTCTCCAGATCCCTCATTTTGGGCACAACCCCATAAATTATACTTGCGTCAGACAATTGCTCGCCTTAGGACATGATGATGCGCTATGTTTGGGAGAGCACATCCCTATTGATGCTACCTTGATCCATAGGATCACGAGTCTTCCTGCAAAAGGGGCCGACCCTATTGTTGATTTCGATAGTAAGGCGTAAGATAAATCTGTCGTGGACCAAATTAAGAAAAAATATCAAGTCACGTAGAAGAGTCAAGGCTTTGCGTTCGATGAAATAAATGACCTAGCAGTTCTCTTTGGTGTGATCATATTGGCCTGCAAGATGATGCGCAAGCGCATACCAAAGTAGATGCCCATGCACATTATTTCCCTTGCAGGACGGTGCGAGAAGGAGGTGATTTATAACTGGTCCAAATACATGTGTAAAGAGTTCCTTGAAAGTGTTTGCGAAGTGCAAGAGGAAGGCAAGCCCTTCCACTATGGGTGGCTTTTATTGTTGATCACGCTGGTTGGGTGGAAGACCCCCGAATACACCCACTTCCCGGAGATCAAGCCTCAGATGTGTGAGGCTGCGTGCTATGCGATATTGTGGAACTCTTCATACCTAGTGCCCACAAAAGAGAACAAGATTTTTTGGGTCGTGTATGATGCTACTCTATATCAAGTGGTGCAGTCAAATTCATGACTCTCACCTAAATTATACGATCAATATAAGATGGTGGCTGACTTCAAAGCTACATTTCACAATATGCACATCCGCGCAAAGGGCGTCATGGAAGGAGTGTGGTATGAGTTACCATAACCGGTGATAGAGGATGATTTTCTTAGAGTAACAACAGAATGGTCGGTCGCATAGTTGACCCCTATGACACCAACGAAGTCGTGCACTGGTTCCCAGTGGGTGAAACCAACCGAGAAGGCAACTTAGAAGCCCACAGAGAAAAAAGCAACACCAATGACCATTGGTGAGACCATAGACCTTGGAAAATAAATAGAGCCTAGAAAGAATGGGTCTGCGCCCATGGACACCGTAGAAGAGGTTGAAGTTCGGACCTCCAAGGGAACGAAGCGTGGCCGCCGAAGGGTCAAGAAAGAAGAGGAAAGGCTCGAAGGAAGGTAACAAAGAGGTATTGACGTTGGAAGAAGATGATATACTTGAAATTTCCAACACTGTCACATCTATGACCGAGGATCGTTAGACTGACATGGAGGTGCAATATAAATTTGCAATTGTTTTTTTTAAGGTGGGAATCCAAGGGATGAAGATGTAGGCAAGCCAGATATAAGAGAGTGTATCTCAGGCAAGCCAGAATAGTGCACAATGAAGCATGCAACCCTTATATGTTGCTTTTCTTTCCACTGGGGATGCCCGCCTTGTCCAAATCCCCGCGCCAGCAATTCAGGTGGATGCCAGCCAGCGTGCCCAATTCCGGGGATCAAGTGATATCAATATTAATCTTTCTGTGTTACCTACAGGGAGGCTACACTTAATATACATGATGATCGCAGATGAAATTCAATACTAAGAGGCTACTTCTCACGCCAAAACAATGGAAGCTAAGCAGTAGGCAGAGCATGCACACCAACAACAACAAAAAGCAAAAAAATCATGTCGAGAAGTCAAAGATCAGTATGTTGCACTAGAGGCAAAGATACACCAAGTATTCCGAGATATTCCAGCTATCTTGGCCACATTTTCACCTGCGGAGAAATTAAAGGGATTGGCTGCCACGTCGAAAGCATTGCGGGCTAAGTTGCAGAAAATTCGAACAGAGTACGAATAAAAAATTGCATACCTATAGACAAAGTTTCAGTCAGAGACTCCACCAGAGGTCCACGCCCAAATAGAAACTGAGGTTAAGCAAGCCAGAGACAATATCGTTGCTGTAGTCACCCAGTGTGACATACTATTAGATGAAGGCATGAGTGTATGGACCTCAGTGAAAAATTATCTAGTCGTTCAACAGTTGCGCACCACACTCCATCAGAAGGAACAACATTTTGAAGAAATCAGGACCATGGCACCCACACTGGCTCTTACTCAATACCTAGTTCATTAGCTGGAGTGCCAGATGATACAAACAGAGATTGAAGAATTGCACCGGAAGGAACAAGTGCTGGAAAAAAGTCTGCAACCGTGGGTTGAGGAAGCGCTTCAACTCTCACATATGATGGATAACACTTTGAATACTATTCAACAGAATAAACACAACATAGAGATGGTCGCTGAAGGTCTTAATACAGAAAAATTAGTTCAATAAGCACAGGGCGCTGCAACAAAAAGTTTGGAATCAGTGCTCCCTCTGAAATCTTCTGCCAGCATGCTTCAAGCTAAGATCAAGGAGCAGGCGCCTCGGTGACTCGGGATGAGTCACATGTTTATGTTGGGGGCTTGTTGCAGAAGGGTCCCCTGAGGCACAATATTTTATGTAATTTTGTATATGTTTGTATGTGCATGCTGCGTGATTGAGTCAAGGGGATTTGGGGTGGGTCAAAGTCCCTAATTTTGATATGAATGTGTTTAAGGGTAAATTGTGGGCCTCAAACCATAGTTTGAGACCATAGTGTCTGTGTGCTAAGCGAATATAAATATATAGATCAAGTCTAAGGAAAATAGTTTAGAAAAAATAAGGATGATATGAGATTATGATCTGTATGTGTCTGTAATATGTTGTATAGGGTTTTTTCCAGGTTGGGTTAAGGGGCTCCTATTGGCCGTGCGCGCATAGACCTAGTCTTGGCTGTATGCGGACTCTGTTAACTATGTGCACAGAAAGGTTTATGTAAGGGAAAGTCTGATATGTATTGGAAGGATCTGAATTAACGCAAAGGACTTATTTTGGCGAACTTACTGTGTTATGAATCTGAGTTATTTACTATTTATGTTCCATTGAGACCACATTGTTTTTTTATTGCTGATTGATTATTGTGCGAAGATATCTGTTATGGTTATGCATGCTAATTAATGATTGATAAAATATTCTTAATTAATTGCATTTTTTAGATCTGGGTCTAGTTGTGTTATGCTTATCTGTGCTGAAGAGATATGCAACTTTGTCTTGTTCTGTTAATGGTTGCGCACATTTTCTGATTCTACTTTACTCTGTTGTGCGCATCTGTTTATGATTGGTACAAGTTTCCAATATATTTTCATAGGAACACTTCATTATTTTCCTCCTCAGTGTGCGGAAGCCTGGTTCCAACATCCCCCCATACTACTTCGGGTGATACTTTGATGTGCGCAAGAAGGCCATTGCCGAAAGGGCCAATAGTTGGCGATTTTGTTGGTTTATCCATAAACTCTAAACCTGGATCAGGACCCCTGAAGCCAACATTCCCCTTAAAAGGATTTTTTGGAATATTTTCTAAGGCCATTCCCCCCTAACTAACACATCTTATTTAATTTTGGACTTGAGAGTCCTTACTAGGGGAAGGCCTAAAATTTTCACTAGGCTCATTTTTTTCCTAAAACTTTTGGAAGATAAATATAACCATAAATATTTTTAGCCATTTGATCATACCTATAGGATCCTAATGATCGTGACAATCAATTAGAACAATAGGATCGAAGTTCTCTAGTTTTGGGAGTTTTCCCAACTATGTTTTCATTCCCAATTCCATTGCTTCACCAACTAAAACACCCAAAAGAACATCTTATTTAACAATATTAATGGATGAAACGATAATATAATTATCTATCTTTTTCCAAATACTCGTAGATGCATCCCTAAGATAACCTCCTATGTTTTAATGTTCTTGAATATGTCCCACTTCATGGCATGAATTACATATAAAAGAAACCCTCCATTAGTATAATATTTGAAACCAACAAACTACATCCATGACTAGCTCAATTTCATCCTTCTCTAATATCCAATTCTACCAAAATTGTGTCCCAATGATGATCTTAATTTACCCTCCAACTATCCTCCAGCTTAAAAAATAATAATTATGGCTTCCAATAACCTCCAAATCCTCCTTACTCAAGAAAGGAAAGCAAAAACCTAATACAATAGGCCACATGTGGTGAATAGTGAAGCTTTATCTAATATGATTAATATCTTCCTTCCACTCTTGAAGAACCAACCCTGAAGGAACCCACATCCATTTCTAACTAAGAATATTAGGAATATAGCCATAATTTTTAAACAAAAATCTTAATCAACCCCTAGTTAATGATACATGAAAAACAAGAATATATCCTATTTTTGAAGCCCAGATTTCTTCCCACAAAATTTGAAAAGAGGCTAGACAAACCAACTTACCATATAACCTTTCAACCAATGTATTTCCAATATAAGTACGAATATATTTCATATCAAAATTATACCCTACCACCATTCTAACCTTTTGTCTTTTATATTTGATGCAAAAATTTTATACCCACAAACAATGTAAAATAAGGCTCAAGCTATCTTTTGTTTGCACTCAAAAATCCTTCAATTCATGAGCATACTTTTCCCCTATAAAAGAGACTTTAACTTCCACATATTCTAAAGTTTGAATTTCCTAAGCCTTGGGTATAAGCCTAGTATCTTAGTTAAAGTATGAATTAACTTCACTTATCTCTACAATACCGACCTTGGAAATGGAGGTCGACATAATATATGACATCCCTACCCTTATTCTCAAGGAATTGGTAGGAGTTGTCACAACCAAAGTATGGGTGGAATAACATAAATTAAGGAACCTTTCCTCTATCCAAAAGTTTTTTGTGGGACTAGGACCCAATTCCCCATAATCTACCTCTCCATATCCATGAAAAATGAAATAGATTCCAGACTTCTCAAAGGAAAACCTAGCTTTGAGAAAATTACATGCTCGATACCATAAAATTATAAAAGAGACTAGCCCAATGTTGGGTTCCAATTTTGACATACTTTTGCACTATTAGAATATTCCTTTTTGTCTCTTTATTCCTTCATAATGACTATTTAACTATCCCTATCGCTATATTACTTATGAACTTAATTTATAATCATCTAAAGAGCTATAGACTGTAAAACCTTGTTAATATCTATGAAATTTCTATTTTTTAACAAATATATAAATTGGACATGTTTTTATTAATAATTTTACTATAGTTTGTTTCTATAAATATATTGTGAATATCTGGTAGTATAACATTCATTGGCATATGTGCACAACTCAAAAATAATTTTTCTCACTTTTGTTTTAATCATAGGGTCCACAAGATGGTGTGGCTCCTCTTGAATTGGTTCCAAATCTCACCAAGATATCATCAATTGACAATACAACAACATGCCCAAAAGGAGAAGCTTATCACAATGGTTAAACAATGATTCTAGTCAAGAGGAGAATTTGATGCATTCCACATCATGATATTCTCAAATATAGTGATTGATATCATATTCTCTCTTTTATCTCCAATGGTTTGAGGAAATGGAATTATCCTCTATAATTATTTTGTTATCCATGAAAATGAGGATTGAGAGAATATCTTGGAACACTCCTTGTACATTGTAATCAATATAAATAAGAAGATTGGAATCATGAATTGGGAAGGATCATAGCATAGTTGAAACCTTGGTCTTATACTCGCATGACCCAAGGTCGATTCTGACAGCTACTACTTTAACCTCTAAGCTCCTAAGTATCCCCCCTCCACAAACAAAGGTAAATTGGATGGATTTTAATCTATAATGTCTTAGTACATAACACTTCATTATCATGGAAATAGTTGAATGATTCCCCCCCCGCCCCCAAGGGCATAAAAATATGAATATAATATAATAACTTTGTTATTTAATCTCGTGAGTTATTCATTATGGTTTTACTACAATGTATTCCCAACAAGGAGGACCCCTTGTGACACCCCATTTTTCTATTTTTCTAAATATTTGTAATTAAATACTTATAATGTTCTAACATTGATGCTATGATGTCAAACTATATTATATTGTGTAATGTTCATTTTGATCAATTAAAATGCTAGAGCTAAAGAAAAGGGAAATCCAATAGGTTATGATGCCTTGGGGAGGGGTAAAACTTAACTTATGAGGAGAAATATACCTTGGTGAATATTTCCCTTTGATGTGATACTTAGACTTCCCAAGAAGTTGAAAGGTTGGGAAGATGAAAGGTAAATGTGTGATTATAAAATTAAGAGGAAGGAGGAATCAAGGGGTTCTTATTCTTGGTTCTTATGCTTCTATTTTTCCTCTATTGTATTAATCTATCATCCATATATTTCTCTCTCTCTCTCTCTCACTTATAAAATTTGAAATGGAAAAAGGATTGATGAAAGAAACTAGAGAGGTTAATACCTTATGAGTACTTAAGATATGTGAGTGCTAGCTTATGTGATAGGAAATGAATGTGTTTCAACACTTTTTCTTTGGACTATATGGCTTTGAGGATTGGTTGTAGTCCTGGTTGTGTGTGACACATAAATTACTAAAGAGGGGAGGGCTTAGGGATTTTAGAGGTTATATAAGGAATACCTTGATTTATGCATACCCTCATGGTCCTTTTATGAACATGAGCTTGGTAAAACATGGAAATGTTGATCACCGAGTTTTCCTATGTGTGTGTGAAGGATATTAGCCTTCACCCATTCACTTCTTGTGTTAAAATTAGGTATGAATGTAAATGTGTGAAATAAATCTAAGTTAAGTTCTCCTGAAGGCATCAAGATCTAGCACATGGATGGCTATCTATGAGAAAAATTCCAGCATAACTAAGCCTATGGTAGGGTGGAACATGGCTCACCCTACTTCAGTTCCCAATATTTTCTGGCTATAGTAGATAAATATTTTTTTTTATTAATGATATTTTTGGCATAAATGGTTTAGTGATAGTCATGATTATTTAATTACTCTTTTTAGAAAGTTTATATATACATAAATTTATTCTTAAACAAATTTATCATGGATATAGTTGTTATATTATTTTACTATAACTTTTTATATGTATTTAGTTTTTTCCAAAAATATATTTCCTTCTCATACAAAAAAATTCAATGAAGGACTAAAATAATTTGGTCTTTCACTTGAAGCCCAATGATTGCAAAAAGGTGTATTAGCTTTGGATAATTGCAAAGATTTAGAAGAGACTAAAGGTATGGAGTTTCATATGGTTTTCTAGGTCGGGAAAATTTGTCCTCATAAAATCTATTTTGGAAGCCATTCCAATGTTTTGGATAACGATGTCTTAGACTCCAAAAGGGATCCTAAAATTTTTCCACAATATTTGCTGCATATTCCTATGATTGGGCTAAAAAGATGTTTAATTTTTCTACTCGGTAAAATGGGACAAAATCACTTTTCACAAGAAATGGGCAGGATGGGGTCTAAAAAATTGTTTTGTTTTTCTAAGGCTTTGGAAACAAAAGTAGGATGGTAACTATTATCAACTGAAAGCCTATGTATATAAGTAGGACACAAAAATTATATTTTTCCTAATTCTATTGAGGAATGGATCAAGCTCCCAAACATGCATAGGACAAATGTTTATGTGATATGGAAAGTTGTATTAACCTATTTTAGTGTGAAAGAGAAGGTTTTGGCATGGAATATTGGCTTTGGTGAAAAATTGAGAATAGGAAATGATCCATGGGTGGGATGTGGTGAAAATTATCTTCTTCCATACAAGTTTGTTGAACTTCATAATGCTCAAGGGAGTTTTACACTGAATTAGGTGGTTGATGTAGATAAATAAACTATATGGGAACAAGGATGGGCTGATGCAATTCAATTGAATTTACCAGAAACATGGTATGGACAGTGGAAGATTTATACAAATTATCTCAACACTTCACGTGTTAGACTGAGGGACAGGGTTGACACTTTGAGTTTGGTACACTCTCCTCATGGGGATTATGCACCAAAGATGGGATATTTTTACATCAATGCCGATAGAGAGCCAAGATTTTTATCTTGGTGGTGGAAGAAGATATGGAGGTTAAGCTTCCCGGCAAAATCCATACTCTTTTTATGGTTCATTATAGAAAACAAGATCCACATGGGTGAAAACTTAAATAATACATGATTTTTTGGACCTAGCTGGTGTACACTATGTACATGTGTAGAGGAAATAATGGAACACCTTTTTTTGGTATACCCCTTCACCACTATAGTATGGAATATTATGTGTCAATCATTATCTTTAAATTCTATGTGGAAAATTATCTCTTTTAAATAAGCTTGGAAACTATGGTGGGAACAAGCAACCCCCAAAAAACTCAGAAATGTCCCTCCTATCATAAGTTGAGGATTTTGGATTTCTCAAAATAATTCCATCTTCAACGCCAAAGCCAAAATCCATGAAAAGAGTGAAATCAAGTATTAGCCACTTATGATTTAATTTCTGATGTTATATCTGCCCACAAGCCACATAATATCAAACTTGAAGTAGTGGATTGTGCATATCCATGGGCATAATTTGATGGGGTTTCCCTTGCTAAGGACAATTGTGGGGGTGTGCAATTTTATATATCAATAAAAATAATTTCTTAAAACTTGAAAGTGGGCTTGACAAGGATAAAAATAATTATGATGAATTATATAGTTTAAATATTTTGCTTCTTTTTACTACTAAAAAGGGTTGCAGGTAGATTCAGAGTTTTGGGGACTATTGTTGTATAAATTGGTTTAATGAGGTCACCATATGTCACATGCACACATTGATCCCATTTTTAGATGAGTTCGTGGATTTAAAGTAGGTTTTTATCATATATCATATGTTACTATCTATAGCGAGAGGAATACAATTGTTAATGCACTTTCCAAGGCAGACACAAAATAGAAACTGGGCTCATGGAAGATCATGGAACAAATAGGAGACACACACTATGAATACTACCATAAGCATTTCAGAAAAGGCCTTTAGCTGGATCTTTGATCATATTGTTTTGATTATCTATATTTTTACTGTAGTTCTCTTCTGAGAAACTTTTTGGATGGTAGTATGCCTTTTATCTTTAATATGTATTTATTTTAGTGATTTTATTACCATAACATATTATGAAAATGTCTAGACGGGTTTGTTATTTGTTTTTGGAGGGATGGTTGTTTCCAAATAACTCTTTTTTAATGCACCTTTGTGCGTATACAAAATGTGATTTTCAAATCTACTAGTAAAAATTACAGTTTTTCCTCGAAAAAAATATGTGTTAAATTTTTTACCAACACTAATTATGGAATATAAGCTTCCTAAAGTATTTTTTAAATATTTCATGTTTCTATTTCTATTATAACTTCTCTTTTGGGAGGTTCTAAAAGCTAAAATTTGGACCATAGTGAGTATAAATCTCGTTGATATTTTGGTCCAATTTTCAGATCTTGGGTCACAAAATTTTAGGAAATATGATCAAACGATGTCGGGCTTCCTAAATATATCTTTAAGCAGGTCATGGTGGAATTTCTACTATAACATTTCTTCTGGGAGGTTCCAGAAGATGAAAATTGGTCCATTGTGAGGGAAATCCTTCTGATCATATGGTCCAAATTTCAGATCCTAGTTCATGGTATGTTAGGATATATGATCATACTAGATGTCAAATTTCTAGGATTCTCCTAAAATCATGCATCAAATATGTATTTTTGGAATTTCTACTATAACATTTCTTTTGAGAGGTTCTAGAAGCTGAAACTTGGACCATAGTGAGGGGAAATATCATTGACCATTTGATCCATGTTTTAGATCTTGGGTTGTGATATTTTAGGAGATATGATGAGAGGAATTTGTGCTTCCTGGATTCTCATAAAATCATGTGTCAAATAAGTCATGTTGGAATTTTTTGCTATAAAATTTTAGCTAGGAGGTTCCATAGGTTGAAACTTGTACCATAGTGAGGGGAACTCCTACTAATCATGTGGTTTAATTTTTTTGAACTTGGGCTATTATATTTTAGGAGATACTCCCAAAGGAATTTTCCAGAATAGTTTGCATGAAAAGTGTTTGAAGAAATGCCTAAATGGTTTAATGATTCATTGCATGCAAACTGTTTGATGAAAAGGCCCTTTGAAATTGGTTTCTGTGGATGGGGATAGCATTGTTGTATGATAATATTTTTGTAGTTGATATATGCATATTTCCATGTAAAGCATTTAAATAAATGTGTTAAAGGTGTTTTATTACAATGTGCATACAAGTTATTGATAAAATACCTCAAAGAAAAAATAAAAATTGCATGATTGAGTGGTACATTTCAGTTACTATGTTACAAGTGGAATTAGAGAAACATTTGTTATTTTATTTCATAATTTTTTTATGAAAAAATGTATACAAGAAAAACACTACTCACTTGGTTGTATACAAAATATTTAAATAAATTTTTACATCTGAAATGTTTGACAAAATGTATGAGAGATGAAAATCAAGTTTTTGCAAGTGTGGTTAGGATAAATTTAGTAGGGTTAGGTGGAAAGGTGGTATCAAAGCATGGTTCAACACTAAACCCGTACAAGATCAAGAATAGATGAAATGGAAGCTATGATACTATGTGAAAAAGTGGTATTAGATCTAAGGTTTAACACTAAACCTAGATGGGCTTGAGTATGTGCAATAATTTAAGTTTTAAATTAATATCTATGCATGCACGTATACTTATGTGAATTTTTTTTGTTGTATATATTAACACATTGATGTTACTTGAAGACTATTTGAGTTTTATGCAACAAGATAAACATGTAGGATGTGAACTATATTCCCTAGAGCATCCAAAAATAATTGTAATATTTATGATTGAGTGATGCATCCATAAATCTGAGGGGGGATATCTTAACTTATCTCTTTCTAGTTTTAATATTTTGAGAAGTTGTCATATGTTGATGAAAAATAACATAGGCATGATAAAAATGAAAGAGATGAAATAGTTCAAGGATGCATCTACATTGAATATACATTAAATAATGATAATGATATGCTAGATCCATGAAGATATGTTAGGTGCATAGAATAATGTATGTGAATGCATAAAATCTTGGAGTAGTATACTTTAATAACATGATTCAGATGACTAATGGTGGTTAATGGTGAACATGTAACCAGGAACATGTTTAAAACATGATTGGGAAGCAAATGAAGGTGCATGCATGTATTCCTGTGGAATCAAGGCTATGGGAAATAAGGTGTTGGTGAGAGAATGGTAAAAGTGGTACCTATGCATGTTGATATGCATGTTGTGACAATGTTGTAAGTTCAATTATCCTTAGGTTTCCCTGCGGAAGGTTGGAAACTTAGAGGGAGGAGTATAGGGACAAGTAATTGTGTGTGGGATCCAAAGAGAACCTGGAGACTCGAATATAGATGAAACTCTCAAAGCCACAGAGCTTTGATACATCCTTGGAAACCTAAGTTGGAGACACTAGAAGGATAGTTTCATTTCTTGAGGGACTATTCTGACCAAAGGAAGGGGTGAAATACCTTGGTTTGAGTGGGTTGATGGGAGGATGTGAAATTTTGGTTTGGAGGTTGTTGGGTTTGGTGCCTTGAACTTATTTTTGTTCAATATTGGTTATGTATCATACTTGGCTGTTGGTAAGGAAATTTATTTCTAGAGTCATAGCCTAGCCTGAGAATGACCCATTTTTTAACAAAACGAGAGCAATAGAACCTATGCCTAAGAGAAAATAAGGGTTGATATGCACATGAGTGCAAGGGGTAGGGAGCCCATAGTTGTTACACATAATAAATTTGGGTTGTGAGCCTACTAATAACTTGATAAAAAACATTTATTTGTTTAACAAAAATTACTATATATATTCATGTGATGAAATTCCTAATAATAAGCTAGGAAGTCTGCCTTGCAGAGTTGCATTAGATGGAAGATATGGATAAAGGGTCTATCAAGTAGGTATTTACTGTGCCAATATGAACCAAATGGATAGCGAAATCACAACTATGAAAGTGGCTTAAGATGGTTTCCCTTAACTCAAAATTATGCTTGGATGATATCTTTTATTTATGAAAATAATATTAAGTGTGAATGGTAATAAAATAGAAATTGATACTTGCTATGTCTTAGGTAATACAACAAGGCTACCTAATGAATTCCATGTCACTTGGATTGTTCATATGGAAAGTTTGCAAGAGTGATATCCTGTTATTAACTACCACACAAAATAATGTAGTGTGCTTATGGTTTTGAGACTTGTCATGTGAATGATTCAAACCAAGAGAAACTATAAAATTAAAATTAAAAATAAATGTGTATGAATAGCATGGAATATGTGCAAGTATAACACATGTATATGCACATGTTTGGGTCCATCATTAAAGGCAGTATTTGAATGTGTAAATTGTATTCATAGTGCAAATGCTCTTTTTGAATATTCATTGAAAATTATGTGTAAGAATGTTGGAGAACTTAATTGCTTAATGAAAACAACTAATCACCTAGACATTAATCATCAACCCAGGGTTTCGTTTGTTTATTTCAAGGTTGTACACATAGTTTGTGCAAGAAATGGTGTTAATATCACTTAACTTGTATGAACCTAATGAAAAGTAAAGACATATGAATGAAAGGAACATCTCACACTTATTGAAAGAAATAAATTGCACTTGGATTTTATACTGCAAGATCAAATAGAGAAGACTGTTACATGTATCAAATCGTTAAGTCTCCTATAAAAAAAAATGAATAAATCTAACCAAATACAAGGTTTTTTCCTATGGAACTCCGTCTATAAGAAGGGAGCAACACTATATCTATAAATTAATTCTCCATAAATAATATCGATTCATAAGAATTAACAACTCTACGTTAACCAACATGAATCAAGAAGGAGAGATAACACTCCAAAGAACCAATTAAAATGAATCTAATTCTATGATATCCAACTGTAACTATTGGAAAACATACTTTAACAATAAATTTGATTAACAACAGGTATATCTAGAAAATAATTGAATAATTGAATGACAGGAACTAAAATCAAAATACAAACTTAATTATACAAGAAAGGACAATAGTAGTTATGGGACCGGTCACAAAATCACTGGAATCCAACTTCCTCGTAGCTAACTTAGCTTGATACGTTTAAATTGAACAACGAAGGTCTCCATTAATTTATAATGCGTACGTTTCAATAAATGTCTGTAACGATTAAAATATAGATAAAAATGATTATAGCTCCAATTCGAATTCTTAAATTTAAAATTTTGAGGTTCAATTCCTCATTTTTATATTAGAAAACAAGTATATTCTCAAATGGAAAGTGATCCCGAGAATCTAAAGATTCTTAGGATGTTTTATTCAAATTATGAAAATCTCCATTGTTTCCTGGAATAGCTGGGCCAGGATGTCTTCTTCAGCTGATTCATTAAAGGATAGAAGTCGATCACATTGAGTTAACTATAATTAATCCGAACAACTCCACATAATCCATTCTTCCTTAACTATTCCAGAGAACAACATACGATATTAGATATTCTTATTCAAATAACATCTCAAACCATAAGCAATCAACACTTTTCATGATTTAAATCAATTCATTAAATAGATAAAGTAATGAAAAACCATTCACTCCTTTCTAGAATCTATATTGCACGAGTTATCACAATTTGCACACAAAAGAATTAGAAAAATAATATGAAAATAAGAAATAAATTAAGAAAATTGTATCAATTCTGAATCCCAATGTCACCCCCTAGCTTACCTTTTTGCATGAAATCATGAAAATAAATGATTAACATGAAGATCGGTTAGGGAATAGGTTGGGTAAGGATCTTCTCCATAATGTCGAAATATGTTTCTACTCTAGATTTCTTGGAAAGAAACATACTTACCTGTCTTTGTCAATTCATATTCATATTTTTAGTCATATTGAGGACACCATATTATGGGGCATCTATATCTACACCCTATCCAACTAGGACCTTCTTCTAACACTACATGAGAATAATCCTGTGACCTACTCATTGCATACTGGAAATTATGAAAAATAAAATCCTCGAAGAGCTTCAACCCTGATGTCTCCCAAGCATTCCAGTCCTAATTATAGAACATCATTGTGAATGGGTGCCAGGGCATCAACCACACCAAATTTTTCCATAAACCTCTTATGGAGGATAACTTCACACAAAGGGCTTTGTGGCTCCCCTCTAAACCATGGGTATAGGCCAAGTTATCTTATTTAAAATACATTATAGGCCTTATCCCACTTTATCTAATTCTTAGAAATCGATATCGAAGCTTGAAACTGCAAATCCCCTATAAAAGGAACAAGGTTCTCATCTACCTGCTCTTCTAGGTAAAAGTTATACATGTAAAGTTCACATAAAAAGTACCTGGTATTATCATCCTGCTTATGAAAAGAGTTAACAAAGTCTAAAATGTTGTTGGATTCATATGGTTTCCCCGGCCGAATGGTCTTGAATTTAAGCAATAAATACCTTTCTAACAGAAATAAAGCGTAACTCTAGGATGGAGATCTGCACCAGAGAGTATTAGAATATATAGATCAAACTTCATTTATTTATTATGTGGCCTTTTCAAGATGAATTTTCAGAGACTAAATCTTCTTTATAGCTTATTTAAGCTTGTCATAAGATTCATCCTCCCTAACTGCCAATGCCTTAAAATTTTGAAGTAAATCTTGATGCTCCTTCTGAGGTACTACCTCTTTCTGATATCAAGCTATGGTTTCTTTTTGTTCCTCCATATTTTTATTTATATCTTAAATGGTATCTTCCATGATTAAAGGAGTATCTGGAGGTACATATTTTGTATGTGCACCTCTTGTAATAAAGATTGATGAATCTGTTTGGGTCCCTGCTTCAGTAGTCAAAACATCAATTATTAATGGGCCTGTTGATGGGAAAAAAATGC
Organism: Pinus albicaulis; assembly: GCA_034641835.2. Lineage (NCBI taxonomy): Eukaryota > Viridiplantae > Streptophyta > Pinopsida > Pinales > Pinaceae > Pinus > Pinus albicaulis. The sequence goes on from CM076579.1 coordinate 678,183,537, forward strand.
TCAGCCAACAGTAAGGGGATCTCCCCGGTATAAAGTCCCAACTAGAATCTAGACTATTTGTGATAGGGATCCTGTCTGAGGTGTAGGTCCAACTACCATTTAATATTCCTTTCTCAGATGGAGGTGTGCCTCACGGACAAGAGGATGCAAGGCTACTCGAATGATATGAAACAAATGGTCAATGAGTTATCCTGAAAATGGAACACTATAAATAGCAAAGCGAGATTCGAAGCATGCATCTAAATGAAATGTTGTTAGCAACACATCATTAGTGTCATGCTCATAAATAAGCTTGCTTGACCATAAAAGAAACACTTCTATTTGGTCGAAACACCCTTCAATTCCTTAAGCGTTTTCTGAAAGATTGAAGCGATATCAACAACAAAGTCATCAAACATCCCTGAGCGGAACATTCACATACCATTGACACATCCAAAGAGCTAAAATGTACAAATGGTATATTAATAGAAAAACGAAGACTAATCAGTTATAAAAGATAGCAGATACATAAGACATAATACTCATAATGCTAGCACACATGAGTTCTCATCAGATCCAGTAGTGGAGTAAAAAAATTGGGTTGTATTCATTCTCATAATAATGCATTCAATGTAACAAAATTATCTCTTCCCCTCTTGGAGTCCCAAAAAAAGGTCTGGTCATCTTGACCCCCTTGATCCCCACTCTGGTCGACTGATTCCTCAGGCACAACTTCCCTGTATTTGCTGTACCAGTTCTTAACTTGTTCCTCGATAGGGCATTCTTTGTGTTGGTATTTACACTTAAAATTGGCCCATTTGCAGAGTGTAGGTACGGTCCTTTCAAGATCATATGATCTATAGGCGAAGGTTACGAAGTGAAAAATTTTGATATCCTCCACCTCTAATTATACCTCTTTGAAGTCTTTAACAGTGTAGGCACTGAAAGTAAGCGGGAGGGTAGGCCATGGATTCTTTTTTCCTTTACTGAGGACTTTAGAAAACCCACTCGACATTTGGTAGAACACCTCTTATAGCAGTAGTTTATCAGTGACATATTTGGGTAGTGCCTGTGGCACCTTGAATGATTCGAAGACCTTGATAAAATCACTTAATGTAATGGGGAACTAGTTGGCTACCTAGGTTACAATTTCCATAGCCCTACTGGAAATTCAAGGAGCATATTTATCTAAAAGCTTCTCATAGAGCATAGGGATGAAATTGTGTGAGATAGATTCCAATCTTACTTATACCTGGAAGCCCAAAATATATTCAGATATTTTTAAATTGGCCCACCGTGCTTCTCATCCTAGTTATGCAACCATCCCTCAAAATGACACCTCGCGCACACTGCATCTAAGAGGTAAGAGTCCATGTAGAATTCTGATCCACATCCCTCTTCTAGTGCCTGTGCTGCTGATATGTTTTCTCTGACGACCGATACTACTAGGTAAGCCCAGTTGAAATGAGTGTAATAGGAGGTGATTGCATACATGAGTGGGACCCAATCCCCATTGAAGGTAGTGGCATCCTGTTGGCTGTACATTCTACACATCATTGCTGCCACAAGCTTATGGACCTTCCTGAGGCCATCTGTTTTATACTCCTGATCCTTTTTCGCCTTACCCTTATCAGGGTCCTCCCACTAGCCCTTCAAGGTTTCTGGCACTGGTAGTTCATGTGTGGCAACCCAATCAATTTTGAAGGATTATTCCTTAGAGGGGAGTGCATAGTAGACTTATGCGTCTTTCCCAGTCAAGTTGGAAAAAAGTTTCCTTGAGTGGTCGCGGATGACCTAGAACTTGGATTCAACTTTCTGGAGGAACCATTCTATGACTTCCGTGCATGGGAATATTGGTGGATGAGCACCTACACCTACATAGTGAAGCTTGGAGATTTTAACCTGAATATATACTTTTTGGTCTGCAAGATCTTTCGGGAAATCTATCTTCATTAATTCCTGATATACTTGGTACCAGGACATCTTATCTCATTTTCCAAAGACACATGCAATGTCTCCATAGATAGGGGGTGGTGGAGGAGGCATGTCCTCTCCTGATATCTCTATCTCAGGGCTTTTGTTTCTCTTCCAAACTACTGGAGGCCCCATATAGCTTGAGGCTTAAGATATGGAAACACACTGAAGCTCTGCTTCAATATCCCCTGGCATGTTCAAAATCCAATCCCATGATAAGACAGACGACATGATAAAAAAATATGATGGGACTGAATAGACCTATAAATTATTTGAATACTTAGGTTAGGTCGCTGTGACCCCTTCTGATCACTATATGTAGGATTAGGGAGGTTTTCAAATTGGTGACCTAGTGACTAGGTCGCATGGTCGCGAGGTCGCACCTGCATGAAATATTTGAAAAATGTGACTCTGCGACTTGGAAACCTACGACTAGGTCGAAAGGTCGCTAGGTTGCAAAGTCATGATTTGGGTGGTTATTTGTTGATCTGTGACCTAGCGACTTCACGACTTAGCGACCAAGTCGTGAGGTTGAAAATTTGCAAGGTCACGGGGTCGCAGGGTCGCATTAGGGCTTACTAGGAGAAATCTAAGTGATCGCAACCCACTGGGAACAAGGTGAAAGAAAGGAAAAAAAATCCAAGGGAGGTGGGTAAATCAGGGTTGATGGCCTTCTCAAAAAGCCAAGGAGGGGTGTTTGAGGTATATAGAGGAAAGGAAAGGCTTATAAGGGGACAGGAAGAGAGGATTTTAGAATACGTGAGATGGAAACAATAGCTGGAGAGATGGTAAGGATTGGGGATGCAAATGGATGGGCCCAAGGGTAATTAATAGGTTAGGGCATGGGGCAGGTGAGGAAACATCTAAACAAAATAGGAAATAGTAGGAGGATTAGGCAAATTATTTGGAAAAAATGAGATCCAGTCAGCTTGTCAGAGGCTTTGTTTTCTCCATCGCACAGGTTGAATGCGACCTACGCGACCCTTTTATTTATAAAGGGGTCACATGTATGGTCATTTAATGTAGGTCACTAAGTAGTAAATCGGGGCCGGTCGAGAAAGGATGCAACCTTATGACCTCACGACCTGGAGGTCAGCAGGTCACTAGGTCGCATAGTTGCATTACGTGCATTTTTTACAGACTTTCCGAACTTGCGACCTCGCGACCTGTAGGTCACGAGGTCACTAAGTTGCTTAGTCGCAAATGAGTAATTTTGATCAAGATTGTGAATTTGAAACCATGTGACTAGTCTCAAAGAAAACAATCACGAATTTAGATTTGAAGGCAAATTATTGAAAAGGACTTTCTCAAGGCTCATGGCTGAGGGTGCATCAGTCTTACCTTCATCAAAGAGATCAGGGGATCTAAAATTTTAAAAGGGGACTAAATTTTAAAGGGTGTTGTAGTGGCTACAACAAATGGTGATTCACTGGGAGAACCCAAAATCTCTGCCAGCGCTTCATATTTGAGGGGGGCGGGGGGGGGGGGGGCTTAGCATATTGCTCCTTACACCCCAGTAGGTCCCACTACTCTCATCTCTGGCCCTTGCATGTTTGATTCACTTGTTTGGCACTGTGCGGGATGCTTGTTCACCATGATTTAATTTTTGGAGACGAGACAAAAGGGGTCAATGTAACCTCATGGGCTTCAAGGATTCGATATAGTTATTTGGTCTCTTTATCTTGCTCTGCTTCCAGCAAGCTTGGTGGCCCCTGTGGAGTCACTGCCTAGGAGTCACAGACATTGCTCCACTGCCAGGGAGCCTGGTCAGTACCTAGGCAGATTCGTCGCATCACCTCTCTGCATAGGAAGCCTTTCTCAATCCTTTACCCTTTATTTCATGTGCTAATAGAACTTATTTGAATGTTCTCAAGGCACTTATTTGAATGTGGTCAAGGCACTTATTTGAATGTGGAAAGTAATTCCTGGGTGGATGAGGGATCCCGAATTATGTTACTTTTAAAGAGAGGTTGCTCCTAGTATGCTTTTGGGGACCTTTGGGTTTCCCATGTGAGGTTGGCCCTGTTCCCCTTCCGTCTAGTGACCTATTTCACCAAAACTTCTTGTTGTACAATAGTTCCTCGCGCTAGTGCACTGGGTGAGCTACTTGCGCTTGGGTCATGGGAATTGGTCGTGTTTCGCCATGGGGTGTCTATCACAGACAATATTGGGCCATTTGTGTTTCAGGGCTGATTCTTAGCAAGCAGAGATTTCGGTACAGTCTTCCAATTGAGTAACTAATACATCTATCCTTCAACTCGAGGTACTAGGGAAATGAAGTTCCAAGAGCCTACTAGAAGCAAGTTGTTTATTGAAACAAACAAAATAAATGCAAAATAAGAGCAGTAAAGAAAAGGAATGGAAATTATGGTACAGAGCATGGTGACGGCCCTGGGGCTGTCAGGTGAAGTAGTGCTTGAAGTCGTTCCGATTTATCGGGAGGAATTCGATCCTCCCTTCTAAGTTTTGGAGTTTATATGTGTGGGAACTGACCTTTTCTTTGACCTAGATTGGGCCTGTCTAGAGGGCTTGAAATTTGGTGTGTTTCCCTTTATCTTCGTGAGCCTTGTCCCATTTTAGGACAAGGTCTCCAAATTCAAAAACCTTGTTTCCGGTGAAATTTTTATCGAACCATCGTTTTATCTAGCTTTGGTGGATGGTGATTTTTTCCCAAGCCTTTAGCCTTTCCTCCTCCAATTTCAACAGATTGTCTATGCGAGCTTGCAAGGAAGGGCATGGGGTACCATGTGTTTCTTGCGACAACTGAAGGGCCAGGAGAGACAGGTTGGGAGGAAGGGTTGCTTCTTTGTCGTAGACTAGGAAAAATGGGGAGGTTCAAAGGGACAGTTTGGGTGTGACCTGATCAGCCCAAAGGGCATTATGGAGGGGGTTGTGCCAGTTCCGGTGTTGGGATAGCAAGGTATTTTTGATGATACAGATAAGGTTCTTATTGGTTGAATCAGCTAACATATTTACTTGGGGATAGTATTTGGTGGAATGTTTGAGCACTATACCATTTTCTAAAGCAAGTTCATGTAACTTGAATGACAAAAAAAAGGTAGCATTATCAGAAAAAAGGAAGGTTGGAATGCCAAACCTGCTCATGATGTATTGCATGATGAAAGCTATTACCTCCTGATCGTTGATTTGGCATAACAGTATTGCTTCAACCCACCTCGTGAAATAGACCGTGGCTGTAAGGATATATCAATGCTTCTTGGAGGAATGCAACAAAATTTCCCTGATCACGTCTAGCCCCCACTGCTGAAATGGTTCTTCCACCGCGACAAACTATAACAGGGCTAAAGATCAGGATTCTCTGCTGGAAAACTTTTGACATGCAAGGCATCTCTGAACATAGGCGTGGGCATCCTTAAATAGAGTGGGACAATAAAATCCGACTCACATAATCTTGTGAGCTGTGGCATCACCCGCGTAGTGCCCACCGACTCAGCCATGATGGAGTTCCTTCAGGACCTATTGGGCCTCACTGTGCTCTAAGCAGCATAGCAGGACATCGCTATGATGCTTGTGGAACATCTTACCTTGCACTAGATGGTATGATTTAGCCTTCAGCCTTATTTCTCATTTCTACTGGGCTGTTACGGTGGGGTTCCTGACATCGCAACCAAGATATTGCAGGACATTGATGTACCATGATGGGGTGTTTTGCAGAGGTGTGTCGTCGGCTTGGTACATATCTATTTCGTGATCCCAACATTCCTCTTCATTTCCCTATGGTTATGTGGCTTTAGCAGCCATCTGACATATCTATTTTCCTTTGAGAGTGTGTGCAGGTTTGAATTCCAAGTCATACTCTTGAAGGCATGCCATCCAGGTGCCTCGTCTCTCACCCAACTCCTGCTGCATGCAGAGTGAGCGTACTTCTAGGTGGGGTACGAACATCGTAACATGGTTCTTCAAAATATATGGCTTGAAATGTTTGACCACCTTATACATTGCATTAGATTTCTTTTCAATAACCAGATAATTCATCTTGGCACCTTGCAACCCTGTGTTCATGAACGATATGGGCCGCTCGTCATTGCTACCATCTTTTTGAGTGAGGACGGCTACGAGAGATGAGTCTGAGGTGAAGGTATACAAAATAAAGCCTTTGCTGAAATCTGGGCTATGAAGGGAAGGTGCTTCTGCGATCGATTGTTTAATATTATTGAACGCTTCTTTCTCTATCGGATTCCATTTAAAACGCATGTTATTCTTGATCATACCTTGCAGAGGTTTCACGATTTGGGTGAAGTTTGATATGAACTTTCGTACGAAGTTGATTTTCTTGAGAATTTGGGAGATGGATTTTGTGCGCTCTAGGTCTACCACTATGTCATCTCAGGTTATGTTGTGGCCCAAAAGATTCCCTTCAGAGACTGTAAATATGCTCTTCTTGGGGTTAAGTGAGATCCCGTATTTTCGGCACCTTTCGAAAATCTGTTTCTGGTGGTGCAAGTGGTCACCTTTGTGCTTGGAGAACATAGTGAAATTGTCTAGGTAGAACACCACACTTTGCCCCATTAGCCCCTAGAAAGTGATGTCCATGTCCCTTTGGAAGTTTTCCCCAACATTAATTAGGCCAAAGGGTATTCATCTAAATGTGAACATTCCCCATTTGGTCCTAAATATTGTCTTCAGATGATCGGGTTCAGCCACCAGTACTTGGTTGTACCTCAAGAAACCATCCAATAACGAGTACATTTATGATCCAGAAACCATCTGAAGAATCTGCTCCGTGGGGGGTACTAGGTATTTATCCTTGTCCAACGATCGGTTCAAATTCTGGAAATCCACACATAAACAGATTTCTCCAGACTTTTTTCAAAATGGTACCAGATTTGACACCCACGTTGAATGTCGGACTTTGAAGATGATGTGGGTGTCCAAGAGTTTTTCCAGCTCCTTTTTGATCATTGGTTCCATAGTAGGATGCACCTTCCTTAACTTCTCCTGGAAAGGCTTAACTCCTTCCTTCATTGGTATTAAGTTTTGGATTATTCGTGTGTCATAAGTCCATATCTCATCATACGTCCAGGCAAAAACATCTCGGTATTTCTTGAATAATTCAATAAAGGACTGCCTCTCCTGGGGGGTGCATTTTATACCGAGATTAACGAAATTTGGCTCTGCCTCTATCTCGAGGTTCACTTGCTGGTGTAGTAGGGTGGAGCTCTGCACCTTTGTGTTGGGAGGACCTCGAAACTGATTCTGAAGGTCAAATAACTTTTCGAGGGAAACGACCCCTTTGGGTATGGGATTCCCCTTGTTTTCCTCCCTTTCCTTTTGTAAGGCCGAGTCATGATATTCTTCCTCAATTGTGATGTCCTTGAACACATCTGCGTTCAACATGAAATCCAGTACCTATTGAATATCATTAAAAACGCGAAGATTAGTTACATTATCTGGCACTGCAGAATTATAAACAATTTCAATAGAAAACCCATCTCTCAATGGGGTAAACCTAGCGGCAGAAATTGCTAATGTATTGTCTGTTGCATTATGCATCCTAAGTAAACTTAATACCGAAAGCATAAAAGGAAAAAATAAAATTCCATACCTCTTAATGATACCCTTTTAAGTGGGGAGATAGGCAGTGAATACTATTGCATACCTACCAGGTAATGATTCCAGAGTTGTCGATTACCTTCAAGAGACTAACTTTGAGGTTGATTGCTTTCTTGAGGCCAAGGATCAATGCTTTGTATTCGACTGTATTATTGGTGCACTAGAATTCCAACTGGAAAGAGATCAGGAACTTATTATTTTAGGGATCTAACAAGATACAACCCGCACCAACCCTGTCGTGGGTCTTGGAACCGTCATAGTACAGGGTCCAGATCTTGTCTTCATATTTTTCAAGATCATAAGTGTGTACAAGAGGGGTACTCAGGTCGAGGACATACGATGGTCCCTCTAGTGCGGCAGGGTGGAATGCAGTAGCTGGGAGCAGATCTAAGTGGGTATCTCGAGAGACAGGATATTGACAGGCTTGATAGCAACCGAATGGGGGCTCCAAGAAGCACATGCCCAACTCTTATTGTGCAAAGCTGACAGGTTCATTGGTTTCCTCGAGGTCGGTTATTGTGTGTTTCATGTAAGGTTCTGTTTCAACCTAGATCTGATTATTCCTCCCCTTGTATGGGAGCCACAAGTGGGACTAGTCGGTGGCAAAGTATCCTTGTAGTTTTCTTGACCAATCCCGGCTCAATAATATACCGTGGGCTTATGGGATATATACTACCACTATTTCAATGCACTGATGCACCTTGGAGTCTGAGGAGAGGAGGATTAGGATGTTATTCAATTCACCCATGGCGGGGACCTGGGATCGGTTGAGCTGAATGATCCTCGCATCGGTCTTCTCAAGACGGATGTTCAATTTCTTGCATACAAACAGGGGCATGACATTGGTGTATGCACCAGAATCGACGAGGCAATTATGGATGTGGAAATTGAAGATCTCAAAAGACAAAAGGAAAGGGGGCATGGACCCTCGGGAGTTTGCATTGATGACATTTACGATGGATTGGAGGCTCACCGAAGCTTGGGAGGATGTAGAGCTTATCAGTTTGGTTGTCGAGGTGGTTTTGTTTGTTGGCGATGGGCTAGCGAAAGCTTTGAGAATCAGGTCTCGTTGGTTAGCTATCCAGGTGAGCTCGTAGAGGGATATGTTAGCTCGTGTCTTCTTCATGTCTTCAATAATGTTATATTTGGATTCCAGTTGTGAGGGTGTTTGTAAAGAGGCACTTGGTGAACTTGATGAAATTCTAGCCTTGGGGGTGCCTTGGGCAGCAGTGGGGCTAGATTTTTAGGGGTTGAGGTTTGGTTTTCCTTTTTTTGTGGCGAAATTTTCCTCTGGAAAGCCTTCCTTTTCTCCTCGAAAGAGTGATCAGAAACCGAGCCTTTTCTCTTCAGGCAATAATTTCAGAGGAGTTTGGATTGGGGATCATTGACCAGGTTTATCTTCATCAGGGGGGGAGGTCCTAATGATTACTTCGAAGGCAAGGAAAATGGATCCCAGATCCTCATCCGGGGGAGATACTTCCTCGCTACCCAAGTCGACCTCCTCTTCTAACTCTCCCACTGTCTAATCCTTTAGGAGCTAATTGACGACAACGATCATACTATTAATCCATTGAGGGCAGGTATTTTCTGAGTGGGAAGCTTGATGGAAAGAGAAAAAATTATCCTTGCCAATCTCTTCTACATTGAGGTTTGTATTGGGGTTTAGTGGAGAGCGACTAGTCGTAAGGTTTTTTTTCCTAAAGAAATGTTTCTGCGTTTTTCTAAATAAGGTGGACTCATTGTTCTTTCTCTTCAAATCAGAGACTTCATTTGTCAAATTTTTTAGGGATTTCGTGATGCTCTCAAAATCGAAAGGGTCTTTATCCTTGTCTTCAGACTTATGAGCTGAGGGTTATGTTCTTTTCCAGGTCGGTTTTGGTCATCCCAGCTATCATGATCAATGTCCCCTATAGAAAGCATGTCTTTCTCAACGGCGATGGTAGTGCTGTAGTTTGCCGCCAAGGTGGCTCTAGCTTCATGTTTCATGAATACAACAATATCCTGAGGGAGGGCCCTTGTGTACTAATCGATGGTGATGGAATCATCCAGGGCCATGTTCGGGGGAAATTTGTCCAATATGGTGGCAAAGCATTGGTTGAAGTCTTTAAATTTTTCTTTTTTCTGGCACTTTAAAGTACTCAACTCTCTGAGGAGCATAGAAGGAATCTTGTCTTTCGAAATTTTTTGGAGGAATGTGCAGCGGAATCACTCCTAGGAGGAAATGGAAGCAAAAAACAATGAATGGTACCAAGTAGCAGCTTTATTTTCTAAGGTGTGGGGAAATATTTGGCATTGTACATCATTGGACTGCATTCTCATCATTTGTAAGGCCAGGTAGAAATTACTGATGTGATATTCAGCAAACGTACCCTTCTAGGGGTCAAACTTAGGGATATGTTTCTCCGGGTGTCGAGGCATGTCATGAAGGGGACCGTAGAGGACTAGAGGATATTGTGCCATCCAAGCTAGGGGATGAACCCATCTGGCCCTATGGTGGGGTGGGATGAAGATATGCGCAATCTCATTCTTGGATTCGCTTCCAACACCATACCTGGAGGCTTCGCCCTCATGTTGAGAGTGCATGTCTTGATTACCTCCAAGATTTCCAATATTTCTAAAATTTATCCAGTTGTAAAGGAAGGGAAATCTGTCTCAGTTTTGGTTGTGGTTGTGGTGATTACGATTTTTATTTTGACCGTGTCCCCGACCTCTCCCGGTCCCTCCCCTAGGTGGTTCGTTTGCTTGGGTGTTGTCGTTCAGAGGTTGGTTGGGCTGGGGGGTGGTGTTTGGTTGGGGTACGATAACTTCAGGGCCACCTCCGTCAATCTCTCGAGGGCTGTTTGGAGGTTGAGATGAATTCCGCTCAACCACGTCTGTGTAATATTAGAGCATAAGACCTATACGCTAAGGCATGGATTTGAATAGCACACCCTGGCGAGTATGATGCATTTCGGGAGTTCCTGGATTGGCCAGGGCACCAGTGGCGAGGAGGTTTTGCAGACCTCTAATGGGATCACGGGCGAGCGGACGCAAGGTTCTAAACTAATATGAGGCGACCTCATAGTAGGGTGGGTCCTCCTCTAGGTAATTTTCAGGAGGTGGAGGACCATTATTTTCATATATGATTTCCCCCTATGGGGTTTGCAAAGGGATATTACTTGCATGGTGGGAGCCTGTTATTCAAGCCCTCCTTCTAGCGCTAAATCTGTTGACGGGAAAAATTTCCCAGCCAATAGTAAGGGGATCTCCCTGGTATAAAGTCTCAACTAGACTCTAGACCGTTTGTGATAGGGATCTCATCTTGGGTGTAGGTCCAGATACCGTTGAATATGCCTTTCTCGGATCAGGGAAAATTTTAAGGATGGAAATTTATCTTAAAGTTTAGAAACCTTGGCGAATATTACGAGTCCCTAATATGTAGACTATAAAATATTTGGTTATATTTTTAAATATATCAAAAAATTTAATGACTCTATATAGTCTCTATAAATATTTGGTGATTTTTAGGATAAAATAATTTTATACTATAAAATTTAGGCGAATCACTTTTAGAAAAAAATTGATATTGGCAAACCTTTTTTTTGGAAAAACCATGGAAAATTAGCTCACCTATGAATATTAGCCCCTAAAATTTTCCATGTCTTAGATGGAGGTGTGCCTGATGGACAAGAGGATGCACAACTACTCGAATGATACGAAACAAATGGTTGATGAGTTCTCCTAAAAATGAAACATTATAAATAGCAAAGCGAGATTCGAAGCATGCAACCAAAGGAAATGTTGTTGGCAACACATCGTTAGGGTCATGCTCATAAATAAGCTTGCTTGACCATAAAATAAATAGTTCTCTGTGGTCGAAACAACCTTCAATTCCTTAAGTGTTTTCCGAAAGATAGAAGCGATATCAACAAAAAAGTCATTAAACATCCTTGAGCGGAACATTCACATACCATTGACACATCTAAAGAGCTTAAACGTAAAAATGATATATAAACAGAAAAACGCAGGCTATTCAGTTATAAAATATAGTAGATACATAAGACATAATATTCATAATGCTAGCACACATGAGTTCTCGTTAGATCCAGTAGTGGAGTCAAAACATTGCTTTGTGTTCATTCTCAGAATCATGCATTCAATGAAATATAATTATCTTTTCCCTCTTGGAGTCAAAAAAACAAGGTCTGGTCATCCTAACCCCCTTGATCCCGACTCCAGTCGGTTGATTCATCAGGCGCGACTTCGCTGTCTTTGTTGTACAAGTTCTTAACTTTTTCCTCGACATGGCATTCTATGTGTTGGTATTTCCAATTGAACTTGACCCATTTGCAGTGTGTAGGGACGATCCTTTCAGGATCATATGATATATGGGCGAAGGTGACAAAGTGAAAACCTTTGATTTCCTCCACCTCTGTTTCTACCTCTTTGAAGTCTTTAACAATGTAGGCACCGATAGTAACTAGGAGGGTAGGCCCTGGATTTTTTTTTTCCTTTACTGAGGACTTTGGAAAACCTGCTCGTCATTTGGTAGCACACCTCTTGTATTAGCAGTTTATTAGTGACATATTTGGGTAGTGCGTGCAACGCCTTGAATGATCCAAAGACCCTGATAAAATTACTCTCTGTAATGGGGAACCAGTTGGCTACTTGGGTTACTGTTTCCATAGCCCTACTAGACATGCAAGGAGCATCTTTACTAAAAAGCTTCCCGTAGAGCGAGGGGATGAAATTGTGTGAGATAGATTCCATATATTTCTTGTACCTGGAAGCCCAAAATATGTTTAGATATTTGTTAATTGGCCCACCATGCTTCACATCCCAGATATGCGACCATCCCTCAAAATGACATCTTTTTCACACTATGTCTGAGAGGTAAGAGCCCATGTAGAATTTCGATGCACATCCCTCTTATAGTGCCTGTGCTGCTGATATGTTTTTTGTAAGGACCGATAATACTAGGTAATCCCAGTTGAAACGGGTGTTGTAGGAGGTGATTGCATACATGAGTGGGACCCAAGCCCCATTGAAGGTAGTGGCGTCTTGTCGGCCGTACATTCTGTACATCATTGCTACCACAAGCTTATAGACCTTCCTGAGGCCATTTGTTTTATACTCCTGATCCCTTTTTGCCTTAAACTTATCGGGGTCCTCCCACCATCCCTTGAAGGTTTATGGCACTGGTACTTCATATGTGGCAACCCAATCAATGTTGAAGGATTCTTCCTTAGCGGGGAGTGCATAGTAGACTTCTGGGTCTTTCCCAATCAAGTTGGAAAAATTTTTCCCTGAGTGGTCTCGCATGACTCAGAACTTGGAGTCAAATTTCTGGAGGATCCATTCCATGACTTCCGCGCATGGGAATATTGGTGGATGAGCGCGTACATAGTGAAGCTTGGATATTTTAACCTGAATATATACTTGCCGGTCCGCGAGATCTTCCAGGAATTCTGGCTTCGTGAATTCATTATATATTTGGTACCAGGACATCTTATCTCATTTTCCAAAGACACAGGTAGTGTCTCCATAGATAGGGGGTGGTGGAGGACGCATGTCATCTCCTGATATCTTTATCTTAGGGATTTTGTTTCTCTTCTGAACTGTTGGAGGCCCCATATTGCTTGAGGCTGAATAAATGGAAACACACTCAATATCAGCTTCAATATCCCCTGGAATGTTCAAAAAACAATCCCACGATAAGACGGATGGCATGAAAAAAAATATGAAGAGACTGAATAGACCTATAGATCATTTGACTGGTCAAGTTAGGTTGTTGTGACCCCTTCTGGTTTCTATCTATAGGATTAGGGAGGTTTGTGACTTGGAAACCTAGCGACTAGGTCACATGGTCGCAAGGTCACACCTGTATGAAATATCCAAAAACTACGACTTTGTGACTTGGTGACCTGCGAATAGGTCACAAGGTCACTAGCTCGCAAATTCACGATTTGGGTGGTTAATCGTTGATCTGCGACCTAGCGACTTCGCAACTTAGCACCCAAGTCATGAGGTTGCAAAGTTGCAAGGTCAAGGGGTCGTAGGGTCGCATTAGGGCTTTCTGGGAGAAATCTAAGTGATCGAGACCTGCAGGGAACAAGGTGAAAGAAAGGAAAAAACTCCAAGGGAGGTGGGTAAATCATGGTTAATGGCCTTCTTAGAAAGCCAGGGGGAGGTGTCTGAGGTATATTGAGGAAAGGCAAGGCTCAAAAGGGACCAAGCAGAGAGGATTTTAGAATAGGTGAGATGGAAACCCTAGCTGGAGAGCTGGTAATGTTTGGGGATGCAAATGGATGGGCCCAAGGGTAATTAATAGGCTAGGGCATGGGGTAAGTGACGCAACATCTAAAGAAAATAGGAAACAACAGGAGGATTAGGCAACTTACTGGGGAAAAACGAGCTCCAGTTGGCTTATCAGAGGCTTTGTTTGCTCTGTCTCATAGGTTGAATGTGACCTACACAACCCTTTTATTTACAAAGGGGTCGCACGTGTGGTCATTTAATGTAGGTCGCTAAGTCACAAATCGGGGCCGGTCGAGAAAGGATGCGACCTCGTGACCTGAAGGTTGCAAGGTGGCTAGGTCGTACAGTCGCAAATGTAAATATTTTAGGCAAGGATGTGACCTTGCGACTTCGCAACCTGTAGGTCGCAAGGTCGCTAGGTCGCTTAGTCACAAATGTGTAATTTTGATCAGGATTACAACTTTGCGACCATGCGACTAGTCTAAAAGAAAACAAGTTATGAATTTAACTTTGAAGGAAAATGTTTGAAAGGGACTTTCTCAAGGTTCATGGGTGAGGGTGCATCATTCTTACCTTCATCAGAGAGATCAGGGGCTCTGAAATTTTAAAAGGGGACTAAATCTTGGAGGGTGTTGTAGCAGCTACAATAGGACCCAAATTAGTTTGAGTTCCCACAATAGAGGTAAAAATAGAGTCTTAAAATTTGGTTTGAGTTTCATTCTCCCAGACTTCCTTCTTCTTATCATTTTTCTTCTCATAAAGCCTTTGGGCCTTACTGTCCTACAACCATTTATTTAGTTGTTGTACCTTCCTTTCTAGCTTACGCTGATCAGCAGTTGTCATTGATGTCAACCCAAGCAGCACCATGGGCTACCCAAATATTGCATGAGAATTTTTACCTACCAAATTACTATATTCTGGATCAAGAATTATTTTTATGGTTTCTACTTGTCGAGATGTTTCCGTTGATATATGGCACGCCATGTAATTCTTCATGTTTTGAGAGATATTCATGTTTGAAGTTTGTAACCCCTGTTAGTGAGCTAAAAGCCCATTGGGTTGTGGCATGGGTCATTTAAAAGTCAATAATTAATAATTTTTAAGCTCCTAAAATCCCTCCCACATTCACTTGTTGAAGCCCCTCTCAACCTAAGTATTTATATAAATTGTGATCCTCATATCCTCCCTATGTAGACATTTCTCTATTTGAAATAGGTCATCGTGGAATTTTTGCTCTAAATTTTCTTCTACAAAGGTTAAGAAGCTAAAATTATAATGAGGCAAAGCCGAAATCCTAAGGAATCTCTTGTAAAAATTTTAGATCAAGTTGTGCAATATTTTCGGAGATATGATTTGTGGAAGTCAGTGTATTTGCCGGCTCCTAAAATTCATCTCAAAGAAGTGACCTTGGGAAAATCTTCGTAACTCCTTCTCTGAGTATCAGATTGGAATTATGTAAAAAATGGCAGATAGTACACGGAATATAGTTTTCACTGTATCAATTTCAGATCCGAATGAAGAAACAATGATACGTGGCATGTCATACAAGTTAGCTCTACTGAAACAGTCCATAATTAGGGAATTGTGAGAGATTCGACATAACTTTCTCTTGAAAAAACCAAATTGGGTCAAACCTGTGGCATTGTAAAGAAGACTCAGAGGACTACAACCTGGCCAAAAATAACATATTGGGGATCTGAAATAACAGAGATACACTAGATTCATTATCCAGCTCCTAGAAGTCAAGAAAAAGATAGATCATGTGTTGTTAAGGGCTGCAAAGGACCAAAATTTCTAGGGCATCAAAGCAAAGCAAGGTGCAGTAGAGGGTAGCATGACAAGAGCAACAACCAAGGTGCAGAATAGTAGCAAGAATTTCACCACATGAAGTCTTCAAGTGGGCAAAACTGCATACAGTCATTGTAAAGGTATCATTGTACTAAGTCATTGTAAATGCATCATTGTAAAAATTGTTCAAGTGTCTATCTGCCAAGAGTTGAAGAGGAAGTTTCAGGAGGTTTAGGATCATCATTAGGTGGTTGTGTCATAATTGGGGTTATGGTCTAGTCTAGTATTATTCTTCTACATCATTCTATATCATTGTAAAGTGGACCATTTTCTCTGGTACAAGAGTCCATTCTTCTTTTATTCTTCTATAGGGTGGTAGGGTGGTGCTAGGCTGGTGCATGAAGTTACCAATAGATTCAAGCCTGTGAAAAATTCAGGGTGGTAGGGTGGTGATAGGGTGAGTTGTACCTCATTGGGAATTGGGGCATTCGTTCAGTTGACTACTGAAGAATCTCGGGCGTTGGAGCATCCTTCCATTGGGAGCTGGAGAAGAATTCTTTTCTAGATTCTAGGAATTTGGAGCTTTATTTTGACTTGGAGTTGAATATTAAAGAATTATTACAAAAGAATTAGGTGGTTTTTTTCCCAGAGTGGGTTTCCACCTTAAAAAAATGTGTGCATTTGTGTTTCTTTTGTTAACTGCTATCATTGTACAAACACTAATAATAATTGAAGATTAACTAATGCTATAATTGAAAGGAATAATAATTCACACCCCCTCTCAGTATTTCCAACAATTTGTATCAGATCTTGGTTCCTTCAATAACAGTTTAACAACTGGAAGGAGGTCATGGAGCATACCAAGAATGGTGTACCTCTTTTTAATGAAAATAATTATGCACTCTGGAAAGGAAGAATGGAGGTCTATCTCTTGGTGCAAGGTTACGAAGTATGGGACACTGTTCAAAATGGATTTACATCAACCGTGGATGAACAAGGTAAGAAGAATTTAGTAAATGGTGCAAAAGAAAAGAATATTATTATCAATGGACTTATTGAATCTGCTTATCATAAGTTGTTGGGTTGTAAAACTGCCAAAAATGTATGGGACAAGCTTGAGAATATATATGCAGGTGACTCAAATGTCAAAGAAGCAAAGCTACAAATCTATAGAGAAAAATTTGAGCAACTCAAAATGAAAGAAGTTTGCAACATTGCTGCATACTTCCAATATGTTGATGAAATAACTAATACTACAGAAGGATTGGGAGAGCTAGTTGATGAGAAGACTATTATACGAAAGATTCTTAGAATGTTACCAGGGAGATTCAACCCAAAGGTATTCGTCTTAGAATACATTGAAAATCTGGACAAACTTAGCAAAGAGGAATTACATGGAGTTCTCATAGCATATGAAATGAGTCTTGATGAAGAAGAGGGTACTTCACATCTAGAAATTGTGTTCGTTGCATCTAAGAAAATAAATAAGGACAAACAACCTTCAATTGAAAAGACATGTACCTGCAAGTGTGAAGAAAAGGGAGATGATGAAGAAGGTCTTTCAGATGAAGAATATGCTTACTTTACGAGAAAACTAAAAATTGGTAAGGGAAAATTCAAAGGTAAACTTCCATTGATATGTTTTGGCTATGGTGAGGTTGGGCATTGTGCATTAAAATGTCCGAACAAAAGTGAGGACAACTCAAAAGGAAAGAAAGGATTTAATCAATTCAACAAGCAAGGATCCAAAAGGAACTTTCTCTCTAAAGAAGACAAAACATCATCTTATGAAGAAAATGACAACGAAGAAGAATCCAATGAGAAAGTATTGTTTAAGGCTAAGCACAATAAACAAGAGGTATCAAACAATGAAGAAGAAGGGTTGACCATAGAAGAATTTTCTAAGGAAGAAATCAAGCTTATAAAAGAGCTCAAAGCTGATAAGATCCGTTCCAATACTCTTGAAGAACAAGTTCAAGGTATAAAAATTGAAGTCGAAGAACCCAAATGCATTGAAGAGTCACTTCAAAAGAAGTTGGTAGAAAGAAACCAAGAAAGGGAAGAATTAGAAGCTGAAGTAGTCTCGTTGCGTAAGGAAGTGAAGAAAGGAAAAACTATGCCAATAGCTCAAGGGCATTGGAAGAACTTATCAACAATCAATGATCTTACAATGAAAGAACCGACCTCAGTTACAAAGAAGAAGAAGCAGGATCTTCTACAACAAAATACAATGAACCTATGAGATCTGACATGCATGTAGACTTCATTGGACAAGATTCGCAAGAACAACTTGGAAGGCAATTCCTCGATGAATATTTCCATCCAGGTACCAACATATTTTTTATGGCTATTGTTATTCATGTGGAAAATTTGGTCATAAAGTTGTAAAATGTTGCACGTACCCTAGTAACCAATACAATTCCAAGAGATATGTCAAACATGAACCTCCTAGAGCTCAACGAAACATCAATATATTTGAACATTTAAGAAATAATGTTGAATGTTACAAATGCTGAAACTTTGGACACATAGCCAAAGACTGCAGACTTGAAAATCCTCTAGAAGAATCTTCGAAGCCACAAAATGAATGAGCATGGAAGAAGAAGAAGACTGATAATTGTGCTCTCACTCTCAAGGCCCAAAACAACAAATATGTGTGGTATGTTGATAGCGGTTGCTCAACGCATATGACTGGAGATAGAAAGAAATTTGTATCTCTGAAAGAGAAGAAGGATGGAACCATGTCCTTTGGAAATGATGGATCTTCACATGTTATAGGATCAGGTATCATCACTCTCGGAAGCAAAGATGCTCTAGCCAAGAATGTTCTATTGGTTGAAAACATGAATCACAATCCGATCAGTGTTGGACAAATGTGTGATCAAGGAAACACAATACTATTCAACTCCACAAAATGTGAAATCAGAAAAGGCAGGTATGGTGAAATTGTGGCTACAGCAAGTCAAGCTCCAAACGACATATATGTTATGGATGAAGCAACTAAAGCATGACTAATAGCTAAATAGGATGATATAATATTTGGTAGCAATGATGATCGACTAAGTAAGAATTTTTCTACAAAGATGCAAAGTGATTTCGATATTTCCTTACTTGGTGAGATGACATACTTCTTAGGGCTTCAAATATCTCAGCAAGAGAAAGGAATATTTATTTTTCAAGCCAAGGGCATCAAGGAAATGCTCAAGAAATTCAAAATGGAAGATTGCAAACCCATCCTTACTCCGATGGTAACAGGTTGCAAATTGAGCATATACGACTCATCTAAGGATGTGGATCAAAGGTTGTATAGATCTATGATTGGTAGTCTTCTATATGTAACAACCTCCCGACCAGATGTTATGCAAACAGTTGGACAAGTAGCAAGAGTCCAAGCAGCACCAAAAGAATCACATATTATTTCCATCAAAAGAATTCTTTGATATCTAAATGGAACAACGGAATATGGCTTGTGGTATCCCAAGGGTAAAAATCTCATTATTCATGCCTTTACAAATGCATATAGGGCAGGAAGCATTGATGATCATGAGAGTACTCGTGAAGCATTGGAATATCTTTGCCAGAAGCTTGGGATTCTCCCAAGTTCTCATTAGATTTTCCTTATTCAGAATATAAATGGGGAGTGGAAGTGTGTATAAGTCCGCAGGATGGTTGTGTGTCAGGGGGAGTGGAAGTGTGTATAGTTTCGCAAGATGGTTGTATGTCAGGGGGAGTTACCCTTTGCCATTGATGTCAAAGGGGGAGAGAATGTTGTAGAAAGAGGTGTCATGATCATAGGGGGAGTACTTGTGTTGCCATCAATGTCAAAGGGGGAGATTGTTGATCAGCAGTTGTCATTGATGTCAACCCAAGCAACACTAGGGGCTACCCCAATTTTGCATGGGAATTTTTACCTACAAAATTACGATATTATGGGTCAAGAATCGTTTTTATGGTTTCTACTTGTCGAGATGTTTCTGTTGATATATGGCACGCCACATAATTCTTCATGGTTTGAGAGATATTCATGTTTGAAGTTTGTAACCCCCGTTAGTGGGCTAAAACCCCATGGGGTTGTGGCATGGGTTATTGAAAAGTCAATAATTTTTAATTTTTAATCTCCTAAAATCCCTCCCACATTCACTTTTTGAAACCCCTCTCAATGTAAGCATTATATAAATTGTGATCCTCATATCCTCCTTATGTAGGGATTTCGCTACCTGAAATAGGTCATCGTGGAAGTTTCATTCTAAATTTTTTTATATGAAGGTTAAGAAGCTGAAATGTTTATGAGGCAAAGCTGACATACTGAGGAAGCTCCTGTAAAAATTTCAGATCAAGGTGTGAAACATTTTTGGAGATATGATATGTGGAAGTCAGTGTTTTTTCAAGCTTCTGAAAATTCATCTCAAAGAAGTGACCTTGGGAAAATATTCATAACTCTCTCTTTGAGTATCGGATTAGAATTCTGTAAAAAGTGACAGATATTTCACGGACTCTAGTTTGCGTTGTATCAATTTTAGAGCCAAATGAAGAAATAGTGACATGTCGAATGCTATACAACTTAGCTATACTGAAATAATCCATAATTAGGTCATTGTGAGAGATTCGACATAACTCTCCCTTGAAGAATCAAAATTGGGTCAGACCTGTGGCATTGGAAAGAAGACTCAGAGGAATACCATAGGGCCAAAAATAACATATTGGGGATTTGAAATAACAGTGATACACTAGATTTAATATTGAGCTCCTACAAGGCAAGAAAAAGCTAGATCATGTGTTGTTAGGGGTTGCAAAGGACCAGACTTTCTAGGGAAGAAAAGAAAAGCAAGGTGCAGCAAAGGGTAGCATGACAAGAGAAGTAACCAAGGTGCAAAACAACAACAAGAATTTTACCACATGAAGTCTTCAAGTGGGTAGCACTGCATACAGTCATTGGAAAGGTATCATTGTACTAAGTCATTGTAAATGCATCATTGTAAAAATTTGTCAAGTGTATATCTTCCAAGAGTTGAAAAGGCAGTATTGGTAGGTCTAGGATCATCATTAGGTGGTTGTGTCATAGTTGGTGTTATGGTCTAGTCTGTATTATTCTTCTACATCATTCTATATCATTGTAAAGTGGACCATTTTCCCTGGTACGGGAGTCCATTCTTCTTTTACTATTCTATAGGGTGGCCAGGTGGTGCTAGTTTGGTGCATGAAGTCACCAATAGGTCCAATCCTGTGAAAAATTCAGGGTGGTAGGGTGGTGGTAGGGTGAGTTGTAGCTCATTGGGTGTTGGGTCATCCGTTCGGTTTACTACTGAGGAATCTCGGGCATTGGAGAGTCCATCCAGTGGGAGCTGGAGAAGAATGCTTTTCTATATTCTAGGAAATTGGAGCTTTATCTTCAATTGGAGTTGAATATTAAAGAATTATTAGAAAATAATTAGGTGGTTTTTGTCCCGGAGTGGGTTTCCACCTTAAAAAACTGTGTGCATTTGTGTTCCTTTTGTTAACTGCTATCATTGTACAAACACTGATAATAATTGAAGATTAACTAATGCTCTAATTGAAAGGAATACCAATTCACCCGCCCCCCCCCCCAGTATTTCCAACAACTTCCTATTCTCTTTTCTCAAAAAAAAAAATCTTTACTAGTCTTTCTTTTTCCTTTATGCTTCATTTCTTTGTTAATCTTTTGTGCAAATGTTTTGGCCAGAGTGACTAAAGGAGGAAAGGGAAATGATAGTTATGGCCTTAGGTATTTCAACCACCATTTCATGGGTGGACTCAATGATGACATCGATTATAGGTTCCATGATATCTCTGTCAACCTAAGGTTCGATTTCAAAGTCAACATTGACTTCTTGTCCCACGTTTTCTGAAGGAGATTGTAAAGCTACTTCTTTAGGGGAGGAGGGTTCTAGGACAGTTGCAACAAAATCTGAAGAATTTTCTTGAACAAAAGTATTTTTAGGTTCCCCTAAGGGTTCTAAAAAGATATTGGTTGTATAATTAGGAGGATATGTCTGATAATTAGGTGGTTTCTTTTGGTCATAAGGATTTTCTGATCAAACTGCAACTTCTTCGAAATTCACAGAATTCAAAAAGACTTATAGAACTTGGGTTGCCTCCATTTATTTCTCTTGAGGTGAATAATCGAGATGGGTCTCGTATTATGTTCCTTTTGTTTCAAGAAATTCTTGAGGTCCATTTTCCTCCAGCGGTTGTTCAGAGGATTCTATCGGATTTCCTGTCTTAGCCAACCTAGTTGATATTCTCCTTTTCCTACGTAGGGAGGACAAGAGGGAAACCATTATTTTTTCTGGCCTAGTTAGTTGTTGGGGGGATGGGATTTTTTATTTTCCCTATGAGGTACCTTCTACCATGACATTTTCGTTTTTATTTCCCTCCTCATTCTCCTATGGCTGCTCATTATTAAGTAGGATGTTTCCAAAATCTTCAATGGGTGCTTCAGTTTTTGGTGGAGCCTAAGGATTTCCTAAGAACTCTTCTTGGCTCATTTGTACTTGATTCAAACATATAAAATTATCTTTTTTATGATCCCGTTGTGACTCACCACTAAGGCTTAGTCCTTAGATATTTTGATTCTTAAAGTAGTTTCATGCAATAATGAATTCAAAAAATAGAGTAGGTTTAGGATTACCTTCCTTCTCAATGTTTCCAATAATTTCAAATGTCGTCCTCTTACCACATCATACCATCCATTGCACGTAATGTACCTTTGGATGATGTATGTTAATTTCTTCCATGGATATGACAATGAGGCAAAATTGTACCCTTTTCCTTTTCTGACCAGTTCCACTCCAAGCTCACAAACATGAACTTTGAGTTCTATAATAGAGTATGTATTTCGAACCACTTCTCGCCTTTTTTTTAAAGGCCTATTGTATTTGCCAAACATTCTTCATTTACTTGTATTTTTATTCCCTTTACCATTCTTATCCCATTTCTAAGATTCCTTGTAAATCCTAAGGCGACTTCATTATCAAAGCCTTGTAATCACAGGAAATAGCCTGACCACCCTACTTGATCTAGGATATTGATTACTTGCTTAGAGATCCAGAACTGGGTAGGTTATCTACAAACCGAATGGCTACCCATGTCGGTTGTTCCACAGGGATAAATTTTTAGCTCGAAAAAACAAAGTTTAGTAGATACATAGATATAAATGTTGCAAAAAATGGAGAATTCAACAACCATAGCATGCAATGATGTTATAAATTTGAAGCATCTGATTGTATATTTTTCCTTTCACCCCCCTGATGAAGTTAGAGGTTTCCCATGACCTTCCATTATACATTTTATACGTTAATACAGTTGACATGACTAATCAGATAAGGATATATTAATTAGACATAATGGAGAAACCATAAAAAAATAGAAATAGCGAGTGGGGCATGTGACGTAATTATTGGACACATTAATCATAAAGCATGATGATAGGACTAGAAATTACGGAACCTAAAGCATTGAAGAAGAGTAAAAGAATGTGGGGATATTTTCAATTGCGACCATGGATAAGACAATATTCATCGAAAGATTACCCTTAGAGAAAAACAAAAGAAATTTATGATAGACTTAGTTGCTCTTCAAAAAAAAATTTAGATCCATCATGTGTAAAATTAAAATTCATCGTTCATGCATACTCATCATCACCACTTTCCAAGGAAAAATTTAATAAATTTCCATAGTAATCCAACAATTTTCCTTTATTATTTCTAATGGAGGGAAAAATAGCTAATTTTAGATGGTAATTTCAAATATACTTCAATACCATAGTCATGTCCTTCCGACTCCTCTACTTCCAGTAGGCGTCCATAGGCTCGAAGGGGTTGCATTTTAACCCATTGATATGCTAGTATCCCATTATACTAGAAACTATTCATAACTTTATTTTTAGATTATTGAAAAAATACCATTCTCTAGTGTGGTGACCAGCTGATAAAAATTCCATTCACCAGAGATGATGAGACGAAAAATTCAGCTTGTGATCAGACCTCTTTTCCTTTGACCCAAATATTGAAGGCCATTACCCTGGCTTGGTGCCCAAGGTGGTAATGTCGCCACATTTAGTCCTATGATCATGATAGGTCAACTCGTGATGAGACCTCCTATACTTTGTTCGATTCTCTTCTTCTGTTTTTATTTATTATATTATTATTTTATTTATTTTGTTATGACAAAATATTAGTGAATGGGGTGGCTCATCAACTCCTTAAGAGTTATGGATGGTGTAAAAAGTATTGTAATAATTACCTTTTTAACTCACCATTTTTCTTCCCAAAATTTATTTTTCAAGTAGATCAAAGAATTATAAGTAACTAAAATGAAGGAAAACTCCTCTAGTGGTGATTGAATAACTTGATTATAAATATATTTATATATTTACAATATCAGGGTTGTTAAATTTTGAGGTGGTTTAGAAGCCTATTAAAAATTTCCTATAAAACATTATCTTATGGAAACGATTTGGGTGAACTATTATCTCACCATGATATCGGAGAAGAGCTTCAAAAACAAGTTAAAAGAATAAATATTTCTTTAAAAAATATTTGTCGCTTAGAAAACAAAAATAGTGATGAAGGGAACAATAGCTGTGACTAAGGGAACATGAGTTGCGACTAAGGAAAAAACAACCGCGACCAAGGGAAAAACAATTGTGACTAAGGAAACAACAGTTGCAACTAAGGAAACAACAACCGTGACCAAGGGAACAATAGTTGTGATCAAGGGAACAACATTTGTGACTAAGGGAACAACAATTGTGACTAAGGAAACAACAGTTGCGACTAAGGAAACAACATTTTTTTTAAAATGAAATTATATTTTAAAATTGAATTCAATAAAAAAATTCACAAAAGGTATGTACATTATATACAAAATGAAATAATTTTCAAAATACTTCAGCTGGTTGTAGTTGTGGGGTTACCTCCCCGGTCAGCTATAACCTGCAAGTTGGAATCATTACTTACCTCATGAAGAAAATAATACCATGTGAATGGTTGGTGATAGAGACGAAGCTGGTGTCCATTGCAAAGAAAAGAGATGTCGGAACCATAAATTGTAGAAAGGCTCATTGTGCCATTTTCATAAAATTTTGTGACCTCATATGGTCCCAGCCATCTTGTTTAGAGTTTCCCTGGGAAAGATTGGAATCTAGAGCTATATAATAATGCCCAATATCCCTACTGAAAGGTTTTCTTATTAATTATTCGATCAAGCCATTTAGAACTTTGTTGTTGAATAACAGTTGTGCATTGCGAGGCTAATAGACACAGTTCGTCTAGTTCATTAAGTTGCCGCAAATGTCGTTTTTTTTCTTATGTGAAATCGAATCTGACCTCATTGATTGTTTTAAGAGTCTTGATTTCGAATTATATTGGAAAAATGGGATCCTTACCAAAAACGATATGATACGGTGAATAGCCAATAGTGTTGCACCAAGTCGTTTGATAGGTCCATAAGGCCTTAGGGATTTTGGAAGCCCAATTCTAGTAGTTCACAAATACTATTTTAGTTAATATTGGATCCACAACTTTATTGGTGCTTTCCACCTATTCATTTTCTTTAGGATGGTAAGGAGAAATAATTATGTGTTTAATGTGATATTTTTGAAAGGTAGCAGAAATTTTGTGGGCAGTGAACTGTGATCCCCCATATGTTACGATCTCTCTAGGAAATCCATACTGCAAAAATAGTTAAAATAGAAAATTAATAACTGAATCTTTTGTAGCCTTTGAGAGTGCTACCCCCTCCACCCATTTAGCTACATATTTTGTGCAAACCAGAATATATACCTTCTGATTTGATGGCCGGTTAAAGGGGCCCATGAAATACATTGCCCATCTTTCAAAAGGTTTAAGTATAATTTGTGACTATATATTTCATTGTCTTGAATGGGGTGACCCATCCTCTGACAATTATCACATATTTGGACATATTTCCTTGTATATTTTAATATGGTGGGCTAGTAATAATCCATTTGTAACACTTTATTCCCATCTATTCAGTCAATGAAATGCCCACAATAGGGTTCATCATTATAAGCCTTAAGAATATCATAAATTTTTTCTTCCCTAATGCATCTGCGGATTTGAATATCGAACCTTGTCTGGAAGAAGTAACTGTCAATCTAGAAGAATCTCACACTACGTTGAATGATAAGATTTTTTTCCCAGGATGGTAAATGTATTGGCAGTTTTCTTGATACCATGTAATTGGGGACATCAGCATACCAATATGTTTTAATTATCAGAACAAAAATATATTCATATGGAAACTCGTCTTCCACAAGTAAAGAATTGGCCACTAGGGGAACTCTGGATAGAAAATCCGCAACAAGATTCTCCTTCCCCGGTCGATATTTTATCATGATATCGAATTCCTATAATAACAGTAACCAGAGAGTTATTCGACCATTAATAATAAGTTTATTAGCTAAATACCTAATGGCAAAACGATCAATATATAAATATATAGGGTATATTGTTATATAGTGACGAAATTTATTGATAGCATAAACAATAACTAAGAATTATTTTTCTATCACTATATAATTTAGTTCTGTCGGTGTAATATTCTTGCTAATATAATAGATAACATAAGGATTTTCATCCTCTTCCTGTCGATGTACACCTCCTATTGTTGTTTCTGATACATCAGATGAGACATGGAATTGTAAATTCTAATTGGTCATTCGTAACACGGGGACTGTTGAGACAAAAATATTTATATCTGCAAAAGATACATCACGCATGTTAGTCCACTAAAATTACACATTTCCTATCAATAAATACAATGGTTATTCTATTTTTAAAAAAATTTCTATAAAACGATAATAATAACCAACATATCCAAGGAAATTGCATACTTTAGTTGGTGTACGAGGAGTAGGTAGCGTAAGAATTACCTCAATCTTTGATGTATCTACCTGAATGCCTCTAGTGGAGATGTAATGCCCTAGAACTATGCCCTCTATCATCATCATATGGGATGTTTCATTACTAAGGAGGCATAATATGGTAGCTATGCACCATTCAAGAACTTTCTCTAAATTTTTTAAGGCTTGGTAAACCTCACTTCTATAAGGAGTGAAATCATCCATGTATAGTTCAATCCCTTCACTAATTAGGTCAGAAAAAATACTCAAGATTTCCCTCTCGAAAGTGGTTAGTGCATTGCATAGACCAAATGGTCAAAACTTGTATGTAAATGTTCCCAATGGATAGGTGAACGTGGTTTTGTCTTGATCTTCAGGAGAAATTTGGATTTGGTTATATCTGCTAAAACCATCCAGGAAAGAGAAAAAATATTTCTTGCAAGAGTGTCAAGGAATTGATCTACAAATGGAAGAGGAAAGTGATATTTTTGTGTAGCATTATTCAATTATCTGTAATCCACACAAATTATCCATTTTCCATATTTCTTAGGGACCAAAACTAGCAGTGAAACCCATTGAATATCAAAAATAGGATATATGAAATTAACATCAACGAGTTTCTGTAATTCTTATTTTACTATATCCCTAAGGTTTGGATTTAGTCTTATTTGAGGCTGGAAAATGGAATGGGCATCTTTCTCTATATAAATGTGGTATGTACATAGTTGGGGATTGATGCCTCTGATATCATAATATTCCCAAGCAAAAGCTTGTTTATATTTCTGGAGGATTTGAATTAATTTGTTACATTGCAGGTCATCCAGATTAGCATTAATGTTCAAAGTATTACAAGGCTCAATTTCAATGGGAACACTATTATGAACTGTACTTGTGGGTATATGCTCATTGTTCAGAACCTCCAATGGATATCCCTGGGCCTCATTGTCAAGCATAGATTTTAAAATCTGACATGTTGATTGCCAATAGTAGAAGATTGGTTAATAAAACCATTAATTACATCATCCAAGTTTTCCTTTTAAAAATAAAGGCTTCATCCAAGGTAAGAGGAGAATGAAAATTTCCTTCCTGATATTTGGGAGGGAACGATTGATAATTATCAACTAATAGGTTGAGTTTTGCGGGTGGGTATAAAACAAGATTTTTAACGGAAGTCCCTTTTGCAATATTTATATTTCCTATCCGCCACCCGAGATATGCATTTGCAATTGCAAGCCACCGTCTTCCTAATATAAAAGGGTGTCCATCCAACCAATTTCTAGGATTGAGAACCAAAAATTCTACTGGGTTTTCCCAGGAATCTACTGAAATGATAATGTTATCCAAAGTTCCTTCTGGTTTTACTATCGATCTTTTAGCCAATTCCAACATAATGGAGGTTAGTTTAAATGTTTTGATTCCAAGGATTCCACATGTTTCTACAATCAAAATGTTTATTGCAGCTCCTCAGTCCACTAGGGTGTTTGGGAAGCTATGACCCAAAATTTGAACAGTAACTACTGGATTTCTAGGGTCAACATATTTAATAGGTATTTTCTTCCCTAAGTTGAGATCATAAAGTGTCCCAAGAGCATGGAATGAATGAGAGTGTTTTGTTTTTCTCCCAATATTTTTGACACACATTTCTCTAATGGTTTTAGCATAGAACAGGACATCCCAAATAGCCTGAAGAAGAGGAATTTTAATACATAAGTTTTTTAGTTCCCTTATGAGATCGAAATCAAAATAGACAGGTGTTTTGATCACAATAAGTCTCTAAGGGAATGAAGGAGAAGCAATTGTAATTTTAATAGGATCTCTTTGTTTGGTTGTCTTGTCAGATGCCTCTATTTCAATGAAAACTATGGTGGAATAAGGGTGTTCCTCTAAGGGTTGCTCCTCCGAAGGATTTTCATTCGGCCATAAGCTTATTGAGAGCAACCCTATTACTCCTAGGATTTATGGGCTTCCTAAGATTCATAAATATGGGGTTTCCCTCATACCCATTGTTAATACAATTGGTGGGTCCACTTATCTCCTAACAAAGTATTTAGCTCGTAAGCTTAGACCTCTAGTTGGTCATTCTGATTCTTTTGTGAAGGAATCATCCTCCTTTTTCAATGAGTTAAATAACTTGAGTTCTTATCTGAATGACACTCTTGTTAGCTTTGATTTTGTCTCATTGTATACCAATATGCCTATCAATGAGGCAGTTGAAGTGATCAATCGTATCACTGATCTGGACACTACTAATTTGGTTGAATTGTTTCTTACCTCGGCCTTTTTTAGCTTTGAAGGGGAGTTCTATGAGTAGAATTGTGGTGTTGCCATGGGTTCTCCTCTCTCCCTTATGGTTGCCAACCATTTTATGGAAGATTTTTAATTGAAATCTTTGGCTTCTGCTCCTTTCAAGTCTAATGTATGGAAGAAGTTTGTGGATGACACCTTCATAAACTGGTCTCATGGTCATCAAAAGTTGGATTCTTTTCACTAATACTTGAATGATCAATATAGCTCCATTAAGTTCAATGTGGAAACTGATATTGATGGTAACATTCATTTTATAGATGCTCTCATCTCGAGGAATGATGATGGTTCTTTCTTGCACCAGGTCTTTCATGAGAAAACCCACATGGAGCAGTATCTTCACACTAGCTCTCATCATTTTCCAGCTCAAAAGTTTGGGGTTCTCAATACATTGGCCACAAGAGCTCTTAGGGTTTCAGACGATGAACACTTGGAGGATGAGAAATCCCATCTAATTGGAGTCTTTGAGAGGAATGGATATAGTAAACGTCAAGGTCTTAAGGCTTTCTTAAATGCAAGCAGAGGTCCTAAACCAAAAAATTATCCTAGTGAATTAGTTGGTAGCGTTCAACTTCCATTTATCCATGGTACTACTAAAACAATTGCTCATATTTTAAAGAAACATAGGATCTCTTCCATATTTATACCTAGGAACATCATTCGTGGTTTCCTCCGATATGTTAAAGACCCATTGGACCCCAAGTGCACGAAAGATGTCTATTTGATCCCCTATTCATGTGGGATTCCCTACATTGGAGAAATTGGTCGTTCTATAAACAGTGTAATTCAAGAATATGTTGTTGATATTAGGCATTGTAGGATGCGGTCCTCATCTATTGCAGAACATGCTGGGAAGAATAAGCACCACATTTTTTTGGAAGAGTCCAAGGACATTGCTAGGGTTGAGCATTTCCATCATTGCAAATTTAGGGAAGCCGTTGAAATTGAAGAAAGGTCTCATACATTGAATGGGGATGATGGGTGGAAAATTAGCAGTTGTTGGATTCCATTGCTTTGCTCCTAGTATTGTTTCTTTTCCTCCTTCCTTGGTTTTGTGTCTCTTTTTATTTTAATTCCTTTTTCTTGTTTTTTTGGGTTTAATTTATATTTATATATAGCTATAAGTATTTATTACTATTATTACCATTATTCACTATTATTGTTTATTTGGGGTCCCTTTTGTTGGTTTTTGTTTTCAGTTGGTAATTATTGTTTATGATTATTATTATTTTTGTTATTTTATTATTATTATTATTAATTTTACTTCTGTTTTCAATTGTTAGTTTATTTTTATTTTTACCTTTGATTTATTTTTCTTTTTCTTTTTTATTCTGAAAGTTTATTTTCTAATTTTAATGGTTAGGATTAATATTATTTTATATAAAAAAAGGTAAAATAGGTAGTTGTGATTATTTGTTTGGTGGGTTTATTATCATTTGTTTAATATGAATTTTATTATTTTTATTATTATTCATATTTTTTTCTTATATTTTCATTGGTTGTGTTTATTTCTTGTTTTTATTTTAACCTTTTTCATTCTATTATGTTATTTTCAAAAATATTTTGTTGGTCATGATTATAATATTTTATTATATATATTTATTAATATTTTCCTAACTTTGAATTATATTATTTTATTAATTTATGGTTTCGTTTATGTCAATGACCGTTGCACATATCTACAGTATAAATATGGTTAAGTGTTTTGGACCAGCATAATCATCATTCTCGTGATGATGAAATATACTAAGTAGTTCGAAATGTGTCGAATCTATAAATTATGATGTGATTTTTTGGAATATTTTTTGAAAAATATGATTTTCATTGTTTTCCTGCTCGTGGTTTTTTGTACAGTCTTCTGGAAAGATAGTCCGTCCAGACCTTAGTCGCCACTCATTTCATTCAAAGGAGGTAGAACCATGATCTGAGATTTCAAAAATCTCGAATTATTGGGTGGGCTTGTTATTCAGATTAGGATTCAGTTGAGAAGGTAATTGAGAACGTAATGGAGGTGGAACATTTGGTGGGAATTGAAGTGGAGCTTGTAATGGTGGTTGTGACTAAGGCAACGATCTCACTAATTAATTAACTGGCCCTGAAGGACACTGCCAATTCTGAGACCACATTTGTCCCTAAGTAGGTGCATTTTCCCATTATGAAGGGTAAAAATTATTTGATGGATTTTTCCATGAAGATGTAGGATACTGTTGATTTCGCCACAAGGCTCCAGGGTGGTGTAGAGTATGGTTGGGATTTTCGGATGGTATTAAAAGGTTTTTGGCTCTGCCATGTTGATCTAGGAGTTTTTTTTGAGCATATTGTCTAGAATAAAACAGAGAAGGGTCATGCATCATACCTGAAGGGTGTTTCTTCCATTATCGTAATTGTTCCATGATATACATTAGCTCTGGTTCTTCCTCAGCTTCCTTAAATACATCCTTCAATCCAGGGAGTCAGGGGAAAAATTCATTTGAGTGATATTTAGCATAGATAGCACATATTTCAACTGTGTCCATTGAACATTATTTTCAATTGTGCTTCTTCCAACAACGAGGACAGAAAATAGCCAGGGCCTGCTCTGTGTCGGCTTGTTTTTTATTCATGTGTAAAACATCCTACTATGTATTCAATGTACTCAAAACATTAGTTTTAAAATCTTCTAAAATATTATCAATTTATGTTTGTGTAACCCCTCCACCTATAGTTATGCTAACTCTGGTGAGAGGATCACCAATTCCAGGTTTGGTTCGTGTACTCCCTCGTGAGTACCTAATACACAGTTTTATGATATCATCATATTATTCTTTGGAAATATCACTCTGTCCCATTAGATTGATTATTTCTATCCATTCATCTTTCATGCCCCTTATAAAAATAGTTTTCAATACATCTCTAGGTACGGTAGTGTATGGTGATCTTTGCAAATTATATTGAAACATTTCGACATATTATTCCACAGTTTCATCTTCTTTTGACATCATTTTAAATGTTTCTTCTCTTAGATCCCTAGACCGACAATAGTCATGATATTTATTAAGGAATACTTTTTTCATTTGTTCGAATGAGTTTATAGTACCACCTCCTAGTCCCATGAACCATCATAATTCTTCTCCTTTTAAGGTAAAAGGAAACAATTTGAATTTTTGGGGGTCAGTAGTATATTCATAACCTCGGCATAAAACATCAAACTCAAATAAAAATGCATCAGGATCCTTAGAAACAATTCCATAAAATTTTTGAAGATTCTGCAATGGGATAACCTACATTGGTCCATTAGCCTATGGATCGAAAATAATATATTTTATGGTTTTAGTTTGTATTCTTTCTACTACGTTTACCATTTTTTTAAATATATGTCAGTAATATTAAGGAATTTCGTAATCAAGGGGTACTATCTGGAAAATAATATGTTTGTTGGGTTCCAGATCTTGACCAAGTCTCACAACACTATTTAGATCAGTAACTCTAGGTTCTCTCCTCACAACAGGTGTTGCAAGAAATTTCAGTTCAGACAGTCGTGGGTATGGCTCAGTCGTCTCACCTTCCGCCTCTCTTAAATTGTAATAATTCCCCTCAATTTTACTAGAAGCATTGAGTTTCCTAACATATGTGTATTGTAAGCTTTTCTTAGATCCTACAATTTTATCGTGAATATAAACATTATCTATAAAATATGAGTCTGCTAATCGAGGGGAAACAATAGAACCCTTCCCATATATTGCTTAGGGACCTACCAACACTCAAGGATCATATTTGTGAATGATTTCATCTATAATTATTGTTCTTCCAAGGCCAACTTGACCTTGGGTTTTGGTGTTTTTTGGGGTATATTTTTTTAATCTATATCTATCAAATTCCTAGTCCTAAGCTTATTCCTAGTCATACACACAAAACAATATAAATGTATCAGTTGAGGGTAGGCACTAACACAAGCATTTTACATAGTGTGTGTGGGGGTTCTTACCTTTTGTCTTTAATACCCAAGCCTTCATAGCTACGACTTATAAATTATTTGAAAACCTCTCCATCAACAACGCCAAGATGTTGAACTTAATTTCTTAATGAAAACAACTAATCACCTAGAAATTAATCATAAACCTAGCACTTTTTCTGTTTATTTCAAGGCTATCCACATAGTTTGTGCAATAAATGGTGCTAATATCACTTAACTTGTATGAACCTAATGAAAAGTAAAGGCATATGAATGAAAGTAACAAATCACACTTACTAAAAGAAATAACTCACACTTGGCTTCTAGACTGCAAGCTCAAATAAACAAGATTGCTACAGGAATCGAATTTTTAAGTATCCTACCAAAAACAACGAAGAAATCCAACCAAATACAAGGTTGTTTCATAGGGAACTGCTTCTGTAAGAAATTAACAACACTATATATAGAAACGAGTTCACAAGAAATAATATTAAATCATAAGAATTAAAAACTCTACATTAACCAACAAGAATCAGTAAGGAAAGATAACACTCCAAAGTAAAAATTAAAATGAATCTAATTCTATGATATCCAATTGTAACTTCTTCAAAACAAACTTTAATAGTAAATATGATTAACAACAATTATATCTAGAAAACAATGGAATAATTGAATGACGGGAACTGAAATAAATATAAAAACTTAATGATATAAGAAAATATAGTAATAGTTATAGGACCGGGCCCAAAATTGCTGGAATCCAACTGTCTCGTAGCTAACTCAGCACAATAAGTTAAAATCAAACAACAAAAGTCTCCATTAAATTATAATGAGTAAGTTAGAAGAAATTTTTGTAAAGATTGCAATATAGATAAAAATTATTACAACTCCAATTTGAATTCTTAAACTT
Organism: Pinus albicaulis; assembly: GCA_034641835.2. Classification (NCBI taxonomy): domain Eukaryota; kingdom Viridiplantae; phylum Streptophyta; class Pinopsida; order Pinales; family Pinaceae; genus Pinus; species Pinus albicaulis. Next base: position 678,217,119 of record CM076579.1, read on the forward strand.
AAACTTATGAGGTTCAATTCCTCATTTTTATTTTAAAAAATGAGTCTATTCTCAAATGGAAATTGATCCTAAGAATATGAATATTCTCAGGATGCTTTATTAAAATTATGAAAATCTCAATTGTTTCCTAGAATAGTTGGGCCAGGATCTCTTCTTCAACTGATTCATTCTAGGATAGAAGTCGATCTCGTTCATCTGACTATAATTAATTTGAACAACTCCACATAATCTGTTCTTCCTTAACTATTCTAGGGAACAACATCCAATATCATATATTCATGTTTAAATAACAGTTCAAACCATAAGAAAACAATGCCTTTCATGATTTAAATCAATTCATTAAACAAATAAAGTAATTAAAAGCCATTGAATCCTTTCTAGAATCGATATTGCATGAGTTATCACATCCTGCACACAAAAATCTTAGAAAACTAATATGAAAATTAGAAATAAAGTAAGAACAATGTATCAATTTTGAAGCCCAACAAAGAATATGAAATAATAGAGTTGTGACTAATATGTAAGGTTGAGATCATTTTAGGGGCTAATTATGTTTCAACATCAAGTATGCTAAAAATCAAATTGAATTCCATGAAAAGATCTTAGTTGAGAATGCATGTGATGGTAGCCAAGTAGGGAAAGTAGCAAGTAAAGGTAAAAAGGTAAATGAATAAGGTAAGAATTCCTTTTAGCTAAATTTGATATCCTTTTTTTCAAATTAATTTGTGCATTGCATGGATGCCCAAGAGTAGGTATGGTTAAGATATAAAATTGTGAGCACAGAAAGATTTACTAAAATATTAATAATGTGTACATGCATTAAGATGACATGTTGAACTCCGGATGCGGATGTCTAGAGGTTCCATCGGGACACATGTCCCAGGCCATCTCCCAAAGCGCCTCACATGGGGTGGCCACATGGCCCCCCATGGTGCCATTAATATGGCTATCAATACACACTTGCTCCGGGCATTTATTCCGCCGCGTCGTCACCCTCTCCTCCTTGGTCCGAACAGACGACACCATATGGATGCCTGCTCGCGCTCTCCGGATCACTCTGGCTCTGTCAGTCGAGCTCTGCAACCCTTGCGCAGTCTATGCCCGGGCAGATGTGCCACGCCATGCGAACGCACAACCACTGGTCACCGATGCTCACTGCTCAGCTGCTTGGAAACTATACATGGCTTTCATTATACGCATAGTAATTTTTGTCTTTCCAATTTCAATTCTCAGGTTTCTCCCAGTGTTTTTGGTCGATTTGTTCCTGTTCCTGTAGCGCCCTCCAGTTCTTCGCCTGCTCACTCTGAGAAGATCACCATGCCTAGGCTTAGGCAACGGATGACCTGTCGACGCGGCGCCTCTCGGGGAAGGTCTATGAGTGAACGGCCTCCCATCAGTTCCGGCGATGATTTCTCCAATGAGCCTTTTGAAAGACGCTCTGCTCCGGTTTACATTGACCCTCCTGGCCTCATTCATGGCAGTCATCCCCCTGCTCCTCCTCTGACCACGCCCCCGAGCCCTGCTTCCTCCGTCCCTCATCGCCCCGGCAACCACATTATGAGGCAAACCTCGCAACGCGCCGAGCTTTGCTTCGACAGTGCCTTCAACTGCCCTTCCATTACTTCCTACATAACCATCACCTTGCGTGAAGAAGCCACCATTCACTCTCCTCCGGTTGCTGGACCTGCGCCTTCTCCCTTCGTCCCCACCCCCAACCCGACTGCCTCTCCCACTGCTGGTCCTAGTGCAACCCCTGTTTCTGCTCCTTCCTCTATGGACCATACTCTCTTGCAGGTGGGAGCGGACCTTTCAGGCAAAGACAGAGACAAGAGTGCTGATGAAGAACCTGAGGATCTCTATGGCTGTCGAATTGAAGAGGAGCAGCCAGCGCCAACCTAATTGCTTTGACTTTGCAATGTCCAGGACCAGTATGAATTCTGCTCTTGACTTTTTTGCAAAAATTTTGGCTTTTTTGGTTGTCTATAGCAGCAACAGCTGCATGCCAGTTATGTCTTTCTATAGTTTTTTCATGCTGAATGTAATAGACTCTTCACCGGTTTCCCATCCAAAGGGCGGTGTAATTAATTTTAAAGGAACTAGTTTCCCACTCTGGGCAGTTCATTATCTAGACAAAACTTGGATATCAAGCCCGGTTTCAGGCTCCCTCAGCTAAACCGTGGCAGTTTTGTAACTTTATGTTTATATAATAGAATTAGCACAATTTAGAAAAAAAAAAGATGACATGTTGAACAAACATTAAATGAATGAACAATACACTCATGAGATAAAATATTTCTGCAATGCATTGAGAGAATGCATGAAAATGTTGGATATATGAAGAAAATGTAGAGACTCTAATTGTGATCATGAGTTTGTGAGTATTGGCCCAATAGTTTCTAAGCTTGAGACCAATGATTTTATCATATAATGTTGTGTTTTTTGGTAAGGAACATGCAATTTAAGGATTGGTTTCTCATAGATAATTTTAAAATTATATGAAATTGTTGATATGTGAAAGCAAGCTTTTCATTAATTCCTAGTCGGTTATGACAAAGGCAAGAATCCTTTAGTGTGTAAAGATTGTTATAGTCTTTGTGATTCATACATGAGTTACTATGGCATGATTTTGTCATGAAACTCATATAATGAATCATGATGGTACATATTCTTGTTGGATTGAGTGCATGCATGCTTGTATTAGGAAATAATCACACGATTGAATGTCATGAAAATAAATAGCTTTTAACAATTTTGAGAAATTGCTGAATAGTGGAATGAGGGGAAAGAATCCCCCAGCCTGCAAAGCAAAGGGGAAGCTAATCACTCATGAATTTAGTGATATGTATCTTTTAATTTTGACCCTTTGGTTGTTGGAATAAATGTTTTAATGCATTATGGAATGCTTGGAATGATTTTCATGCAAATAAATAATTTAATTTCAATTTAATTTTAAATCAATTGGAATAATTTAATTTCAATTTAATTTTAAATCAATTGGAAGTGATTGAATTATTATGTGTATAATAATTCTAAGATCACTTGAGGAAATGTCATAAATATTTCAATGAAAATATTTTATGTATGAAAATTGACCATTGTTTGGTTGATAGAAATTGCAAATGGTGGTTTAAATGGACTTGGTTATGATGATTAAGGTTGAGTACTACCATATGAAGGAGTCAAACATCCTGAGAAGAATCTCATATTTATGAAATTTGATTCCTATATGACACAAGTTTCTAAAGGAAAAGAAAAAGGAATTATATTTGATTTAAATTATTATGATTAATATCATGGAAATTATATGCTTGTGATATAGCAGGGATTATAATATATCCAGGAAGGATAGATGATGCATGTGAACCTGAAAATACTAGGGAAAAGTCCATTGTGTTGACACTAGAACCCTATGAAACATATGATCACCATGAGTTGTGTTATGAAAAATGTGTTGCGCTATTTAGAGAAAGAGATAGGAATTCCTTAGCTATAATACTCCATAAATCTCAAGAATCTTCCTATGGGAGGAAGCCTAGCCAAGGAATGGATTTCCCAAGGGACTAAAGAGGTAGAGAAGGGTATGCCTAAACGTGGAATTTTTGTCACTACAAGGAAGGGGAGACTTAAATGAATTGGTTTTCAAATATTCCTGTAGATACTCATTGGGATAATCAATTCATTATGTGTGTTAAATGAAAAAGAGAGTTGAACTTGTTCCATGCGGAATCCTTGTGAAGTAACAAACAAACAAGCAAGAATGTGTTGGAATGCCAAGAGGTCTTGGAGTAACTAGACTATGAATAATGAATGGGACTACTCTAAGTGGAAACTAAGGACATGGAAAATGTTTCTAATATGAAAGTTTCATATCCATTCTTCTGCCTAGAATGGTTCTATAGATAGTAGAACACTAAGGATTGTGTTCCTTTAAGAGGGAGGGGATTGTGACACCCCCTTTTTTTATTTTGCTAAATTTTATAATCAAAGGCTTATAATGTTGGGGTACCAACATAGATTCTATGATGTCAAACTCTATTATATGATGTAAATTTTATTTTTATTAATAAAAAATCTAAAGTTGCAGAAAGGGGACAACTAAAAAATTATGATGTCATGGGGAGGGGGAATACTTGACTTAAGAGGAAAAATATTCCTTGAATGAATATTTCCATTTGATGTTATGCTTAGTCTTCCAAAGAAAGTGAAACTTTGGGAAGATGAAGGGTTAAGGTGTGATTATAAAAATAAGAGGGAGGTGAAATCAAGGGGTTCTTATTCTTGGTCCTTAAGTTTCTAGTTTTTCTCACTTCTATTACACTACCTTACATCCCTCTCTCACTTAGAAATATTGAATTGGAAAAAATATTGGTGACAAAACCGAGAGGTTCATACTGTATGACTAGCTAATAACTATGTGACAACTTACGTGATAGGAAATGAGTGTATTTCAATTCTTTTGCTTTAGACTATATAGCTCTAAGTAATGCAAAAGTTCTTGATTTTCTGTGGCACATATAGAACTGAAGAGGGGAAGGTTGAGGGACTGTAGATATCATAGAAGGACTCCATTGTGCTATGCAAACCTACATGGTATTTTTTTCAATGTGATCGAGTTCAAATATGGAAAGGTTTATCATTGAGTTTTGATATGTGTGTGAAGGAGAATGGACTTAACTTCTGGTGTTAGAATATGGTATGAATCTAAATGTGTGAAATACCCCTAAATTAATTTCCCCTCAAGGCATCAATATATGGCACGAGGTTTCCATCTATAAGAAAAATTATAGCACAACTGAGCCTATGGTGTGATGGCTATTTGTGAGAAAAATTGTGACAAAATAGAGCCTATGACTGAGTGGAACATGGCTCAACCTACTTCAATTTCCAATATTTTCCTGGCCTCAATAGATAAATTTATTTCTACGTTAACAATATTTATCGCATAGATGGTTTAGTATGATTATTTAATTTCTCTTTTTAGTAATTATATATGTACTTTCACTTACCCTTCAACAAATGTATTGTGGCTATAGCTATTATACTAATTTGTTGTAACTTTTTATATGCATTAAATTTTGTAACAACATTGGTTGAGGAAGATAGGCTTCTGTTACACAAAATTTTTTCGCTTTCCCTGTAATCCCCGTTCCTAATCCTGGAGACCCTTAAAAATGAACCCTGTGTCTATTTTCCATCATGAAAATGTGCCATCATATCTCTTCCAGCATAATGAGTAAAATCTTTGTTGACCATTCCTGAAGAAACTCCTTAAAAACTTGGTTATCTGGAGCGGCGCGCCCTCTACGTGTCTTGTTTATGTCGATGACTCTATCTAGGGAAACATCGATCAAGGCTAGAATTAGGATCATAACCACACCGATCCTCTTCTGGAAAGTTTTTTAAAAATGGAAGTGAAGCTTCGAGATCTATAAGCTCCATGGCAGAGAGCTGGTTGCTTGTTCCTGAGGATAGAGTTGAGCTTCTCCCTTTGGTCTTCTTGTTCCTACAAAAGTGGAACCACCCAAAGGGATAACCAATTTCCCCACCTTAAGTGGATTCATGTTCCCTCTCCCCTTGCTATAAAATGGACATCCTCCCATAGCTCTGCTAGTTAGAACAGAGATAGAAGAAAAACAGAGAGATATTTATTGCTATAGGTATTGAGCAAGAGTTGAGAGATTTTTCCCTTCACATCAAGTTGAAACAAGCGCTTTGGAGACGTGCCTGGATCCAAACCCATCGAAGGAGAGCTACAACATCAAGATGCAGGTTGTAACTCCCCCTCTCTATTTTAATATAATACGATTGATTCATGCTTTCCACTCTCATCTTTAATGTATGATTGGATTCTTAGTTCTCCTTGATCAACTAAGTAGATGGTTTATGCAAGATATATGTTATTATTTCACACTTGATGTTGTTTGATTCCTTGTGCAGATAACCAAGCACCGACGATGGTGAGGGACTGACTACAGGACGCGAAGGATCAAAGGATTCAAGTGAGGAACATCATCAGATCGAGGTAGGTGATCTATTCATGATATGCATCCATTTGCAATCTAAAAAAGTAGGCTACTAATTATTTCTTGTTGTTACTAGACCCATTCTAGGGCTAGAGGGATCGTCTCTGTCCCCAGAGAGGATTTTCCTGTGTGAAAAATTAGCGAATCCACTAGGGACCACTAGCCTTTAAGTCTCATGTATTCAATTTTTGATTTTTTTTTTTGTCATCAATTTTCATTGAGTGTCCATCTATTTGTCTTTGTAGCTTCTATAACTGCTTACAAACATTTATCTCTCTGTTGAAGTGATAAGCCTGGTGTTAGTTTAGAAAACCCTTTTATTTTTAATTCTTCTCCTCGATTGGCACTAGTATTGATCTGGAAGTCGTGCCAATCAGCATTGAATGAATTTGAACAATAGCACTTCTACTCTTCCAGCGAGGGTTGCAACTTAACAACTGCGACGATTTCTTTGTGTAACTTTTTAGAGTTTCCTTCATTTGGTCAGCCAGTGGGTCTTATCCTTTTGAGTGTTCTTTGTTGTTTGAATAGCTCTTGTTATTCTCTATTCAACAAAAAATTTGATTCAATTTTCACATCTTTGGTTGTCTATTTTGCAAAGTTAGTGCATCCTTTTCATCCTAGGGTTTCTAGGTGTCTTTGAGTCATCCGAGCAGTTGCTTGATTTTTTCATTTCCATACTTCTCGTTGAATCAAGTCTTGTGGTATATTTCAGACTTGTTGCTTGATTGAAGTTTGTCTTTCGGTCAGTTCTTGTGAATAGAATTTTCAAGTTTCAACCTTGAGTGCATTTCAGTTTCTTTTCGCTACCAAACATAGATCACAATTGCTTTCTTTCGACTGAGTTTTGTTTTCTTTGAGTGATTAATCAATGTGTAAATGAAGAATTTCTTGTTTTGAGGAAATTGGTTTGGGTCTCTCTTTGATTTTCGAATCTTTGCCTCTTGCATGAATTTTGAGAGATTTCGTTAGTTGTCAAAGCATTGTGGATTGACTTGCATTATACATTTTTCATTGTTCTTATAAGAAAAATACAATTTTTTTTTTATTTTTTTCGCTTTATAAAATGAAATCTTTGTTTTGATTGACGTCTAAGTTAATTTAGTGAAAGGAAAGAAATTGTAGAAAAAAAAATCGCTTTAAGATCCTGCACTTGAAGAGAAAAGTGAATGTCATTTTATGCATTTGTTTTGTTTTCTGCATTGATTGTATGAGTTTCCTTCCCCTTCATTAACATATTTTTCATCGAAATGAATGATTTATTCTCTCATTTAACTACATCTTAGGGGTTCATATGACATTGGTAGGACTTTAAAACTGAGATATAATTCAAGATCAACCTTAAAATTTATTCAATCAACCTAAGGAGCATTTGGAACCTAACGAATCACATTTAGAGGTCTAGGCTCCAGATGTTTTCCAACATCGTTAAGCATAGGATTTGTCGCTAAAAGTCTGTGTTACAACCCAGGGGTGATATCCCGTCCCACGTATGGAGGTATATTGATGTATGAAAGTACATTTTGGGACACTCTCATCGAACAGTTACGCATCAGACATCAATACTACGAATTTGGACTCCCACGTACTGTCACGTATATTTTGGGAGACACCATTAGGCTGCAAACCTACCATAGGTAACTGAGTCAGCTGCCTTATAGACGTGATACACCAAACACAACATTCGTGGAGTTTGGTTGCCATATGTTAAGTCCTTGGTCATTTCTCTTTCATTTGATTACCAAGGTGTATATTGCAGTTCACAGCTACCTCGTAATCATTTTTCCTAGCTAACCCTTTTTTGATTTATTTATTTGTTTCTAAAATTAATTTCCCATGATCACATCGTTTACCTGTTAGAACATTTTTGGGCCACATCATGAGTAACTCCTTATAAAGATATTGTTTAAAGCCTTGAATTAATCATATTTTCCCTCTTCTGCTTTTTGAGATAAGATCATCGTGGTTGACCACGAATTTTAGTTTCCTTTGCATCGCCATCTTCCAAAGAGACATTGTCACTTGTCTCTTCTGACTCTTTGCCTTCGACTATGAATCATACTGATGAGTTCACTCTCAATATAAATATCCAACCTCTTGCTTCTCAGTCTCCTCCTGATGTTCCAGTAGGCTACATCGCCTACCCCTTGAATCTGTTATTTGATCCCATTGAAATCTCCCCTCAATGGCCATATATTCCATATGATACATCTACTGTATTGTTTGTGAATTCGCCGCATCCATCTCAGACCACTGCCCGTTAGTTATTCTCAATGGATTTTGAAGGAGAGGTTTCATCACCCCTGGAGGTTTCGAGCACCATCAGTGGCGTAGATTATTCTTTGTTCAAAGGACATCAATTCACTCCTCAGGTTTTTCCCTATGTGGAGGCCTCTCAGCCTTCCACCCAGTAGTATATTCCTCATGGTTACACCTCATTGGGACACTTGGTCTCGAATATGTCGAGTGCCACACATTTGTATTACAATACTATTTAGCATAATACCAGGGTATATTCCCTTGGTCCAAGTGTTTCCAACATATCTGTTTCCATGTCTACTCAAAATATTCACACCTACTCCCGCAAAGGCAACTATTTGTGTAGGTGTTTCTGCGACTCCTGTCAGTGTTTCTACATCGATCCCATCGAGTTTGGTTTCTAGTGGGGGTCCTACGCTGTTGAATGTTTCCCAATCCTCCATTAGACCATATGTGAGTGGAACTAAAGCTCACATCCCAGGTTCCTCTCAAGTTGTTGGTAGAATTCCTATGTCTATTGGATCATCTGGTCCAACAGGGTTAACATATGATCAATATCAGCAATTTTTGCAGAATCTTAACCAGCAACATTATATCTCGTATGGTTCCCAACAGTTGTAGACCCAACTGATAAATCCACAAGGATTTCAAGGGAAGTCTGGAATTCAGTCAGGGGGTTATACCTTTCAGTAGGGTCCTATATATGGTCGAAATTGACCTTATGGGAAACAAGGACAACCTTACGTGCAACAGGAAATGCCTTATGTACAAACTAGTCAACCTTTTGCTCATCAAGATTAGTTTTCCTATTTTCAGCAGGGACAACCTTCTAGTCAACCAGGCCAACCCCAATTTTAGCAGGGTTAGCCTTTTGTCCAGCAAGGAAAAACCTCCTTCTAGAAAATTCAAGTCTTTGTTCAGCCAGACCAACTTGGTCCCCAGGGGCAACTTGGCCAACCTCAACAACCTTAGGGTATCATGTCGTCTAATCCTCAGGGTACAATACAATGACTCCAAGGTCAGCCCTCGAGATCACAAGGTCAACCATTGGGTTCCCAAAGTTACCTTTTGGGTTCTCAGTGTCAACCAGAGGGAAATCCATTCCAAAAATTTCAGTAGCAAAATCAGTATGCTGCGAACTATGGTCAGGATAAACCTCAATGGTCTGTTGTAGGGAAAAGTCCATTTTTGGGTCAGAAAATGGGATATGGTACAAATCCAAAAGGTTACATTCCTTATGGACAAAATATGTATGGGAAAAACCTTTCAGGGCAGAACCCTTGGGGGCAGAATTTCTCCCAACCTAGATGGAATCTACAAATAGGCATGTATCAAAGACCGAACACCATGCGTTTCAATCCGCAATTTCCATTTCTCGCGACGTTGGAACTTCCTGATGTATAAAGATTGACCAATGATCCAATTCTTCACAATCTGTATTGGCTCCCAGTTCCAACCAAAATTCTGAGTGATTGCCTCAAGTTTGAAGGAAAATATGGGGAAGACTCCCAGGCACATGTTATGACGTTCCATCTTTGGTGCTCCTCCGATTCCTGGGTCAATGATTTTGTCCATCTACGTCTTTTTCAAAGAACATTGACTGGTGTCGTTGCAAAGTGGTACATTGAACTTCCACGCAGAATTTTTCAAGATTTCAACTCCTTAACCATGGCTTCCTTATGCACTTTTAGTTACATGTTCATTATGAAACAAGAACCCACCTCCTTACATCCTTAAAGAAAGATACTGCTACACATATCTCCGATCATATTCATGAATGGAGAAGGCATCATCGTTTGATTAAATTTGATATTCCTGATCAACTGTTGACAGAATGGTTTACCAAATCATTCATCTATCAGATCGCTAAAGATATTTCTATGGGGGAATTTGTAACAGAAGAGGAAGCCATAGCTCGTGCCCAATATCTCGATTTTGTCTATTCCAAATTTGGCATGTTATATAATATTTTACCCAACACTCCGCGCTCGAGCTCTCAGTCTGCAACCTCAAAAGCCCCGGTGACACTACCAGTGGACGGCGTCATTGGTTCTGTTTCCCAGACTTCCCGGAAGTCTTCTTCTGCTTCTAAGTAGAAATCATCTTCATTCTCGGATTTTGTTCCTCGGAATCCTCTGAATCCTAGAAAGACTTCAAAGGTCAATGTCTTTCAGTGTTTTGCGGCCAATAAATCCTTTAAAGGAAAAAAGAAGGGAAAGGGTAAATCTAAATTTGATGCCCCAAAGCAAGATTCCCCCAAACCTCACACTGATGATGGAGCTAAACATAAACTAAAATATCTTTGCCTGATATGTGATGATGATCATTACACCAAGGATTGTCCTCAACAAGCCAAGGTGAGTCGATTACTGAAAGGCACTCAAGGGACTCCGGATATTCTTAAAGAGTCGTTCCCATCAGAGCAGATTAAAATGGTGGAACAACCCCAATCTTCCATATATCTTGGTTCTCAAGTATTCATGATGAATGTTGCTGCACCCGTATCTATCGCTACCAGATCTAAAAATTATTCGGAATTGTGTCAGTTTGTGGGGAAATACATCACTGATTCTCCTACTTCTTCTTCCCTAGCCACTTATGGCCCTCTTCATATTGAAAGGCCGAGTTATGATCCCGTTTTATGACCACCTTCCAAAAGTGTGATCCACAAGTCCTCATATAATCCAAACACCTGTGCCACTCAACACTACAACATTGTTGAGGATTTGGCTCAGGCACCTTCAACTATGTCCACACTAGAGGTGCTTCATAGTTGTCTATCACAACGGAAAGCATTATTATCCTCTATCAGAGGAATCGATCCATATGATTTGAGCCTTATTTCTTTTGATCTGGAAAATTTCGCTCCCCATCTCCCTCATCAACTTGCCTTGATTATCCAAGTTTGTATTAATGGAAAGAATATCCGTAAGGTAGTCATGGATGAAGGTCCATCCACATGCATTATGTTTGTCTCATGTTGGAAGGCCATTGGTTCTCTGACCCTTAACCAACCTCAAAATGATTTGGAGGCCTTCGACAGAAGGGACTCTCGTCCTCTTGGTATCCTTTCCAGCTTTCCTATCATGTTGGAAGGGAAAACGGTCAACTTTGACGTTGAAGTCATTGATGCCAAACTCAATTATAATCTTCTCCTCAATCGCAGTTGGACTCACGCTATGCTTTGCGTGCGATCCACTCTCTTTCATGTTCTCTATTTCCCGCACAAAGGAAAGATCTTCACTGTTGATCAGTTGTCCTTTTTCTCTTCCGATTCTTCAGAAGCAAACCTTTCGTATGTAGAACATACCACCACACCCTATGAGAGTGTGGGGGCATGACTTCTCAAATATTCTGCCCTTATGGGTCTATTTTCTCTTCCTCCACCGAACACTACTCATATCAATATGATCTCCATTTCTTCTGATCCTTAGATCATCCCTTCACCTAATCAGGTCAAGTCGTTTGGTGATGTGATGCCTTGAAGTCTGGTAGAAGTCAATTATTGTGAAATCATCTCGGCTTTGGCTAATCATTCTGAACATGCTACTTCTAGCATGCATTTTGACGTGTAATCCCAGTCTCCTTGGCTCGGTTCCTTGGACTCGTCTGATCCCCTGAATGAGACATTTCCATCTGAAGAAAGTATCAAGGACATTATGTCTATCAAGAAAACACCCTGGAACTATACTCATCATCGTTCGTCGTTTCTCCCGAGCCCTGGAGTAGTTCAGTAGTGTCTTCAAAATATCTCTCCCCATGTTCTGCATGAGCCACTCCTGGCACCGATGTCGGTCCATGAGGTCTTCTCTAAGGGGAACATGGGAAGTGTCACTAAGACAATTCGTATTGACATTTCTATGAAACCAGGAATTGTCGAAAACATTCACATTGGGGTGACTTGCTCTCCATATGATGTCAAGATCTATACTAGTCTCTTTCAAAAAGTTCAAGATGCTTTTGCATGTTCCTACGAGGAAATGTCTGGTATCGACCCAAGTATAGTGGTGCATGAAATACCGACTTACCATGACACAAAGCCTGTTCATCAGCAACTTCGCCCTATGCACCCTAGAAAGGCGGTTGCCATAAAGGGAGAGGTTGAAAAACTTCTTAAGGATGGATTTATTTATCCAATTCCATTGACAGATTGGGTGTCCAATATTGTCTCTGACAATAAAAAGTAGGGTACCATTCGCGTTTCTATTGATTATCGAGACATAAATCGGGCTTGCCCGAAGGATAACTATCCCAATCCATTTATTGACCAAATCATCGATGAATGCGATAGGAGTGAGATATTATCCTTTATGGATGGTTTTTCTGGCTACAACTAGATTAACATCTTGCCGACTGATCAACACAAGACTTCCTTTATCTTTCCACGGGCAACCTTTGCTTCTAAAAATCACCCTTTCGGTTTGAAGAATGTCGGTGCTACCTTTCAGCACGCAATGTCCTATGCTTTCCATGACATTAAGCACATCGTATAGCCTTACCTGGATGACCTCCCTGCTCATTCAGCTAAGTGTCGTGACCATCTTGCACACCTTTGGGATATTTTTCTACGCTACTGACACTATAATATTCGTTTTAATCCACATAAATGTGTTTTCTGTGTTGAATCTGGCAGACTCCTTGGGTTTTTCATCTCTAAATAAGGCATTCGTCTCGATCCATTGAAATTCGAGGCTATCATTAATTTACCCCCTCCCTCCTCTTAATATCAATTGCAGAGTCTGCAAGGGAAAGCTAATTTCCCACATCATTTCGTTCCCAACTATGTAGAGCTCGCTAAGGATTTTACACGATTATTGAAACAAGGGATCCCCTTTCTGTGGGATGAAATTTCTCAATGCCCCTTCGATGCTTTAAAGAACGTTTTCATTAATGCTGCTTTACTGCATCCCCCCAAATTATGAGCATGACTATTTCCTTTACTTAACAGCTTCATCTGGTACTATTGCTATGGTGCTAGTCCAGGACGACGAAGACGGTATTGAACATGTTATGTATTACCTCAGCCATAACCTTATGGATACAGAGACTCGATATTCCCATGTCGAGAAACTAGCTTTAGATGCGGTACATGGTGTTCAATGCTTTCACCATTATATTCTCTTACGCATGACTACCATGATCTCTGCCTGCAATCATATGACTTATATTTTGACCAGCTAGTTGCTGGGGGGGGGAATATTCAAAATGGATTGTCATCTTATAGGATTTTGATTTGGAATTCACTACTGCCAAAGAAAAGAAACCATCGGTTTTCACTGAATTGATATGCTCCCTTCCCTCTTCCTTCACTCCATCCACTATTGATGAGCGCATTCCAGATGACACTCTCTTCCTTATCAGCACTATCGATTCGTGGTATGGTGATATCATCATGTATCTCCAAACCCAAACCTTTAGATCTGAGTTGGAAAAGTGTGATCATTGACGTATTCGACATCATTCTCAACCATATCATATCATTGGGGATACTTTATACTGCATCGACTTCGATTCGATTCTTCATCACTGTTTGAATTTCGAAGAAGCAGAGAGAGTGCTCAACGACTGCCACTCTAGGGCATGTGGTGGTCATATGTCTGGCTATACCATAGCTCAAAAAATCCTTCATGTTGTTTCTTTATGGCCTTCTATTTTCAAATACTACATCCTTTTCGTCCGTAAATTCCATGCTTGCCAGATCTACCAGCAGAAGATGCGTGCCCCACCCGCACCCTTACACCTAGTTGTTACCGTCGTCCCATTTTCTAAATGGGGCATTGAATTCATGACATGTAACCCTCACTCGGCTGGGGGGCATGCTTATATCATCATCATTTTTGACTATTTCACTAAATGGGCTAAGGTGATGCCGACATATGCTGCTGACGGTAAAAATGTGCCTCAATTTCTCTTCAATCATGTTATCACTCGGTTCGATGTTCCTCAAGCCATTGTCACCAACCATGGCTCTCATTTTCGACATTACATGATGGCTGAGCTGACTTCTCAGTTGGGCTTGCGTCAAGATAGCTCAACTACATATTACCCTCTAGCCAATGGCCAAGTTGAAGCAGTAAATAAAGTCTTAGTTACTATGCTTCAGTTCACTATCGGGATGCACAATTCAAATTGGAATTCATGTTGTTTTCAGCTCCTTGGGCATACCAAACCTTCTCCAAGAATGCTACTGGATTCACTCCATTTCAGCTAGTATATGGCCTCGAAGCAACCTTGTCGATTGAATGTGAATTCCTTCCCGAAAATTAGTAGTTGAATTGCTTCTGAATACCTCGCCAGGGGAGGAATGTCTCTTGTATCTTGAAAGGCTTGATGAAAATCAATGCTTCGCAGCTTTGGTTACCGAATCACAGAAGAAATGGATCAAATTCCATTTTGATTAGACGGTTTCCCCACGTTCCTTCTCTTAAGGAGACTTAGTCCTTCTCTATGACCAAGCGCAGGGTAAATTGGGGGAAGGATAACTCGAACCTATGTGGCATGTGTCGCACATCGTAAAACATGTTTTGCAGAAAGGGGCCTATGAGTTGATTGACTATGAAAGAAATAATTTGGACAAGCCCCGTAACGGGCTTTATCTAAAGAAATATTATGCGTGATTTTATCGTGTAATTACTTGTGTACATTATTGTGCTTTTAATTTCTGTACATTTTGGTTTGGTGTGCATCTGTAAGTGGCTTTCTTGCTTATCTTGTTTTACTTGATTTACTGATGTCTTTGACTCCTTATGTTGTTTTCATTGATGGTGCCTACTGTAGTACCCAAAATCAATCTTCTGTGCCCTGGGTTATGTATGAACCTAATGGTGAGTTAGTAGATCTGCAAGGTATATGTTTAGGTCATACAACCAATAATATTACTGAATGCAGTGCAGTTATTGAGCTTCTGTCCAAAGCAATCTCTCTCTACATTAGAGAACTAGTTGCTAACCTCGATTCACAACTTGTTGTCCTACAACTCAATTGGAAATATTCTGTCAGACACCCTCAAATTTTGAGAATGTATCTGCGTGTTCGTCTTTTGGAGAGAACTTTTGATTACATTACATATCATCACATTCCATGACACATGAATACATTAACAAATGCATTGCCTAATTATGTTCTAGATATACATTTGTGAAATTTATAATCATTACAACATGCATGGAACAGGAAAATGACACAAACACACACACACACACACACACACACACATATCGACTTGGTTTGCAAATAGTGTTCAAAGTACATCATAACCCCAAAAAAATAAAATATGTTCTGGTACATAGCGAGACTCACAAGTCTCGGCAAAAATATAGTTGTAGAAAGAAAAATTAAACTAATCAGCATGATGATCATGATAGCAGGCTAATTCTTGAATAACTCAAGTCAACAGTCCATGAATGCGATCATATACTCTGATAGTATGCCACTAGTACTGATGGGGAATGTCTCCCATTCAAGCATACTCTTGAATCCCAATAGTCAGAGCATCCAGGTTCCAAGCAATCCCTTCTTCTGCATCCACTCCTTCCACATATGGAGTAGCCTCTAAGTCTCTCACCACCGTTCTGGCGATCGGTGACATTCCTTTTTGCCTCTGCAGTTCGACATCTGCGACACATAAAGTTTCAATATCAACATATATATATATATATATATATATAACATAAAGCATGCAAAAGACAACAAGAACATTTTTTTACCTTTGTCATCCCATTGTTCACCCGCTGGAAGTGGTAAATCAAGATCACCCCATAAATCCGTCCCAGAGTGTGGTCAATCCTCCACTACAATCAGTTGACACCTCAGCTATGTAAAGAAGGCAGGTTTGAATGACATCTGATGTCTGCTTCCTCCACAAGGCATCAACTTTTCGCACATCGTTAGTCGTGGCTCCTGTGGTAATAGTGTTGCTACCTCTGCCCCCTGGTATTGGAACAGTGGTATCCATTCCAGGAAGATTTCCGTCAAGATGGATCCATAGCCTAATTGCTTCAATTTACTGTTTTTCAACTTTGTGAGCTGCTTTTTCATATTTTCCACCACACCCTCTGACCAGTTAAAAATGGTGGGTACCATACAATCCACCGCAGTCTATAGTTGAGCCTTGGTGACCTCATTTGATGCTTGCACCCCAGCCACACGTGTAATGGTATATAACACTACTTTGAGCAGTAGATTGGCCATAGTGCTTATTGCTATATTTCCACCAGAAGATCTTGTTGCCTTGGAGCATGCTCTCCCAATGAGCATGTCCATGATTTCTCCCATTATTCGGGCTCGAGTCAAACGTGCTCTTGCCCCTTTACATGAGAAGCTAGTAATGAAGTAGATGTTAGCCACTTCAATTGGAAGTTCCTGATCACCCAGAATAAACCTCTCCCGATCTGTATCCCAGATGCTGATCAAGTATTGTAATAGATCCGGTTGGGATCTTATGTTGGAAGTCATGAACAAATTGAGGAGCCCACAGTTCCTCAATGCAACAATACAATCTTTGTCCTCCATGGCTGCTCTATCAACATTGTTGTGATCTCTCTCTTTCCATTCGATCACCATGATTGATTGCTCTTCCTCCCTGCAAACGACGTTCACATGATTTAGTATTAGCATTCATGCTAAGGAATTTGGCTTTAAATGGTTTTTTCAAGAGTATTTTTCCGCATTTTTGCGCTCTGCGGGCGACACGACTGTTTTAAAAATAGTGCTGTTGATCGGTGCCCTGCCTGTTTTAAAAACAACAGTATGAAGCGATCTCGAAATGGGATCCCCGCGCTGATCTACCACAACCATTGGTTAAAAATCCTCCTCATAAAATTTAAAACATTCCATGAAAAATAATAAAACAAGTATTGAAATGTAGGGAGGGAGTGCACCTCTTACCTGGCAGTGGAAATTTGTTGATTGGCCTCTCGGATCTCACACGATATGCTCCTGAAGAATTAAGGTAAAAGAGGGTAAAAAACTTCTTCTCAAGAGTGTGAAAGTGAAAAGTGAATTTTTTTTCACTTTCTCTATTTTTTATAAGTGCTCAAAGTCACTTTAGGGTTTTTTATCATATTTAAATAATATTTTAATGTTTTTACCTCGAAAATAGATTATGGGTTTGTTCTTGTGCAGTGACAGGGTTAATTTCTTCACAGATGACATATTTATGAGTTCCAATTTATTACTTTTTCAGACTCGATAAAAATAAATGAAAAGTAACCCCATGGAGTCATCTTTCAGCTCTTTTCTGACTCTCTAAATGTGAAAAGATCACCGAGTTCTTGTCGTTTTGAGCTCGTTAAAGTTCATGAAACATCATTTACCCAGTATACATTTACCCCTTTTTCAGGTTGGGATAAATTATTTATGAAAATAGAATACCTTATCCAATCATGACTAAGAGGTTCTCTCAGACTTTGTTTTCTACCTTTCTGAGTATGAGGGACTATTTACGAAAAGGGCCATCTAGAGTTTTCTTTTTGAATTTTTTCAAACTCTCTAAACATGAAAAGGCATCGAGTTCCACCTTTGTCGGGCTCATTAAAATTTAATGACATTGGATACATCATCATGAAGACACTGAATTCTTCCTTCCAGTGGCTTGTAAAATGCACTAGGATGGATTTGTCTAAAGGAAAAACTTATATAAAAAGAATATTTTATCCCCTTCAAGCTCGTATAAAAAAATTATTGGGGTACTCGCCAGAAATGGTGGGGGAAAATATAAACTATTAATCAGTTGTGTTAGAAGTATGTGGCTCTTGAACATGACACATCCTCTATTTTGTGTCGAGCTGGGGATATCCTACATTCGTCACTTTTCCTCCATGGGTTTGGGAAATCTATTTTTCCTCTCATGCCATTACCATTTTTCGTCAACATGACCTATGATTCCATTTGAGTCAAATACTGCCAAACTCTAGAATTGTGTCACCGACATGTTCAAGAGAAGTTCCTTCTACGTATTATTTGTTGCTTGATTCTCTGATCACTTTAATTATTGTCTTATTTCCTTCATCTCGTGTCGATGATGTGGGATGGATTATGGCCATACTTTGACAGATCACTTCCTATCGACTTCAGCTCATTATCCGAGAAATTTATCCAGAGATCCCTTTTTCAGTACCTTAAAACCTGCATGCCCTAATGGTAGGTTGTTCACATCTGACGATAGGCTTACATCATTGGCCTTTGATCAGATGATTTCACGAGTGTTCGATGTTAACTCCTTATTCACATCTCGTGGATTGTATTTCTAGTTCCTTGAGGGTCATTGTCATTATTGGTGGTTTCTCTCGCGCAAGTTAAAAATTTACATCATTGACTGGTAATCAAGTGATTCTCTTGCATGTTCGACATCAACTGATTTATTCACATGCCTCAATTTGTACTTGATCAGGTCATGATGGAGTGCAAGACCCTAGGCTTTGTCTGATAAATCCTAAGCTGCAAGGCGATATATATTATTCATGATTGGACACATGAATCTTTCTTTTGGATGGCTACGACCATACCTTGAATCTATATTTGTGATCCTCTTTAGTTGGATGGTCGCGACCATACCTCAGATCCTGTTTCATGATCTCTTTTATGGATTGATGCGTCCATACCTCATATAATTTGATTATCTTATATATTTTAGTTATTTATATATCTACTTGTTTACGCAGGTTTTTCAATGACAGTGTCTTGGTCTTGGCATGTATTCGTAAAGAATTTCACCCCTCACTCTCATTCGGCCATCATGCTTTAGGGAGCATCTCTTACACAAAAATTTTTCATTGTCCCTGTACTCCCCATTCCTGATCTTGGAGACCCTTAATAGTGAACCCTGTGTCTATTTTCCATCATGAAAATGTGCCATCATATCCCTTCCAGAATAATGAGTAAACTCTCTATTGACCATTCCTGGAGCAGCTCCTTAAAAACATGGTTATCTGGAGTGGCACGCCCTCTGTGGGTATTTATGACGTTGATGGATATTTTTTGGTCTAGGGCAGTGGTGATCAGTGCTATAATTAGGATCATACCCACACTGATCCTCTTCTTGATTTTTTTTGAAATGGAAGTGAAGCTTCGAGATCTAGAGGCTTTGTGGCGGAGAGGTAGTTGTTTGTTCTTGAGGATAGATTCGAGCTTCTCCCTATGGGCTTCTTGTTCCTACAAAATTGGAACCACCCAAAGGGATAACCCATTTCCCCACCTTAAGTGGATCCATGTTCCCTCTTCCCTTGCTATAAAATGGACATCCTCCCATAAATCTTCTAGTTAGAAGAGAGATAGAAGAACAACAGAGAGATATTTGATGCTATAGGTATCGAGAGAGAGTTGAGACCTTTTTCCCTTCACATAAAGTTGAAATGAGTGCTTTAGAGACGTGCCTTGATCCCTTCCCATTGAAGGAGAGTTGTGACATCAAGGCGCAGGTTGTAACTCCCCCTCTCTATTTTAATATAATACGATTGATTCATGTTTTCCATTCTTGTATTTAATGTATGATTGGATTCTTAGTTCTCCTTGATCAAATAAGTAGATTGTTTATGTAAGATATATGTTATGCTTTCACGTTTGATGTTTTTTGTTCCCTTGTGCAAATAACCAAGCACAAGTGATGGCGAGGGCCTGACTACGGGACGTGAAGGATCAACTGATTCAAGCGAGGAACAACATCAGATCGAGGTAGGTGATCTATTCACGATATGCATCCATTTGCAGTCTAGAAAATTAGGCTTCTAATTGTTCCCTATTGTTACTAGACCCATCCTAGGACTAGAGGGATCGTCTTTTTCCTCAGAGAGGATTTTCCTACGTAACAACTTCCTAAATTCTTCTTTAAATAGGTCATGTTGGAATTTATTCTATAAATTTTCTTATGGGAGATTCCAAAAGTTGATAATTCAACCATAGTGAGTGGAAATCGTGTTGATTCTTTGGTCCAATCTTTATATCTTGGGTCATGAAAGTTTAGTAATTATGATCAAAGGAAATTGGGGTTCCTAAATTCATATTTAAACAGGTCATGTTGGAATTTCTACTATAAATTTTCTTTTGGGAGGTTCAAAAATCTAAAACTTAGACCATAGTGAGGGGAAATCTCATTGCTCATTTGTTCCAACTTTCATATCTTAGGTTATGATTTTTTAGGATATATGATATGAGGAAGTATATATTTCTATATGCTCCTAAAATCATGCATCAAATAGTTTGTGTTGGTAATTATGTTATAAATTTCCTTCTTGGAGGTTCCATAAGCTGAAACTTGGATCATAGTGTGGGGAAATCCTTTTAATCACCTAGTCCATGTTTCATATATGTGGTTGTTATGCAACCAACTCACAAAATAAAATAAAAGATAGATCAACGACTTAGAAATCAACCTCTTTGAGGGGGAAACCTCCTTTACATTACATAAATGAACAATTATTGGATGGGTCAAATGATAAAAACCTAATTTATATATATAGGAGTCTAAGGGGTCCCAATGTAATTAAAGCCTACATAACAATAATAATGTATGGGAACAACAATAACAATAAGGGGGCTACACGAACAATAATAATCATACACTAGTATTATAGGGACCTAACATGCCCCTCTCCTTTAAAAAAGTGTTGTCCTCAACGCTTGAGTAGTTGTAGATTCTTTGGTATAAAAATCTCATCCTCCCATGTGGAATCGTCAATGGGTAAGTTCTTCTACTTGATGAGATACTCTGAAATTGATCGATTTCATAGTTGTCAAGCTCCCTTTTTTGTGACTACTTCAGGTTCCAATATGATGCTTCCTTGCTCATCATGTTCTAGAAATATTGTTTGAACTAGGAGTTTGTCACTGTTGAACTCATCCATGGTAAATACACACAAATAGAAAAGAATATAAAACAATGGAAAAGATAAGCATGAGTTGCATTATTATTCAAAAATATGCATATATATAATACATTGGAGTGACCCTTGGTTTCACATTCCAAGTGGTCTCTTGGACTCCTTTTGTCCATTCGCCTTTTAGACCTACCCATAGAGGATTAGGTGTCCAACATTGCCCCCTTAATCCGAAGGGGTATGTGTGAGTCCAAGAAGAGAGTTTTAATACAAAATGGAAAAGTATGCATGGAATCACTAGGTTGAATGAGCTCTCTGAAATGTTGGTATAAAGAGGTGGTTTAAGGATGACCACCAATGCTGAAATGCTTAGTGTAGTTCCTGGAACTCTTTCGAATATGGAAATAAGCTAAGGTCTTCTGCTAGAGGAAATGCTCCTCATATTTTGAAGAGGGAGACCTTCAAGCTAGAAGAAGGGAGGTCTACAACCTGCAATGGTTTAAGGATGACCACCAACTCTGGAATGATTGATGCATTTCTTGGAACTCTACCAAATCTGGCAAGAAGCTAAAGTCTTTTGCCAGAGGAAGTCTCCCTAATTATTTGAAGAGGAAGAATATCAAACTCGCATATATGGTTTAAGGATGACCACCAACCAAATTCATGCTCATGGGCATCCATGTCTCTAGCTACAACTCTGAATTTGGAATGATAGGTTGTGGCTCAGGCTCGCTTGAATTGTTGTGTCTCTGGAAACAACTCTGAATCTAGAATGAAAATTTGTGGCTCAAGCTCACTTGAATTGTTGTGTCTCTAGCTACAACTATGAATCTAGAATGACAGGTTGTGGCTCAGCCTCGCTTGAACTGTTGTGTCGTTGGCTACAACTCTGAATCTGGAAATACATTTTGTGGCTCAGGCTCGCTTGAACTACCGCATCTCTGGCTACAAATCTAAATATGGAATGACAGGTTATTGCTTAGGCTCACTTGATGTGGCTTTGAAGCTTGTAGATGCATCATTTACCCCCCATCAGGTACAAGGTGAGATGATGTTGAAAAATCAATTGCAAGACCTTTTAATATTCTAGAATAAATGATGTCATATGATGAAACATATTCTTGGCTATTGATGCCCATTGCTAAGAAGCAATCCATCCAAGATGAATCTTTGTTCTTGCAGGAGGCTTGTTTTTGAAGAATTTATGTGAAGAATGGGTGTGTTGACCACAGTTCTTGCATGGGTGAAGATCGAAATATTAATATTTCATGTGGCCAACTCGAAAACAGTGTTGTCATTTTTCAATCTGTTTTTGTTGTTGTGGAAGAGGAGTAGAATCTAGAACAACTGTAGGTGATCTATCATGAAGAAATCCAGCACTTTGAAATTTGATGGGCTTCGAGTAGTCCAGAATATGAAATGAAAACTCCTTGTCATATCCAAGACCATTTTTTTTCTTGTTATTGAGAAGCTCTACCCAAGTTCTGATGATGGTCTTGGGAGGTGAGGCGCGAGCTTCTGAATCTGCATACAAATATGCTCTTGTACTGGGCTCAGTGATCTGATAAATATCTTGTTGCTGATGGGAGTTTGTCTCCATGTTCTGAAAAAAAACAAGTTTAGAAAGACAACTCTTTTGTTGTAACTCCTCTTGTTGTAGCTCTGACTTGAGCTGCAAAAATTCAATCTTGTTGAGTGTATCATGTAAACAAGTTCTAATATCAGATAGAAAATTCTTGCTTATTTTCACTGTATCATAATCAGTGGAATGTATTATAGTTTTAAGGAACTCTAATACCTCAGTAATTTTCGTCATTTTCTCTATCAAATAAGACTTCTCTCTAAACAAAATTTTCCCACAACAAGCTTAATATAGAAGGGAAGTGCTCTAGTATAGTTTTTGTTTTTAAACTTTTCAATAACATGTGCTGCTCACCAAATCCAACAACATTGCACCAAAGCTCATATGTTGTGCCACTCATGCACTAAAAACTTTAATACATGCAAAATGGGAATGTCCCAATTTAAAACCAGCTAAAACAGACACTATCAGTAACTCTTTACCAATCCCTCTTTCTTTTCTTTTATCTTTTTTATTTTTTATTTTTATTTTTATGATTATATTCCATCATATATTAAATTCCTCTTTAATA
Source organism: Pinus albicaulis (assembly GCA_034641835.2). Lineage (NCBI taxonomy): Eukaryota > Viridiplantae > Streptophyta > Pinopsida > Pinales > Pinaceae > Pinus > Pinus albicaulis. The sequence goes on from CM076579.1 coordinate 678,240,366, forward strand.
TATATCATATGCCAAAAAAATATTTCGAATGCATGATTTGGAATAAAAATATCCAACCAAAAATTTTTCAATGGATCAACACATATGCATTCACCATTCATGCCATTGATCATTAAACTTCAACGTATTGTGATATTAATGTATCAGCCATTAAAAAATGTGACTTACCAAACACTAAAAACACTTGAACTTGGTCTTCAATGCACCATTTGTAGGTATATTAAAATAAAACCACCACAATTCTCAACTCCACTATACCAATGCTCATTTCAGTCATTCTGGTCATTGATAACCTACCGACAAAACAAAACTGACGCACCATGTTACACTGCACCAGATATAATTCAATGTTTCATTGCGCTTAGTTGCTGTGTGGAGGCACCCTCTTTATTGAAGCACTTGGAATATTACCACAGATGAAAGAAGCTCCAGGAATATACATAGTTGCTGGTGGTGCCCTCCAAAGTGGACATAGGGCAGAGGATGTGAGGCGGGAGGGAGATAAACAGGAAATATGGGGAGTAGTATAGGCTGTGGGGAGCGGGATGCTAGCGGGGAGAGTAGTAGAGGTGAGGGTGAGCGGTGAGGGTAGCAAAGGTGAGGGGGAATTGCAGGAGTGGGAGGTGGAGGGGGAGTAAGAGGGTACAGTGGGAGGGAGCACGTGGGAGTGGGAGGTGGAGGGGTTGTGTGGAGGGAGGCCGCCACGTGGAGGGAGGAGGGAGCGGAGGAGGCGTGGAGGTAGGGGTGAGCAAGGGAGGGGGGAGAAGAGGAGGTGTGGAGGGAGAGGTGAGCAGAGTAGCGGTGTGGAGAGTGCAAGAGTGAGGGAGCAGTGTGGAGAGTGTAGGAGCGAGGTGTGTGAGGGAGGAGACAAGTGTGTGTGGGAGTTGAGAAGGCAGGAGGGAGGAGGGGACAACATGCAAATGTGGAGAGCGTGCGGAGGGAGGACGTGGGTGCACTCAGTCTCTAGCTCTCGTAGTGCCGATTCCACTTTTCTCTCCCTCGGCTCTGGTTACTATTGAGGGAGGGGCTAGTACAACCCACTGCCCATCGTGACCATTTTCTTCTTTAGATTTATGTCACATTAGGAAATAAGGATTATCGAACTAGTGAGCGGACAACTGGTTTTTCTACTACTTCAAACTTGAAGATAAAGAAAACAATACCTGGAATTGCAAGGTATGAAACCATAGTAGAACAACAGGAGCATTTTTGAATTATTTTTCAGAATTGTACATGCCAACGCTATTCAAGGATAGGCTAGGGAGGTGTGACAAAAAATTAGACATAAAGGCCACACAATCAGGCTGATCATGTGAGATGTAGTAGATCAAATATCTCTATTACCATATTGAACTCATCCATGGTAAACACAGACAAATAGGAAATAATATACATCAATGGAAAATCATGAGTTGCATTATTATTCACAAAGATGCATATATATAATACATTGGAGTGACCCTTGGTTTCGCATTCCAAGTGGTCTCTTGGACTCCTTTTGTCCATTATCCTTCTACACCTACCCATAGATGATTAGGTGTCCAACAGTCACCTATAACCATCTTTAAGCATGAAACATGGAAAATTGGGTGCACTCGGGAGGATGCCAGAAGCTCGAATTTGTATGCCATGGAATTATTTTTTTTCAACACCTTGTAAGGACATTAGTACTTTGGTGATAATTTATTATCCTTGTTATATTTCCTAATGGAAATTTGTTTGTATCATTGTAGTCGTAAAAATACCAGTCACCTACATCAAAACTTCTTTCGTTGCAACGTTGACTTTCCTATTGTTTCATTTGATTCTGCACCAAAGTTAGGTTATCCTTTAGGAGTTGGAGAACTTATTGTTGATGTCAATGTGATATTCCACTGCTTGAACCTTAAAATTTTATCTTAAATATGATGTGATGGATGGTGGATGATGTCCATAAAGTGCCATAAATGGGGTCATTTTTTCCGCAGTGTGGAAGGAAGTGTTATACCACCATTTAGCTAGAGGTAACCAATTGACCCACTGTGTTTGTTTACCAGATACAACGCAACGAAGATATCCTTCTAAACATTTGTTCAAAATATCATTTTTCCCATAAAATTGAGTATGATAAGATGAGCTATGAGCTAGTTGAGTACCTAGATAATTCCGTCCCAAAATTTCCAGTGAAAATGTGATCTCTGTCGCTTCCAATAATCTTTGGGTTTCCATGTAGCTTTTGAATTGTTTCCATAAATGAAGTAGAAACTATACTAGCTTTAAATGGATGATATAATGCACAAAAGTGTGCATACTTGGTAAGTCTATCAACTACCACCATGATGAAACTCTTTCCTTCGGACTTGGGTAAACCTATGATAAAATCCATTGAAAGCTCCTCCCGACATTGACTTGGAATGGATAAAGGTTGTAGCAGTCTCAGGGTCTTAATTGTCTCAACTTTATTTTGTTGGCAGAACAAACATTCCACAACAAACTTTTGAATATCATACTTAGGGCCATCCAAAAGAAAATATTTCTTGACACTGTGGTAATTTTTAAAAAATCTTGAGTGTCCTCCTAACGGAGAGGTGTGCAATCCCAAAATAATATTTTGTTTTAGTTGGGAATTCTTACAAAGATATAAGTGACCTTTGTACCATAATGAATCATTTTTCCAGGTAAATGTATCAGATGTATTGGGATATTGTTGCAAATTTTGAATGAGTTTCTATAATTCTTCGTCATTCTCCCACTCCTCCCTTTCTTCGTTTATCCAATATAGTTGGATAATAGAAATTGCACAAAGCTATGCTTCCACGTCCTCATCCTTTCTTGAGAGAGAATCTGGAACAAGATTTTGCTTCCTTTTTTTGTAGATGATTTCAAAGTCATATCCCAACATATTTGTGACCCATTTTTGTTGCTCTTATGAAGATGGTCTTTGTTCCAAAAAGTATTGAACAATATCATGATCCGCTTTTACCTTAAAGTGCCTTCCCATTAGGCAACGTTGTGATATCTTTAATGTGTGTAGTATTGCCAACATTTCCTTCTCATAAATAGATTTATGTAAATAATTTCCTTTCATTGGATAAATTTCAAAAGAAATGGATCTTCCTTCTTGCATTAAAACCACACCAATTTCATTTCCAAAGGCATCAGATTCCATAATAAAGGTTTTTGTGAAGTCTGGCATAGCTAAGACCAATGCTTGCACATTTCCTCTTTAAGATGTTCAAAGGCCTTAGTTTCTTCTGGAGTCCAAGAAAATGATTTTTTATTCAATAAATTGTTATAGGTGTTTT